>ML058333.1:10031906-10631906 GCA_003013855.2 Liriodendron chinense
GTTACGAATCCTTCCATTGAAACACAACCCCATCACCTGTTTCAATTGCATCATCATTTCTTAGTCATCCAAATTAAACACAGGCGAAATCTGGTATTTTTAAATAAAAGTATTTGCATCCGCTAAGCATTCATTGCCATTGGTCTGAACATTCATTGCCATTGGTCCCCTTTCACTGTAAGGTTTCTCCCATACCTTTATGTTATACAAAAGCTACAAAAATGTTAGAATAGAGAAAGAAAGAGGCGATGACAGCTGAAATTAATGCCCTCCTTAAGGCTAGTATATGGTCTCCTATACCAGCTTCTCCCAACCAAAATGACTTGGGTAATTGATGGATTTATTGCATTAAACAAATGGCAAATGGTACGATTGAAAGGTTCAAGGCACTGTTGGCCACTAAGGGATTTCATCAACAGTACAAAATTGATTATGGAGACACCTTCAATCTTATTGTTAAACTAACGACAACTCGTATTGTCTTTACCATGGCTATACAATAGAGCTGACCAATTTGACAACTTGATGTTCAAAATGTATGTTTTTTTTTTTTTTTTTTTTTTTTTTTTTTTTTTTTTTACATATGGTTCTTATGTATTGAAGAGGCTTATATAGCTCAACCTCAAGAATTTGTCGATCCACAACTACCTATGCATGTTTGTTATCTTTATATATCAATTTATGGCTAAAATAATCAAGCACAAGTCAAGCTAGCTCAAAAGGCTCACTTAGTTCAACTCGGTTCAGGTCAAATTGCCTCGGCTCGAAAGGGGGATTCGGGACGGGCCGAAGCCTATTTGACTAAGCTTATTAAAAAATAAGCCGAGGTCAGCAGGTAGCTCAGCTCAACTCCACTCCATTTGAAGCTCGCGCGTGTGTGTGTGTGTGTGTGTGTAGAGAGAGAGAGAGATGAATGATTGGTGTATTGCAGAGATGAATGATTCTTTTGGTGTAAGTAGAATGATAAAGAAGATGAGAGATGAGAGAGATAATTAATTTTTCTCTTGAAATAAATGCAAGCATGCAAGATATTAATTTTCAAGTCAAGAAATTACCCTTTTTCTTTTTATTTATGAGCATTAATTTAAATCAACGGTCTTAATTAGTTGGACCCTAGATATAGTCCAATCTATTGGACTTGAGAGTAACTAGTAAGTTACATTTAAAAAAAAAAAATTCAATTTTAGTATTTTAGATTTAAATATTTAGTAAGTTCCATACATATACTTGTTTTTTTTTTTTTTCACACACACTCACATCGGAGTGGCTTTTTTTATGCTACAATGTGTACTCAAACGCATGACCTTGTGTTGAAACTCTTGTGAGTCTACCATTGAGGCATAAGTAAGGCCAGATGGAAGACTATGTGTGCTTATGCATGCTTAATGCATATTAATTTCTACATGAAGCTCGAGATGTTAATCACGTCCATGCCAATTTACCAAGTGCGGATTGTTTGTGTGAAGGCATAGGAAAATCCAATGTCAGTCGCTTCTCATGGGTCCATGTCGTCGTCGATGACATCAAGTCACAAAACACGCTGATTTTCTCTCCCTAATAACAAACCAACTTTTAACATGTAAAACTTATCTAATCCCCACTACAATTTATATGTTAGATCCACATCGTCCATCAATTTTTACAGATCATTTAAAAAGCATGAGCCCAAAAATAAGTACATCCAAAGCTCAAGTGGACCACACTAGAGAAAGCAACGGGAATTGAACGACTACGGTTGAAACCTTCCTAGGGTCCACTATGAGGTTTTTTTTTTGCCATCTAACCACTTTATAAGGTCACACAAACCTGGATGGAGAGAAAATACAACTATCATCTCTGATCAAAGCCTTTTGTGGCCCAACAAGTTTTCAATGGTAAGTGATGTAGAACAAGAACCCCTTGATGAAGGACGTGAATCAAGCACTTCCTTATCTCATATGGATTAAAAGCAGATCAAGGAAAAAGTGACAAAATGTGGCATATTTCAGTCGATTGATCGGCTGAATGTCGGTTGCTCAAAATTCGCTCAAATCGCAAGTTTGGTCGTTGGATAGTTTGGAGCTATTTTGGTCGCTCGACCAACTCCATCGGTCAATCATCCGAACTCACAGGCCGTTTGGAGTTGTTTCTGTCGCCCGATCATGATTTAATTTCTTTGTTTGATTAAGACTTATTTAATGTGTATCTAGGGTTTGTTTAAGTTACATAAGCTTGTTTATGCTCGTTGTAATTGATTCGACTTCATTATTATTCAATACAAAGCCTACTTTCATCATTTTCTTCTCTTATGGATTCGAGAACTTGCTCATGGATTTGGGAAAGTTATCTTTGAGGAAGATGGTGATCGACCTCATCAAGTCCCTCCCTCTATCAAGTGGTATTAGAGTGAGGTCTTTCCCTTGGATTGGTGTTTCTTAACGAAGTTTTGGGCAAAAATATCATGGACGGTGCTCCAAGGATTATCCTCTAACATAGGCGGCGGCTTTTAAGACGGCGCAACGAGAAAATCGACAAGCCATGCAAGGGCTGCATGCTGCCTTGACCGTATAGCGGAGGCCGTAATACCACCCAATGCTCGGATCGATATTTAGACTCCCTGATCGCTACAACGCAATCATGTTGTTCGCAGTATTATGCTTATGGTGAATCGTAGAAACACACGTGTTTATATTAGTGATTGAGTAGATTGGACAGATCAAGATTTCAAACGTTGATCTTTGGAGCTTCAACAACCAAATCCACATTGAGGATTGGTTGCTTGAAGTTGAACGTTTCCTCGTCTACATGAGAACCCCGAAGAGAAGAAAGTAAAACTAGTGGCTTATAAGTTAAAGGGTGGCGTTGTGACTTGGTTGAAACTAGTTTAGCACAATCGAGAACGACAGATGAAGGCACCAATTAGCACGTGGTTGTGGATGAAACAAAGATTGTTAGCACAATTCCTATACGATGATGATGATTTGGACACCAAATTCATCAATGGCGTACAAGTGGCCTCGGTGAAAGCAGAAATCTAGCCCAAAACTTTAAAAGTGGAGGAGTAGATTTTCGTAACTGTATGTGGTGGTTCTAGATGCATGTAATACAAATTCAGATGAGATCTCTTAAATACAGCCCAACATCATCTCAAAGATGGTTCGAAATCCTGAGAATGTGGAGGAGATCAATACTTTAGTCATCGAGGATAAGGAAGAAGAATCTGAAAGCAATTAATCCAGATGTTGTGGGGTTAGTTTTGAAGGAAGCTAAGAATATTTCGAAAAGTGTCTAGCCGACATTATAGGAATTTGAGGCGATTGTGCCCACTAAAATTTCCAACGACTTGTCCTCTATGAAGGAAATTAGCCTACCTCAAGTTGAGATTATCTTAGACAACTCGATGGATATGGTAGAACGGATTATAATTATTCATGTTGATGTCGAGAAGAAGTCGGCAAAGTCTGTTGCAGTATACTAGGAAGAGAGTAAGAAAAGTCGACCCCTGAAGTTGAGAGTGAGGTTCGTAGCTCAAATTTGAAGAAAAACTCGAGGATAAGTTTTTTTTTTTCAAGTGGAGGGGTCTGATGTAGAACAAAAACTCCTTGACGAAGGACTTAGATCAAGCACTTTCCTATCTCATATGGATTGAAAACGAATCATGGGAAAAGTAATAGAATTCGGCATATTTCGGTCGACCGACCAGTTGAATGTCGGTCACTCGAAATTCGTTCAGATCACAAGTTTGGTCGCTGGACAGTTTGGAGCTATTTCGGTTGCCTGACTAACTCCATCGGCCAATCGACTGATCGCCCGAACTTATAGACCAATCGATCAATAACAATCGACGAACGATGCAAACTTGTGCAAACTTGTTCGTTTTCTTATGATTTAGTTTTTTTTATTTGATTAGGATTTTTTAATGCGTATTTAGGTTCGTTTAGATTATATAAGCTTGTTTATGCTTGTTATAATTGATTCAACCTTATTATTATTTAATACCAAGCTGACTTTCGCCGCTTTCTTCCAACTTGGATTCGAGTTTGCCTTGTGGATTCAAGGTACTTATCTTTGAGGAAGATAATGATTGACCTCATCAGGTCCCTCCTTGCATCAGTAAGCGTCCGATTCCCATTGTTTCTTATAGTGTGGCCCACTTGATCCTTTTATATACCTCATTTTCTATCTCATGCCTTAAAATAGTAGGGAAAAATAGATAGACAGTGTGGATCTAATACATATCATAATGGGGTCCAAGTTCCACATGTTGACACGGCATGAGCCATGCAATTATGTATTTATTAAATTCACAACGTTCATCCATTGGTTTAGATCATTACAGGATATGAGCCTAAAAACAAGGCAGTAGGGAAAAATAGATGGACAGTGTGGATCTAATACATATCATGATGGGGTCCAAGTTCCACACGTTGACACAGCATGAGCCATGCAATTATGTATTTATTAAATTCACAACGTTCATCCATTGTTTTAGATCATTACAGGATATGAGTCTAAAAACAAGGCAAATCCAAAGCTAAAGTGCACCACACCACAGGAAACAGTAGGAATCAAATTATGAAAACTTCTTCCGGCCATTGGAGGCTTTGACAAAGCTGATATTTTTTTGTTTTACCTTCATCCAGCTATGTGTGATCTTATGAATAGGTCAGATGGAAAATTATAAGCCTCACGGTTGCCATAGGAAGGTTTCAACGGTAGTTTGTTGAATCTTCATTGCTTTTGTAGTGTGGTCTACTTGAGTTTTGGATGTACAGCTTATGTTGTAGAATTATCTAGAAAAAAAATTGATGGACAATTTGGATCTAACACAAAAATCATAGTTGGGCCAAAAAAGTTCTACACGTTAAAAGTTTTTTATGTAGCACGCAATCCGTATGGGAGAGAAATTCAGCGTATTTTGTGAGGTGGAGTCATTGGAAATGACGTTGATCAATGAGAAGGAAAGACACTGGAACTTCCAGACGATGCTCACTCCAATCAGAACTATCGAGGCTTCTGGGTGGGCCTGGACTTGATCCTGAAGCCCACCATCCACCTTGGGCCCAACTTAAAAAACCCACATAAATATGGGCCCCACCTGCCACTCCATTGAGGACCGAAATCGTTTACTACATATGCTTTACTCGGCACCGAAAACACCCAAGTTCTGTGAGCCACCATGTATATTTAAATCAGCTTCGTCCATAAGGTGGAACCCTTGCATTAACCCTCCAGACCAAAGATCAGCTCGATAGAAAACTCCATTGGAACAATATACCTGAATAGTTAATCAGATAGAACCTAATGGACGAAATGGATTTTAGGTATACAACATTGTGGGACCCACAAAGATTTGAGTGCGTGTTGCAGAGGATTCGGGTCCCTCCATTGATTGCATTGGATCATACTCATTAACTCCCATCAAGGGACATAACCACCTCATCTGTCCAATATCATCTTAGCACATGACACGTGTGGTGCCACTTTACATCCATCCACAAGGTGTGGCCCACCCACCTAAAGTTCTTTAATACAGGCGAAACATGGTAACCCAAAATAACTCAAAAGGCATGGACTTTTTTTCGAGTGGTGTGTGTGACCCGTTTATATCCTTTGATTCATATTGAAACCAAAATGAATAGTGTTACGTATCATTCCACGCACAAACACACCATAAAAGTATGGATTAAAAAAAAAAAAAAAATTTAATAAGTAGTCATATAAATTATATTATTTTTTTAATAATGTCTGGGTTTAGAATACTGGATTTTATAGCCGGTACACTTGCTGATATGATGCTCCGGTGTTGAAAGCCAGACCATCTGGTATTCCAGAAGGTTCTAGAGGAGTTTGTGCGTTTTTCACAGCTTCTTAAATGGTGGTGACTCATCACCTATACATGTGGCATTCATCCATGCCAGCCCACACCTCAAAAGGAAGGGTGGGTATTACATTTATGATATGATCTTAGACATTGGATGCTACCCTTTCCTTATTTTTAGACGCTACCCTTTCTTTTGTTTGAAAATGGCAATTTCACTCCTCACTTGGAGCATGCATGTAAAATCCAGTCCATTCATTATGTGGGGAGCACTATAGACTTTCATGGCCCAAAAATCAGGCCTGTCCGATCATTGGATGGGCCATTCATGTATTATAAAAATGTATGGTTAAAAAAACGAACAAATTTTATTCGAATTCCTGCAAACACATGTGGCCCACTTAATGGAATCTTTCAGTGCAGGCATGTTCAAAGTGGGCCCACGTAATTTCAGAGACCATCATAGGTAGAAAGGTACGGGTTCATTTTTCCAGAAGAAATATAGGCCTAAGGAGAGTACAAGGTCCACATCCTTCAGTCACACATCATGCTATTCAGTGGTGTCGAAACTATAGTGGGTGTGGCATGTGCAATGCATGTGGAGATAGAGGGAGTGAATTGCCAGAAGAACTGATTACATATATTAGACCTATGTCCCAAAATTAATATTGATCCATCACTCAGGTGGACCCCACCAAAGAAACATCGGGCGACAATAGGGTAGGTGCACACCTACCATAAAACTTTCAAAAGAAACGTGGGGTCCACTATACTGTGTATATGCCATCCAACCCATTCATCAGGACGGCCCCATCAAGATGTAGGCAGAAACAAAAGGTGGGACACTGAAAAACACAAGTGGGCCAAACACTGTGAATATATAGGTTTTAAGAGCAACTGTACATTTCTCCCTGTGATATTTTCCACCTCAATTTTGGATCGTAATTAATATTTGGACATATAGTGAGCATGAGTAAAATCAACGGTTTGGATTCCATCTATTTATATAACGGAGATAACAAAAAAATTTAAGATGACATGGGGCCGGGCCATAGTCAGATGATATTAATCACTGATCTGATGAGCCCATCTAAATCTCGCAGAATGAAAGCTCCTCTGTATCCACAATCCAATTCTTTTGCCTAATTGAATGGATTCGGTGCCATTTTTTGGTTATTGTCCTAAGATCGAACGGTTAGGATTCTCAAATCTTGGAGGGCTTTTGGACCACACCTCATCCGTAATGGTGTTCGAAGATCCACGGTCTGGATCATTGAAACATGGGCCTCATATGTTTTGCTCCACCAGTACAAGGCACAACATGTGGCATTTAAGCAAATACGACAGTAAATGGGTGACCCACTGCAATACAGCCACCGACGCTTATCCAACGGTAGAATTCGCATGCACGTGCAAAAAATCTGAATCATTCATCAGGTGGCAGCTGAATATGTGGCAAAGATCAGGCTGGTAAAATTAGGTGGGCCACATCACTTATGAGAAACACGACGGTTAGAAGAAAGATGAGAAACAGTCAAACTTGCAAAATATCCTGTCCGTGCAAAAGGTAGGACATGATTATGACTCGAGATAAAAAAAAATTGTCCAGTGATTTTGACATTGCTTCCACTTCAATGAAGGGATCTGCTGATTTTTAATACTGAGTCCATCATTATGGAGTGGCCCATCGGATGGGATAATCTACTTATGTGATACCTCAGCGGGAAACAAAGGGCTGCATCGAAGATTACGTGCATCATTTCTGAAATATTAATTGTTGAAGTATGCTGATTCCAAACGTGTGTGGGAGCAGTACACATCCACACATGTCAGATGCATCTCCTGGCATAAAAATCGGTCATTTCACACCTCACGTGGACAACAACATATCAAATCAAATGAATGGCTAGAATTTATTTATTTTTTTGAATAAAACATCAATTTACTTTCTATATACGTTGTGGTTATCCAGACAATCGGTCCATTTGAGTCCCTGTCGATGGGTCATGCTCCAAATATTTTCTGGATTGGCAGTTGAATGTGGACCGTCTCTTGTATTTCTAGTTTTAACCGTCCATTATTGGATCGGAAATAAAAGAGTAAAAATTGTCTTATCAAAATAGATTTTTGAGACATAGTATATCGTACAGTGGGACACAACAGAGCAAAAGGTATGGATCACAGCTCACGTCATGGTCAACTGTAAGCTCATCTCCATTTATGTATCAAACTTACAAATGTTCAATTGGTACACTTTGGAGACTCATCTGGACCGTTCAAGTGTGGATGAACTCTTGGTATCCGGTCGATCGAAGTTGATGAGTCTCCAAATAATCTATTAAACCTTAAAGCAACGGTCCAGAAAAATACATAGCGATTGAGCGGCTCTAAACAAGCTATGGCTACAACTCTTTACCACATACTCATCCATGAGGTGGCCTACCAATTGGTGGCTTGAGGCAACGAATTGCCTAGGTTGCGCTGTGTGGGGGCCAACCGTGATGTGTACATGGAATCCAAAACCGTGCATCCAATGTGTGGCCTCATGTTCACCGTACATCCAAAGAATCAACAAGCGCCATCTAGAGTATGGAGGAATTAGATGCGGCCAGGCTCTCCCAACAAGTAGGGCTATCAATGGTCGGATCTGGATCTGATGCAGTTGGATCCGGTTAAAGTCTGAAAATTTGTAGACGCGTTGGGATCGGATTCGGACCCAACTCAGATCCAAAAGGTGATATCCATGTTCGGTTGATTTATAAATAACTAGATTTTTTTTTTTTTTTTTCCAAAATCCATATAATCATCGGGATTCCGATCGGATCTAAGTCCGAATATATAATATAATATATTTAATTTAGTAGCAAAGGGATGCAAATCCTACTATTTATGGTCGACTTGAGATTGGCATGTCTCAATTTCGAGACATGGCCTAAAATAATATGAAAATCGGATGACCGGCATGGATGTAACATATACCGTAAGGTGACAATTTGGATCTGGATTGGATTCGATTAGATTCGGCTCCAAGTCCGAAAATCTATAGATGGATTCAGATCAAATTCAGATCTATTTATGTGAATCTAAATCCAGCCTATTTAATTAATTGGACCTATTTTAAGATCCAAATCCGCATTAAATGGATTTAGAGCGAATCGGATTTCGGATATGACCCGCTCCATTAAGAGCCCTACCAACAAGGCGCAGCCTTGACTATGGGCCCACCTTGATGTATGTTTTGTATATCCATGCCATTAATATGTTTTTCCAGCTCATTTTACGACATGGGCCTAAAAATGAAACGGATCCAAATCTCAATGGACCACACTGTAGGAAACAATGGTGATTGAACGCTCACCATTAAAAACTTCCTAGGGCTCTCTGAAATTCCATGGTAATTATTTTTATTAGCCATCCAACCTGTTGATAAAGTCACATGGATCTGGATAAATAAATATCAGCTTGATCTGAAACTTTTGTGGCCCACAAGAAGTTTTTAATGATCGACCGTCGTTGTTTCTTGTGGTATGTGATGCTCTTAATTTAGCTCGTCAAGGCCACTCGTGTGATTAACGGCCTGGATCAGAAGTACGTGTGTGTACTTCTACTTCGATCAGAAGTACGTGTGATTAAGGGCTTGGACCAGAAGATCGATTGCTAAAGTTTGTTCGACTTAAGGATATTGATTAAATTGGTCAGTAGCCCCTACATCGAAATGGATAGATTGGATTTGGACTCAAGGTCCTCTCAACTAATGATTGATTGATTATTGTGCTTTGAGTTCTTTTTGCTTTATATCAGTGAATATGGAACCGACTAGTTTAAAGGCTTTCTATTTCACCAGTACTTTAACATGGTATTCCTCAATCAGAGTAGAAGAAAGACTAGTATAAACATAATCGATCTTATTAATGTATTGACCATATTACAACCGTTGTGCTTTACATTCTTATTAAAGTGAGAAATAAGATAAATATCTGGTGCGCCTATTGGAACAGATGATTAAGACAGATGGTCAATAGGATATGATCAGGGTATGAACAACTGAATTGAAACTCAGATAAATATGGACATTTGACAACTTAAGGTTGTAGATATTTAATCTACTCCTAAAATAAATGTACCGTAGCAGGAGCCACTGCGCAGTAGTGAACTAGGGTAGGAAAAGTAAGATAGGCATGAAAGTAAAGTAGACATGCAAATAAATGTATTTGGCGTGGGCCTCGAGCTTTTCTTCGGGTGTTCTTTTTATAGCTTTCTTAAGGTGATGAAAGTCTCTTGTTGGGCTTTTAGGTCCTTCTAAATTCTTTGTGCGGGCTTTCTGGATATGCAAACTTTTCCTCAATAAATCTGATAGCTCTTAACCAGAAGGGTCTCCAAAAAGGCAGTAACTACTGGATCTCAAATTTTCATTCTTACATATAAATGCTCCCCTATAGGAGTCTTTTAGTTTCATCAGGGGGAGCATCCTTCGGTTAATCATGACCATTTACTCTGGTAATTTGATGTAGATCACCCAATTCTTGATAGGAATGAGATTTAACCCCGTATACCGATCAAAGATGGGTCATGACACATCGAACTCTCCCTTTCTCTTAATTCTGAGTGGGATGTGGTCACAGGCCCAACTCGGATGATGTGGCCATTTTCCCTGATCATGGCTTGACTAAGGTTTGGATTTGTTTGAAAATTGGTTCAATATGCGGATCTCTAAAATCTTTTGAATCGTTGCTGGTTCTCTGAACGTCTTTGAGGAAATCTCCCATTTCAATAGGATGGAAAGAGATGGTCTTACGAATGAGATCATATCTAGTTGTGAGATAAAATATGTTTGCTTAAGATTAAGATTGCTAGCCTGCTTTGATGCCTTATCACCGAGATTGAGTTTGCTAGTCTTTATTAATACCTGACTCAGGCTGTGGGTTCTCTTTTCCTTGTGGTTCCCTCTCTCTTTTCTTTTTTCTTTTATTTAATTTTGTCCCCTCTCTCCCTTGCTCTAAAATTGCTTCATTTTTTTTCCTTTCCTTTTCTTAGGGGTTCGCCCTGCTTTTTGTATCTTTTCAGGCTTTGCCCTATGTAAGTAACAAGAGAGTATTCTCTGCTTGCTTTTAAAAAAAAAAAAAAAATCTGGCCCAGAGGTCTTTTATATAGCTGTGTCGGGCACGTCCTTAATTTAATGGGTATGTTAATCATGATTACGTGGCATGTGATGATTTGGTCCCTTAAAGGGCCTAATAAAAGTTTGTACTATCACAATAATGACAAAATGTGTAATGTCGAAGGAAGATCAAATGTAAATCTTTTTTGGGTACGATTATAATTTTGACCATGCCAAACGCTTACGACGCGTTTGTTTATCCATTTACCTCAGTAACTGCTAGTAAATAGGCCATGATTATTTTTTTCGTGCATTTGGAAAATAAGAGGTGTAAGTAACACAATAAATGCGTCTTGAAATGTGAGATTGTAAGAGGCGAGTTGGGGACGTAAAATCTATGGGTCCCACAATGATGTATATATTCAATCCATGCTGTCTATCTGTTTTACCATATCCTTTTAGGGAACTAGCCCCAAAATGACATAGATTGTAAGCTGAGGTGGAACACATCATGGGAAACAAGGGAATTATAATGGCGTGCACAATTAAAATTGAATTTTGTGTGGGGCCCACATTGAGGAGTATCTGTCATCGAACTTGTTCAAAAGGTCAAAATGACATGAATGAACCAAAAAAATAAATATATGTTTGATCTAAAACCTTTATGGCCCACGAGAACTTTTTAATGGTAGATTTTCAATTATCATTTTAGCTTTCGTGTGGTCCACATCTATATTGAACTTGCCTCGTATTTGGGCTTATGCCCTAAAATTAGGGGATAAAACAAATGAATGGTGTGAATACGACACATACACCACTGTGGGCCCCATAAAATTTATGCTGCGTTCCTTGATTTTAGCAAAACTATCACGTCAAAAGTACGGTTTAATTGCAATTCCGCTTGTAAGTAATAATTACTGATTTACAGTGATTTACCGGTTACCATAGTTAACAAACACGCCCTTAGTGTATTTAGGTGGAGTATTCCTATTGGTCCATGTCAGGAGCCAAAAATGAGTGTAAAATGGTCGACTTAAGCTTCTTCCATATCATGCCTTAAAATATGCCGGCAAAATGGATACACAGTAGATATACAAAATACACATCAAGGTAGGCGCCATGGTCAGGCTGCACTGTGTTGGGTGAGGCTGGGCCACACCTAATCCGATCCCGCATCTAAAAAGCTTGCTACCATATTTTAATTAAGATGTACCATACTCATGATCCAGACACGCCTGATTTTTGTGCTAAGTGGTCCATATAATTTCCTGCTCAAATGTCTTAGTGCACTTTCCACCCTAAAATATTTTCCAAGTTGTATGTGTGGGCTAGCACGCTTTCGAAAAGAATGATGCACATTATATGTTCGACCATATGGGATGATAATCACCATGGGTTCATGCTGCATGGGACCATCCTTGATGTTTTTGTAGAATCCAAGCCGTGCATGTGGTGCACCTCCTCATGCCACCAAAGACCCAAGAACCCTGCTCCAAAAGTGAGGTGGGGCATACTGTATGGAGCAGCTCATATTCCTTTCACAATAGTCACCTAATTTTATTACCAGAAAATCCCAGTAATCGAAAAGTATAATAATACGTTTGTGCAATTCCTTGTATTAATTGCTATCTAAACAACAACAAAAGGTTACCTCAATGGAGAATCTTTTCCATTTTTAACCTAATTTTCGTATGAATATCTACTAGTTGTGGCCCACCTATGTTTTGAAATGGCTTTCAATTTATTATCCCTTCATCCTGATGGGCTGCAACTGATCATTGGGTTGGATGATATATACACAATAAGGTGGACCCGATATTCCATCCACAAGTCCTCATCTCAATGTCCCGGCCCCATTGCTTCATTTGGTGTGACCCACTTGAGCTAGGGATGCGGATAGATGGAAGGGTTGGATTGCACTCCCACATTAAAGTGGGCCCCGCACAGCTCGAATCGTCTCCTTCCCAGTTCCCAATGCAACTTTTTTTAATCTCAATTGCCACCCACCCGATCGAAAGCGAGGGCGTACCAAGTTTTCTAGCAAGCATTTGTCGGTAGCCTGTAGCCTTTTCTTTAGTGGTAGGGAAAAAGGAGCTGCCAAAAGCCCCCATCAAAGAAGAAAAGAAGCTATCTTCTACTTCTTATCGAGTCAATAGATTAAAAAATGTCCAAATTGCCCTTTTCTCCTTAGGTTAACGAAATGAAAATTACGAAGATAGCCTCTAGAGACTGGATGTTGGGTACTTTGGGTAGACCATGTTGGATAGATAAAAACATTAGCCATGTGCATGCACGTTGTACATGAGCCATACTTTTAATTCAAACTAAGCCGTCCAAATAACGAACCCCACATCAGATGGGTCACAAACTAAGGCTTCCTCATGATTCATGAACTGAAACGCTAACCATGCAGTTAGTGTATATGTGATGGATGGTTAGTATTGGATGCACAGTAGATTCTAATTTGAAAATAGGCCATCCAGAGTGGGGCCCATTAGATGAACAGTTCCGATCCACTGTTCTCCCCTGCCAACGTGCACGGTGGAGGTGGCTCTATTTTATTATTTTCCCATATAGGCATGCTGTTTTGTTACAAATGCTGGAGGGTATAGTTGTCCACACAAAGTATGAAACCTCTCAGAACTTTGACCAACCTACCCTTGGCAAAAGGTGTTGTTATAATAGAAAACACCACCTCTTTTGGTTAATTGCCTTGAAGGTCTTTTTCCTTTCATGTTTCCTATCTTTTCCTTCTTTTAACGTCCAGTAACAATGAAATCCACGTCCAACGGATTCTTGGGGTTTTGTAAACGGATAGTTTTGAAATCGTGGTCGTTTATCATCCATTGTTCAGGTGCAAATTTTTATTTTTATTTTTAATGGCAATATGTAGGGTCCAGATCATTGTCCCCCCTTGTTTATTGAGCATTTCTTGGATGACCATTCATATCTTATCTTAGGCTTTTAAAGTGGGGTATATTGGCTGTTTTACATTTTAGTGTTCACTTGATAGATCATGATTGGATAGTTAATATATATTATTTGATTGAGGGTGATTTTTATAATCTGGTTCATTTACAATGGGCCCGAGATTTGAACGGATCAGATTGAAGGACATGGTTGCCAATTGTCTGGAACAACCCTCAAGATCTTAGGGGCCCCCCATGTTTTATATATAAATTCTGCTACCAATTAGTTGCTAACACTTTCTTTCACTATCGACACAAAAGAAAAGCCTAATAAAAAGCTTCGAAGGATCATAACTATGGGAAAATTGCACCTAAAACCTCTACAATATTCATGCCTCGTGGCCCACCTGAGTGATAAATCCACTCCGTCCATCCATTTTGAAAGACCACAATGAGACATGATTTTAAAAATCAGGCACATCCAAAACTCATGTGGGCCATACCACACGAAACAGTGGGGATTGAATGCTTGGCCGTGACAGAAGTTTTGTATCAGTATGATATTTGTTCCTACAGTTTATCAGGGTAATAATTCTATGAACGGTTTGGATGACATATGAACATCAGGTTAGCTCTGGGAAGGTTTCAGCAGTGGACGTTATTGTTCCCACTGTTTTATTGGTGTGGCCCACGTTACTTTTGGATCTGCCTTAATTTTTGGAATTTTTTTCATATCGTGATCTTTCAAAACAGATGGACGGAGTGGATTTATCAAGGACATCTCTATGGACTCCACACAGCTCCGGGCACAGAACTATCTCTGTGCCCGGGGTCACATGCAGTCCCGGGGAATTCCTTCTTAAACATCCCCATGATTCACGCCCTAGGGAATACGTACTCGACTAACTCGCATGTTAATGAGGTTCTACTTCTCAGAACTTATGCAAAAATGAGTCTCGTGACAGAAATCTGAACCGTTATTCAGATCGGTAACAGTATTATGCCACTAAGATTTAATATTCATGTAGTTATATATGGTCACATATGAAAACCATTAGTCATAGCTTTCATTCGTTGATTTTCAAATGAACAGAAGACCGGTCGGTTCTTTTAATGTTTTATATTTTGATAGAGATAATTACTCACAGATCAATGGATCGGATTTTCTACATGTTTGAGGATATTCCACGTGTGAGGCGAGGCAAAACCTCAATCTCATGTGGGTGACCTGTTGGCATTGATTGTGTAGGGCAGTTAAATTGGCGGGAGTGTCGGAGAGTAACGACATGAAGAAACATGAGAATTTTCTGTGACACAGAAACGACAACTGCAGTGCCCCACGTGGTCAGGATCTCGCGAGTTACGATTCATATCGCGAGAAATAGAGCAAAGAGTCACGAGATAAGTAAGGGAGGTGCTTTTCTGTTTTTTAAAGAAAAAAAAAAAAAAAACCTTTGATACTCTGTAAGAGCGCAACGATGACACGCAGGGACTTAGAAATTCAATACATGTCATTCAAATATGACCATTGGATTGGTGGAAATTTACTGGACGGTTAAAAATGAAAAATATCTGATGGTCATATTTCAACAAACGAGTATATAAAAAAAATAAGATATTTGAAATACGAAACCAATCTGATTTTGGAGTTATAACTTAATGACTGTAGATTTCACAACTTAGTCAGATTGGTTTGAGTTAATATATGCGACGCCTGCGGCTGTTACCGGAGTAACAGCTTAGTGAGTGTTACTCTAACGGTGTGGGGCCCACCTTAAAGTACTTTATGTATATCCACTCTGACCATCTATTTTTTCATATGATTCTAGAACGGGATCCCAATTATTAAGAAGATCAAAATCTCAGGTTGACCATACTATTAGAAACAGTGATGATTGACCATTAAAATTTTTTATGGTATACAAAAGTTTTAGATCAAGATGATATTTTTCTTTTCCCTTTCATGCAGGTCTCATTAACATTATCAAACAGGTTAGATTGAAAATAAACATTATCAAAACCTTACGATGGGCTCTTTGAAATTTTTAATGGTGAGGCACTCAATCACCACTGTTTCCTTGCGGTGTGGTCCACAAGATATTTTTATTTGCATAATGTTTTTGGAAACCTATTACTTCATAATCTTGCTTCACTGATGATCCTAACCTTTGATTTTCAGAGTCGAATATGAGCCATTGAAAAATTTCTATTCTTTGTTCTAAATTCCTCTGTAGATAGTGATAGTGATGGTCACAACCATCCGTTCAGCATAAGTTTTTGACGGGGGTCTGTATAACACAGAATCCAACACATACACGGTTCCGATCATAGGACCAGTAAGTAGGTGGGGCCCAGTGGTGGAGACCCGCTCTGGATCCTGAGTCATGATGTTTCGGACGGGGGCAAAACGAACTCCTTCTAGAGGCATAGGATCCTTTCCCGCCAAAGCTAACCGATTATCTTCTAGCCAATATGTGGTGCAAAGTACAAAACCGTCCTTTCATCCATAAAGCAAATCCCAACGTCGAATCTGGTTTGTACAATTGAGGCAATAGCTGGGTGAATTTCCCGATCAATCCCCACCGTCCATGGTCTTACAGGTGTTCAAATCAATCAGATGAACCGTATGGATAACCAACACGTGTGCTTCACTTGCATAAAATCAAAACCTCCATCTCCGCTTACTGGATGATGTTACGCACTGGTTACTCATTGACACCACCCCGATATTTTAATCATTCGATTCATTACCGATACGATACGAAACCGCTAAATCCGCCTGAGAGGCCGATGCGCCCACCGACTGCAGGCTCTTATTCTTCGGTGGGCCCCACCAACCTCTTTATCAAGGACGCGGATTGCCTGCGAAAACCTTTCACGGGAGCTTCCTGCTACAGGAAGCTAGGTGGGGTCCACAGTGATGTTTGTGGGAAATCCAAACCATCCATCCGTTTTTCGAGATCATATTAGGATCCGGGCCCCAAAAAGACGCCATTCCAAAATTCAAGTGGGCCGCAAGATAGAAGATTGAACTTCCACCATTGAAACATTCGTGGGATCAAAGAAGTTTTGGATCTGGCTAATTTTTGTGTTTTCAGTTCATCCAAGTAGCAATGACGTTATGAACGGTATGGATGGTACATAAACATCACGGTGGACCCCAACGAGGTTTCAATGGTAGGCATTTACCTACCCACGTTTTCCTGTCGTACGGCCCACTTGAGTTTTGGATTCGCATCGTTTTTGGGCCCATGTCCCTATCATGATATGGAAAAACGGATGGACGGGGTGGATTTCTTACCAACATCACTGTGGGCCCACCCAGCTTCCCGTCGCAGGAAGTTACTGCGAGAGGCTTTCCAAGGGACTCCGCGACCCTTTACCAAAACCCCACCTCCCTCTCTTATCATTCCCTCCACATTCTCCTTCAGCAACACGCCTTCTTCCATGGCCTTTTCCAAGGTCCAACTCCTCTAGCCATGGCGACAGTACGGTCCTTCTTCAACAGCTTTCTCTCCTTATTTCTCCTTCTCTTTCATTTGGGGTGCTTTCTCTTCCCTACCAAAACTCCCCCAACAAAGAAAAGAAAGCTCTCAAAGCCCTCTCCTTCTCCTTCTCCTTCTCCTCTTCCTCCTCGTGCAAAAACCTACAAAACCCTTTCATTTCTCAACCCATGGCTGTATCTAAAACCCATTTTCTCCACTCAGAGCCCCAAAAAACTGAAAAAGCTTGATGACCCATCACCTCCTCCTCTCTCCACTGTCCTATCTTCACAGCTCTCTACCCCGCCTCTCACCACGGCCCTCTCGACTCCCACCCGCAAAAGGTCATCTGGGTCTTTCTCAGAATCCGACTTCTCGTCCGATATGCAGCCGAAACGCTCCTCCTTCGCCTTCCGAAGCGATATCTTCCCGTGCCCGACGTGTGGAGAAATCTTCCAGAGAACCCAAAACCTCGAACATCCACCAGTCCACCAAACACGCCGTTACGGAGCTTCTCGACGGCGATACAGCGAAGAACATCGTCCAGATCATCTTCCAAACGGGCTGGAAGAATTCGAAAGAGAACCGCCACCCGAAAATACATCAGATCCTCAAAATACACAACAGCTCGAAGATCCTTGCCCGGTTCGAAGAATACCGAGAGTCAATCAAGATCAAGTCGTCGAGGAACGTCGGCAGCGGAGGGAGGTGGAACGAGCGGTGCATCGCCGACGGGAACGAGCTGCTCCGATTCCAGTGCTCCACGTTCCTCTGCTCGCTGGGGAAGAAAGGGAATTCTGCTATCTGCAGCGGAGAATTTTGCAGCGTCTGTGGGATCATAAGGAGCGGTTTCTCACCGAAACTCGATGGGATTCCGACGATGGCGAGCAGCCGTGGGGCCCACCAGGCGATCCCAGAGGAGATGGAGGAGGAATTCGCTTTCATGAAGGTGAAGCGCGCGATGCTGGTCTGCAGGGTGGTGGCGGGGAGGGTGGCACGTGAGGGGGCGGTGGATGCTGTTCTAGGTTCTGACAAGGAAGATGGTGGGTTTGACTCGGTCGTCGTCCGTCATGGTGGGGCAGATGAGGAGGAGCTGCTAGTCTTCAATCCAAGGGCTGTGCTTCCATGCTTTGTAATTATCTACACCGTCTGATGGCTTGTGCTTGCACACACTACACCGTTGTTCATTGCTTTCTTTTGGGTCCTTTTTCTTTGTGGATTTCCAGTGGTTTTCCCATTCCCCACGCGTGCGCATGTGTCGTTGTGTGTGAGATCTGAGCTTTCAATCAACTAAGCTACTCTGTTTAGATCTTCCAGCAAAAAAAGATCAGGCTTTTTGAGGGCTCAAATGGGCCGCAGTATGTCAAGACAAATGAATGACTAGAAAGAAATGGAACCGTCAATCTACTTTGTACGCTATGGCCCACCCGAAGAGTGAAATTGTCTGATTTTTCTTACTGATGATCCAAGCGTTTTCCCAACCATATGGACAGTTCAGATCTCACATACGTGTTTCTTGTTTGCACGTGTGCCTGTGTATGGATGTGTACGGCTTTGAAACCTGCGAGGGGTGGTGTGCATGCGTGTGTACTCGCCATTCATTACTAACGTGTGTGCGACATCCGGCCGTGCATCATGCGGGGTCCACCGTTTGTGTGTCATGCGTCAGAAATTAGGTCGGTCTTGCCATCAGGGCCATAAGTTTATGGAGCAATAGCAGCAGACGGTCCACATTAATGTACATGTGTGGTCCATCTGATGACTGAACTAGTCTGATTCCTGGGCCATGGAAGATATTAGGTGGGGCTCACTCGATGAATGGCCCGGATCTTGCACGCACTTGTAAACGTGGCGAGTGTAGACTGAGAAGTAGTCTTAGCGGTTGTTAGGAAAGTCCAACAGCTTCTAAAGGAATTGGTACTGTGGGAATAAGTGGTGTAAATATCTGAATGTAATTGTGAATTTTGAAATTTCCTGGTGATGTATTTTAAGAAAAATAGCGAGTTAAACAATGTGGCGGTACATTTTGGGAATATTAGGATAAATGAGGAGATTTTGAGAATAAATGGTAGACTGATGTTTAATAAGTTGGGGAAAATGGGAAACGATGGGAACATGGAAATAATTTTCTTCAACATGATTTTCTTTATTTGCTTACGCCTAATTGGCCCATTTCAGCGTACGTTAGCACTGACAGGCATTAAATGCAGCAGTGGACCAATCAAGTGGTTGACAAACAGAAAAATCATGTTTAAGTCAAGCCGATGATCCAGACCCTTTGTTAATAAATAATGAACCTTGCTGGCCGATTTAAAATTAAGAAATAAAAATGTGGAGATTTTTACAAACTCCATGTATATTTTACCAAATAGTGCCCAGCCGACTTAAAAGTACGAGAGCTGCTGTTTTGAGGGATGAAATTATAAAACTACTTTTATTTTAGTTTTTACATTATAAGTAGTGAAAGTGGGGACTTTTGGAGCCCACATCATACATGTATAACATCCAAACCTTCCAACGTATGCACTCTACGATTGTCATACAAAGAACAAAACATCAGGTCAATCAGATCATAAGATGGGCTACACTTGAATTGGTTATTTTAAATGGTGTATATTATTATTTTTATTGATTGGCCCACTTTATGATCAAATCCCTCTATATTTGTTGTTCATCTAATAATAATGTTGGTGTATATTTGTTGGATGGGTTGGATCTTTGACACATGGGTCCCACAATTCTAGATTATTCTAAATTCTCCAGTAGTAATGTAATGGCCCATTTGGCACCATAGATTTGAGGAGAAAAGAAGAGAAGAGAGGAGAAACTGGTTACCTTATTCTATTTGGCACCGTGGATTTGATGAGAAGTGGATTTAAGAGGAATCCAGGAGAACTCAAAAAGGCACTTTTAGTCCTTTTCAAATCCTCCAAAAAAAGGTGAGATTTGAGGAGAAATCATTCCCAACGTGGGACCCACCGTAATGTTTTCCTAACTATGGGACCCAACATGATGTATATTTTCTATCCAACTTGTTGATAAGGTCACAAAGACCTAGATGAAGGGACCATACAAATTTCAGGTTAATCCAAAACTTTTGTGCATCATAAAGGTTTCACTCTCCATTTTTTCTTGTTTTATGGTCTACTTTAGATGTAAATTTATTTTATTTTTTGTATCTTGGCATAAAATGATCTGTAAAATTGGATGAATGGCATGAATTTAAAATTCAAGGCTAATACTGGTGGGCATACTTGTGAGATTAAAATTTACACCATCCCTTCCTTCATGTTTGATTTCTCTCCTAATCTTGACTAGCCAAACAAAAAATCTGAAATTGGTAAGAACTGGAATTGATGAGAATTCATATCATGGAATCCACTTCTCCTCACTTCCTCAAATCCATGGTGCCAAACGGGCTATAATTTTTTCTTCTGTAACACTGTCCGTGAATATCGGCTCGTGGGAGGTCATTTGATAAAATCCAAAGCCACGGGAATCATCTTGCAGGAGGAGGAAAAAAAAAAAAAAAAAAAAAAAAAAAAAAAAAAAAAAACTTTGATACTCTGAAGATTGTGATAATTGATACAAATGCACTTATGGACACCATAGAATTTACTCAAATTAAACTGTCCAAATTATAATCCAGCTTATAGATAAGCTACAAACCCAAAATTATTCTGATTTAATATCCTAACTAGCTGATTGGTTGACATTCAATGAACGGCTGACTGAAAATCTAACGATCCAAATTCAGCAAACATATGCCCACCGATCAAAGGTTAGGATTATCGAACCAATCTGATTTCTGGAAACCAACTTCTTATAGTGGTCGCCCATGTCTGGGCGGTTTAATTTGAGACACCGTATTCCGTGTGTACAGCTTATGGGCGCCTGCGTATCGACCTTCACACTCGTCCGAGTATCAAAATGGGACGGAGGTGACTCGTGTCGGTCAGGGACATTTTCGGAATAATCGGTTAAAAAAAAATATAGTTAAATTTGCAATCGCAGAGAGAGATAAGGGGCTCTCCATGTAAGAGGGCTAGTAGCATAGGGGACCCCTGACTGTGAGGCCACTGTGATGTATGTGACTACATCCACGCCGTCCACCTGTATTGAAAGTTCATTTTAGGGGATGATCCAAAAATTGAAGCAGTTCCAAATCCCAGATGGGCCATAGTACAGGAAACAGTGGTGATTGGACATTAAAAACTTCCCTGTGGGCACAAAAACTTTGGATCAAGATGATATTTATGTGGTTTCTTCATCTAGGTGTTTGTGACCTTATCAACAGGTTGGATGGCAAATAAACATTCTGGTGGAATCCAAGAATTTTTTAATGGTAGAGATTCAATCACGACTTTTTCTGTGGTGTAGTCCACCTAAGATTTGAGTCAGCTTCATTTTTGGGATCATACCCTAAAATTGGCTTTCAAAATGGTTGGACGGTGTGGATTTAAGACATATACATCACTGTTAGCCCCACAATCAGGGGCCCACCCACCTTGGTGGATCCGGGGTCTCACCTAATCCGCTCCCGGTAGCATACACCGCAAGAACACTGAAAATTTAATCCAAAAGGAGACTGGGGCCCACATGTATGGTGATGGGAACTGATCAAGAGGTACGACCCACTTTGAAAAGACAAAAAAAGCCAACGTCTCCGATCCATCATGTTGGAGTATTGTTGCTTAGCCAATCCACGATGGGACCCATGTGGGTTCTTGGATGGAAGATCTTACCATTCATAGCATGGGCCTTGCTGTAGTGGACAACTGTATAAATGAAGATCGTAGCTACTTCCTTTTTTTCTACTGAATGTGGAACGTCTATTCATAGTCCACAAATTGAAAGGATATCATTGTATTACTGCTGCATCTCTTTTCGTGCTAGGTTGCTAGCCTGTTTGGATGGCCCGGCCTAGCACAGTCCAATTCTAGACAACTTTCCTCCGGGTTTTAGCTGAAGCTCAAGGCCCATGATTGGAAGGGCCTTAAGTTTAAAGCCCAATAACCAATCGGGCTGGACATTGACATAAGACAATTGGGCCCATACACTTTTTTTTATAATGGCACACCTAGTGTTAGTTTGGATGGGAGCCTAACCAGGGTCTTTAAGACTTGGACCAGCCCCATTAGACTCAAAATTAGTCGGACCCAATCCAGTTCAACACCATGAGAGTCACTTGGATGATTCACCCGACTCGGATGAGTCCTTGACTTGGGCCGGATGAGTTGTGGCTTGACTTGAAACTGAAGGAGTCGGTCGAGTCGCCGAGTCTTTAACCATGGACCTCACCCAGTCCAAGAACAATTACTTAGCTCAGAGATCAAGCTAGGCCTTTGATCCTTTGCTCATCGGCTGGACTTGGATATGCTTACTCTTGGATTAGCTCGGTCCATTTGCAAACTTACTGTCACAGGCCCGATTTGAACTAGTTGGACGGGTTGAGGTTCAGAATTTTACCCACCCAAATCTATTTGGGGAAGAATGTTGAATTATATTAACCCCCACATGAGGATATATAAATGGTCCAGTGATACAGACCGTTGGTCTATTCAAATTCATTGTGGATGGACAATGCTCCAAAAAACTCCTCATCAGGACCATTCCAGCATTTCAATCACTGACCAATAGATGGTCAGGAAGATAGATAAAGCAACGGTCTGCGTTCAAGGAAAAACTCCCAAGATTGATCACTAGAATATCATCCAGTTTATGATCCGTCAACAGTAGAGGCCAACAGACCAATGGTCTGGATCATTGAACTATGGGCCTCATTCATACAAATGACAAACCCGAATATATTATGCATACAGTTGGATAGAGAAAAAGAGAGATTAGGAAGAAGGAATACCATGCAATTGAAGTGAACATGCGAGAGAAGAAACAAACAAACGTTCAAAATGACAAATGCTCCATGATTTTTGCATGCACCCTCGACCGTTAAGACAAGTACCCCATTCAAATTTCATTATATCATTAAATTACTCCTTCATAATCACAAATTAACAACATGCCACGACCCCACCTGACTCTTATCTGACGCACCACCGGTTCGAAGACCTATACAGTCCCACGCACCGGTTTCCGGCGATCATGGCCTCTACTCTTAAATAGAAACACAAAATCACAATCTATATGTATAAATAAAAGATAGATATATAAATAGTCATATTGTTATGTGACATGCACAAACAATACCAATATGAAAAACAGAAAAACCTATCTCGTAGCTTAAGCTTTCTCCTTTTTCAGTGGCACCCGTCCATCGGTCCCGGCCAGAATCTCATACTTATCCTTCCTGGTGAAGCTGGTGCACTCGAACCCCAACGTCCCGCCGAGAACCCGCTGGACATAGTTCGCGACCTCAATGGCTGATTTGCCCCCGGTGCAAGTTAGCTCAGTGGGCAACTGGTTCAGGAATGTGATCTCGTAAGTAGGCCTTGGGTTCATGAAGAAAAAGTATGGGTCCATCATCTTCCACCCTCGAACAGTTGTCCCATGGAACATGCTTTGCTTGGTAGTGACCGCCACCGGGACGATCCTGTCTGTTAGTTCTGCAAAGAGGGCACTAAACCTAAGGAGGAATGGTTCTCTGCAGGTCGTCCCTTCAGGACAAATAACTAGATCGCCTTCTTCCAGCAACTGTTTGATGTGAGCTGCATCCTTCTCCCTCTCTCTCGTTAAGGCCACAGTTTTGATTGGTGCAATCAGCTCCGAGAACTTGCTTATACTATAAGTGACACAACTTATCTTCCGCCCTAGTGCGACCGCGCATATGATCGGGTCCAACATGGTCCGGTGGTTGCATACGAAGAGTACACCGCTCTGGCCCTTCTTAGGGGGTGGTGGCGGGGTGCCTTTGATGATGAGCTTGATGCCGAGGATTTTGTACATGTGGCGGACGACATGTTCCGGCAAGGGGAGATCAAGGTAAATTCTGATAAGTGAGAGGACTATTCCAATCGGCATCCATAGGAAGGTGAAGAGGGCCACCAGAGGGGTGGGCCTCTGGACCAATCGACCGTCGTGAACGACGATCCGGTTCAGGAGTTTGTTTCTCGGCACCGGCACGCATTTCATTTTCGGCACTATGAACCCTTCCTGCAAACACACACATACACGTGAGCATAGCATGCCCATGCACGCATGTACACAACTTTTAGTTTGTGTGCCATTTACTGTCCAAGTAGAATTTTTTGTGTAGTTGAAGTAAAATAGAAATAAATTGATAGGCTTGCTGGCCCCACATACACCTTTGTATGTAGCATGCCAGCCAACCTAGCAAATGTATGACATATGAGATTTAAATAAGGTGGGCCCAACCATAACTTATACATTATACATATGGACTGTTGCCATTTTTTTTTTTTTTTTTATTTACCTGTGCATTCCTTTAATAGAGTGGTCCACCTAATGACTGTGTAACAGTTTTTTTTTTTTTGGCTCGTCATCTTTACAAATCCACTCCATCCATCGGTTTTGAAGGTCTACAATATGATGGAAATCTAAAAGTCAGATAGATTTAAAACTCCTGTGGGCCACACCAAATGAAACATCAGGTATTGAACGCCCACAATTGCACCTTTCCGTTCTCACTGTTTCGTGTGGTGTGGCCCACATGAGTTTTGTATCTGCCTATTTTTAGACTCCTGTCCTAATATTGTGGTTTTGCAAAACTGATGGACGTAGTGGCTTTGTCACGGTCATATCTGAGGAGCCCTCACATTTTCCGCCTAAAGCAACTTTTTGTGCCTAACATGAAGAACGACTCATATTAGGTACAGCCCCCACCAGGATGCTGAGTAGACGGACCGAGTGCGTGGCGCCTCGTCATTCGTGGAGAGCAGTGGGGCCGTACTGATGTGATGGCGGTCAGTACACCACCGTCACATTGGTGCAGGCCCAACCGGCTCTCCACCAATGACAAGGTGCCACTCCGTCCCCACAGCATCCGGGTGGGGGTGGCACCTAATCTAAGCCCCCATGAAGAGTTGAATGCAAGGATCTATCACCGTCGAATCGTGGACTGGATGGTGGTGCTGCATGCATTAATGGCCGGTGTGTGACCCCACGCAGATCCCATGCGTTGATGTTCATTAACAAGTCAAAAAAATAGGAGAGCAAGACAAAGGGTGATTGTTCATCGCTATTTTTAGATGGTGATGACATATATCTTGGGCACGTGGCATACATATAAGTCAATCCACACCGTTCAAATTCTATGGATCATTGCGGGTTGAAGTATACAAAAAATTGCATTGAACATAAAACCGTTTGAGCCATCCAAGTGGGGCTGCTATCAAAAGCATGGTCCAAAACCAGTTGTTCAGCAGTCCAAATTCAATGAACACAATCAGATGGCTGAGATGACACAATCAGTTGACCCTAGAGCAGCCGACTATTTGAACAGTTCCACGGTGTGTACAGCGAATGAGTCACCACCATAGTAAAATATTGTTTTATATTGTTACCCAAAAAACAATATTCTTTTAGAAACTCTGAAATTCAATGTCCCTGCACTAACAACTTTACAACTGTTTTTTTTTTTTAATTATTATTAAACAAAACAAATCATTTTCAACAGTTATTTTATTAAAAAAATCCCCAAAAACCTGAATTTATGACAGAAAATCTTGATTTATTTGATTTTCAAAAGAATACTATGGAAGGTAAATTAGCCATGGATGCGCAATTTTATGACATCCCACCCATCAAACAGGTGGAACACACCATGATTATCACAATAACAAAACATTAGAATGATCCGGTCATCAAGTGGACCACATCATAGAAAACAACACATACCTCCAAAAGATCTCCAATTCCACTGGCCGACTTGATAGTTGGGTCAGTCTAACTTTTGGGGTAGTTGATCATCATATTGGGGTGTGCCTTTTGGACGGCCTACAGTCACCGGATTCTTTTGAAAATCCATAATAGCTGAGGCCTTTTATTCATTTATTCAGGATTTTTGAAGATTTAAAAAAACATATATATATAAAATCCCTTCTTTTTAATAAGAATTTTTGTACTTTGGAAAAGACATAAACGAGTATCACAATTACTAGCCAAATCAGGAAAAATGTCTAAAACTAACTTCAAGTAACTAAAAAAAAAAGAAAAAGAAGAAGTGAAATTAAATATGCAACAAGAAATTCTCATGAGCTATAGAATTACTAACCTTGCAAATGGACATAAAATCAAAATCAGTCTCTCTATCACCAATGCCCAAATCCGGCAAATTCTCACCGAATTCTCGCTCGAGTGCCTCTTTCTTGTGCTCCCCGACGAGGACGCCGGGTTTCTTGATGAACCCAGTCGCCCTTCCAGATTTCGTGACCTCCAATTCAGTCCCTAGCACCTTGTCTGCGCCGAGAAAGCTCTTCACAAATGGCTCCACCATAATTCTTGGATTGGCAGTGACAATGTAACGCTTCCCGAATGCACTAAACACCCTCCAGCTCTCTGGGTGCACGTCTTCGGCGTAGAACCTTGGCAAGACAGACCTTGATACAATCTCAATGTCTTTTATCTTCAACCCCGCCAATGAGATGAATGCAATCATGTTGATGGCCAACGACTCGGAGGCAAATGCGTATATGAGGAAGATGAGTGGGACCGACGCCAGGAGGATTACTCCTCGAAGAATGCTACCGGCTTCTATTGCGACGAGCATGAAGTAAGGGAAGGCGCTACGGGATATGAGGAGGGTCCCATCGAGATCTGCTGCGACGGTCTGGTTTGATCTCCCTTCCGAGCTGCATTTTGAGATTGGCTCGAAACGGTGCAACCCCATCATAACACACCCACAGAAAGATCGATAGAGATAGAGATAGAGATAGAGATAGAGATAGAGAAGGTTGGTGTTGTGGAGAGAGAGAGAGAGAGTGTGTGGGAATTTAAATGGAAGAGAGGGAAGGTTTCTTAAGTTGTTATAATGATGGGATTAAGGGTGGAGATGATATCAAAGGGATCAAAAAAATGAACCTTTTCTTGCAAGTTTTAAAGTGCTTTTGGCTACTTGTGTGTATGAATTAGGGCAGGTGTGAAGAGGGTCCAAGTAGTTGAACTTCGAACCAACACTGCTCAATTGGCTTACTTCCTGGTCCGGCGCGCTTTGAAGCTGGCCAGTTGGGTGTTTGGCTCGAGTCGATATGTAGGTGGTGGACCCATCTCAAGCTCGCTTGGACCTGGCTTAAAGCTCTTGGCCCATCGAAATTTCTTGGACTAAGACTCCATGGCTTAGTGCCTTTTCTTTCAAAATGGTGGTGGCTCATCCTCCTGACACCTGGCATGCATGTAAACGAACCAGACTGTTGAAATCATGGCCCCTATTTGGGATGAAGCATAAGCTAGAGAATCACACGATCCTAATCATCAAGGTTTGCTGGACAGTCCAATTCAATTGCTATCGTTATTTGGTAGTGATTGTTGGGTCAGTGTGTTTTAAGGCTATGCTCCATCCAAAACGGTGGTCCCATGATTTGGGCAGTTTGGTTGGCGTGGATGTGTGGCATGAGTAATGTGGATGAGTCACCACAACTTAAGAAACAGTTCAAAACGCACACAGATTTAGCGAAAATTCCTTTGCTATTTTAAGCAAGGTTTTTTTTTTTTTTTTTTCATAAATAAATAAATAAAAGAGAGAAGGGATTAATTAATGAAAACATGCCTTGTGATAGACGAAATAAAATTGTAATTCAAGTTGTCTAGAAAATGCAGCCTTCATGACATACCCCAATTCAACATACATGCGGCATGAGATTCGCCTCCATGCTTATCTCTGTAAAGAGCTGATCACATGCAAAGATGGTCGTACATCTTATCTTTGTCGGTGCTTACCATAAATCCAATAATCATTCTTTTAAGAATGGTCCTGAACTTCCTTTTTTGAGCTGAATGTCAGATCATCATTAGATGTGACCTGATCATTCAACCAATGCTGCCATGTATCAAAAATTCTAAAGCTTTTTTTTGATAGACCCGTAAAGGATGAGTTCACCCTACTTCAGTTAATAGTAATTATGCGTTAGGGATTAAAAGATGTTCAGTATATAATTACTATTAACTAAAATGAGATGAACTCTTTTTTAAGTGTCCAAATGTAAGAATTTTTGTAAAAGGAAATGATTGGTCTTGAGAAAATTTTCAATTGGACCAATTGGAGGGGTAGGTTGTCTTGATCGGCCTGGTATCTGCATTTCGGCCCATGCAAGATGTGGCATTCCTGATGAGTGGTTCAGATCTGGTACTGTAGACATCATCCCATCTCAAGTGGGATCCTAACCATTTGTCTTAATTAATCATCATTTGAAAGGAGGATTTGTATTTGAAATTAATCAAAAGGCTCTTAACCGTCCTTGATTAATGATATGTGAAGTATAGAGGTGTGGGTTAGGGGCCCACTCAACTTTTTTGTGGACCATCTGAATTGGCAGGAGAAGTTTTTCGGCCAGCTGATGGGGACTTCTCTATAAAATAAAACTTGGTTCCAAGTACTAATTTGAAGTTAGAATTATTGATGACATGAACGAATTAAAAACGTTGCAGGTAAATTCAACATGTGCAGGGCCCCTCATTTCCTACTCACATGCAGACCAAAACTCAGGTGGGCCACACCATGGGGGAAGTTTCAGATGGGGACGCCCACCATTAAAAACCTTTCAGATGCTGTGGGGCCTACTGTAATTTTTTTATATGCTATCAGATTCATCCAGAATATGTGACCCCACCAGATGAATGGACACCCTCAACCCCAAAAGTAGGCCGTTCCAAAATTGACTTGGATCACGCCAAACGATTTTAGAAGTTTTAGGCATGATTTGGGGTTCAAGGAAAACATGAGGCTGCGCAGACGATGGACGGATTGGATGTCACGCAAACACCAAGGTGGGCCCCACGCATTGTGCTGTTTGCGCGAGCACGATGTGAGCAATGTTCATCCCTAATCCGCGGTCATGTATTTTGCGCTGCCTAAAGACATGAGACCCAACAGAACATGTTTCCCAAATGAGAACTCTGAAATCCCATTTCGATACGTGCATAGGGATTCCCGCCCTCATGACTTTGTGGGATACGTGTGGGCACACCATTTTCTTTTTTCCGCAGTAAAACACAAACACGTGTAATAATGAAAATATTTTGGTGGGCCCAACCGCCCAAGGTATAGAAAGATATTAAATGGCTTGCTAGCCGAGCCGTATTGGACTAAGCTTGCATGGTCTCTCCCATTCCAATACAGATACATATATATTGAGACCTGTACCTCTACAACGTTTGTACAATAAGCTTATTCGACAAATACTGTGTCTGGGCCCACCCTGATGTAGGGCTCACATCCACTCCGTCCATCTGTTCCACGTGTCCCTTAAAGATGGGGATTCCCACCATTAGAGACCCTTCAAGAATTTGTGTGGGGCCTGGCCACCGTGTTTTGTGTATGTCATCCAATCCGTTCATCAGACGTGCCCTACCAGGATGAATAGACACCCCAATCGTTGAAAGTCCAAACCGTGAGATTTTATAGGTTTTAGTCAAGATTTTTACATGGGACACGGGGTGAATTCTCAAGGGAAGTCTCACCTGATCATGCACGGATTGGATGTCATGCACACACCACGGTGGGCCCCACACACAATGCTGTAGATAAGCTTATTCTACAAAGAGGAAAACGTACTATTTAGGTGGGAAAGAACACCAACTTAAGGAAATTTATTTCTGTGGCGTGCGTTTGTCTTTTGTTTTTCTATTGAAATCTCAACTCTCCTTCTTCTCTTTAGGAAAGTCATTAAAAAGGGTAGCTATCGGTATCAACTACCTCTTCCTTTCGTCCTTCTACCTTCACAGGACGCAACCCTCATGAATAGCCATCCAATTGGATGGGCCCCACCGTCTATTTTCTGTAGCCCAAAATCAGGTTGGTCTGTACACTGGCTGTTCAATTCTACATTTAAAACTGACCGATGGTTCATATAATAATGTACATGAGTGGCCCACTAAATGATCTGATCAATCAAATTCAGGCCACTCATACATAGATGTTGGGTGGTAGATTATTAACAGTGCGGATCTTGCACACCTGCCACATTGGCACGTGTGGGGGAGTAGGACTGGTTGCCTTTAGTACTTCTGGAAATCTGGTCGCCTTACAATTCAGTGTCCTCCAAGTGCAAGCACGCAACGTGTGACACGTGTCGGAGCTGCGATCTTTCACTCAAAACTTTGGTCATTGATAGGTAATCAAAAGCATAAATAAAAAGTGGATATAGAAAAGATTATAGCTCAAGTTCAACCGGCTGGACCACAAGTTATGGTCTACCCAGATGATAACTTTAACTAGTTAAGAGCATGTGATATCCAATCCATCGAATAGGTTAGCCCAACCATGAAGATAGCCTAGTTCAAACATGGGCCCTATCTGCTAATTGGGTGGACCACAATATAGGAAACAATTTATATCCGTTGATAGATAGAAAATTACAAGATTGGTCCCCTTGAAATGTGGGTGTGGCTGATTTTCTCTGACGGAAATCCTCGTGCTGTGACCAACCTATTAGACGAGTTGGGATTTTGTACACACATTACAGATTAGAAGTTATCTAGTGGGTGGGCTGCAATTTATAGTTCAACCGGTTGGACTTGAGAGCTACTCGAGTGGGTCCATGGTTCCTTCATCTGGCCGTTGATCACATCAGACCAACCCAAGACGGGGGATGTTCTAAAAGACTGAAATTCTTCAAAACTGAAAGATCCTGCCCATAATTTCCCACCCTTTTTCTGGAGCTTTGCTAGACGCGGATTGAACGGTTAAAAATCTCTGATCTACGAAGAATTTGGGAAATCCACCAAACTCAGTAGAGCCCATAGAATCAATGGTCTGGATCACCAAAAAGTGGACCCCATTTATACAGAACTGCAATGCTGAGTGAGCATTTTGGTCCTTTCGACGAGGGGGCGGCTGCTCCATCAGGGTACGTCTTTTGGTCAATTCCTTGACAAGATGTACAATAGCAGATGTTGGGTGTGGTAGCTGCTATATTTGGAGTGACTTTTGGTGTGCATGCAGTTGTAGCTTTCTTTAGCGTAAAGATGATCTTAGCTTAATTTCTTTAGCGTCCCAAAATGTACATATTTATTTATATGTTGTTTCTACTGCTAAGATAAGAGCTTTTATGCATTTTGTCTGGTGGTCCACAATTAGGATTAGAGTTTAAATACACTTTCTTTTATTTGGTCCCACAACTAAGGTTAGGGTTAAAAACTACTTCATTTATTGTACATGAGTTATTAAGATGGCCTTTGTAATTATATAGAAATTGATCACATACAGCATGCAGTCATTTCTTCCATGGCATCGAGTCACATACATGGGATAGCCTATTGGTTGAAAAAGGTGGGCCACACCATGATGATCACCTGATGTGAATATGAGGACGGTATACTCATTGAATCAAGACACAACATCAAACTTAATGGATAGTTGATGGTATGGCTTAGTGTGCACAAATCAGATATCATATCGATATTTCACACATGTGACATGCTGGCGAGAAAGAACTTCTCCTTAGACTTTTGGAATGTTAAAATGTAGTCTTGCGTGCCCCGAACAGTATCGAAGTAACCATTTTACAGCTTTTCAATGTTGTTTGTAGGGGGTTAGACATGAATCTGCTAACAACACTCATAGCCCGTGAAATATTAGGTCTTGTACAAACCATTACATGCATCAAGCTACCTACCGCACTTGAATAAGGCACATGAGACATATATAACTTGCTTTTCTTCATCAATTTTGGGACATTATTCTGAAGAAAGCTTGAAGTTAGCCACATGGAGAACATTGAAAGGTTTGGAGTTATCCATCACAAACTTCACTAATACCTTCTTAAGATATTCAGCCTGAGACAACCACAACTTGCTCATCTTCCTTAGGCCTGCACACGGGTCGGGTTAGGGTCGGGTTGGGCCCAACCCTGTACCGAACCTAAATATATTTAAAGGTCCGGGTTTCGATCCGGGTCATGACCGGGTTGGGGTGACCTAACCCTAACCCTACCCTAATTGTAAAAGGGTTAACCCTAACCCTAACCCTACCCTACCCTATATGCTAAACCGGGTCGGGTCGGGTCGGGTCAGGTTAGGACTATGTTTGTATGGCGTGGTCCACCTAAGATTTGAGCTAGCTTCATTTTTGGAATCATATCCTAAAATGATCTTTCAAAATAGTTGGACGGTGTGGATTTAAGACACATAGTCAGGGGCCACCCACCTTAGTGGATCCCGGATGTCACCTAATCTGCTCTCTATGAGTGTGAGATGAGCGCAGCTTGGGTGAGAGTTGATGAGACCCGGAACCAGCATGTGGGTGAGACCCTAACCATGAGGCTCACCTCGATGTATATATTGTAAATCCATGCCGTCCATCTACATTTCCAGATTATTATAGGACATAGTCCCAAAAGGAAGCAGATAAAAGCTTTAGGTAGACCACATCACAAAAATCAGTGATCATTGAACTCCCACCATTAAAAGATTCTAGAGTCCACCCTAATGTTTATTGATCATTCAACCTATTGATAATGCTATATAGAAATTTCTAAAAGCAATAAATTAGTATAAACGGGGCGGTTCGGGTCGGGTGGAACGGGTCGGGATACACGGGTCGGGGTACGGGTCGGGCGGGTTTGACATGTACCCTAAACCGTACCTAAATTAAAAACGGTCCAGCTGCATCTACTTGGGACCGGACCGTTTTCTTAGCTGGGTCGGGACGGACCGAGTTTCTACCAGGTCGGGTCGGGCAGGTTGGGCGGGTTAACGGGGCAGATGTGCAGCCCTAATCTTCCTGTCTCTGTATATATCAATGCTGAGACAACCACAACTTGCTCCTCTTCCTATCTCTATGTATATCAATGTCAAGATCATTTATCTCGAATGTCCCTAAAAGTTGAGTCTTCTATACATTAATATCAGACATGCTATGTTGACAATAAGCATGTCATCAACGTTAAGCGTTAGTATGAGAAGCTTTTCATCACTCAATGTTTTACAATAGACACAGTGATCATACTTGCTCCTGGAAAAACTCTGACTCATCATGAAGGAATTAAACTTTTTATACCACTGCCTAGGAGACTATTTAATGCTGTACAACGACCTTTTCAACCCGCAAACCTTATTCTTTGCCCCTTGTACTGCATAACCTTTTGGCTGCGTCATATAAATCTACTCTTCCAATTTTCCATGTAGAAAATCAGTCTTTACATTCATATATTCTAGCTCGAGGTCATATTGGGCAACCAACGCTAACATGAACCTGATAGATACTTGCTTAACAATTAATGCAAAAATCTTATTGAAGTCTACACCTTTACACTGAGCATAACCCTTCGCCACCAATCTAGCCTTGTACCTTTCATGTTTCTGTCGAAAATTCATTTTTACTAAATTACTTTCCGGCCCACAGGAAGCTCCATTAACCCCAAATTCTCATTATTGTACAAATAGTATATCTTATCTTGCATTGCCGCCTTCTACTTTTTATCATCTACATCTTGTAGTGCCTCCTCAAAGTTAGACAGATCCCCCTCATCCGTAATGATGACGAATGCAATGTTCAAGTCATCTTTATACCTTATCGGTAACCTGCAATCTATGTGAGTTTCTTCTCACAGGCGGTTCCTCCACCTGATCATGTACATCTGTCTGCGTCTCGACTCGTGTCTCATCTCTGTCAACCTAGATGTCAACAACCTCTGATTATTTCGGTTTCTTTGGTGCATCCTTTTGGAACAAAGAACCCTCATCAAATCTGATATCACGGCTAAGAGTGATTTTTCATGTGACAGGGTCATACAACCGGAACCCTTTAAACCATTACCATAACCCACAAAAATTTCTTTTATGGCCATTTAGTTAAGCCTCACAACCAAACACCTGTAGACATAAGTAGTCAGTCGAATGAGCACTCTACATTTCTTCAGGGATTTTACATTCAATTGCCTTCGAAGGAGATCGATTTATCAGGGTAATAGTCCGTGTTAATGGCCTCTGTCCAAATCTCTTTGCCCAACCCAACATTGTTAATCATACACTGGACCCTCTCCAAGAGAGTTTGATTTATTCGTTTAGCCACACCATTCTTCTTTGATGTGTGGAGTACTGTGTTGTGCCTCACGATCCCTTTTTCCTCACAACACTTATTAAATTCCCTGGAAGTGAACTCTCCATCGTTATCGGTTCTCAACATTTTCAATTTCTGTCCTGATTGATTCTCTATTATAGCCTTTCAATGCTTGAAAGTGGTGAAGACATCAATTTTTTTTCCAGAAAATAAAGCCAAACCTTTCGGTTATAGTTATTAATGAACGATATGAACCATGATGACCCTCCAACAGAAACTACAGGCAACGGCCCCCATAAATCAGAATGAACATATTCAAGCACCTTTTTACATACACGTTTTTCCCTTTTAAAAGACAACCTATAACGTTTATCATACATACAGTGCTCGCATGTACTAAAGTCTAAAGATTTAAAATCGAAAATCAAAGAACAATCTAAAAGTATATTCATGCCCCACTCGCTTATTTGGCCTAAATAGGCATGCCACATACGTGCAGACGTGGAATCCGCTACAATCACTGCAGCTCCATTCAATGAAGTGCTCCTAATAAGCTTGTAAATATTATCGTATCTTTGTCCCTTCATAATAACAAGGGTCCCCTTTGAAACTTTGTAGAATTGGTCAAAACAGGTGAACTTGCACCCAATTGCTTCGAGTGTACCAAAAGAAATCAGATTCTTCTTCAACCTAAGAACATGCCTTACTTTCGTCAAGGTACGTTTGATTCCATTGAACATCTTAATGCGCACCGATCCAATTCACATAACCTTGCAGGCGTAATTATCGCCTAGAAATATCAAACCGCCCTCATACTCCCTGTAAGAAGTAAGGACGCTCCGATTCGGGTACATATGATATGAAGCTCCGGAGTCCATAATCCACTCATCATTGAGAGAACCCGTCTTGACACTGTCAAGACCTCGTACACATCACTACCATCCTCAGAAGATTAAACGGAATTGGCTTCTCTTGAAGACTCTCCCGTCTTCTTTCTCTTACTTTTAATATTCTTACAATTCTTCTTCATGTGCCCTGCTTGGCCACATGCCCAACACTTCAACTTGACTTTGCCTTTGCTTTTGCCCTTAGATTTGGATGTAGAACGTGACGATCCCTTGCCCCGCTTCGAATTTCTTTCTCTCATAATCTGTGTATCGGAGGAAGACCCAACATCACTGCTCTTCTATCTCATCGCTTTCGACTGGAGGGCTGAGACGATGGTCTCAACGTTTATGGTTTTCCTGCTTGCGCACAACGAGTCTCTGAGCGACTCATATGAACTAGGAAGCAAGTTCAGTAAGATGCAGACTTGATACTCACCTTTCATCTGTTCATCAATATCCAGCAACTTGCAAATCAATTGATTGAACGTGTTAATATGGTCATCCACATCATTCCCCTCCGCCATCTTCAAGGTAAACAATTGCAGCATCAGATATATCCCGTTCTATAGAGATTTTTTCGCGTACACATTCTTTAGCTTAGTCCATGTATCAGCCGTGGTATTTTCCCTCATGACGTGAGAGAGGACGTTGCCTGTTAGGCATAACTGTATTGAGGTTCTGGCCTTCTTGTCGATCTAGGTCCACTCATCTTTTTTCATAGATTCTGATCGCTTTCTAAGGGCGTGCTCGACCCTTTGCTAAATTAGGATGGCTTACATCTTCACCTTCCATAATTTGAAATTATTTTTGTCAGGAGAATTTCTCTACGTCGAACTTCATGCTCGATACCATGTGATTGTCTCAGAATTTGAATCTGCTTCACCCAATAATATCTTTGATACCACTTGTTGAGAAACCTCATGGAAGCACAGATGAGAATCAAACGATCACCACACAGCATGCAATCAACACATAAGAGATAATCTAATTTTACATGGAAAACCCGTTGTAAGATAAAACCTCAGCACAAAGCAATCACTATAAATTTAGAAGTACATGAGATAAACTACCTAATGAAGCAAACCCAAGAGAAAACCCTAGCTCTCTCTCACCAAAACTCTCTCTCTCTCTCTCTCTCTCTCTCTCTCTCTCTCTCTCTCTCTCTCTCTCCTAACCATGTTTAGGAACATCTTAGATGCCCTATAATCCGATTACACACCCGTTTTATAAGCATAAGCTGGAAATAGAAACAATTAGCTTAAAATCGTATAATCTGTATAACAACAACTAACAAAGTTGGTCTCTAGGTTGGGTGACAGACATTGCTCAACCCTAACGCCAGTCGCTAAACGACCTTGGGTCGGTCGCCCAAAACCTCCCTAAAACGTCCAGAGAGTTTTAGCCAAAAATTCTGAATATTGTCGGTCGCTTGAATCCACAAGTTCGGTCGCCCGAATTCACACTGAAATTGTCCAGAAACCTATCTGCCTTTTTTTGGAGTTGCTTCAGTCGCCTGATCCCCCTGATCATGCACATATTAAAGGCTCCACTAACAAGCACTAATGGGATGGTTACGATCATCCAATCTTAGTGACTTGTGAGGGATGGGTAATCAAACTTGGACCCTCATAAGATGGATAGTGCATGTCAATGTTTAGACCTGATCATCATCTAAGAAATATCCTAACTAATTGAGGTTGGCTACATGCATCTTTCTTCTTAATTTCATTATATCCTGGCCATAACTTGCCCTCAACCCTATGGCACAGTGGTAGACTCGCATCAGTTTCAATACAAGGTCATGGGTTTGAGCACCCATTGTGGTGTGAGTGCGTGTGGAAAAAAGGACCATAACTTCATATTAGAGCATAATTCATCAATCTTCCTTTATTTCGAGCATTCAAACATGGAGGGGTGATGTAATGATCAGGACCGTCCATCTAGTGGTATCTATGATGCATGGTCCATGCTTGCTTTGAAAGTCACGCCTATTGGATGGTCCTAACATTTATTTTCTTCACTGAATTTTGACTGTCATGCATCAATTCAGGGAAGCTTGTCAGAAGGCTAGGATCGTTTGATTTATGTGTACTTTGAACGATAGGTGTCCCAAACTCTAGATCGATGGTCCTGGATGATAGATTACCTTCACATTTGTATGACGAAGGAATGGGTGGCTCCACCGTATACTCTAGTTCTACCAGCTCCACCGAATCATCTCCCCAGATGCACCTTTGAACGCAGCAGACGTGCCAAACCGGCTAGTGCGTTGAACATTTGGATGGTGCAGTCGGTGGGCTCCACGACTGCGAAGATAGTCATGTGCAGCAGTTAGGCAGGTCACATGTGTACATTAAATGTGCAACAGCCCATTCTTTTTCGCAGAGGGATCATCTACCTGATGAGTGGAGACCACCAAGAATTCTGGGTATGATTTTATCCTCTGGCAGCTGGTTGTTCCAACCTCACCAAGGTAAAGGTTAGCACTTTTGCTGCTGGTAAAGGTGGGCGTGGGGCTACTAGATTGGGCCAGCTCGTGCCACGGCCCCATGACGCAGGGAGGGTGCTAGGTTGTACGTTCTTATATATTCACCCCATTGGGGCCATCTTCAATATGAAATAAGCTAGAGAAGAATTCTCCAGATCTACCTTTCTTCCTTTTGTATCATGGTATCAGAGCGGTCGATCTAGACCAGAGGTCTCGCAGCTCGTTTCATCCGACCAAATCTGCTACACCAGATCTGCTACACCAGAGGTCCCTGCTGCTGCCGTACATCTGCTACACCAGATCCGCACATCTGCTACACTAGATCCGCACCTCTGCTGCATCTCTGTTATATCTCTTCTGCACCAGATCCGGCAGCCCCCCGATTCAGCAACCCTTCTCGCTGCCACACCAGATCCAGCAGCCCCAGATTTGGCCCCTGTCATTTTCGCACCAGATCTGGCAGCAACCACCATCCAGCCTGTACGCTCTTCTTATCCACAGCTTCATGTGGATAATCTCAGTGCGGTTCAGATTGCTTCTAATCCTGTCTTTCATAAGAGAACAAAATATATTGAGGTTGGTAAGGTTGATCACCATCTCCCTCACCAGATAACTACCTTGAATCTATAAGGTTTTTGGGACTTCTTGACCAGACTTTCTCGAATCTACCAGGAAAGAATAAGAAAATAGGAAATAATTCCTAAGAAATTCGTAACAATTAATTGAATAAAATAAAACTTAATTACTACTTTAAATGATAAACTATAGGACGAAGTATCAGACTTCAACTTTAACTAAAACACTTAAAAAAACGTGATGTCTCCTATTTCTATTAGACTTCGCGATTTTCGGCAAAAAATAATAAGTTTATAATTCCGCTAAGATCGTATTCTACTAAGTTTTCTAAGCCATTTTCATGTTGGGTACAATTTCTAAAGTTCAATGGATCAAAAGTTATACTCAATCTAAAACTTACTATTTAGAGCAAAAAAATAAAATAAAACTAGGCTAATAAACGCCGATATGGTCAAATCTTGCGAATCTGGCATGAGTATGTAACCCGGTATAGCAAGGTTGGTTTGCTAAAATAAAATAAAACTAGGCTAATAAATGCCGATATGGTCAAATCTTGCGAATCTGGCATGAGTATGTAACCCGGTATAGCAGGGTTGGTTTGCTAAAGTAGCTCAAGCTACCCCATAAAAATATATTATACCTCCCATAACTCATCTCGGACTGTGAGATGCTGACTTATTTCACGATCTTGACAGCTCGAATTATTTACATATTTGGTTGGGCTTCTTCTGGTCCATCTTAGCCATGAAAATGTCTGTAGGCTCATTCTACATCAGCCCAGCCCAGCCCCTGTTCAGATGAACTCGGGCCAAACTCTACAGGGCAGACAATTGTGAACGGGCCTGAGTTTTTAAGCTTGATAATTTATTTATCTGGCCTTAGGCCCAAGAAGTCCCCTTTTGATAACTTGTTCGCATATTGTCTGGCCATAGAGTTGTTTAATGAGCCAGATGGGCCTAGGCACAACACCTAAGTATTTGGATGAGCCGGAGATTGTCCCAAGTCATCGGCTCATGAGTTAGGCCCAGTGACCTGGTCAAGCCCACTTGTGGCCTTTATTAGGCGGAAATCATGAATATAAATGTTTTTGCATCCAAAGACTAGTTCAAAGAGGCCAGTAATCAGCTGAGTCTGAGCAATGTGTCGGGCCCAAGGTATTGCATCCATGACATCTAATCCGTCCATCATGTAACTACCCCTCATGTTCTCCTTGTTGGTTAAAAAATAGGCCCATATCTAAAAAAGTTAGTTGGGATGGGGATGCCCACAGTTAAATTAGAACTTCCAGATTGTGTGGGCCGGGCCCACCACGTATTTTATATCACATTCAATACATTTAGAAGATGTGCCCAATCAGGATGAATGGACACCCCCAGAAATCAGCACATTCAGAAGGTTAGGTGGGGTACACCATGTGATTTTTAAAGGTAATTTTAGGCATGATTTTACATGGTGTGGCCCTCTATCACCCTGCTTTCTGGACGCCAAGGAGAAAATGAGGGGTGCACATGATGGAAACACTGGTCCCGGTAGACATGTTTCTTCCGTTCGGATAATTAATGGGCAAAATGGATTGGTAATCCAGACCATAGGGCTGTTATGGCCCATAATCGATGTGACACGCCTCTGAAAGATCTCGCCACCTTTTTCATATATGTGGACCGCAGATGCATTTCTTTTTCCTAACTGTCTATTTGTAGGCCACAAATTGAAAGGTTATAATTGTCTCATCAAGGAGTGTTTTGGGGAATGGTCCATTTGTATCAGGAAGCAATAGGACAATAGTTGCGATCAAACCATTGAAATTGTAAAAAGGCCACTGTAAATAAGTCACAATTCCAAAATAACATGGGATTAAAAATCCTAACCTCTGATTTGTGGACTCTTAATTGATGAAATACGACCATTGAGTAATTTTCATGTCAACCGTCCAATTACTGACCACCAATCCAATAGTTATCTGATCAAATGACTGCAGCCTTTAGCCTATGATACATCCAATGGCCACCCTCATATCATCCATTAGACATAGCCATAGTATCAAAGTTTTTTCTCATATCAATCCCATTGGCAAATAGAAAACGTGACATCTGACTCGATGCCTCTCATTTGTGTCGGGGATAATGGCTCATCCTCGTGTGTGTGGCCCACTTAATTTCAATAAAATTGTGTATTTTTCAGGTATGGGGCAAATATGTAATTGGAACTATGTCTTGAGTTGTATCTACACATGTGTGCCTCTCTATGTCGATGGTGTTGATTGCTTGTCAGACATACCAATCTTTTTCATCTTTTCACTTTTATGACATGGGATTTGTATGGATAAACGAGTTTCAACAGCAGGTCTCAGGTTCGATTGCTAAAGAGACACACTAACCACACCGGTGGGTGGGTACATCGTGTCACTAACGGTGTGGGTGTGTTGTGCAACTAACAGGGTGAGTGCATTGCATGGCTAACCAAAAAGAAAAAAGGAAAACGAGTTTCTTTGAGTGTGCCACATTTGTATAGATAAACCAGTTTCCAGTTGATCAACACCCACACCTTTGGGACAATGGTAGTCTAGTGAAGATTACTTCCTTTCAATAGTGAGGTCCTATCATCGATTCCCAACGTTGGTGACAGAGAGAGTGCTTTATAACCTAAAATCTTAAAGGTAGAGAATAGAGGGAGGGAATTTTTATTTTTTATTTTTTTTCTTTCCCCTCTTCATATGCACAAGAAAGTGATCTTCAAAGCAAGTGTTGATATAAGAAAAAAGTTTCTAATCCAATTCCTATGTGGTGGTTTTGATTGACAATACTTTGGTTCTCAGGGTTTTTTTTTTTCTTATGTAAATTGTGTTCTTTTCTTATTTTGTCTTTTTATTTCATTCCTCGTATTCATTCTTGCGGTTGTGTGGATTGATATTTTTGTTAGTAGCTTTTATGTTTGTTGAAATTTCCAAGTGTTTCACATAGAAGTGAGGGTTCCACATCTCACCATCAATTTGATAAGTATTTTAGATCTCACACTCGTGTGCTACTTGCCATACGTGGGCCAAAATATTACGTGGAGTTTGAGTTTCTTTGAGTGTACCACATTGTTTTGACCATCAATGGTTGAAAGGTGGCAATCCTCTCTATTGGAAGTGGATTGCGTTTGGCACCCGCCCATCTCTAGCAAGGAACGGGTAGATTTGTGTGGGGTGTCACCGTTATGTATTTGTTTATCCATGCCACCTATCGCTTCTCACGTATTATTTCAAGGTATGAGCTAAAAAATGAGGCAGATCCAACATTCAAGTGGACCACACAAAATGGTAAACTTGGGTTGCATAAAATGCACAAAGCATTAAATCAAGTAACATTAAATACATTAAATGCAAGAGTCATCTTTGTGTGGTCCACTTGAGCCTTGTATCTGCCTCAGTTTTGGGCTCATACCTTAAAATGGCCTAAGAGAAGGGATGGACGACGTGATAAATAGATACATCATAGTGGCCTCCACATAGATCTACCTGTGATAAATAGATACATCTTAGTGGCCCCCACATAGATCTGCCTATTCCTCGTTGGAGACATGATGTAGAATGGGTTGCTGATTATTTCATGGCTCAGATGGACCAAAAGAAGACTGGTTGGGGTCGAAAGTGATCCGGATTGTCAAGACCGTAAACCGGCTGTATCTCGCAATTCAGAATGTGTTTTGGGACATATAATATATTGTTTTGGGGTAGCTCGAGCTACTTTAGCCAACCAACCCCGCTACGCCGGGTTACCCATGCCGGAATCGCGAGATTCGACCGTATCGACGGTTATTAGGCTAGTTTACTTTCAATTTTACTATTTATAGTAAGTTTTAATTCGATCATAACTTTGGATCTATAGGGTTTTAGAGTTAGTGCCTAACAAGAAAATGGGCTTAGAATATTTAGTAGAATAACATGGTTGGGCCCGTTTGATAACTTTCTAATTTTTTACTAAAAACCAAGAGTTCTAGTAGAATTGAACGACTTCTATCAATATTGAGTTTACTATTTATAGTAAGTTGTGTTTTCTAGGAGTTAGAGTTAGAGTTAGAGTCTGATATTTTACCTAGGGTTTAGTTTCCTATTTATATGCATTGTAATTCCGTTTCTATTCATTCAATTATAAAAAAATAATTTCTTCTTTTTTAATTTCTTCTATCGAAATTAATTTCTTCTTTTTTATCATTTTATTTCTTTTCATGGATTCGAGAAACACTCAGTTAAAGAGACGGTGATCGACCTACCACGTCTTCCCTGCGTCAAGACGGGCTGGGGTGGATGCAATCAGCTTCTCACCCAACCAACCGTTGCTGCTCACAAGCATTTAAAGCCCAAGTGCATGTCTTAATTGCTTGGGTTGGCAATCCGCTAGAAAATGGATAAGATCTTATGACTTTGAATGCCATGTCACATGCAATATGCATATTGGTCATGCATGTGCACATGATCATTAAAGATGTATTATTCATCGAGCTACACAGCTGCTCAAAGAATAATTTCATCCTCTCATTCGGTGTTTTATATAAACCCTAGTTCATTTGGGGCAGTATATATAAGTCTGTTGAGAGAGAGAGAGAGAGAGAGAGAGAGAGAGAGAGAGTGCCTTGGACACTTGCTCATGTGGGATCAGCGAAAATAGGCCAGATATCGTTAGGATGTACAACAGTTGCTGATGGAGCAAAACGTTGTGGGGACCATGGGTTTAAGACTCGGTGACTCCGATTCTCTTCGAGTCTGAGCTGTGACTTCGCACCAGTTGAAGGCGAACCGCCTGACTCGCCTGAGTCAGGGGCGACTCTTAAGTGTTGAAACGGATAAGGTCCAGTCAAGTCCCATCGCTTACGATCAGACCATCAGCGTCGCGTGTAGAGTTGAGCGAAGACAAGCAACAGCCCATATGCGACACACAACACTCGCTCATGACCACATGGTGTCCCAGAAAATCAGATGTCTCAACAACCAATTGAGACATGCCACGTGTGGGTGATGATGTTAGAGGTGGGCCACAACCAACCCATCTGGAGCTAGGTTTCAAGATCCATATCTTTCCCCGACCAACCACAACCACCCATGAATTGCCCATACAACTTTATTCACATGGGATGACTGTTCCACATCACATTCATCTCATGTGCACAACTAATATTCCCAGATGGAGTACAAAAAAGCAAAAGATAGGACAGCGGCCAGCTCACAGGACAGCACCCTTCATCCCATTTCTATCCATTAGAAATTATTTCAGTGGGTGGATTCGGTCCATCTGATGTATACAATTCACAGCAATCACGCAAAGAGACAGAAATGAAGGATGGCCCACCTACATTTACAGCAAACTCTACTAGATAGAGTAACTTGGAAGAGTACATACATTTAAAAAAGACAGAAAAGAAGGGGAAACTCCAATATCATAACATAGGATCCATGACCAGTGATGATAGATTAGATGGTGTTTGGATTAGCCCTTGGATTTGAATGGAATCGCCCGGATCACGATCTGATGGTAGACAGCTGCGAGCGCCGCTCCGATGAAGGGGCCCACCCAGAAGATCCACTGCAATCAGAAACAGAAACAGAAACATGTTATGGTCAGTGGAGAATGTTTGGAAACTCATGCGAACCAGATGATCCCTGCCCAGGGAAATTCAAATAGGCTTGACCCACGCAGTTCAAAAAGTCTAGCCCAAATCCAATCCAGGATTAACCGTTGATCACCAATCATTGCCCATTGGTCCACCTAAAGAACAGGGTGTTCCAAATCCATATTGATCAAAATATCCCTAGATGCACATTCTTCACTTAGGTGGGCCAATCAATGGTGCCCAAGCGGACCAATCAAATCATCAGGCTGAGCATTCTACAGTCAATTTTGAATTTTTTTTATACCCTCAGTTCACTTGCATTATAGAAGGGGTTGAAGTATGGAAAAGTGCGTCGTCCTAGGCCCATTGTCTCTGTGACCGGTCCACATCGCTAGTGGGCCCCACACATCAGAGCACGCTGTTCTTTTCCCACTTGGGTTGGCAGCAAACGTGATCAATCTTTTATGAAAATATGCTTCATCATTGGTAATGTAGTGGCATATTGCAGGCATGGCCCACTGTATGATGATGATGATGATGCTTTTTCTTTTTTCTTTTTTTATTTTTTCATTAGTGCTCCCAATAGTAATGTTGGGTAACTTGAATCCTTTTTTACGTAAAGTGGGTCACAGTGTAAAAAGATAGAAAGTGATAAAGTTCCCATTTTCAATTCTGAAAACTAAAACATCCTGTTTCTGTATCTGTTCAAATCTTAATCTCCGAGGTTTTGATAGTGTTTGGATGATCAGTCAAATTGAAAGGCAATTTGTTTAATTCAAACGAATAGGAAACAACTCTTCCAAATGCAGGGAATTGTGATTGGTGACATTCACCCCTTCAATGTTCATTGTTTCCTACCTGCAATGAATTGAATGAATTGCAATTCAGTTCGAACTTGGCATCCAAACACATTCTTAACCTTTAAGCTTGGATTTGGACGCACAAATGAATTGAATCACGGACCTACCATCCTCAACGGAGAAGTAGCCCCTCCAATTGCAGTTGGATTCCTTTCAAAACCAACTTGAAAGTAATGCAATTGCAACTTGGGAGCTCACTCCTTTAATTGTGAATGACCAAAGGAAATTGCAATTCAATTCGATAGAGAATCCAAGCATGCATAAAGCAGTATTAAGTTTTTCAACAATCCATTCTGGAAAGCTTATTACTTATGAATCTATAAAAGCTTACATGGTCATCCCATGCATGATCTTTGTTGTAAATGATGGCCGCTCCAAGACTTCTAGCTGGGTTTATTCCAGTTCCTGTGATGGGGATGGTTGCCAGATGGACAAGAAACACGGCGAATCCAATAGGCAGAGGAGCCAAGATCTGTTCATTCAACAACAACAATCACATTCTCAGAAAGAAAAAGAAAAGAAAAAAAATTAAAAATACTCAAAATTCATTCATCCTAGAATGAACTCCTTCCTGAAAAGATTGAATTGGGGTTCAGCAAATGATTGTCCCTAATCTGTCAAGATGGCCCACCAGCATTAATGATCAATCCAACCAGCATGGTCAGGGTCGACTGGGGGGGCGGGGACATGGACCGACCATAGGCAGCCCAGCCAAATTGGTGTCTGAGACAAGCCCAATCCCTATGAAAACGTCTTGAACCATGGTTCACCACTGGTATTCTATTCATGATTATCATAATACATGCTTAAAATTAATCAATCATCAGCCTCATCATGTCATGTATAAAAGACGGAGGTCGCTTACAGGAACATGAGAGTCTCTGGCGCTTCTTTTGGCATCAGTGGCGGAGAAGACGGTGTAAACAAGGACGAAGGTTCCAACGATCTCAGCGCCAAGGCCATCTCCCTTGGTGTAGCCATGGTTGACGGTGTTGGCCCCACCTCCCAGCAACTCATACGGGGTCTTCTGGAAGCCTTTCACAACACCCGCACCGCAGATGGCTCCCAAGCATTGCATCACCATGTAGAACACTGCCCTCGTGAGAGAGAGCTTTCGGGCTAGCAGCAGACCGAACGTCACGGCTGGGTTTATGTGACCACCTGCACCATTGCCATGTATAATTTCACTACTTAGACATTAATTAACGAAGATAGAAGCTAGCAACATATTCCAATCTGGTCCTAAGTAGTCCACCCAAAGTGACACTCTAAGTCCGAGCAGGTTAGAAAACTCCACCCGACAATATACATTAGCTTCGGCAAGTAGTCCACCCAGGGTTATACTCCCACGGTACGGCACTTGAAGTCCGGGTAGTTTAATCTTCCACTCGGCGTATTTCCGACATTGTATCTGGTATTAAGTCACGTATCACAGTGGCCGAACGTGGTAGTTCCGACATTTGCTGGTACAAGTCGGTGTCCGGCCGACTGGGTTTTAAGTCTTCACCCGGGTTTTCATTTTCCACCCGGTCCAGTGACCCCGGAAACTGGGTTTTACTCCGGGTTGGGTACTCGGGTAACCCGACCGGGTGGGTGATTAGGTTCCTGTCAAAGTAGAACTCGCATCTAGAGATTTCCGACACATGATGAAGAACCTATAACCTTCGCATTACTTACCACCGGGGTTTTCCTTTCTATTTTCAATTGACAATCCGGTTAGAGCATCAGGCGCCTGATGATTTCAATGTTCGTGCCCTAGTTGAGCCATGCGTATGGATGATGATGATGAAATCGTTCAAGAGATGAACTTCGCTAAGAAGTGGTCGTGTTTGGAGTATGATTTTCCTACAAACGATCGAACCATTCGATCTAGGGACGGGTTGATTCAGAGAATAATCAACGGTGTGCATTCAGGCAGATTTATAGACCGGCTAGGATCATTTTACATAAAAGCAAAATGACCTATCCACGGTAGCACCCTACCGAGGTGAGTCATAGACTCTTCACTTCGGTAGTCCGCGGACTAACTGTAGCTCGTGGAAGCCTGAGGGAGCACCCGAACTTGTAGTCCGCAGTCACTCGCCGGGGCGCACGCTCATGATCGGAGCCGCTTATCCGGCAGGATGCTGCATGGATATGCAATCAAGTGATGGAAAGATCCATTGGGTAGGCCCGCACAAAGAATCATCCAAACTACAATTTTGAAGGTAAGGCTCACGCAAGTGGTGTCCCGCGGATTACATTTTTAGACTCAAATGGACTATCAAAGCACAGAGAGAGAGAGAGAGAGAGAGAGAGAGAGAGTTTTTGCTGACCAGAGATCCCAGCCGTACAGTAGACGAGGGCGAAGATCATGCCTCCAAAAGACCAAGCAATGCCTTGAATGCCGACGCTGGCGCACATGTTACCGGTTCGCTTGACGCCCATGACCGTCAAGATGGTGATATAGAGAAATAAGAAAGTAGGCGACGAACTCAGCGATTCCAGCTCGGTAGAATGACCAGGAACTCAGCTCTCCTGGCTCGAACAAGGGCGCTGGCGGTGGCTCCTTGTAGTCCTTGTCCTGGCTCTGCGCTGAAGTCCCTATCGGTTGCCTCTCCGAGAACTTGTTCGCTCCAAGCTTCACATCTTCCTCCTTCCCTTCCATCTCTCTTTCTCTTCTCTTCTCTTTCTTTCCCTCTTCTTCTGGTTTTGCAGTGAGAAAGGGGAAGAGGAGAGTGGGGTTTATAAGGGTCGATGAGGTGGGGCCCACCGAGTTATTAAAAATTATTAATGGTTGGTGTGTGGGGATTGTCGACCGACCATTCACGGAGTCGCTCGTGTCCGTTTTCCCCTGTGGTGGGCCCCGCCTCTGGGATGGGACTCGTTTCTGTGGACGGTTGCCCATTACTTTTTCAGAGGAAGTGAAGAGACTGGAAAAATGTGCGTTCGTCACCGAGTTGGGCCACCTCATAAATAAACCCGTCTTACATGCCCAGGCCATCTGGGCGTCCAAATTGTGGGCCCCACTTGAATGAATGATAGTTCGGAAAGCACGCTAATCTGATGATCCTAACCGTCCAATTGGTGGCTAACGAATGGATGAGTCTGAAGAACAGTGAATGGACGATCCTGATCGTATGTCTTTGGGGGCTGCAAGAAGGACCTTTGAAAATTCTGAGAGAGTGACAGAGAGAATGAGAGATCACATGATGACAATGGCTTATCAGAGCTGTCCAGCCTATCGTTGCGATACGATAACGTTCCAGAACTCGGTAAAGAAATATGACTATCCATGCCCGTGCATACGGCCATTACGCATAGATGGACCTCAATCCAGACCATCCAACTCATAGGGTGCCTGTGCATCTGACTAGTGGCTATCAAATGGACGGTTGAAATGAAAACAGGTCAATGGTCCAAATTAAACACAAACTTTTCTTGGTTCGATTAATTTAAATTCGGGTCTGTGCACAATCTACATTGGGGCCACAATTGGACGGCTTGTATTCCCGTGCATGCTCATGGATGGCCCCAATTTCAGAACCAAGCCCATTAATAGTCAGCTCTAGATTCCAGCCCCAAACCCAATCATCCTCCATCAATCGTATGAGACAGGTTTAAGTCCAAATAAGCTAGCCATTTGTGGGTCTACATCAAGTCTAACCACCCGCACTGAGGTCTTAGTATCAGGTTCCTAAGTGAGGGTAGCTAACGTTTCACTGTGAAGAAAAATAAAATAAAACTGCCTCTACGCATAACCAAATAACATGAGAATACCCACAAACACACCAAGGCAAATCTCATCGATTTCTAATATTCTCCAGCTCTGCCCAAAACTCATCCCTCAGCTAGGCATCATTAAGACCATACCTATTGGCCAAGGCAAATCTCATGGATTTCTAATATTCTCCAGCTCTGCCCAAAACTCATCCCTCAACTACGCATCATTAAGACCATACCTATTGGCTACCACCCAATCGTGCCTTCAACCATCTAATTTTTTATTTCCAATCCCAATAAGGATCAATTTTGTGTGAAAATTAAGCTTTTTCTAAAGGTACATCTTTTACATTTTAGCCTATAAATTATGTCTATTTGGAAACATGGAATCCATGCAGAAATGGAAATTGTTCGGTCACTGATGAGATATTGTTTGGGCATATGAATTCCACACGATTATTATTATTCTTATGCATGGCCACAGTTCAAAAGTGACAGTTTTCCAATGAATTAATGGATTCTATTAACTACTCAAAAAATTACTCCCTACTTCGTATTCTGGATTTCTATTTTTCAGTAAGGCTAGCTATGGAAATTATCTTTGAGTAATCATTACATTTTCCATAAAATTTAAACAAAACTCATCTTCCTAGGCAGCGGATTAGATGTCAACTCGGATGGGGCCCACCATAAGGTTTTCATAATGTTTCTCTCGGTAATGTCAAGAAAACCGGAATAGCTCCATTGGTGGTGAAATCCCACTACGCCGTGAGTACGAGTGTGTGTGTGTGTGTGAAAAAAAAAAAAAAACAAGGATCAACTTGATGCAAAACTTTTGTGGCCCATAAAATGTTTTTAACGTTTATTCACCATTTTTCTCAGTGATGGGGTGTGTTCCTCCTCTTGAGTTGTTACGTGTATTTCAACAAAACTTATTGTTTTTTGTTTTGACTTTTTATGCTTTTCTTTAGTTTCATATTGGATAGAAAGGAGAAAAAAGTGATTTATATACCTTTGCCCAATATAAAATCATGTGTAGTGTGCTATACTATGTCAAAGCCCATATGCACGCCCCCCCGCGGGGGGGCGGGGGGATTCTTGGCCTGAAAACGTTTAACCGAGCATGTTTTGGTGTGCACACCTCCATGTACTCATGCGTAGGGGGGTGCAATCAGACCTTGATTGGCTTGCTCTAGCTTGCTTGCTTTGAGTCTTGATGGGTTATGTTTTTTCTCAGATTTAATATCTGTTGCTTTTATCACATCCATTAGACGTGGCCCACTTCATTAAACCATTACCATTATGCGAAACGTGTCGTGCTTATCAGGGCACGTCGAAACGACGCAACCGTTTTTTCTTTAATGGGTCTTTTTCAAGACGTTAGATCAAGAATTGGGGTTAGGGTTTTAGGAATTATCTGAAACCGAAATCATTATCTCCTTGCTTTCATCTTCTCCATTTTCACCTTCATTTTGAAATATAGTTTTCTTTAGGCAATAGGAAGGGAGGTGTTCTATGATGGTTGTGGTGTTGGGTTCTTCCATAGTTTGTGCACGCTGTGAGGGAATATTTCTGGAGATTTGTATCTTGGGGGTAAACGCACTATCAACCTTCTGCACCAGTTCTTCGCACGAAGGGGCACAAACTATTTCAAATATAGTGACAGAGTACACACCTCGACCCTGTCCCTATTAATTAATATTGACAATATATGTCTGTCGATGGAGAAAATCGACATACCAGGTGTAAAGTTCCTTTACATAGATTAATTTTAATCAGTTATTTCTCGTCTCCATTGAAGTAGATTTAATAGGAGTGAGGAGAGAAGTGTTTGATCAGGGTCATCGATTAATCAACCACCCTGGTTGGGCGACCGATAAAAGTCGAATTTGCACAGTGAATTCTCTGGATGTTTTTAGCTATTTTCAAGCGACCGACGATAGGTCAGGCGATGTCGATCAACCATCAATTTGCATAGTTCAAAGCGTTTTTGCATGATTTGTTTATAATTCTAGCTTAAGCGGTATATAAGCAATTTTATGCGGGATTAGAGTAAGATGAGACATAACCTAATACGTTCCTAAAGAAAGAGAAGGAGTTTAGAGAAAGAGAGAAGTCCAGATCAAAGAGAGAGAAGAAGATCCGGGTCGTGAAGTTCATCTACATTGCCAGTTCAAGTTCACAACCTATTCAAGGACAGTTTCTGAAGATATTTTAATCCTCATTGGCGAGATTTCTCTATAGATTGTTCTCCTTGATTGTAATCCACCCTTGGGGTGAAGATATTGGATCCGAGTATATTATAAGCTCATGATCGTTGTGTAGATGTTCTTAGATAGTGGATTTGTTGACTAGACGAGGTGCCGTGGTTTTTACCTCTATTCCTAGAGAAATTTCCACGTAAAAAGTTTTTGTGTTATGTATAGTGATTGTTTCTTCATCGTTATGCGTTCATGTCCCATAATTCAATTAATTAGAGATTGTGAGATCTTAAGATTCGTGCATCCTTCCCCAACACCCAGTGGTGCAGTCCACCTAAGATTTTGATATGCTTAAGATTTGGGCGCGGCTTCAATGGATCCCCAGATCCATCGAGGTGGGTGGATCCCTGATCGTGGAGCTCACTATATGATGTATGTGTCTTACATCTACGCTGTCCATCCATTTTGAAAACATATTTTAGAGCATGATCCAAAAAATGAAGTAGATTCTAAATCTCAAGTGGACTATAATACAGTAAACAGTGGTACTCAATCATTAAAAACTTCTAGTGGGCCACAAAAGTTTTGGATCAATGTGATATTTTTTTGGTCTCTTCATCCAGGTCTTTTTTCCCTTTTCAACAAGTTGGATGGAAAATAAACATTCGAATGGCCCCATGAAGTTTTTAATGGTGGGGATTCAATCACTACTATTTCATGTGGTATGGTCCACCTAAGATTTGGATCTGCTTCATTTTTGGGATCATGCCTTAAAATGAACTTTCAAAATGCATGGACGGTGTAGATATATGGTACATACATCACAGTGGCCCCACAGTTAGGGATCCACCGACCTCATTGGATCCGGGGATCCACCCAAACCGCGCCCCTTAAGATTTGGGGTTGCATTCTAAAATAAGATGAAAAAACAATGGACAATATGGATATACAAAAAATACATCAACGTAGGCCCCACATGGTCAGGTTAACCCCTAATCCACTCCCCATCGTTCCTTAACTATATAGGTCTTACAACTAGTTGTAGATGAAGTGCAGGTCAGGTTTTTTTTGGGTTCTCCACATCCAGCCCAGCTTAAAGTTGGGTCAAAGGTGGATTGAGTCAGGCCAACATTGAGACGTTTCAAACTCAACCCACTTGATAATTGGCGCAATATTGTAGAATGAAACTCGATGTGCTCTAATTTTAGTTGCCGGTCAGTTTGTTATCGACCGGCGTCCAACGGCCGGTAGGGTTGATCATGTCCATTTCCACCACAATCAATACTCAATTTATGGAATATTCCATGTTTCAACGGTGTAAACATGCAGAATTAGCATGTGTATAGAGCATACGACCTGTCTATCAAGTGAGCCTTCACCATGGTGATGCTATGGGCCGAAGAGTCAGTCCACGAAATGAATGGACGGAATTTCTGCTGTCTACATGTCACCAAGGCAAATAATTTTCAGTCTTCTCAATTGAAAAGCCAAAAAACATCTCATCGAAGGAAGAAAAAGGGAACATGGGTGGGTGGAAAACAGCTTCTCCTACCCTTTTATTCTTCGCTGTCATTGTTTTCATTCGATTCATGATTACGACACAAATAACATCATAACTGCGAGACCATGGATTTTATATTTCCGTGGTTTGCTTAGTCCATGCTTGTGTAGCTCTGCTCATCTACACCCGAAAACACGTGCCAATATGTCACACAAGTGAAATATCCAAGCAGTCCATCAGGTAGGGCATAGGTTTGCAGATTCATAGCACCAAATTCAAATAAGTCGGCTCACTCATTTGGTGAGGCAAATGTACAAAGCAAATGGACGGCCAGAAGAAAAAACGTGTTTTAGTTGTCCTTTTCTTTCATATATTCACCAAATGTGTGAACCGACTTGATCATTTTTTTTTATAGGCATCTGTGTACCATGCGCTACATGATAGGGTGGAAGGCAATAAAAACATAATTTAGCTGTGCATTTAATCAATCTGGACCCTTAATTCAGTCTAGCACATTCTTCAATGGCCAGTGAAAATCAACTATACATTCAATCAATGGCTTGAAACTGGATGGTCTAGATTGTTCACAACAAGCATGCATAATCACTATGAACCATCCACTTCAGATCCCCTGTGTTTGGATAGAATCTGCTTGATCAGATGATCCAAACCATCCATCGAAGGCTTGGGGAACAAACCGTTATGGTAAAAAATAAAAAATAAAAAAAGCTACTTAGTGAGGGTTATGATCATCCAATCTTTGAAGTATGATCCCTGAGGATTGACAAGGACCCAATGAAAGGTGCTGATCAATACATAGGATGTCAATACATGCACTTGGAAGCATGTAAAGATACGGAGAACTGATAACATAAGGCTCCATGGTACCGTACCAACTTTCCCTGTCAGCATGGCAGTTGTTCTGGACATCCTTACCATGAAAATGGTAGATAAGCATCATAACGATCACCTCAAAGAAAATCGGCCCATTCTTGTGGTCCACACCATTATGATAATTGGACCATTGACATTCTAACTCAACGTACAGGTGTGAGCCACCTAGTAAGTTGATCAGCATGAGTCTCATGACTGGTGATCTTGGATACAGGGACTATCATTTAACTGATGGCCTACACAAGTGTGACGTGTCACGGCAAAAAAGGTTCGGTACCACACGTTGCGGTATCCTCGTTTGTATGTAATCAGCTCTCTGGATAAGATTGCTAATTATCAAGTTGAAATAAATAATCAAGTTGAAATAAATAAAAAAATTAAATAATCATGTATTGCTAATAAAAAATATTATCATATATTATTTATTTATTTATTAAAATGACAATGACAATGAATTGAATGAATATGATGGGTGTAATTAATTATACGGTTAAAAGTATAGAATTGTAGGTAGGTCATTGCAGGAATCCATGGCTCAGTTCTACCAAGTGGGGACCATGGTTTAGTAATCCACACCATTGGTCTGTTGCTTACTACAATGGATGGATCTTGTCCTGAAATTCGCCGATTTTGAAGATGCTACCCACCAATCTCAGGTCATTTTATTCGGATGAATGTGGACTGTTTGCTATATTTTTCTTAACTGTCTATTTCTTACCCACAAATTCAAGGGTTATGATTTCTTGTAGAGGATATTTTCAAGGCAGTGGACAAAAGCCCAATGGTCCTGATTACTAAACCGTGGCTCCAGTCACCAGAACTGAATACCCAAGTGTTTTTGGAGAGCCAACGGGGGAGGATCCTCTCAGTCCTGATCAAAACCTTCAACATCGAATGGGTGGGTGCAGTGTCGGGTGCAGTGTCATCGAATGGTTGGGTGCAGTGTCAGTGAAAGAACTTGTAAGCTAACAAATGTGATGACAATCTCTATATGATAGTTCTACGCCAGTTTGAAAATGGTGGTGATCACTCATCTTCTATACACTTGGAATCATGTACGTCTATCTATACCATCCAAATAGTGGGGCACACTATGGACTCAGAATATTTGGAAAATCACGCTGAACGACCAATGCTAACAATCCAATTGATGACTATTAAATCGATGGTTGCAAGTGAGTTTGTGAGTGGTCCAAACTCCAAAAAAGAATCAGATGATATATTACTGTCATTTCCTCAGTGTAATTTTCGGGTTATGCTCGATGAACAATTGGGTCAACCATTTTGACGGTGCGGATTTTCTGTCAACTATACCGTGTATGGTTGAAGTCACCACCATTTTAGAGTGGTGTTGAAATGCTGTAATGTAATATTACATGGATGCATGTAAGGACCATGTATGCATGTAATACACAATGTATGAAGATGATAAGAACTGCTCCCGTGTTCTCAGAGTACCACGAAGTTATAATGCTCCAAGTTTCTTTGGTACACATAGATAATCCAATCCATTGATCTAGACGGTCCATTAGGATCAGATCACGTTTTATGGGGTAGCATGCAAACATCATGCTGATCCAACGAACGTTATCCGTTTGATCAATGGCCTTTAATATGGTCAGTCAAGACCGTGTATACAAAAATAGGTGCAATCAACAATTTAAACCGTCTATTTTTTAAGATCCATCATAGATTGTACATGATTCCAAAAATCACTTAGGTTACGCAATCTTAGCCATCCCCTCCATGTATTACGAAAAGTATGGCTACTAAAAGAAGAAAAAAAAAAGGGCAAGTCAAGGACAGATCGGATCATCCAATCGGAGCAACTTTTGCATGCTAGCCCAAGAATATTGTGTCCTCGGCCTAATGAACAGTTCAGATCGACTGATTAGCCTGTCCAAGTAAACCGATGCAACTAGGAGCACTGGAGCATTTCTCCAAAATGATAATGGTACGTGAAATAGTTAATAACCCGCGTCTACAGAACAATACTCTTGACACCACATGATACATAGAAAAAAACATGCATGTATGGTGGGTTTGATAATATATTTTCATTAATGATACTTCAAATACAATTAAATAATCCATGACAACTATATAATCCTAAATAATTTCATGTATTTTAATCGTCTATACATGATTGTCATGATAATGTTAATAGCATCTGACAAATAACTAACCCAAGTTTATATTAAATTTTACCAAATATAATATTATACACGAGGTTTGCCTATCAACATGCCATGCTAGCACTCGTGCCAATATGGAACATGTGTGGGTGATCTGAGCCTCTCATCATGTGGGCTTGTCTCATTAGATATTATTTTTGGGACCCAACAAGTATTTTAAATCCTCTGGCCTCAAATTCGCGCCATTTTCAAACCTCAGGTGAGCCACAGCATACAAAGCAAATGGCCAGCCAGGGAAAAAGAAGAAGTTCTAGAGCGTATTTTTGAGGCATGATCCACGGCTAAGATCTCTCACATGCGTTCCATATTGACAGGTGTGCTTGCATGTGGCTCCACACACGTGTGGCATTAGAGAAACCTCCATCATCTGGTCTAGAAAAAAACAAGGAAATAATAATCATCGGTGATGATGACTTCAGGTCCAAGTGGGGGACGTTATTATTATTCCTTTCAACGGTAGAAAAAAGATGCTTATGAATCTAGTAACACTCACCTGATAGTTTGCCACCATTTTGTCCAGTGTACTAGTCTGGTCTGACGTACACTTGGCATAATTATACGGCAATCCAGCCCGTTAGTACCATGATTCCTAACGATAGATGGAGCATAGCAAGGAATTTACAGAGATCTGTTGAATTTTGACTGCTTTCTATAAGTTTATAGCCGTCCATTTAATAATTGCTATTCGAATGGATAGGATTGTCGAATCATTTATATTCAGGCCTATTCTCCTCCATCAACGGCCGTTTGTGTGACTTGGACGATGTTGATTTACATTTTAGTATGCCATGTGTACGGTAGATGAGAGCCGGTGGTGGGGGACCATAACTGAAAATCCTGTCGTTGTAAATCTATAAATGATGTCTACTTATGTGGGTGGGGCAGCAACTTGCATGATAACCTTCATTTTGCCGTTGGAGAATTTCTAGCCACATAAATATAGGCGTGGAGATGGGACAAATCCCAGCCGTTTACGTCAACCGACTATTGCCGCCCCAAGACTTTTTTTTTTTTTTTATAGTGCGTGTTTTGTGTGGTGAATTGCATCGGGTGTCAATTATTCGTCGACAACACATACCTTCTAACCATTGAACATCTGCCACGTATAAAGCTGCACTGGAGCTGCCATTCTGACCGTTGTACGCACGTGACTGAGTAGGAGTGTCACAGTTTTTGCTTATTCCACATCCGCGTGGATCTGTACACATCCCACGCGGGTGTATACGTCATAGAATGTAACATATGCGAGATCTAATCTTTTCATCAGGTGTGGTACACTGTAGATTTTCCATTGTAAAAATAAGGCCATGTTATAGATTGTATGGGCCACAAAAATCAGAAAAAATGAATGGCTAGTAAAAATGGTTTAACCTTTCATTTACTTTGTACGTTGTGGCCCACCTGAAGAGTAATAATTGTCCGATTTTCCAGGTGGAAGATATTACAAATAGTCCCAACCTAATAGAAAGCTCAGATCTTGCGTAAGTTTTCATGTTTGCACATTTACATGGGTGTAAATGTGTACGGCTCTACACTTGTTTGGAGTTAGCAAGCTTCCAATAGTGCGATGCTCAGGGCTTTAAATGTGTTTGGGGCGGGTTAATTTATTCAAAACTAGACCTGTCCATTCACTAAACGCGTTGGGTCCAAATTTTAGATTGAGGCCCTTTTAGTGAATGAGCCATTTTTTTACGGATTTGAATCAACCCGTTGAACCGTTTTAGTAGATGAAGATATACACAGGCCCATTTATAAATGGGTCATGTCTAATGAGCCTGGGTCTCGATGTGGTATCCAAGCATGGATGAGTCTGCGGCTAGATGGGTCCCTTGCAACATAGATCAAACTCGCCCACTTACTAAATAGGTTAAGGCGGGCCTAATATAAAGGAAACCAGATCCAGACCCGTTTATCAACTGAGTCTATTCTTAGACCCAGACCCATATCATTTAATAAATGGGTCGGGTCTAAATGCGTTGGGTCTGGTTACCCCATCGGGTCCGCTGACCCATTTATAACCCTAGTGATGCTGGTGCGAAAGTTGTTCATGAGGGAGTAGATTGCTACTGAGTAACTTAGTACGCTTAGCGTGCTGAGTAAACTCTGTTTGGTCCACCGTGATTTACATATTTTATCTGGTCCGTCCATCTGTTTTAACAGATAATTTTATGGTTAAAACCCAAAAATGAAGTATGTCCAAATCTCAAGTGGACCACACCACAGGAAATCGTGTGAATTGAATTTTACTGTTGAAAAATTCTTGGGTACCACATAAGTTTTGGATCAAGCTCATATTTGTATTATCCCTTCATCCATATCTGTGTGAACTTATGAACAGGTTGGATGCCAAATAAACGTCAATGTGGACCCTATTAAGGTTTCAACTTTGGAAATCATTATTCTCATTGTTTCTCCTGTGGTGTGGTCCACTCGAGATTTGGATATAATTTAATTTTGGGCTCAAACGCTAAAATGAGATTTGAAAACAGATGGAAGGCATATATTATAAACTTTTTACATTCATGGTGGGCCCAACAGAGTGTAATTAGTATGATAAAAGCGTACTGAGTAACTCAGTAGCATCTGATTTTCTGTTCCTGGTTGGTTTTGGGAGCGGATAAGGTGAGACCCGGATCCATCTAGGTGGGTGGGACCCCTGACAGTGGGTCCCACCGTGATGTATGAGACTTGAATCCACACCGTCCAAACATTTTGACAGCTTATTTTAAGGCATGAAAAAAATGAAGCTGAGCCAAATCTTAGGTGGACCACACCACAGGAAACACTCGTGATTGAATCCTCACCATTAAAAAGTTCATGGATTCCACCAAAATGTTTATTTGCCATCCAACCTGTTGATAATGTCACAAAGACCTAGATGAAGATGCCACAAAAATATCATGTTGATCCAAAGCTTTTGTGTCCCACAAAAAGTTTTTAATGATAAATTACCACATTTTCCTATACTGTGGTACAAGACTTCTATCTGTTGGTTTTGTTTTGTTTTTTTTTTTTGTTTTGTTTTTGGTGCACTCACACCATAATGATGCTCCAACCCATGACCTCATATTGAAACTCTTATGAGTCTACCACTGATCCATAGGGTCTTAGGTCACTGATAGAATCGTACACGAGCCAAGCTGACCCGAGCTTTGCACAGTTCGGCTTGGTTTGGTCAGCGGGTGACCTGGGCTCAAGCTTGGTCCTCGAGCCCAACTGGCAGGCTTGGCTTGGTTTAGTCAAGCTCTTAAGCAGAATTCAAATATATTCGAGCCTATTCAAGCTTAAAGCTTTCGAGTCACTAACGAGCTTGGGCATTTGAGTCGAATCGAGCTTGGGACAGTTACAGGGAACGTCGTCAGCTGGAGGGAGGTCGCCTGTCGGACAGGGAGGGTCGTCGGCTGGAGGGAGGTCAGTTGTCTGACAAGGTTGGGGATTGTCGGAATGGGCGTTGCCCATGGTTGGAGGCGATCGGCTGTCGGACAAGGTTGGAGACCGTCAGAATGGTCGGGCGACGAGAGGAGAGAGAGAGGAAATGAGAAGAGAGAAGATGAGAGAGAGAGAGAGAGAGAGAGAGAGAGAGAGAGAGAGAGAGAGAGAGAGAGAATGAGAAGAGAGAAGATGAGAGAGAGAGAGAGAGAGAGAGAGAGAGAGAGAGAGAGAGATTAAAGGTCGTGGTCCTCATAGAGGTCGGAAGGTGGTCATGCAGCCACGAGTGAAGGGGACTTTTAGGGTTTTGCTTTTTTATTTTATTTTAAACCTTTTTTATATATATTATATAATAATATTAATATATAATATATAATTTCTTTTAAATACCGAGCATGTACATGAGTCAAGCTGAATTGAGCCTGGTTCGAGCCGAGCCGAATGGAGCTTAGGCCAGGCTCGAGCTTGGTTTGAATTTTCAACAAGCCCATAAAATAGGCTCGGCTTGACTTGTTCAACCCTACAAGCAGAGCTTTTTCAAGCCGAGCAAGCTTTTCGAGCTAACTTGGTTCATGTACAGCTCTAGTCGCATGTGACTTGGATCTGCTTCATTTTTTTATCGTGCCTTAAATAAGCTTTTAATACTGATAGTCGGCGTGGATGTAATCACATACATCACAGTGGGCCCCACAGTCAGGGGTCCCATCCACCTCAGAGGGTCCGGGGTCTCACCTAATCCGCTCCCGTTGGTTTTTCAGTTTGTACGGGAGGGGTCCATGGTTCAGCAACCCAACGCCAAACTACGGGTAAGCTCACAGAAGCGGGCCCACCAAGCTGTATGTGTTTTATCCACTCCGTCCATCCATTTTTCCAGCTAATTTGAGAGTATGAACCTAAAAATAATAAAGATTCAAAGCTCAAATGGACCACACCACAGAATAAAAGTGGAGATAGAATGCCCACTGTTGAAAACATATCGGGGCCATAAAAGGTTTGGATCAAGCTTATATTTGTGTTTTACCTTCTTCCAGGTATGTGTGACATTAGAAAAGGTCGGATGGTAAATAAAACATCACAGTGGGCCCAAAGAAATTTTAAATCCCTACAGGCTGAAGTTGTTGGATACTATACTCACCCGTCCCGGGCCAGAAACAGGCTGAGGCTCCAAGTGGCCCACCATTGTGTATGGGTCTATCCACATCATCCATTCATTTTTTCATATCATTTTAGGGCATAAGCCTAAAAACAGAAGAAGATCCAAGGCTCAACCGGGTCACACCACAGGAAGCAACGGAGATAATCATGCCCACCATTGAAATCTTTCTAACCTTTTCATATTATCACATAGACTTTGGATGAAGGCAAAACTCAAATATCAGCTTGATACAAAACTTCTGCAGCTCCCAAGAAGTTTTTAATGGTGAGCAATTAATTCCCATTGAATGGTCCACTTGAGTGTTGGATCTGCATCATTTTTTAGCTTAAACCTTAGAAAAATGGATGCACGGTGTGGATAAACCCAAACATCACGGTGGGCCAATCAGATCCCTAGCCTGTTACCAGATCAGGACAAGTGTGGGTAGTCCGTAGTCCCAATCCGCGTCCAAAATGAGAACGAATGTGCAGTGGGAATAAAACACATACATCACGGTGGGCCCTACAGAGCTTGGGCCCGTCATGGATATCCTTGTGTGGGGTGTCACCAGCAATCCACTTCCGGGTCTCACCGTGGATGGCCCACGCTCCAAAATTTGGTAAGATCCCAACCATAGATGTAAGATGTAAAGTTCTTAACCATCTGTATCTTAGCCTAATGACGGTCACGTCACGACTTCCTAATCTGGGGGCATTCTTGGTGAATGGTTCCATCCATAGTGAGCCCACCATATCAATGGTTTGAGTGAGTGAACCATGGTCCCACTTGTGACTTGCCTGGCTCTGTAGGGCCCACCATGATGTTAGTGTTAGATACACTCCATTGAGCCCCTTGATCACCTTCATCTCTACTGCTTTTGTTGTTTTCACAATAGTCTTTTCCCCATTGGATGTTGATGTAATGGTTATGACTATCTAATTGGAGACATCTGCTGGCTCTTTCACAATTCAATAGTGGGGGCCTGCTATGGTTTTGACTCAGTTCTGCAATAGCCTTTTAGATGGTGATCCAAACTCTCAGTGGACCCGACTATGGATTGCAACGTGGCAAAAGATCACATCAACAACCCAACAACCGCGTGCGACCAGCTTGAATTTTGATGGGCAGCCTGTGCCACGCTGAGGTTCAACTGGATGAAAGGCTCTAGTCCATGTTGGCCTCTCCCTTATCCCAAAGATGTGGCTCACAATGCAGGTCATTTTCGAATTTGACGTTCACATAATTTCTTGAAATTTCATGTACGGAGGACCGTGATATGTGAATCTTCCTTCTAATAATCTAGCAGTATAGTGAAAGGCCTAATAGGTATTCTTCCTATATTAGAATGTTTTCTTTCTTATACATCTGTTATGGGGTTTTCGGAGCTGGGCCAAGCTAAGCCCAATGGCCCAAGTGCACAAATACAAGTCCCCGTTCAATCTGCAGCCTAAGGGAGACATCGGCCTCAGATATCGATTGAGCTATCATAGAAAGGGAGTTGAGGATGAGGACAATGACAACTTGGTGTTTACAAAGGACATTTTGGATACATCAAACACCCCAAGCTAGGTTGTTCTGCTAGACACGGGCGACGAGCTATTGGTTCAGACCTTAGTCACAGAATCACCTAGCCTACATCTTGAAATATTTCTCCAAGTCAAGGAGCTCGGCCCATGAGCTCCGCTTCTACGTTGACTTTACCCACGGTCGCCATAAGGGCCCGCGACAATTTAGGAGCACGTCTGAATAAACTGGGCATGCTACCAACGGTTACGGACATGGTCTACGTCACCAAGGATCACGCCGGCTATTACGGACGTAATGCCCACGTTCATTACCTACTAAAGCTCTCCGATTACCCTATAAATTAGGTACTCCTCTACGACAATAGGTACGCACAATCTCCCCAAGCCTCTACCTCTACTCCCACGAAAACCCTTTGCTTGACTTAAGCATTTGAGGGCTAATGGCCGGACCTCGGCCACCCCCCTTAGCTTTGTTCTTTTGTTCTACGGGATTTGGAGAACATCCCATCAAGATCCAACATACTCAAGTTCAGCCAATCAAAGTCAACTCTTCATCTGGCAGTGGAGATCTTTTGATCTTGACCGTTGTCCAAAATCTCATGACAACAATATCTATTAAGATCTCTACAGATGTCTTGCAAATCTCTATCATCTTCTATATATATATATATATTATTCTTACTAAATTAAATTAGACATAGCTTTTGCAATATAGATGTAGTTTAACAATAGGGCTAAAATGGTAGTCATTAACTAATGAGGGTTTGGAAAGCGAGGAGTATAAGTAACTTGAGTAGCAAGGTAGACATCCTCTAAAGTGTGTATCATGGGTAGGGACAACTTCAACTACTACCTTAGTATAATTAGCCTCAACTCAAGTGATCGACCACTAAGAGCCTCAGCTACACAACTTCCGGCAATCTCAGAAAAAGCACCCTTAGCACACCTATGTGTCTCCTTAAAAGCCAATTGTGATTATGGTCATGAATTTAAGGGTGTGTTTGGATCCTAAGTTACTTAAGCTCCTTATGCTATAAGTAAATCATCTTGGTTTAAGCATGCTTTGTAAATAACATACTCGTCAGCCAAAGAGTAGAAGGCATGCTTGGTTTCTATCATCATAAGTAATTATCCCTCAAGTCTGTTTGGTCTCCCTTACATCCACTGTCTATCATGTGGGGCCTTGTATTATTAATTGCCCATCATGTGGAGCCCACCTTTGATGTGGATCGTCCATCATGTGCGCACGACCTTCAATGTGGGTTGTCTGTCATGCGAGGCTCACCTTAGATGTAGGTCATTATCTACTAGGGGCTGACCTTTAATGTGAACCGTCCATCATGTGGGGCCACCTCAATATAGGTCATCCATCATGTGGGGCCCAACTTCAATGTCCATTGCCCATCATGTGGGGCCCAACTTCAATGTCCATTGCCCATCATGTGGAGCCCACCTTTAATGTGGATTGTCCATCACGTAGGCCCTACCTTTGAAGTAAGTTGTTCATCACACCAACCAGCTTTGGATGTGAGCTATTTATCATTATGGCCGACCTTTGACGTAAAACATTCATTATGTAAGCCCATATTAATACGAGGTCATCCATCATATGGGGGATAACCTTTGATGTGGACCGTCCATTGTGTGAGCCCGACATTTGATGTGGACAGCTCATCATGTGGGGCATTCTCTTATATGGACCACGAGAGAAAGCTTCCTTTAACATAGATGCAAGAAAGAGAGAAGTAGAAAAGTAATAAGCTAAAAAGCTTAAAAAAAAAAAACTCAACTTAGTGAGATAAATTTGCCCCAAGCTCAAGGTGACGATCAACCATCTGTGATTGTTATATGGAACAATTCCAATTTCATAGAGCACCTTTGGTGGCTAATCGTAGAGCTACCTCAGACGATTCAGAACCTAACAATGAAGAGGTCGAATACGTTATTATACAACAGCCTGCACACAGGAATATTCGTGTTGATCATGTTGAAAGAGATTTTTGAGGTAATTCAACTACGGATAAGGTCTCTGAAGTACAACCCACCACCATCTCAGAGGATATTCATAATTCTAAAAAGGTGGAGGAAATCAATACCTTGGTTTTAAAGGATATGGAAGAAGAGTCTGAAATTATTCTAGACGTTATGGAGTCAGTTTTGATGGAATCCATAAGCATCCCAGAAAGTGTCACGCCAGCAATACAGGAAATCGAGGCAATAGTAGTTGCCAAACTTTCTGATGAATTCTTCCTTGTGCAGGAAATTGTCCTTTTTAAGATAGACCCAACCTTCGATATGCCAGAGTAGGTTGTAATTATTCATGTTTGCATAAAGAAAAGTCAGAGAAATTTATTGTAGAGTTTCAGGACAAGGCTAGTAAATATCAAATTCCGAAGTTGAACGCAGATCATGGCCCTAACCTAAAGCGAAACTTGAGAACGAGTTTTTTTTTCAAGTGGGGAGTCTGATGTAGGACAAGAACCCCTGATGAAGGGCGTTGATTAAGTACATTCCTATCGCACTTGGACTGCAAAAGATCAATGAATGTTTGAAAAAAAATCGTCAATTTTCACATGGATGGACAAAAAAAAAGCAGACCGTAAATCGGCCATGAAGGAGGAGTTATGGTTTACACAACACAACATATGGATTCCTACTAAAATTCATTTTCGGATGAACCGACCCAATATAATGGGTCGTGTTCATTTGTTTCACTAGAAAACGTGCTGTTACAGTAGAAAAATGAGATTTTAGAAGAAAAAAAATTACTAATTTTAGTGTGTTTTCTTCTTTTTATTTTTAGAGAGTTTTTATTTTTTATTGACTAATGGGTTTTAGAAAGAGTCTACTCAGTAGTAGTCATTAACTAGGACTGTACTATTTTTAGTAACTTTTTATTTAAAAAAAACTTGTTATTTTTAGCAAGTATGAATTAAGGTTTGTTTAGGGTTATATAAGGTTATTAAATTAGTTTTTAATGTAATATCTCATTATTATTCAATAAATTATTTTATATTTTTAAGAATTATTTTCATTTTATCTTTTCGTAGATTCAAAAACACTTGGAGGATTCAAGGTATCCATCTGGTAAGTTACTTTTACAACGATGCTTACCAAATTAAAGTGGAAAAAGTAACTTAATCACTTAACGTAAGTTAAAAAGTCATCACCGAAGTCTTGGTATCGATTCGAGAGGGGGCTGGCTAACATTGTGGTGTGACTAACAGTGGGGGTGGGTGTACTAATTGTGGGGTGTGTGTACTAACCGAAAAAAAAAAAACCCAAGTTAAAAAGTAACTTACTTGGTGGTATCCAAATAGGCCTTAAATGACCACCTATCTTCAAGCATGTTTCATGAATGTTATAATCAAGATGGGGAAATTTTAAAATTTTTAAGATTATATGAGTTATGGGAGGGATTACTCTAATTGTCTTTAGGAAAGATGGGATTTGATACAATGACAACGGCCAAAAGATTATTGTTCGTAGTTCTCAATACTCTAAATGTCAACAACTACTTTAGTAGGATTAGGTAGCATATGATCATATTTTGTGGTCATCTTGTACATTGGGGGCCAACAAGTTAAGATGAACAATCCGCATCATCAAGCTCCTAATGCATTACCTTATCCAGATGGAGACTAAGCATTCATCATTTTTGTGATGTTTGGTTTGAGACTAGATTAAATACTTGATGTGATCATGTCCAAATTGAATTGAGTACTTGATCATATGTTTGCTTTGGCTAATCTTTAGACCTCCTAGCGTATTAAGATTTCGAGATATTAATGTTAAAGCTGCCAATCTTTAGACTTAAGATTATGTACTATGCTTATGACGCCCCAAATTTTTGCTTGAATTTCAAAATCCTTAGAAAACTTTTCGCTACAATTAATTTATTTTATCATTTAACGACGTTTAATGTTCGATTCTAAAAGACATACTAGTAATACCAACAAAGAACCATACAAATTCGATTAGACATCTTTAAGGAGCTAATGCCTATGCCCGATTATCGAAAGCTTAAGCTTAATCATGTGATCCATAAATCTAAGGCTAAGATCTAGTGAACCCCACTATCGATAAATTGACCTAACTGATGCATAATGAATATATAACCGAGAACAATACTAATCACCGCTTAAATTATGCTTATAACCTAACTTAATCAACTTTTCATCCAACTTACAAATCAACGGATGAGAGCGAGTTAGGACAAAACACTATTTCTGTTAACTTTAAATCAACCAAACTTTAGACGTAAGTAGATAGGACCACATTTAACATACCCTAGAAATCTCATCCTCAATTCTATTTTCGAAAACCTCGAAAAAAACTAAATAGAGTCTAGACCGATCATTAGTAGGTCATTAAATTAGAAATTAAGGAAAGTCGTCTATCTTAGTGGGCTTGATGTCTATCGTAAGACATCGGGCTAAAATTGCATCTCGAATCGCTCAACTTAGGCATAGAGTGAGGGCACATGAGATGTGCGAGTTGCCCAACAATAGTGGCTTATGTATGTCCTTTTAAACATTCCTTAAGTTATTAAATCTGAACCGTTGAAATGTCATAGGATTTGAGGCCCCTGCCCCAAATAAATCCATACACGGTTCCCTAAAGCCGCTGCCCTGATCTAGGATCTGTGACCGTCGATCGTGTATCATGTGTTGGCGATCGATCGCCACGCCGGATGTGTGAAAGGGTCGGGCCCATGGTGGATCTCACTATGACAAGGCATATGCCTGGTCAAGATGGAGCTGTATGGGACCCAGTGGGCCCCTACTAACTGAATTGGTCTTCCTTAGGGCTAGATTCGCAACAAATCAGATGTTAGGGCCATTCAGGTAAATCTGGGCCTATAAATAGAATTGTGTTGGGGCATTTCTCTCCAACACAAATCTCACCCTCTTTGCAATAGAAAGAATAGAAAATATAGAGAAGTTGAGAGAAAGAGATGAAGGAGAATAGAGAGAATTGTTTATTGAGAGTGCTTGTGCTAGGATTCATCCTCGTCGGGTACGAGTTCATCACTTAAATTGTCGACTTCCTTGTCTAGATCGACTTGGTTTGCAATCGGAGGTAAGATGTGAATCTTACCACCTATTTCAATCCATTTTAGGTTTTATTACATGTGATCTCATCCTTAACCTTAACTTGTGAATAAGCGTTGTCAATTTTCCAACCAACCTCAACCATAGGTGCTTGGAAATTGAGAAACCCTAATACTAAGGTGCATAATTATACCTCTAGGTTTTCGTTTATCAACCTTAGATGGATTTAGGATTGATTGAGTCATTAGGGATAGTATTATCACTGTTAATTACTTTATTTCTCGTATTATTGAAATATATGTGGTATCATAACTTATCGTAACTAAAGTGTTTGATAAAATGCTTATGTGAGATGAATTACTTGAATGGAGTACATTATTTGTGGATCAACTTATCGGAGTACTTACATGTAGAATATATGGTATTATCATGCATAATGGCGTGTTAGGATTTTTCCTAAGTTAAAAGCATGCTACAAAGTAAATTACAATTTGTGAAATAGAATATCTGTCTAAACGTTCCGAGGTGGGTAACCTAGATGTGTCAGCTACCTAAGACGTATTCGGTTGGTTTGAGGGAGACGCAGGTGGTCGGTAGTAGTTGGACTATGCAAGTGGCTTGCGCTCATGCCAATCCAGACGGACGCCCCTGGAATTAATCAAATCTGTCAATGTATGGCAGAAAGAGTGTTTGATGATTATGGTAATACAATCCCCTGAATACGGAATACCAGATCCTAAGAAAGTGTCGAGTCCATTAATAACTATAAGTGCAAGCGATCCTGATAAGTCTCTTAGGCCGAGCATGGTGGTATGGGACACCGTGTTCGAATTGTCGGCCTACGCTGGGGTGAGTCACATCCCCATTATGTCTTGGAGCGATTGGTGGGATAGCGAACCCTATCGGTATTCTCGAGAAGGTCGGTCAGCCACCGTTATAACAGAATGTTGGGAACTATATTTTGGTATGTGGAAGTGACAGGGAAGCGTGGGCTACTAGCGATGATTAGCATTGCACGGTTGGGAGCCAAATAGTCCCGTTTAGGATCAATGATTGGACAATGATATTCCGGATTCGCCAATATGCTGAGTGAGAAATGACCTAATTAAATCCAAACAAATCATGTATACACGTCATGGATCCCATAAGCAACTATCTGACTGTTAAAGGCCAAGATGTCGAAGGATGATCCAACCCATTTGCATTTGGAGGTTCGATGAGTGTCTGGTTGCTTGATGTGGCGCCAGTGCCACTCTGTGTTCCTCATGTTATATCCGGAGCATGCATGGTGTGCGAACTCATGTCATTCATGCGAATCAATGCTTAACCATATTTGTTTGATAACATATTAAACTTTGAATTATAATTCTCACTGAGTTGATCATTCACTCCCACTGCTAGGATGGTGTTTCAAAACACCACCAGGCTCTATTGTGATAGATACAAGTATCTCAGAGGAGGATGCCTTACAGGATGAGTTCGATGACTTTACAAGAGAGTTGTCCTACTTCCACTTTTTTTATATTGGTCATGTTTAAATTTAATTTTTGTCTTTGCTTTACTGCTTAAATTGATTCTAAATTTGTGCTTTGATGCCTTATGAATCTTAAACAAGAAATCACGCTTCTGCAGAGCATAATTGACACCCGAAATCTCGAGGATCGAGGTTGAACTCGACCCCTGAAATTCGGGGCGTAACAATGCTTGATGTAAAACTCCTTCATCATACTCTTACTAGATTGTGGAGCTCACGGTCGCCAAATCATAATCCCAAGATTATATTGGTTGAGCAATCTTAGACTTTACTTGAGGACACTTGTTTGTGGAAATAAGATTGATGTAGAGCGGGTTACTGACTATTTCATGGCTCAGATGGACCAAAAGAAGACTAGTCAGGGTTAGAAGTGATCCGGATCATCAGGACTAGGGCTGTTAAAAAAACTGACCAAACCTATAAAATCGACCGAACTGGTCGGTTTCGGTTGGTTTTTCATTCTATTTCAGATCGATTCGATTTTTTATTAAAAACCGAAAATGTCAATTCAGTTGTCGGTTTGTGAAAATTATAAACCGCTTTCAACCGAACAGAATCGACTATATATATACATATATTGGAATTATATTTATTATGTATATGTTATCCCTACCGTATGGCCCACCTTGATAGTATGTTATGTATCCACATCGTTCATTTATTTTCGCAACCTATTTTAGAATGTGTTCCAAAAAATTAATCAAATCCAAATCTCAAGTAGACCACACCATAGGAAATAGTGTTGATTGAGTGCTTACCATTAAAAATATCCTAAGGCCTACTTGAAGAACATTTGGAATTAGGGCTCTCAATGGAGCGGGTCAGATCCGAGATCCGATTCGCTCCGAATCCATATAATGCAGATTTGGATCTTAAAATAGGTCCGATTAGTTAAATGGACCGGATTTGGATCTTAAAATAGGTCCGATTACTTAAATGGAGCGGATATGGATTCACAGGAACATATCCGAGTTCGATCCGAATCCGATTAAGATCTGTATATATTATATTCATGCTGGTCATCTGTTTTACAAATTATTTTAGGCCATGTTGACCATGCCATAGTAAATAACGGGATTTGCATCATTTTTCTACTAAATTAAATATATTATATTATATATTTTATACCATATATTTTTTAAGATTTGTAATGGGGTGGACTCAGACCTAGATCCGACCCGAATTCGATGGTTATATGGATTTTGGATCGGAAATGGATCTAACAATTTATAAATGGATCGGATATGGATATCACCTTTTAGATCCGAGTTGGATCCGAATCCGATCCGAATCCGTCTACAGATATACGGACTTGGAGTCGGATCCAAGTAGATCCGATCCAGATCCGACCCATTGAGAGCCCTATTTGGAATGTGTATTTGCCATCCAACTCGTTGATAAGATCAAACAAACCTAGATGAAGGAAAAAGTCAAATTTCATTTTCAGCTTGATCCAAACTTTTGTAGCCTATAATTATAAAAGGTTTTAATGGTCATTCACTAGTTTTTATATTGGTGTGGTCCACCAAAGATTTGGATCTTCTTAATTTTTTTAACGTTGTCATGAAATCGATTAAATCGACAAAATCAAATTGACCAAATTTATCCTATTAGGTTCGATTAGTGAGGCTTCATCGGTTCGGTTCAGTTGTTAAATACTCAAAGCCGACTGAGTCGGTTCGATTGGATATCGCCCCTCAAAACCGAGCCGACCGAACCGTGCACAACCCTAATCAGGACCGTAGAATGATTGTATTTCGCAATCCGGAATGAGTTTTTGGACATATAATATATGATTTGGGAGTACCTCGAGCTAGTAAAGCCAACCAACCCAGCGTAGCCTATGCCGAAATTGTGAGATTCGACCTTGCTTATCGGTCATTAGAGTAGTTTTATTTAGATTTTACTATTTATAGTAAAAAAAATTGATCATAACTTTTGATCCATAAGGTTTTAGAAATCGTGCCCAACATAGAAAAGGCTTAGAATAATGCGTAAAATCACGTAGTTGGGCCAGTTTAAAATTTTTCTATTTTTGGTCGAAAACCATGAGTTCCAATAGGAATGAGAGACTTCTATAAATAGTAAGTTTAATATTTTAGTAAGTAAGATTTTCTAGGTGTTTTAGTGACTGGACTCTGATACTTTTCTCTAGGGTTTTGTTTATTATTTAAATCATTGTAACCACATTATTTGGATTTAATCAATTATTAAGAATTTTTTAGGAATTAATTTCTGTTTTTTCTTCTTGCTCTCGTAGATTCGAGGAAGTCGAGGATTGCAAGAGGCCTTGTGGACTCAATGTATTTATCAGATAAGGCAGAAGGTGATCGGCCTTGTCATGCCCTCCCAGTGTTAAAGATGGATATTTTTCATTTTTAATTGTCCAATAAATGTCCACCAATTCAATAGTCAAAATAATTAAATAAGCTAATTAGCTTTTAAAGTCAATAATTAAATAAGCTTAGCTTTTGGTTCCACAAGTACTGTGATGTGGATGGTTTAATTTGACTGCTTGTATATCATGTGTGCAATTTCTAAATGCATCCTTGACTCGTTGCCAGAGTATCAAAGTTTCTCTTTCTTTTTTTCAAATGTTAGATGTCACCATTAATAGAAGTCGTCCCACCTTACTTGGTGGGTGAGAAAAAGTCTGTTTGAAATGTGTGAGGCCCACTAGTTGTATATGTAAAATCCACTCCGTTCATTAGGTTTTTCCCCAGCTTTAGGCCCAGCAAATGAAAACAAGCTAGATCCACAACTCAGGGGAGCCACACCAAGGGAAACAATGGCGATAGGAACAAACCTATGGGATCACCAAGGTATGCATCTTTCATTAGACCCGATAATTAGGTTTGTATCACCGAGATGAAATGAAGATACAAAAATCAGCATAATCACTAACCCAGGTGGGCGACACCAACTGAATTCAGAGGTTTTATGAGCAAATTTACACTGTTCCAATTGAAGTAGCACGTAGGATTTTTTTTTTTTTTTTTTGTCTTAATAACCAGGCTGATATTTTTTTTTTGTATGTACGGCTCAAATAATAGGTCCCACCAGATGGACGGAGTGGATTTTACATATACAACATGATGGGCGAGCGTTTTTAGAGATTCCAGTCAAGCAATCTCCATTCCCTCTTTTAGATCTATTCCTCTTTCTATGATCATGACAGTGACCCATTGATCAGCTAGCCCAGAGCCATTTTGAGGTGGGTACAGGTTAAAGATAAATGGGTAGTTCGTTGGGCTTAGGTTAGAAAATGTGGGCTAATACTTAAATAGGTCGAGTGAAGTGGAATCCTATGTTACACAACCTGCCCATGTGGGTTATCAGACTGAGCCTATTGAGCTTACCCCACCTAGCCCAAAGCCCAAAATGGACTAACAAAGGAGTATGGACACACAAATATGATGTAGGTATGTAGTGGATGCATCCATTAATTGTGCCAGGCTGGGCATGCCTTTTAGCCCCATATTCCCTTCTTAAACATGAGTTGGGTTGTGTTGGGTCGATCTGGCGGGGCTTCGGCTTTGTGAATTTTTTAAATGGGTTGGGTAAGCCCACTGGGTAATGGGTCACTGGTCCGGTTCAGGCCAGGATTCTTGTCCTGTTTTATAAATGGGTTGGGCTTGGGCTGACCTTGACCGGACCCATTGCCACCCTATTGATGGCTGGAGTTGGTACAGTTGGGGCCTGTGATCAGATGATCATAATCATTGACCTGTAAAACTCCACATGGATGGCTACACCCTCAAAATATTCCAGACTATAAGATCCAGGCCATTTTGTGGGCCCTTGCCATGTTTTAATTGACCGTTTATATGTGGCCCACTAGTTGAAAGGTTAGGATCTTCTAAGTTTGTGAGTGTCGCCCTGCGTTTGGACCATGGCCCATAAATCAGGCCAATTCAAAACTTAAGTGGCCTACGCGACTGTGAACGGTTGAGATGGGAAGTCTCGATGTTAAAGTCGTCCAAATTGTGTGTGGGGTCCAGTGGTATGTATACTGCAGCCACTCCCCTCGTCTGATCCGCCACACCAAGATGACCAAAAATATCTTTTGTCTGATATATATATATATATATATATATATAAGATTAGATTGGCACAATGTTTCCCACTCTAATGTTCCTAATCTATTCGTTGATTGAGTGAGCCACACATGCAAAAGGAAACAACATTTTAGAGGAATGAAACCAAAGATCTACATTCAAAATGGATAGGCTAACTAACCAAGGATTGGATCCCATATTTGTAGGATAGAGCACAGGCACATATAGAGTCGGGTTGGGGCAAGATACAAGCAGGGAACCCAACCCTACCCGAAAATGGACCCGGGCATGCATGAGAGGCCCAAGATTAGCCCACAGGCGGAGCAAGTAGCTCGAATCATGGCCATTGCCAGCCCCTAATTAAGGTAGGAATCTTGAAGACCCAATTCTAAAATTGCCATAAACGCATTGATCTATTTACCAAGCATGGGTGTGGAAAGTCACTGGTGGCAAATGCAGCTTGTTGATGCTGGAAAATGGTCACCGACAATGTGGGTAGAAGACCACCTAAGTTTGATGTGTAGTTATCATCTCTTGCTGGTGAACTGGTTGAATCTAGAAGATAGATCCTGCAAGGCACAAGAAGGGCTAAGAGGCCAGCTGGGCCTAGCCGCTAGTCCTCCGATGCCTAAATCAGATGAGTCTGGTGGCCAAAGATAAATGATTGCTCTTTGGAGGGTTAGGTTTGCATATCTTGGAATGGAAGCGGATGCCTTCATTTATAGCCATTAGAGAGTAACCATAGGCCAAAATCGTGGCCATGATCATGGGAGTAAGTCTTGTCGGGCGGCGTGATTCCTGGGGACATGGATCGCTAGTAACGGCTAGAGCTGTGTCCATCTCCCCCGGATAAACGTGTCTGTCTTCCTTGAATGCGTTCCTAGACTTCCGCCCGCAGTTATCACGGTGGCGGCTTTGGTTGGTCCGCTATTGGTCACGACCGAGGCCAATCTCGAGGTCAGTCAGCCTTATCAGTAGACAATCTGGATTGGGTTTGTCTTTAATATAGCCAAAATGACCATTGTCAAGGCTGATCTGTCGTTGGCTCGGTTTTAGTCCTTGACTCTCTACCTGCTTATAACCCATCATGCGGGCAACCACAGTGGCCAAGCTAGAGGACCTAGGCCTGGGCCTATGGGCCTGCCCATCTCATGAGCTTTCTTGGTCAACTCCGGTTTTATCTGAATCGACCGAACCGTGCACAACCATAATCAAGATCGTAAAATGGTCATGCATATTTCGCAATCCGAAATGAATTTCTACACATATAATATATGATTTTGAGGTACCTCAAGCTAGTAAAGACAACCAACCTAGCATAGCCAATGCTGGAATTGTGAGATTCGACTTGATTTTCGGTTATTAGCGTAGTTTTTTTTAGATTTTATTATTCATAGTAAGTTTTGTTTTGATCATAACTTTCCGTTGGGTTTTATAAGTTGTGCCCAACATGAAAAGGGCTTAGAATAATGTGTAGAATCACGTGGTTGGGCCGGTTTAAAAGCTTTCTATTTTTGGTCGATAACCACGAGTTCTAGTAGGAATGAGAGACTTCTATAAAAGTAAGTTTTGTATTTATAATAAGTTAGGTTTTCTAGGTGTTTTAGTTTGAGTTAGACTCTAATACTTTTTTCTAAGATTTAGTTTATTATTTAAATCATTGTAACCATGTTGTTTGGATTCAATCAATTATTACAAATTTTCTAAGAATTAATTTATGTTTTTCTTCTTGACCTTGTGGATTCTCGGAAGTCCGGTTGAGGATTCTCGGAAGCCTTGTGGACTCAAAGTATTTATCAGGTAAGGCAGATGGTGATCGGCCTTGTCACGCCCTCCCTGCGTTAAAAATGGATATTTTTCATTTTTAATTGTCCAATAAATGTCCACCAATTCAATAGTCAAAATAATTAAATAAGCTATACTTTTAAAGGCAAAAATTAAATACGCTTAGCTTTTGGTTCATTGCACATCTATACAAGTACCGTAATCTAGATGGTTTAATTTGACTACTTGTATAGCATCCTTGACACGCTGCCAGCGTATCAAAGTTTTTCTCTTTTTTTTTTTGAAATGTTAAATGTCACCATTAATAGAAGTCGTCCCACCTTAATTGGTGTGAGAGAAAAAGTCTATTTGAGATGTGTGTGGCCCACTAGTTGTATATGTAAAATCCACTCCGTTCATTAGGTTTATCCCCAGGCCCTGCAAATGAAAACAAGCTAGATCCGCAACTCAGGTGAGCCACACCAAGGGAAACAATGGCGGTAGGATTCCAACCATAAGTTTGTCTGTGGGATCACCAAGGTATGCATCTTTCATTAGACCCGATAACTAGGTTCGATTCACCAAGATGAAATGAAGATACAAAAATCAGCATGATCAATAACTCAGGTGGGCGACACCAATTGAATTCAGAGGTTTTATGAACAAATTTACACTGTCACCATTGAGGTAGCACATAGGATTTTTTTTTTTAATAACCAGGCTGATTTTTTTTTTGTATGTACGGCTCAAATAATAGGTCCCACCTGATGGACGGAGTGGATTTTACATATACAACATGATGGCTAGGTGTTTTTAGAGATTCCAGTCAAGCAATCTCCATTCCCTCTCTTAGATCTATTCCTCTTTCTATGATCATGGCAGTGACAGGATCAAACTATTGTTAAGCTGGCTCATGTTGCCCGGTTTTGATATGGGTTTCTCTTGGTTGGCTGTGGCTAAACATGTGAATATATAGCAAAACATCTTCAACCTGAGTATTTTCCAGTGAAAAAAGCATCTTTCGTTTTTTTTTTTTTTTTGGCCCCCTAGGTTGGGACATTCAACAATTTATCGTCTTCTCTTCAATGTGAAGTCTTGGAGAAATCACAGGGTCCTGATGCATCGCACCTGACAGTTTCCTGATGGGACCCGTTGGCAATGGGTCCATTTGACCCATGGATCAGCTAGCCCAGACCCATTTTGAGGTGGGTGCAGGCTAAAGATAAATGGGTAGTCCGTTGGCCTTAGGCAAGAAAATGTGGGCTAATACTTAAATAGGTCGAGTTAGGTGGAATTCTATGTGACACAACCTGCCCACGTGGGTTATCAGACAGGGCCTGATGAGCTTACCCCACCTGACCCAAAAGCCCAAAATGGACGAACAAAAGAGGAGTGTGGACACACAGATATGATACAGGTATGTAATGTATGTATCCATTAATTGTGCCAGGCTAGGCATGCCTTTTAGCCCATATTCCCTTCTTAAACATGAGTTGGGTTGTGTTGGGTCGGATTGGGTGGGTCTGGCAGGGCTTTGGCTTTGTGAAGTTTTTTATGGGTTGGGTAAGCCCACAGGGTAATGGGTCAGTGATCCGGTCCAGGCCAGGATTCTTCTTGTCCTGTTTTATAAATGGGTGGGCTTGGGCTGACCTTGATCCAACCCATTGCCATCCTATTGATTGCTGGAGTTGGTACAGTTGAGGCCTGTGATCAGATGATCATAACCATTGACCTGTAAAACTCCACATGGATGGCTACACCCTCAAAATATTCCAGACTATAAGATCCTGGCCATTTTGTGGGCCCTTGCCATATTTTAATTGACAGTTTATTCGGGGCCCACTGGTTGAAAAGTTAGGATCTTCTAAATTTGTGAGTGTCGCCCAGTGTTTGGACCAGGGCCCATAAATCAGGCCAATTCAAAACTTAAGTGGCCTATGCGACTGTGAGCGGTTGAGATGGGAAGTCTCGATGTTAAAGTCGTTCAAATTGTGTGTGGGGTCCAGTGGTATGTATACTGCATCCATACCCCTCATCTGATCCGCCACACCAAGATGACCAAAAAGATCTTTTATCTGGATATATATATAAGATTAGATTGGACAACTTATTCTACTGTGCTTAGCACAATGTTTCCCACTGTAATGTTCCTAATCTATTTGTTGATTGAGTGGGCCACACATACAAAAAGAAACAACATTTTAGAGGAATGAAACCAAAGATCTACATTCAAAATGGATAGGTTACCTAACCAAGGATTGGATCACATATTTGTAGGATAGAGCACAGGCACATATAGAGTCAGGTTGGGGCAAGATACAATCAGTGAACCCAACCCAACCTGAAAATGGATCGGGCCATGCATGAGAGGTCCAAGATTGGCCCACGGGCCGAGCAAGTAGCTCGAATCCTGGCCATTGCCACCCTTTAATTAAAGTTAGGAATCTCAAAGACACATTGATCAACATGGGTGTGGAATGTCATTTGTGGCAAATGCAGCTGTTATCAGAAAAACTGAATTAGACTTAAAATTTTCAAAATGCAACAGCTAAAAGGACAGCATAGAAGAAGAAAACCTGCAAGTTTCCATTCAAAGGGGGTGGAATTTGACATTGATACATTTGCAAACAAGTACATTCAGGGCTGTTTGGATGTGTGGTGTATTGGATTTTCCCTTGGGCTTCTGGTTGCAGGCCTCTTATTTAAGGGCCCATTTCTCATTGATTATAGATGCATTTTAGGCTGATTTTTTTTAAACGACCAAAAAAAAAAAATACTATATGCTAATAATTAAGATCGATGTATTTGGTTAGCTTCCTAAATGAGATATTGAAGGGCGTACCCTGAATTTTTGTTCCTGATAAGTGGGCCCATTATTCAGTAATCCAGACTACTGGCGTGTGGTTTCAACCATATCCAAAGAAGGTATCCTTGATAGAGCAATCATAACCTTTCAATTTGTGGCCCACATTAATGGTCGTTGGGGCCATTTTGGTGCCATACCTGTGTTGATGCCACTAATGCTGATCCCTTTCTAGTATGCCGGCAGCTTTCTAACACTGCCAGTCCGTAAGAGAGAGAATTCCTAATCAAAGAATTCCTCCTTTGTCCTTTCTCATCTTGAAATCTCAATCGTCAGATTGGAGTATGATAAGCTACAAAAATCTTAGCTACTGGATTTGTGGTGTAGACGACTTGCTTCCTATAGATATCATTGGAGTCGGAATCATTGCAATATCTCCACCATTTCAACTCATCAGAACGGTCTGCTCATGATCCCATTATCTGTGGCTACCATCTCCCAATCTTGGAGGCTTTTTGAGGCATGGTTCGTGGAAAGAGGGTGCGACCAAACAGACCAATGATCTGAATTACTAAACCATGGACATCGCTTGTTTGAATTGAAATCCTTTTGTCTCTGATTCCAAATTGATCAACCAAGAGCCCTGAGATATGGTGTCCACAGAAGCACCAAAAATACAATATATGATCAAATATAAAGCCCAAAACCAAAGTCTACAGTCCCAGCCCAATATATCAACAGGGCCTATGATTCAGGGAGCGCATGAAAGGATGAAGAGGAAGATCACTCTCTCTCAAGTAATCAAGAGGGTCTGGCTATAGAGCTCATGCAGTAGACAAACTGTTTCAACAGTGAAGATAATCTCATTTCAGCACTAGGGTATCGATTCTCAAGTGGGGGTGGCTAACATTGCGGTGTAACTAACAGTGGGGTGGGTGTACAAACAATGGGGTCTATGCACTAACCCAATAAGTAAATAAATAAATAAAAAGAGTGAGATCAGGAATGGAGTCCCATGTGGTGTGAGTGGGTGGGGTATGGGTAAAAAAAAGATAAAAAATAAATAAATAAATAAAACCTTATATTCATAAGGTAAATTTTTTAGACTACAAGAAATTAAGGGAGAAAACTCAAATAATTACATTGAATAATAATTATAACATTCCTCGATTGTATTACTCATATGGATGACGAAAAATTTGAATTCAATTAAATATTACCGAAAGTAGCAAAATGTCTCCAAAATCCACGTCGTCCATTTGTTTTTTCAGCTCATTTAAGGCCATGTTCCAAAATTTAAGAAAATCCAAATATCTGATGGACCACACCACAGGAAACAATGGTGATTGATCATCCTACCATTAAAATCTTCCTAGGGCCGGCCGTAATGTTTCCTTAATTTTTATTTTCCATCTAACCTGTTGATGAGGTCAAGAAGACCTTGATAAAGGAAAAATACAAAAAAAATTAGCTTGATCCAAAACTTTTGTGGCCCCCCAAAAGTTTTTAATGGTCGTTCACTACTATTTCCAGTGGTGTGGTCCACCTAAGATTTGGATATGATCAATCTTTATGGTCATGTCATGAAATGATCTTGGAAAACGGATGGACGGAGTGGATATACAAAAAATTCATCAAAGTGGGCCCCACAAGGTCAGGGTGGGTGTTTCCGGTGTAACACCTAACAGCAAGTTCTAGGAGCAATTTTACATTGTTTCAATTAGTGTGGCCCACAGGAGTTTTTTATCGGGCCAATCTTTTATATGAACGGTTCAAGAAAGGGTTATCACCCAATTGAAAGAGTGGATTTACATTTAAAGTGTTGTGGACCCTACAGAGCTAGGGTTTTTTTTTTTCATGCCGCCGCTGCGTGTTGTACACAATGAGATTCTCAACCATGTGAGCATACACGTGGGAGATGAAGGGAGGGCAGTTTGGAAATTATAAAGTTTCTGTCACACGAGTGGTACACACTTTGTGTCTCAGATCTAACTTTTGTGTCACACGAGTGGTACACATTTTGTGTCACATTAAATAATAATTATAAGATTCCTCGATTACATTACTTACATAGACAACAAAAAATTATTAATTCGATTAAAAATGACTAAAAATATCAAAATATCTCCAAACGATTAATTTTATTATGAATAGAAATGTTAGTAAAATTTTACCGAAATATTCTCAACATTAGTATAAGTAACTTGTGAAAAGATAAAAATCTTAAACTCTATAATCTAGAGATATGATGATAATAGAAATTACAAAAAGAAGAGGAATGTTTTTCTAAAATCTTAATTTGACTATGAGGACGTGTTTTCTTGAGAAATTGATGTTTGCAACTGGCATAGTAGGTTGATTGAACCAGGATGCACCACCACATAAAGATCGATAGATCATGCATCTCACTATGATGCCGGAATCAAAAGTTAATGCTCTTTAACAATTAAAGCTTCGAATAGTAATTCCTTCATATCTGAAATCTTCAAATTGAATATACCTAAAACCTAATTATGTCATGCCTCATGTAGAATTGGATTTGATTCTACGACTGTTGCTTTCGTTCATATTTCTTGCACCACGCTCTATGTCAGTCTACCATCAAAGACTACCTGGTAACTAATAATCATGATTTATAAGAAAAATAAGGCCATCAGTGCTACAAATCCCATCATTAGACACATTAAAGGGCCTTAATTTTTAATTTTAATTTCTTTTTAATGTGATTTCGCCCACCTGAGGAGATATACTGCTTTCAAACGTGCGGCTTTAAAAACTGCTAGAAATTGAAGAGATAAAGATGTCACGTCCTTTTATGATCACGAAATATATATAATAAACATGAGAAAAACTTTGATACTCTGGCAGAGTGTTACAGATGATACACATGCACTTACAAAATACTGATAAATTGCGTACAGTGCCCATAAAAAAAAATTCAAGTTCAACCGTCCAGCTTATCTATACGAATTTAGGTGCATCATAAACCAAAAATTATGTTTATTTGATCATCTTATTTCAGATTTGTGAACGTTCGGTGGACAGCTAAATTACAAATAAAAAAATCCAAAGGTCTTACTTCAACAAATAAATGTCCACGATTAAGAGATTACAAATCGTGCAACCAATCTAATCTTTTTTAATTGTAACTTGACAACAGTGAACTCCAGAATTTAGCCAGTTTAACTTGAGTTAATGTATGCCGTGTATTCCATATTAAAGTGCCTGCATATCAAGCATCATATGCAGCCAGAGTATCAAATAACTGCCCTGATAAGATGTGAAGCGACGAAGATTACTTATCTCTGTTTTGTCTTCTTCTTTTTGGCAATTCCTACATCTATTTTCTTTCTTGTATGCAATTGGGGTTTTACATCTTTAGCTAAATCACCATCATTATTAAATCAATTACATAAATAGTTCGACCCAGATTTTCGATATCGACGTTTGCGGTTCAAGGAATTTTTCACTTTTGTTAATTACATATATATAATATAATAGTGGATGGCCTCAATGCGCGCACTACTGAGAACTAATAGTCGACGTCGACATCGACATCGCCACCACTGTTAAAAGGCGGGCGGCGGGTATCCACTGAAACATTTCCAAGAGCCTTCTTTTGAAATGTGTGTTAAGATTCCCACCGCTATTATCGGACGGTGGGAGCTGCCTGATCATTTCTTATATAAAAATAGAAGATCATTTCCTCATTGGCTGTTTAAGCTGAAGATTGTACTTATCATTAGCAAAACTAAAATAATATTGAGGTTGGAGCCATCTATCTACCTGAAAAGGACTTGTGATTTGTCTGTAAGTAGAAATTGGTGCACTGAGTTGTATTTTCATGTACTTTTGTGGGCCGCCATGGCGACCGATGGTGTGTGATGCACTGTCCTTGCCCGACCCGTCTTGTGAGGCATTCAAAATAGAAAAAAAATAAAATAATAATAATTAGAGACATGCTCGATCGGTAGAGCACTATGAGCTCCTTGTTGCATTTATTACCTAGGACAGTTTAATTAATCGATCTGTACCGTCCGTTGCGCCCACAGAATATTCCATGAGCTACCATCCAAATATTGCAGTAATCCGTCCCATCCATGTTTTGGCCTTATTTTTTATAGTCATCCTTTTTCCAAGCCATGGAAGATGGGCTGTTTGAGACTGCCTAACAAAACGATTCTTTGGCAGCATAAACAATCCATGATGGTCCTAACACTTAGATGGATCAAATTGTTGATTGGACCTATCTCTGTGTAAATAATCTTGATCATCCATATTAAAAGGCCATTGCAAATGGTTAATATTTAGTGGACCACTGTGATGTTCGCATGGTAGCCCATGAAATATGCATTGGACCTGATGAACAGTCTAATGCATTGACCGAGTCTTGGCGAGATTGATCAATATTTCTCGAGTATTGGTGAAATCTTGTCGAGTCAATTCTCAGGCGCTCGAGCGACTCAGAGTCCTGTTTTCTTGAGTTTTTAACAACAATGAAAGTATCTCCAATAGAACATCTTAACACATCTTTAATTGAAGGGCTACAGTTATTTATTGACGGTGGAGAATTCTCGTCTTTTTCCTCTTAAACCATCTTTAATTAAAGGGCTACAGTTATTTAATAATGGATGGAGTTTGGATTGTTCCCCATGGACGATTGGGCCATCAGCTCAACGTTTTGGATTACCAAATCATGGGTCCACATTTATAAAATCCTGCCCCCCACACCCATGAATTATATGTTTGTCGATGCTTTCAACACAATAATTCTTCATAAAAGTAAGAAAAGTTGGTAACATTGTCATGGATGACAAGTACAAATTTCACACATTTGGGAGCTAATTACACGTGTGATAGATCTGATCGGCGTGTTTTTACAGGTGGGCCACATACATTTATAAAGAATACAAACCATATATAGGTCATTTTCTCTTGAGCATTCATTTATTTTGTACAGTTGTGGCCACCCAGTGATTGCATGCACACAAGTGCAATTAGCATTCTTCAAGCGGGATGGTTAAAATGGAATGGTGATTGTGTTGGGCCCACTGCGATCTGTTGTGTTTGAATGCCATCCAACCCGTCCATTAGATGTGAAGTTAGGCCTATATCTCAATAACCCAGCCTGATCAAGAATTTAGATGGGACACAACAAAGAAACAATAGGGAGAATTGGGAAGGGGACGCCCATCATAGAAACTTTCGGATGATTTATGAGGTCCACTGTACTGTGTAAATGTCATCCAACCCAGTCATCAGGTCCTCAGGTGTGCCCCACCAAGATTAAGAGACACCTCATAACTAAAAAAACATTCCAAAATTTAGGTGGGCCATAACAAGTGAATATATGTATATAGGTTATAGGCATGATTGTACATAGCTCGCTGTGTCGTGTCCAACCTGAGTTCTCGATTGGGATGATTCGTGCGATGTACGGTGCACATGAGGAGCCTCACACGACGAACAGTTTGGATTCTACATATATAATCATCACAGGTTAGCCCCACAAAACCTGAATGCATGTTCTGAATGTGATCATTTCATTTCCCATGCGATTGCATGGTAATTACATAATGTTGATTAGCTCTTAAACCCACCTGATTATGAATGAATTATGGATTAGTGGGCCACATGGGACCCCTACATACGTGCCACAAGTCACTCCACGAAGCACATGGCACGTGAGGATTGCTTTATTGAAAACCGTGGAGATGATATTAGTCAAAGCCACTCCCTAATCAGTGTTAATGGGGTATTAAGTAAGGTGATCATCAAAAGGAAATGGGTGTTAACTTTTTCTTTTTTATTTTTATTTATTTTTCTGGTTTGAGGGAAAGATGGTAGCTACATTCAAGTAATATGAAACATTATTGTATAGTACGTTTGGTAGATTAAAGGCATGGAAGTGGCAATTGATCCCATAATTCAACCATCTCTTCACGTGATGGGTGGCATTTTCTGCTTGTCCCAGCTCCAATCTCTATACTCCACCCCATTAACTAGAAGGCAGCCCATGTGGGAATGCACCTGAGGCCTGTAACGTGGGGTTAGGAGAAATGTCCTGTAATATGCACTAAGCTCTAGTGGGCCCACTAGGATGTTTGTGTATTATCTACCTGATGCGAATTGCCTGTTATCAGGGGTTACAAGATCTGTAACCCTGAACATGGCCAGATAACAAATCACCAAATTCACATCTGAAGTGGATCTTACAATGACAGAAGGAAAATTATTACAAGGGATTTTCATATCCCTTTAATTTGCGTCCACATTCATTGCAATCAATTTTTTTCTAGATCATTTTAAGGAGCGCTGTAAAATCAAGTTGGCTGTATCATAAGAAGCAATAGAAATGATAACGCCAACCAATTAAAACCTTTCAAGGCCCAAGTGTGATGTTTATATACTATTCAACACAATGATAAGGTGATTAATACTAACTGGATGAAAGGAAAATAAAAATGTCAGCTTAATCCAAAACTACTATGATATGATCCCAAGAAGGTTTTAAGGGTGGGCGTTTTCATCTTCACTGCTTCTTGTAGTGTGGCCCACTTGAATTCTGAATCTTCCTTGTCTCTGGCTCATATTCTAAAGTAAGCTGGAGAAATGGATGAACGTCAGGGTGGGCCCCATAGAGCTAGTGTTAAGGGGAATTTTGTAACCCGGGTTCTAGGCAAGTCGTGCTTCTAACAAGGTACAAACATCTCTCCATAGCACACATCGTTAAGTGACTCGTGATAGACCGTCCATCTATTTATTCCTCCTGAGGATGGTAGAGGATTCGGATTCGATAGTGAACCTCTATTAGGGAGGCAGGTGATCGAAAATCTATGTGGTCTCCACCATCAGGTATGTGTTTTATCGGAGCCAGCGGCTCATCAATTTTGCCCGCTCATTTTAGGGCATGAGCTAAAAAATGAAGCGGATCCAAATCTCAGGTGGAAACAGTGGTGATTGAACGCCCACCATTAAAAACTTTCCAGGGCTCACTGTAATGTTGATTTTCCATCCAACCTGTTGAAAAGGTCACACAGACCTAGAGGAAGAGAAAACACAAATATCTACTGGATCCAAAACTTTTGTGGGCCTCAACAAGTTTTTTAATGTTGGGCATTCACTCACAACTGTTTCTACGGTGTGGTCCACGGGAGATTTGAATCTGGATCATTTTTGGGATAAAGCGCTAAAATGATTGGAAAAATGGATGGATGGTGTGGACAAAACATAATACATTATGGTGGGTCCCACAGTGCTTTTCTAACACCTATGCCGAGTACCGATGGCATGTGTTTCCAAGTCTAGACAGATTGTATGGTCTCATCAAAGCCACATTAGAAAGAAATAATTACGCCTGACATGTTGAGAAAGTGAAGTACGTAGATGCCCAGGATTAGGGTTGTAAATGGTAGATGCCTAGGATTCGGGGTGGGTTTAGCCAAAATCAGACCCCCCCGGTTTTCTAAACGGGTCTGGTCCAAATTTTAGGCCCAAACTTCTTTTGCTAAATGGGCATGTCCGTGTCAGGTCCTGAGTCAACCCATCAGACCCATTTATAAATGGGTCCGGGTCTGGTAGAAGGAGATGCACCCAAACCCATTTATAAATGGGCCGGGTCTAATAGTTCCTGGTCTGGATCAAGTATGCAAGCATTTTACAAGACTTAAAATCGAGTTTGGACAGGTTTGGGCTGGACGGGTCCCTTGAAACATAGACCAAACCCGCCCACTTACAAAATGGGTTCGGGTCGGGTCGGGTCGGGTCGGGTCGGGCCTAGTATAAAGGAAACCAGATCCAGACCCGTTTAGCAACTGGGTCTGTTCTTGAACCCAGACGTGTACCATTTTACAAATGGGTCAGGTCTATGTCGGGTCTAAATGGGTCGGGTCCGGGTACCCCATCGGGTCCGCTGACCCATTTACAGCACTACCTAGGATTGTCTTATATGTCTGATTATTGTGGAACGGGCCATCCGTTGTAGGGCTACAGGATGGGTGGTCCAGATTGATATACCATATCCCGCCATCTGTACTGGTTGAAATATCTCTGTCCTGAGTCTCCAGCGTTATCATCTGCCCATGCAGCACCCGTTTTCAGGTCCTGACTTGTCCAGCCAGCTAAGTGTACAGAAAACCTTCCCACGTGGTTAGCTGCAGGTGGACTGGTTTGGCATCTACTTTACCTATCTGGACCGTCCATTAGGTCGAGTTCACTATTCGTAGGCTGCCTTGAAAAGTCATACTGACAGGATGATCAGACCATCCAGTCGGTGACATGGAAAAAAAATGGATGGACATGATCGTTTGCCAAAAAAAAAAAAAAAAAAGGATCTTTACGACAATCCGATTGATGTGATTTTCCCATTATAATGGGAGAACTGCTGAGTACGTACAAAATCAACCTGACCCTCAAATCAAGGGTAGCGGATTAGGTGTACTACCACCTTAGTTAGTGGGTGATACCCTTATCGTGTGGCCCACCTTGATGATGTACTCTAAATCCACGTCTTCCATTTATTTTTTCAGCTCATTTAAGGCCGTGTTTCAAAAATTAAGAAAATCCAAATCTCTGATGGACCACACCACAGGAAACAATGGTGATTGATCATCCTACCATTAAAAATTCCTAGGGTCCACCTAATGTTTCCTTAATTTTTATTTTCCATCTAACCTGTTGATGAGGTCAAGAAGACCTTGATAAAGGAAAAATACAAAATAATTAGCTTGATCCAAAACTTTTGTGGCCCCCCAAAAGCTTTTAATGGTCGTTCACCACTATTTCCAGTGATGTGGTCCACCTAAGATTTGGGTATGCTTAATCGTTTTGGTCATATCATAAAATGATCTTGGAAAACAGATGGACGGAGTGGATATACAAAACAATAATCAAAGTGGCCCCACAAGGTCAGGATGGGTGTTACCGGGTAAATCCTAATTCACTCTCTCATTCGAGGCAGACAACAGAAAGTTTTAGGAGCAATTTTAAGTTGTTTCAATTAGTGTGACTCACATGAGTTTTTTTATCGGCCGATCTTTTATATGTACGGTTCAAGAAAGGGTTATCACCCGATTGAAAGAGTGGATTTACATTTAAAGTGTTGTGGACCCTACAGAGCTCGGGTTTTTTTTTCATGCCGCTGCTTGTTGTAGACAATGAGATTCTCAACCATGTGAGCATACACGTGGGAGATGAAGGGAGGGCAGTTTGGAAATTATAAAGTTTCTGTAACTCGAGTGGTACACACTTTGTGTCTTAGATCTAACTTTTAATATAAAACTAGCTTAAGGCTCATTAGTTCACTTAAGTCAACTAAATATAATTTCATTAATTAGTTGCGTATGCTCGTATGTTTTGAACTATAGTTTATTGCTTCCACTAAGGTTGATATTAGTATTTAACATGTGAATTAGGCATTCAAATATGAAGAAATGGAGGAATGATCTTCATGGTGGGCCCACCTTTGGTACGGTGGCTCAGACGGGGGGTTGCACGTTTGACATGTTGGTGGGACAAATAGGGTTGCATGCTAGTATTAGTGTATCGTAAGGGTTGCAGAAAAGAAACTGCTTAGAGGCTCAAAATATTAGTTAATATAATCACTAGGTGGGCCGGAATATAGAAAACAATGGACAACTACCTAAAAACTTTGAAATTCATGTGGTCGGCCTCTTAATGGTTGGATTGACCTAATTTTTGGAGTGCCCACTTTCGCAGTAGAGAGACCATGCTGATTGGGTGGTCAGGCGACATGTACACTACAGTATGCCCATATATCTACAAATAGTTGCCTATAAGATAAGAGTAAAATATGCAATTGCTCAAAGATAACAGTGCTAATAGACAGTATTTCCAAACGAATCTTTGAAAAAGAGAGCATGTATCTATAATAATCCAAAACTGCAGGTAGACGTGTAATTGCCATCTACAAGTTAGTGGAGATAGGGAAATTTTTAAAGGAAAAAACAAAAGAAAGAAAGAATCAGAAGAAATGTGGTTGGAATATCCAATTAGTAAAAATACTTGCAGGCGTGTAATATATAGGAAATCCCCCCACCATAAAGGTCACTTGGACTGAAAGGTAGTGCCAGTCATCAAGTGGGATACCGTACTTTAAACATGTGGCCCACCTCATTAAAGGATCATCTGACATACAGGCCATGTTACATTGACAGTCGGTCATCTAAAAATTGGCCTGGATCTCCCCTTATGTAAGCTATTGTAGCAATCTTCAAATTGAGTTTTTTTCTGGAGGTGCTTCCTCAGAACTAAGAGGATACATGCATGGTAGTGTACTGGTGAGTCATAGAAAAAAATCGTTGAGTTCGACCATTTGTGGGGTGACTCGCTTTGGCGTGTTTATCGCTCTGACTCGAGTTGAGTCACTCCACTTGTCAGATCTCTTTTTTATTAAAGAAAAAAAAAAGTTCCCAGGCCAAAATCATACCGTAAACCTCTTCTCTGGAGAAGCAAGAGCGCGTGACAAACTAGCTATGCAAAAATTAGTTATATAAAGATAATCAACCTAAATATAGTAATGAACAATTGAGTCTATTGAGCCAGGGGTTCAAGTCCTTGCTTAGTTGGTAGGCTCTTTGGAGTTTCGACAAGAGGTCTTGGGTATGAAACCCATAAGTGGAGAAAACTCAGCTAGGGAGTGAGTGTGGGGTTGTGTGAGTGGGGTGTGCATGAGTGTGCCTGTGTGTTTAAAAAAAAAAAAAAATCAAATCAAATGAGACAGGTGATCAAGTCAAGCCTTCGGGTTATTAACTATGATTATGGTGTGCATACATTTCTGCATTCGGGTAGAGCATGATTAGTTTCCGTTGTCCCGCTTTGTATCATTTATTGGGAGTGTGGTGCACTCCTTGCCGTCGCTAATAAGCTTTGCGTATTTTTATGCTATTAATAAATTACAAGTGGTGTGCCCCATTGTGTAATTATATATTATTTTTTAAAGGTGAGGTGAAGCCGTGTATTGGTGACTTATGGGAACCATTGAGCTGGGTGGATATGTGGGATGTTTGTTGTTCATATCCACGCTCTCTATCCATTTTGCCTGCTCATTTCAAGCATAAACCCAAAAATGAAGTAGATCCAAATCTCAATTGGCACATAATTGAAACAGTGGTTATTAAACCCTAGCATTAAAAACAGCTTGGGGCCACAAAAGTTTTGGATCAAACAGATATTTGTATTTTCCCTTGATCCAAATCTGTGTGGCCTTTTCTATAGGTCGAATGGCAAATAAACATTAAGGTTGGCCTTAGGATGTTTTTAATGGTGGACGTTCAATCATCACTGTTTCCTATGGTGTGGTCCACCTAAAACTTGGATCTGCTTAGTTGGAAAATAGACGGACGGTGTGGATATAAAACACATATGTTAGTGGGCCTTATAGTCACGGATCCACCAAGGTAGGTGGGTTTCCCGGATCCACCGAAATCTAAGTCCGGCGAGGGTACACCTTGCACTTTTGCTACGAATAAAGTATAGGTGGTGTTACTCTCACCTTTTCGTTGAAAAGAAAACCTTCTTTCCTTCTCTCTCTCTCTCTCATATTTCAATGAGATCAAGAGTAATACCATGGACTACTCCCTTTGCCCTCTGATAGCGACTAGTGTTCCTTCCTCCTCGCCACAAGCACCAAAAAGCTTCGTGAGGCCAACCATGATACGTGGGTGTCATCTATTATGTCAATGAGTTTGCTATCATGAATCCAAAAATCAGATCGTTGCAAAACTCAAGTGAACCATACAATTGGGTATGTACAATTACTCAAAGATGCCACAGATGAAACCTTATTGAGGTCCACTATAATGTTTATATGAGATCCAACCGGTTCATAAGGTGAGTATATTAAGGGTGAAGGAGAAAACCACAACCTAATCTAATTCCATATTTTCTATGGGCCTAGGAAGGTCCATATGGTCTGCATCCCAACCCCACTTCTCCCTATTGTGTTGCCTACTTGAGATTTAAATGAACCTGATTTTTTAGATAATGTCCTAACATGAGTTGGAGCAACAGATGGCCCGAGTAGATGTCACACAAACATCCCATGGGCCCACGAAACCCACTACCTCAACTGGGGAGCGGATTTAGTGAGGTGAGTATAATACCGAGTTGGGTCAGGCCATGACCATGGGGCTCACCTTGATGCATGCATTATGTATGCCGTCTATCCATTTTGCCAACTGACTTGACTGCATGATACCAAAACTGTAGCAGATCTAAATCATAGGTGGACCACACTACAGTAAACAGTGATGATTGAACACCCACCATTAAAAGCCTTGCTAGGACCCACCATAATGTTTATTTTCCATCCAACTTGTTGATATGGTCACACGGACCTAGATAAAGGGAGAAAAAAAAATATCAGTTTGATCCAAAACTTATATCGCCCACAACAAGTTTTTAATGCTCATTCACTACTGTTCCTGTGGTGTGGTCCACCTGAGATTTAGATCAGCTTCATTTTTGGGCCCATTTCTTAAAATGAAATAGCAAAACAGATGGACAATGTGGATATACAACATATACATCCACCTGGGTTCCATGGTCACGGCCTGACCGCACTCGGTGTTACCCTGACCTGACCGAATCGGCTCCACTGGATTGGGGAGCAAAAGATATTGGAATAGGAAGGCGAATTACCCTCGAGTGAGAATCACCGTAAAATCAGTCAATCAATCAATTCTTCACTTCTCTCGCTCTCAAACTTCAATCAATGATTCACCCCTTTCTCTCTCTCTCTTCCATCAAGAACAGTTTTTTTTTTTAACTTTTATTACCAATTAGTAAATGCTTTGCTGCTACAACCTATTGATTGACACATATGTTAATCATCTAAGCCAACCAACCAATAGACCACCACGGTACGGATTGATCCATTGATCCAAGGTTTAGGAATGCTTGGTTAGAAAACAAACTGACAGAAAAGTCATCCAATCATCTTTTAGAATCATCTCCTAATATATTTCTTGTGCACGGTCCATCCACACCTGCGACTAAAAGATGGAAGGCCATGATTTTGTACTAAGGTCGATGAGTACTTGATACTAAACCTAGATATGGGCAATTACGCAAGATCTTCTAGAAGTTGAAGAATCAACTTAGCATGTTCGTTAAGTCAAGTGGATAAAGATGAAATTTAATGCGATCAAATCCACGCAAAGATTACGATAGCGGGATTAAGCTAAAAGCTTTTTTTTTTTCAAAATCATATGATGTACTAATGTGGAAATATTGGCTCATTTTGGTGAAGGGTAACCTCTTTTTTAAGGTGGAAAGGCAATTGATAACAAAAACTTAATAATATTGCTTGTCAATCGAATAGAGATGAGTGAAAGATGCAATGACCTGACAATGGGAAGAGTGAAACAAAATCTTTCTCAAAAGTAGTTAGAATCTTGAATTCATAAGGTAGTTCTTGAATCCATAATAAACAATAAGAGAGAAAATTCAAATATTTTATTGTATAATAATCTAAAATTGCTTGATTACATCACATATATCAAAGATCCAAAAGCTTAATTCGAAATTATTAAAAATAGCAAAAAATAAAAAAAAATAACTCTAACAAAACTAATTTTGTCAAAAATAGAAAAGTTATATAAACTTTATTGGAACATTTCTGACATTATTATAACCAACTTCTAAAAAAGATGAAAATCTTAAAACTTCCAGATAAAGAGATGACCTCCTATATAAGTCAGTTAAATCACAGTAACTTAAAGATCGATAAGTTGTATGTTTCGTGATGATGTTCGGATCAAAAGTTACAGTTGTTTCACGGCTAACACTTCAAATGATGATTTCTCCATATCTGAAATGAATATTTTTGAACTGGGCACCTAGGACCCAATTGTTGGAAAAATTGGCAGCGAAAGTCGAAGCCGAACGCGCAGAGTAATGCGAGATCAAACGAGAAACGCTATGCAATCAAGCCACACACAAGTATTTACCATAAGAGGATCTAAATTTTACATGGAAAAACCCCTCAACAGGTAAAAAAACCACCGCACAAAGCGATCTACTATGATTAACAGAAGATTACAAAGATTGACAGCCCACAAGCAAGGAAAACCGAGAAAACGCAAGCTCTCTCCCTCTCAAAACACTCTCCCCTCTTCCTAATGCGATTAGAAAACCTTGGACACTTTAGGATACATCCTAATCCCGAATTTATGCCATATATATAGCACGCAACCCCGAATTAGAAACGTTTTGCGCAAATCCGCACAATAGCGTAAAAGATAACTTGCTGCGCAATTCATGCATGATTGGCCAACCGATTTTGACCGGTCAGACTGGCCCAAAAAACTGTCCAAGAGCAAAATACACACAGCCTCTACACTAGCCGATCGGTCAAGACCGATCGGTGCATAGTCCTAGGGCAGTTTGAAGGCTCCTCTCCCAACATTAATTACATTATGGGTTCAATTCTGATCAACAATTTTCGCTTTCGATTGGATTTCTTTTGATATAGTCATACTAAGAATGCATCTGTGACATGTTTTGCGTCAAGACACTTATGTAAAAATGAAAGAAAAATAATAAACACTTCGGGCCCATGGGAACAACTAAAAGAAATGTGGTCCTTGGTCATGTATGATCAGGTGAGCAGGGTGCTCAATCATGTTATTAAGTTGCTAATAGTTTATAAAGATTTTTATTATTCAAATTCAAGTGTGTTGTAGTTGTAACTATCCATGTAGATCGACAAGTACTCAAGTATATATAGAGTGCATATAGATGTACCAATTCACTGTGGTATCATTCCATTATAAGAAAAAAAAACATTGGAAATTCATCCCTAACATGTGATGACGGCAGGTATGTACCTAGCAAATGAGTCTTTTTTCCTACTCAACAGCTGGATCTCTGATATTTCTTGCAGCAAAAACCCACCACCATTGCAACATTCAACCACCAAATCTGTATTTGTTTTGGTGCACCCTTTAGTATTTGATTATTTCACGGTCTGTCTGATAATGCTTACGTTTTCTAGTTATATCAATCACGCATACTCCAACCATTTTCCATTGTTTGTCTTCAAGTGAATTCATTGTTATTTTAAGGGCATTATGGCTAAAGAGTTGATTATTACTCAGATTGTATAATTTGTCTTTATTAGCCTTTTCAAACCCAAATTGGGCTGGTGGTCCGCATAAGGATAGTTCTATCTTTGGCTAATCTGTCTTTCTTGGTCTCTATCTCATCTCTTTACTGCTCTAGGAAATAATTCAGTATCTCACTGTTGAGCATGAAAGTAAAGCATGGGTTGCGACTTTTCACTGTTGTATAGCCATCTTACGTTCAATTTATCTTAAAAGACCTAGGAATTTTCTCATCATGTTTTCCTAGTGTTCCTTGTGACAATATCTAACCCATATTGTTGGAGAGCCTTCAAACTTGTGCGCAGATATGGTGCTCAGACTGGTCAGGCGATCGATCTGACATTGTGGCTCTGATGCACAAAAGGACTGGACAGATTTCGTGTGGCCCAAGACCGGTCGGCTGACCGGTTTGGAGGGGGCTCCAACTAGTTGGCTTTGAGGCAGCGTTGGTGGAATTTCTCCCTGGACAGTTTTTGCGTTTGGGCCACCGGTCGAGCGCCAATACTGTTTTCTTGCGCAACGAGTGGGATTGCATAAGATATTGCTAATTTCGAATTTTTGCCTATACAAGCAAGTTGTAATCGCGGTTAGCTAATATCCTAAGGTGTCTAAGATTTCCTAATCATGTTAGGAAGAGGGGAGAGAGTTGTGTGAGAGAGAACCTGGGGTTTCTCTGTTTATTCCTTGCTTGTAGGTTGTCAATCTCTGCAATCTTCTGTTTATCATAGTTGATCGCTTTGTGTCGTGGTTTTTTATCTGTTGAGAGATTTTTCCATGTAAATTCGGATTCTCTTGTGGTGAATGCTTGTGTATGGTTTGATTCCATATTGTTTCTCGTTTGATCTCGCATTGCTCCGCGCGTTCAGCTTCCGCTTCCACTGCCGGTTTTCCCAACAAGTGGTATCAGAGCTATCGTTGGGGTGGAGTGAAATTCGAATCTAAAACGAGAAGACGGGATCAAGCACAAGATTCGAGGTAGAGAAATTCTCTGGAAAAAATAACTTTGAGCAATGGAAGGTGAAAGTTGAATCCTTCCTAGTTCAACAAAGGCTTGATGAAGCTCTAAGAAAGTGACTCGATCGAGGCTATGAAAGATTATGAGTGGATGAAGCTCGACAAGAAGGCTAGAACATCAATTCTGTTAAACCTTACGGATGATATTTTCTTTCATGTCATGAAGGAGAAGACTGTGGCTGAAACGATGGTGAAGCTAGAGAAGGTTTATGCCAAGAAGTCTCTAAAGAATCGCATGTACGTGTTGATGCAGTTGTTCACCTTGAGGATGGCTAAGGGAACGGAAGTGGATGACCACTTGAGCACGTTCAATAGGCTGGTTTGCAAGTTGGTGGAGATCGATAAACTGATAAAGGATGAATATCAAGCATGCATCCTGTTGAATTCTCTTCCACATTCATATAAGTCATTTAGGGACTCTGTGTGCGTAGGGAGAAAAACTATAAACGTCGAGACCGTTATTTCAGCCCTCCAATCGAAGGCAATGAGAAAGAAAAGCGGTGATGTGGCTTCTTATTATTCCTCAGAGGCACTGGTTATGAGGAGAAGAAGTTCTGAGCATGGAAGATATTCGAAATCGCGATCTAAAGCCAAGGGTAAAGAAAATGCTAAGGTGAAGTGCTGGAATTGTGGTCAGGAGGGCCACATGAGAGGGGATTATCAGAATCTCAAGATTAAGCAAGAGAGGTATGGAAATTCTTGTGGAGAGGGAACCAATACTGTAGACGATGTTGTCGATTTTTGTGAAGTCCTGACTGCATCTGGCAAGGGATCTCACAGTAGTGAGTGGATCCTAGATTCAGAGGCTTCATGTCACATTTGTTCTGACAAGAGTTCATTCACAACATACAGGGAGTATGGTGGTGAATCGGTGTTTGTGGGCGATGGCTACGCTCATAAGGTTGTGGGTATTGGTACGGTGCGTATCAGGATGTTCGATGGGATCAAACGAGTCTTAGAAGATGTGAAGCACGTCCTTAAGATAAAGATGAATGTGATTTCTCTTGGTGCACTCGAGGTGAAAGGGTGTATGTTTATCCGCCGCGATCGTTGTTGTGAAGTGATGAAAAGGGCACTCGTGTGTATGAAAGCATGGAGGTGTGGCCACCTTTACAAGTTGATCGGGAGCACAATTCACGGTAGAGCTACGGGATCGACAGTGAGATCCACAGTTGCTCGTATGTGGTAAGTGCTTAAGGGCCACATGAGAAGAGCGGAAAATGGCGTGAATGTGCAAGGTTAGAGTCGATGGTGGCACCTGAAGCAGTAGAGCTATGATTGAAGATAAGATAATGTTGCGAGGATAGTATTGATTCAATGTTTGAAGCATCGGTGGAGATTGTTAGAGAGCCTTCAAACTTGTGCGCAGACAGGGCGCTCAGACCGGTCGAGCGACCGGTCTAACATTGTGGCTCTGATGCACGGTAGGACTGGATAGATTTCGTGTGGCCCTAGACCGGTCGGCCGATCGGTCTCAAGGAGGCTCCAACCGGTTAGGCTACCGGTCGGCTTTGAGGCAGCATTGGTGGAATTTCTCCCTGGACAGTTTTTGCGTTTAGGCCACCGATTGGCCGACCGGTCGAACGTCAATGCTGTTTTCTTGCGCAACTCACGGGATTACGTAAGATATTGCTAATTTTGAATTTTTGCCTATATAAGCAAGTTGTAATCGTGGTTAGATAGTATCCGAAAGTGTCTAAGGTTTCCTAATTGTGTTAGAAAGAGGGAAAAGAGTTGTGTGATAGAGAACTTGAGGTTTTCTCTGTTTATTCCTTGCTTGTGGGCTGTCAATCTATGTAATCTTCTGTTTATCATAGTGGATCACTTTATGCTAAGGTTTTTTAGCTATTGAGGGATTTTTCCACGTAAATTTGGATTCTTTTGTAATGAATGCTTGTGTGTGGTTTGATTTCATATTGTTTCTCGTTTGATCTTGCATTGCTCCGTGCGTTCGACTTCCACTTCCGCTGCCGGTTTTCCCAACAATATTTCATGATCACAATTGCCGCGTAGAGATTGTCTACCATTTTATTTAAGAATGCGTTGCCTGCCTAATCTAATCAAGATCAACTTCCAACTTGCTAATATTTTCACTAATGGTCATTTGAATGCATGTTCCAAGTCTATTTGCCTAAGGAGGGGAATAGAAAGTGAATAAGAAATAAGCACTTATATTGTAATTGGAATTGTCCACACACACATGCATAGTGAAATGCTCACTTAGGAGCAAAAGAACTTTTTAAGAACTCATCTCACATGATATGATCACAAAATCTGAATGGTCCATTAGATAAGTCACATAATGAAACACTTGGGGCCTAAAAGTTAGACTAATCTTAGCATCTAGTGGGCCATAGCAAATTGAGAGGAAATTTTCACCATTGATTTTCACAGTGGCTTACTTGAGTTACAAAACAACTTGTCTTTTGCCTAAACCTTCGTTTAAGTTAGATGAAGGACTAGCCTAGAGTGCATATACACATGACATGAGATGAGTTGTCAAAAAGTTTGCATTGCTGTGTGTGTGTGTGTGATGTGTATGAGAGAGTGAGCATTATCCCAACTGCCAGAGGCTAGTACATTGTATGGTTATTAACTCTTTTCCACTACTTGTGCCCTCGACCTTTTTGGTCTTCCCTTGTCACTTTATATCCTTCAAACTCCAACTTAATCCTTCAATGGTTCGTGCTATCTACATGAGTATATTCCTATGCTCAAGGACCCTCGCATGTGCAGGTAACCCATAAACAGTAGTTTCATCCCAACATAATGCAACAGACAGGAGATTCATATTCGGATATTTTTAGTCAAATGTAGGTGGATGTCCTATTCATAATGGTGGTCCCTGCTGTCTAGGGCACTTATGTGATCCGCTGCAGATACTCAAGTGTAAGGTGCTAGCTCAGAGGTTAGGACTGTTTAGCCATTACGGTCTGCGCATGACCAACCCAGGTGGGTCCCAACAATCTGGTAGGTTCATATTTAAGTTGAGAACTGATCACCAAAAGGCGCTTGCACCATTCCTGCGCCACAGGGCTGTTTAAGCCGTTGGATACATTAAAGAATTATTATTTTATTTTATTTTTATGGATCCAAAGGCTATGAAAAAAGCCCTGTACCACCACTTGTAGTGCAGGAGCCCTGGCCCACATAAATTCGTGACGTCATCCGCATCGGGAGTTACCATATATGTAGAATATCCTATCAGCCCCTCACGTGGACCACTGGAAGATGATCACCTGATAAGAAAATCAGGCCGATCCGTCCACAGATCTAGAGATCACCACACATGTCAACCAGATCGGGTGTCAACCAGACATTGTGTGGTGATCTCTAGATCTGCGGATGGATTGGCCTGATCCACGACCCTGGTGGGCCATTAGGTGTTTTCTTCAAATCAAATAGATCCACGACCCAGGTGGGTCACACAACAGGAAACGATGGGAACGGGACGCTGACCATAGGTTTATGCGTGGAACCACCATGATGTTTATCTTTCATCAAAGCCGTTCATCAGCTGTGAATCACCAGGATAGGACGCCGATAATGGAGCAGTGGGGATTGGACGCTAACCATAAGTTTTTGCGTGGACCCACCATTGTGTTTGTCTTTCATCAGACCCGTTTAGGGTTGGTCATGAGCCGAGTCAGCTTAAGAAACTCGATTGACTCGACTCGAAAAAGCTCACCTCGGCTCGACTCAACTCAGTAGAACAAGTCAAGCCAAGCTTCATTTAGGAGCTTGAGTTAGACATCTAGTCAAGTTCAACCATTGGGTCACTTGACTCAACTTGACTTGAAACTCGACTTGATTTAAGCTCAACTTGGCTCGAGCTCAACTCGACTCATTTTGTATAGATATTTGTTAAAAACAAAAAACCTAATCTTCTTATTTCTTGGTTCTTTCTCCCCCTTCTCCCCCACACACATTGGGGTCTAAGCTTAAGACATATAAAACCCTCACACGTTGGGGGATTTCTTAATCCTATTATTTTGCCCAGGTAAGAACATTCCTTGTTGAACATATTTGATGGATTGAGTGATTTTAAGGACAAAACATGGTGAGCACACAGTGGTTATGTGTTTTACAAGCTACACAAACACAGGTGCTACGGTGAGACCACACAGTATACATATCTACAAAACAAGGGCTATGGTAAGACCAAACACCATATGAGGCTATTGATTGCAATTTTACAAGGGAGGTGGTGTGGTGGATGTGGTGTGGTGCATCTGATCCATGAATCAGCTGAGCCTCATCATGAAGATGGTCCACACAATAATCAGGGCAGTCCATTCATGTGGTGAGCTATGCATGTGATGTGTTAATTATGGTTCAGAAAATATTACTAGTGATCTGCATTCAATGCATGTGTGACCTGGCCAAAGAAAAAATTGATCAGAGTTAGGTCATTTTAATGGTGGGGTCTCACCCATAGAAATACTATTCTCCCCTAATATATGTATGACTTCTTGAACTTAATATTGTTGACTTTTAATTTGTATTTTGTAGTAAAAAATATAATAAATTGAGGTGGGAGCAAGCTCGCCTCGACTCGATCCACTAGCTCGGCTCAAGGGTTTTAGGAAACAAGACAAGCTCCAATGGTAAGCTCGAGCTCAAGGAGAGCACATGCCCGTTTGACAGGTGCGATAAAGATCTCAGGCGTATCATACCACGTGAACATTGGTTTTACACGCAATTTTACATTGCTCCCATTGGCGTGATCCATATTAGCTTTTTTAGGGGTGGTTAGTACACACACCTCACAATGGGAATCCATACGAAGATGTTAATCACCATGTTAGCACCCCCCTTGGGAATCCATACCAAGACCTCACGTGTTGAAACGAGGTTATCTTCACTCAATCTCCCCCCTCTTGAGCTATGGATATGGGGGTGATCATATGAGCTTCTTAATCGGGCAGGATGTACGGTGAACAGAAGGGCTTTTCCCTGATAAACGATCAGGATTTCACAGATTAAAATATTGTGGGCACTGTCCCAGGCAGTGTGCGTATCCAGTTGGAAGTGTTCATTCCCAAAAGTAAATGCGCTTCGGCCACAGCCATACCCTCGTCAGCCATACCCTCGTAATTCGCCAAATATAGCCAAGATCATGAAAACTCGAGTTACTTCGGATTTTTTTAAATATTCAAGAGTTTTAAATTCTACAAAACACATATAAAATATGAATAGACTTCCGAGAACGAGGTATGTCATTATGAAAGTAGTGAATTGCGATTGTGGAGGAAAAAGGCTTTAAAAAGACGAGCCCAATATACAGGAGGTAAAGAAGGGGGAGATGCGAATGACTGGAGATACTGGAATCCCTCGACCGCAGATGCCGAGATCACCTCACAGTAACAACTAAACAAAACAATTTAACAAAATCTTTTAAAAAAAAAAAAAAAAAATCCCCTACCCTTCTTTCTAGTTCCATCAACGTCCCTTCATTAACCATTTTTCCTCTTTACTTTTTCTCATTATTATCATTATTAGATTAGACTACGATATGGTAATTATAGTGCAGTTTTGGGAGAGAAGATGAGCCCCCTAACGTGTTTAGGCCTCATCACTGTTGTCGAGAGGGAAACACGTATCTTCGCCCCCGGTGCTCCACAGGAAGTGCGCGTAGTTCGCGGCGTGGAATGTGTTGCTCGGATCGGCTGCGATGGCTTCCAAGTACGTCTCCTCCGCTGCGGTTATGTCTTTCCGAGCCAGCCACAGGAAACTCGCGTACCGACTCAGTGATTCCGCGTCTGGCGGTTGGATTCGGGCGGCGCGTTTGAAGTACTCTTCCGCTCTGCTTCAAAACGACAAAATAACCAACGGTGAGATATCTTAGCAGGTAAAAAAGACGAACTGCGTTTCCATTTTGGCAAGAAAGTGCCATTTTCAAATGTCGACATCGAACTGGAATTTCGAGAGTTTTATATCCAGATAAAGAAAATGAAAAACAAGAGAGGAAGAAGATGGTTCCTAAAAGAGAGAGAACACAGAATCGTACTCGAAACATAGAAAAATCGTTTGCCTCACTCACTACCTTTTTGCCGAAAAGGTGTGGCTGGAAATGTTCGTGACTCGGGCGAGTCATATTAATAATAACTAGGACTGGGTCCCACACGGCAATAATCTGGACCCCATTCAGTGGGACACTTCTCGGAAGCATAAGACCATGATTGCAATTTTTTATTTTTATTAAATGGTGGTACTTTGAAGTACCTAGCAGCAAAATATCACGTGTCAATTGCTATGCCCTGTACGGAAACCATCCCCATCGTGAGTTGGTGGCACGTGAAATCACGAGCGGAAGGTGGACCCCACGCATGGTCACGTGTGACCAATAAAGACATCAACACTCATCCTTGAGCAATTACGTACACTCATTTCCCGTTTGGGGCATCCACAAACAGTATCAACCAAAACAAAGGAAACGGCGGAACCGTGCCGGGACCCAAGCCGTCCATCTAGTAAGCCGGACAGTGGATGGCCCATATCCAGTATTGAATCCAGACCGTTGTTTCATATGACCAAGATTGTTGGAAATTTTTGCATGTGGCCCATCTGCAATGGGATCTCCTGGATGAACGGCATGGATCGTAATATTTATGAACTAAAATTAAAATAAACCTAGCAGTAAATCAGAAAACGGGCCGACATGAATAGGCCGATATGCAGAAAACGGATTCCGAAATAGTTTTCTTACCTGTCATGGTCGTGGACGACGAGGAAGAGGAACTGCGCGTAGTTGGATAGAAGGAGAGGGTTCTCGGGCTCTTCTGATACGGCTTGCTGATACATCAGCTCCGTCCGAAAATGCTCCGTGTAATAATCCTCCGGCTCGATCTCCACCGTTACGGGCGACACGAACCGTTGCATCGTCTCGTGATCCAACGACTCGTCCCTCAACCCAGCCTGCATTCTGGAAGCTTCCTCCACCACCGAATTCCACAGCTTCACCTCCCTCTCATTTTCCGCTCCCGCAACCCCAACTTCCACCGTCGGATTCCTCCCAATCGTCGAGACCATCTCGTCGGGGAGAATCGTACGATGCTGATTCAAAGAAGCCCCCAATTCCTCAAACCGCCCATCTCCTCCATCTGTCGCCCCCGCCACCGGCCGAACCTTCCCACCGCCGTCCCCGCTTCCGCCAACTGACGCCGTCTTACCGTAAATTGAGAACGATTTCACCGACAGAGGATCGAATCTTGATTGCCTGTGATTTTCCACCTCGGAGACTGTCTCCGCTGTTTCGTAAGATCCCGGCGGGGGTGCGGCCGCGATGGCCGCCGTGTTGCCCATGGAATATACGGTGAAATTCGCAAGCAGGATCATGACATACACCATCAGCGTCGGTGTGCGGGAGAAGATCTGCTGGAAGAGCCAGACGAACGAGGCGTGCATCTCTTTTTGTACTCTCACAAGAATCCCTTGCAGGTCTTCGTAGTAGAGGACCTCCCGCATCTGGAGCGCGAAGCTCTGTAGCTCTTGGATTATGAAAACCATGGAAGAGAAGGCCTTCTTCACTGAGCAGTAAGCAGATTCCCCTGCTTCCACAAACCCTTCCTGCCATTGCTTCTTCCGCTTCAAGATCCGTAGGGACAGAGGAAGCTCGACGCTGTTCGCCTTCCGCTCGATGCTCGCCGGGATGATCTCATCCGTCCAGTCCGGTGGCTCCGGCCTGATCGTGGCCCAAGGCGGTTCCGTCGACTCGAAACGCCTCGCGTTCTGCAGATTTGAGAAGTCCAACTTCCCGTCCAAGTTCGAGATTTCTCCACTGCTCTCGCTTGTCCCATCCCACAGTAAATCGTCGGAATCTGCATCGGTGTTATCTTCTTCGTCGGAGAGATGAAATCTCAGCGCCAGTTCTTGAAGCTTCTTCGCGAATTCCTCGTCTGAGAAGCTCTCTAAACTAGCGCTGCATGCTCTTCTGAGGGTTTGTTTACTGGATTTCGGCTTCTCGCAGGATCGAGATCTTACAAGCTTCGTGCCAAACAGCGCCGACCGATCGGATTGTTGTCGAACGAATCGACAGGTGAGAGATCGATCGCCGCCTCTTCTTCTCTTTGAAGAAGACGGGGATGAGATTGCAGACGCGAATGTCTGAGAAGGAGGTAAAGAATGAGGAACAACGGTTTGAGACCATTGCAAGCAGGTCGCTGCTCCCATCTCTCCCAGAGAAAGGAAAAATACAGAGAGATTGGAGGAGTACAAGCTGCTTTTCTTCTTAAAAGAAACTTTTTTTTTTTTAACAGAAGAAAAGTCAAAAGTCGGGCTTTTTTTTCCTCCAAACGTAAATCTCGCCTTTCCGGATCAGATCGGTTGAAATTCTCCCCCAATTCGCTTTCAACTCACTCCAACCTGCAAAAAAATAGCAACGGTTAGTCAAATTCAAGAACAGCTAGCAGCCTTACATCATCTTCCCTTCTCAAAACCCCCAAAATTCTGTCAAACCAGCAGGAACTGTACATCTAATTTCAGTGCAAATCTCCTGCAAAACCCCACCTACTCCACAACTGGTAGCAGGAGCTCCCGACCTTCTTGGATCGAAGAAACGCACCCCGAGAAAGGCACGGTAGTCGATGAGAATTGAAGAAAATGAACGAGAAAAGGGGATCGGAACTTACCCGAATCCCACCACGGAGTGTGACGATTTTTCCGATACGCTACGAGAACAGAAACGACGCTCGGCGCTTCAGTTATCTGAGAGCGTTTCTCTGTTGCAGCTCTCTATCGCTCTGCTCTTTTATATATATAATATATATATATATATCCCAGCTTTTTATCGCTCTGCTCAGCTCTTTTATATATATGTATATATATCATCCCAGCTTTTCGAGCGTTGAAAAGATCTGGGAACATGCGTTCTAAGCAGCTGAGCGTATTTCTTTCATCTATATACGGGTATTGAGACCGTATGTTTATACGCACAGCTGTTGAATACGGTACTCGTCCTGGGAACTCGGACTTTGCCTCGACCCTTCCTCTCGAGAAATTGACGAGATATTTGTACAGGTGGCCACCATCACGGGCTTCCGCCGATACGTGGAAGGCGGTATCGAGGGCACGTGCACCTCACCTGTAAAAAACGTGAGGACACTACTGCGGTGTGTTCAGATGCGTGACACGTGTGCTGATTTTATTGCCTCGGTGGCTTTTGGGAACGCGAGATTTTGACGGTGTATCACCAGCTCCACATGCGGGAATTGAAAGTAACGGACGCGGAATGGCTACTACCCCACCGGGACCTAGCTGGAGACGTACGGTCCTATCGATCTGTCGGACCCACCGTGATGTATATATTTTATCCACTCCGTCCATCCATTTTCACGGATCACGGATCATTTTAGGGGATGAGCCAAAAATGAGGCAGATTGAAGGATCAAGTGGACCACACCACAGGAAGCAGTGGGGGTTCAAAGCTTACCGTTGAAAACTTATTGAGGGCCACATAATTTTTGGATCAAGCTGATATTTATGTTTTCCTTGATACAGGTCTATCTGACCTTATGAACAGGTTAGATGGCAAATAAACATCAAGGAGGGCATTAGGAAGTTTTCAATAGTAGGAATTCAATCCCTGTTACTTCCGGTGGTGTGGCTCACTTGAGCATTCGACCGGCCTCCTTATGGTCTTGCCGTGAAATAATCCGTGAAAATGAATGAATGGCATAGATAAAACATACATATTATGTTGGTTCTCATGAATCTTACTTAGTATGCAGTCTGTTGCTATCCCTATGGGGGTAGTATTAGAGCTGTGTACACGAGTCAAGTAAGCTAAACAAAACTTGCTCGACTCGCTCAAAAAATATTCAACTCGACTCATATCATAAATGAGTTTTAGCCAAGTTGAGTCAAATTTTTAATGCTCAAATGTGTTCGAGCGAGCTTCAATCAGGGCCATGCTCAATTAGGCTTGACTTGTTTATAGACTTGAACTTGGCTCGGAGCCATTGTATATATAAGGATTTTTTTTTTTTTTTTTTTTTTACCCTAATAGATTTTACCTTTTACTCGCCGAGCGCCCCCTCTTTCAAACCTTAACCCTAACCCACCATCCCCCTCTCTAAGCTTGACGGCTGGTTATCCACTTCACGCTGGTAACTCTTGATCTCAGCATGCCTCGCTCGCTGCTTGACGTCGGCCACCCCCTGTTCGCACCCTGCCCGCTCGTCACTAGCCACCCCCTGTTCTCACTTTGCCCGCTTGACACTTGCATGATGCCACCCACCCATTGTTCTCACCCTGCCCACTCAAGCCTGCATGATACCGGCCACCCACTATTCTCACCCTGCTCATCGCCGACCACCCCCTGTTCTTAACCAACCCCCCCCCCCCCCCCCCCCCGCCCCGATTATTTTTCATGAAATTTCAAGTGACCAGCTAGGTGCTGTCCAATGCCGATCACACACACACATATTAACAAATATATTAGATGGGATGGATGTGTGATGTGGATGGTTGGATGGATGGAAAACTCGAACTTAACTAGAAAGAATCGAACTCAAATCCAGTTGGAAACCTTGAACTCAAAGTCCCTTGATCTGCTGACTGAGCAGGAGCCTACTCGACTCGCCGAGTAAAGCCAAGTAATGGATAGGTATTGGTAGGTTTGAGTCGAGCATCGAGCATGGGATGCTCGATTACACTCGGCTCGCCCAAGAGTACCGATCGCTTGCTATTGTCGGTAGCCCAACTTGAAATCGATCGCTATAACAAGTACAACTGCTTGTAGCCTTGTAGGTGCGGTGTGTAGACAGGCGGCTCGCTCTGGGAGAATTTTTTGAGGGGAGATATTTTGGTAACCTGACATTATCTGACGCATCACGCCTCGCCACTCGTACATCTCCGGCGGTTCTCAAATTAAGACACAGAAATTTGGAGCGAAAAGCCTCTAAAGAGTCTAAGACAGACTGGTTAAGCGATTCTGACTTCTCATTCATAGGCAGTGCTTGTTGAAATGGAATCACTCAGATATTTTCATTTAACCCTCAAATTGATGTCCAGAAATCGAATGTGCAAGATATTTTGTTCACGGTACATCTGAACTCAGACAATGACGTCCGTTATGTACCATCGTGTCTAGTCCGTCCATCATGCATCATATCCTGTAGTACTTGTATTCATTGTCAGAGTGACGTACGGACCATCCACTGGACCGCCCTACAACAGCAGACGTCCTGATGCATCCAAGCATGGTTGAAAGTCATTTACTATCTTAGGATCGCGGAGCATCTCTGACCACCGTAACTGAACTGGCCCAATCATATCTTGCAATATCAATAGTTTCATTTTTAAATTAGGCGACAAGACCTCACCACGAACGCAGGCTTGCATTTGGTTCCTATATTTTTCTCGGCGCCCAACTAGAATTAGGCGAGGAAAACGTCACCACTAAGACCTATTTTCATTCTAACCGTCTAATTGATGTCCATAAATCCGATGTCTAGAAATAAAATTTGCACGATTATTGGTTCAAGGTACATCTGTCCTAGGACAATAATGGTGATTATCTACCATTGTACCTAATTTTAGGTGTCCACATATCATACATCATGTCTTGACAGAGCTTCCTCTCTCCTCTATTATGGAAGTGGATTGCCTGGTGTGCCTTAAGTCACTAAAAGTTCTGTGAGGTCCTGTCATAAGGTATGTGTTACATCCACATGTACATTCACTTTGCGGGCATCAGCTCAAAAATGAGACAAATCCAAATCTCAAGTTGGCGCGCCATAGAAAGCAGTGAAGATGATGATTCCCACAGTTGAAACCTTCCTAGGGCCTATGATGATGTTTATTTGCCTATCCAACCGTATTAAAAAGGTCACAAACACCTTAGGTGAAGGGAAAAATAAATAAATATCAGATTCATCCAAAGCCTTTTCGACTCCCAGCTTTGAATTTGCCTCTTTTTTGGCTCATGACCTAAAATGATATAGTAAAATGGATGAACAATGTAAATATAACACATACAATAAGGTGAGGCCCACAAGACTTTGGGTCATCAACCACACTGAGGTTGGTGGTGCGTGTCACACCTAGCAATGTGCTCCCCGCTGTTATAGTAATGTACACATTTAAAGGCTGTACATACTTTACTAAAACGCTACAAGACAACGGACTTCTCAGTGCATCCAAGAGAGCTGGAGAGTCACGCAAGGTCCGTTTGAAAGTTGTTACCTACTTCAGATTGTGGGCGATCTTTTACAACATCAAGTGGACCAATCAAATCACACCACGTTCATAGTTGGTCTCCGAATTCACTAAATCCACTCTGTTTTACTCAGCTACGGATGCAAATTAGGTGATGAGGAGCTTGCCATTGGATGTGGATTTCAACTCTAGAGTGGTTCAAAATTCAGCATCTTTTCTTTTCTTTTTCTTTTTTTTTCCTTTTTATTTTTTTAATTCCAAGGAAGACCCATAGCCTGCAAACTCCAAGATTCTAGGCCATCTACAACTATCATCTCCTCATTTCTTTAAGGTCGTGTTTTAATACACAACTTTGGTGTGTTTGAAAATTGCATCCTTTTGTTGTGATTATAGTATATTCGAAGTGGAATGTTGTTTTTAACTCCATGTTAAAGATAGGAGAGTTGGCACGTGTAACAAAAGTATCACTCGACTACTAATCCATTGAGGGGAGATTTTTTGGTAGCCTGGCACGGTCTGATGCTCGATGCCCAGCCACTCATATAAGTGGCTTATATTTCTTGAATTAAGAGGATTGAAACTTGGCGCCAACCACAACTAAGATAGACTAGTTGAGCAATTCTGACTTCTCATTTATAAACAATAGGAGTTGGTCACTTGTAGCCAAGCCAACCATAGCAGATGGGTTGTGGGTATGAGCATTTTGATGGGATTTTTCCTCCTAAAAAACCAGAGGAGATGTGGAATCTTGGTGTAGTCGGGCGCCCGGACCAAATTGTGGCCGGGCGACCGAAATTCCACCAGAAGATGAGGTTTGTTGCTGGACTGTTCTTGCAACAGTCGGGCGCTCGGTGGTCTGGTGACCGGGCGGGCGCCCGACCATGTTGGTCCGGGCGCCCGAAAATGAATTTTTTTTTCCAATTTGCTGCTGGACGTTTTTGGGCCTTGGCGGGCGCCCGATGGTCAGGTGACCGGGCGCCCGTTCCTGCGCAGACTCCTTGTACGCAGTTTCCTATTTGGGCTCTAATTCCTCAGGTTTTCTACTTAAGGAGTTTCAAATCGGGATTAGGGCATCCAATCAGTGTTTTTGCACGTCCAAGGTGAGAGAGAGAGAGGAAAAAAAAAAGAGGAAGAGAGAAAGAGAAAAGAGAGAAAGAGGAAGCTTCTAAAAGGGAGAAGTTGCTTAAAGAAAAGTTCTTCTGCGCAATCGTCGTCTCAGCGCTTCTACGTCCTCGGGATCGGTGAGATCACTCTACTCTTATTATTCTCTTGTTGTTTATCCATCCCAAGTGGGTGAAGTAGGTTTGATCCAAGTGGTGTGTGCTTGTAATCGGTTGTAATAGTTCTCTGAGATAGTGGATTGTTGATCTGGACTAGGTCCCGTGGTTTTTACCTCTTTCGAAGGTTTTCTACGTAAAAACCCCTCGTGTCGTGTGGTTGAATGTTTATTCTTGATCATTACATTATCATAGTTCATAATTTTAACATATTGGGGGGCGAGATCCAAAGGTTTGTGTGAAATGCACCCAACACATTTTTCTTCCCCATACTTGCTAAACCATCTTGTGTGTTGACATTACTAAGTTCTATGGCCCCCACTATTATGTATATGTTATAGTTAAACCATTTGTCCATCAGGTAGACTACATCACATAAAGTTGTGAGGACAATATGATTTCCACCCTTAAAACCTTCCTAGAGCCCACCATGATGTTTATTTTCCATCCAATCTATTCATAACCGTCTAATTGATGTCCATCAATCAAATGTGCACAATTTCTTGCTCATGGTACATTTGATTTTGGACAATAATGTTGGTTATATATCAGCATACCTAACTTTTAGGTGGTCCATCATGCATGTCCTGACAGAGTACTCTCCTTTTAAAGGCTATAAGACAGTGGACTTTGAGTGCATCTAAGAGAGCCTGTGACACGCAAGGCCTATTTGAAGGTTTTTAGCTCATCAGATTGTAGGCTGTCAATCTGGGCCATCTTTGACAGTTACAGGTTGCCCAATCAAATCCTACCACGTTACTAATTTGGTTTTTCTGAATTCACTGAATCCACACTGTAATTTTTCTCAGCGCTCAAGGGATGCTGATTAGGTGATGAGGAGCCACTGGACGTGGATTGTGTCCTTCCCCATGCCAAGATGGAGTCATCCTGGTAGAGGCACTGTGAGGCCCACCGTTATGTATGTGTTTCATCTATGCTGTACATTTTTTAAAAATTACTTTAGACTGTGATATAAAAAATAAGTAGATCCAAGGATCAAGTGGACCACATAATGCTGATATTTTTGTTTTCCCTTCATTTAGGTCTATGTGACCTTATGAACAAGTTGGGGGACAAGCATACATCATGGTGGGCTATTGGAAGGTTTTAATGGTGGGCATCATTATCACCATTGCTTCTTGTGGTGTGGTCCACTTGAGCCTTGGATCTGCCTTATTTTTTAACACGTGCCCTAAAATGATCTACTAAATAGATAAATAATGTGGTTAAAACACATATATATCATGGTGCGTGCTACAGATCTCCTGCAAAGACCAAGACCTTCCTAGCCGTGTTAGGATGCAATCTGAGTTCCTCACCACCTAGCTACCTCAGTGGTGAAATGATTTAGCGAGGTCTAATTGGTGGAGTCGTGAACTGTTGAAGATGGGCCCAGGCATTTTTTAAAGTTTTTCGGCACGAGTACATATTCGGTCCATCTCTGACAATGTACAGCCCCATTAATCAAGTCTAGCCCGATCATTTCACCATCAAGGTGGGGTGGTGTGAATACACGCCTGTGCCTAAAACATCCAAATTTCGTGGGGCCTAACATGTCATACAGTTTAAAAATCGATTCCATCCATCAGGTCAAAAGTCTTATTTTCACTCCACATTTAGGATCTATTCAGTTAAAAGCTTAAATGGTCTAACAAAATGAACAACATCAAATTCTACCTAAAACCTCTAAGTTTATGAGGTGCGGCCAACTTGAGTTTTGAGTAAGGCTGGGTTTTTTTCTCACTTTATCATTGTTGCTCACACACAATGAATGAGTTTATGAAAGATACATACCATGGTGGCCTCATAAAAAAACCTATGGTTGGTGTCCCATCTCTATTATTCCGTGTGGTGTAGCCCACTCTGTTGTGGATCTACGATTTCTAGCTACAAGGCATGGCATCGAGGAGCACACTTGATGGACGGAGTGGATGTTATGCAAAAAATACGTTAAACCATGGTGCTTTATTCTCTTAGGCATTACCTAAAACTGGTATTTTAAGAGATTCACTGTAAATAGTGTGATACGAGGGTCGTCACCCCAAAATCTTGGATTTTAGACTTGAAATCCAATATTTGTAAAATTGAGGTTGTTTCGTACTCCTAGAAATCCTGGATTTCAACTCTATTGTGTTTCGAAAATTAGAGATTTCTCCCCTTTATAATTCTAAGGAAGACCCATAGCTAGCAAACTCCAAGATTTTATGCATCTACAAGTGTCATAACTACTATCTCCTTATTACTTACGGGCCTTGTTTGGGTGTATTTGGAATCCATGAGTTGTTAGATAACATGGGCTTGGGAGTAAATAGAATCATAGGTAGATGAAAACATAACTTTTATGTGTTTTGAAATATCACCCCTTTATTATGATTATAGTGTAATTGAAGTGGAATGTTTTTTTTTTTTTTTTTTTTTTTACTCTTTTTTTAAAGGTAGGAGAGTCGTACGTGTAACAAAAGTACTGCTAGGCTACTATTCCATTGCAAACAGGGCACACTGATGGTATCCCAAGACAATCTAATTATCGGTTGCATCATTAAAATCACATTAATTAATAGATGATCCAAATTGTCTAACCATTGTCCACGTAAATCTCGGTTAAAAAATGTCGATGAGTTGCTCATTTGTAATCCTTATGCTTTTAATTCACTCAAATGCTCAAAATTTCATCACTCTTAGCCAAAGTAATTTATATTTAAATTCTTGTAAATATAATACAAAATTTCAATGCATTTCTATTTTTTAAATTCTAACTCATTCTGCTACAAACGCTTTCAAACAAAGCTAAGGTTTAGATTCATCTTAATTTGTTATTGGGCATATACAAGCTAAACGAGCCCTAAAGTATTGGCAGTTCATGCTATGATCATAGGACTCTACAAAAATCAAGATTATGCAAGCACTATGTAGCCTACATTATTAAAAAATAAAAAATAAAAAATTGACAATCACCTAACAAGAATTATAGAATATAGTTTCAAATATAAAATAAATAAGCCCACTTTTACAGGCTACTAAAAGCTTAGAATTATCTTCTTTTTTTTTTTTTTTTGGCAAAGTCTATCATATAATAGACTATCTATAATTATCATTTATGGTGCACATGTACGTCATATTTAAAATATTTAATATTATTTAATTTATCATATTTATCATCTTGTGAATATACCACAAAATAATTCAAGAATTTAAGAGTCAAAATTCAAGCTTTCAAAAACAATTTTGAAAATGCATGCCGCCATGTACAAGATTTCAAATTCATGATTACAAATTTAAGATTTCAATTCAATGCTCCCAAACCAGTCTTAGTAAGACCAGTTGAATACTTCACAAGGGTGGCAATGGGTTGAGCCAAACCTGACTTTGGTCAAGCTTAGTCCTAATGCTTGGCCTATGGATTAGGCTTGTGCCTTGCATGTGTGGCCCGATCAATTTTCATGTTAGGCTTGGGCACAAATCATTTAAGCCTGACCCGCTGCTCATCTCAACATTTTATATATGTGCATGTGTTTATATCCCATAAATATGCAATTCTATTATGGATTAATCACAAATTTTAGTAGGGTCCACTAGTATGCTAAATCATCATATCCAATTCGTAGGGACATCCAAACCATTGATCAATTAGGCCCCATTTATAGAAATTCTTACATCTATTCTTCAGCCAAGTATGTATCTTGAATATAGATAGCTGGTTTTTTTTTTTTTTTTTGCAATACACCCACCTTGTTAGTTAAGCAACACACCCAGTCACACCCACCTTGTTAGTTAAGCAACACACCCAGTCACACGATGCACCCACCTTCCGTTGGGGTTAGTGTGTCTCCTTAGCACTTGTACCTGAGACCTGCTGTTGAAACATTTGGGCATCTTCCAGCTGGGCTAGCAGGTGAGACAAAAAAAATTTATTCTTTGTGCATGTGTGGCCCACTTGATAGACTGATAGATTAAAATACTTAAAAGGGGAAATAGAGATATTATCAATTTTCGTGCTAGGTTGGCGGATCGAGAAACGTCCTATGCTAGGCTCATGCCTATTGCACTCCCGGCCCTGGACGTAGCTCAGCCTATCGCCGCCTCTAAGTAATGCTGGTTTTCTTTAATTGGGCCATTGACAAATTTCATCAGAGCTGTTCACTAGACATCCACCAGCCGCCCCATGTAAGGCATTATTTCCGTTCATAGATTAGCTTCTTGTTCCATCTAAAGTGGGTCCCATGATTTTAGAGGTGTAATTTGAGTTGGGTACGTTCAACGTGTAGAGTTTCTAGATGAATGTCTACGAACCACCACACTCTCGCAAAGTATACGATTTTTTTTCTTCTTAATTTCAGTTTTTTCCAAGCCATGTTTCTACGGAGGAGGTTTGCTGCAAGTCATCTCAATGAATTATTGCATTTACATGGACTGTAGCCGTTGATTTCTGGTCATATCTTGATGATCGAAATCGCTTATATGATGGACTTTACCAAGGATGGGGATTTAAAAAAATAAAAATAAAAAAACTATCATAATTGAATATCTCAACTAATTAATCTTTTAACTCCTTAATGGACGGTGTACATTAATTTTGTTCAATTGAGCATTAACTTGATCCCAATCTGGAAGGTTTTTCTGTGTGTCATTCATCATTAGTGAGAGCCACCATTGAACGGTTTGGATCATTGAAGCATGATCAGAAGATCACATGGATACTGTCAAAATGTAAATATGGCAATTAGGTGAGGATGTATCGTAGCAAACTTATTCGTGGAATGACTAAAATACGCTTCTTTGTCGAAGCCAGAAATTTCTATGGACAAAACCACCCATTTCATCTAAAACGCAAATTCCTTCAACAATTTTCATGAGGGAATTTGCTTATTTACTGAAGACACGTGTATGAGATTTGAGCCGTTCATCCATTACACACAATGGGAAGATGGGGACGTACACAAGACCTGACTTAAAAATCACCTGTGATCATAGCCTCTAGTTGTATCATATTTGTGGATTGCAATTGGTTGGGTGATCCAAGCCGCTAATTGGAGGAGATACGAGGATGCAAATGGACGGTTAGAAGAAAAGCTACATGCCAAAATTGTCATTCGATGTGTCGTGCTTTCTAAATGTCTGGACCAACTTAATTAGAATTTTGTTCATATGGCCTACTAAGGTGGGACCCAACAAAATGAATGGTTAGAATCTCATACTGATCCCGTATTGTTATCCCGAGAGAACGCACGCAAATGGAAGAAAGTAGCGACAACGAAAGTAGGAGTGAGAGGTCGATCAGATGCAAGTAGTGACAATATCCTTTTAATCGTCAATTTACTTGGTACAATCCTACTTGAGGAAACAACGGTCTAGTATGCCTTATTTCCAGCCAAATGGAAAGCTTACATCCCACACACATGCTTTATTTTGACATATGCATGTGAATTGCCAACTCTACTGGCTTGCTAAATCAGCAATTCAAATGCAAAGGATTCCAAATTTCCTCACAGAAAGGGTCTGAAACCTAAGGTGGAAGCTGGAATTACATCTAAAATTCTTTCATGAGTCCTATGTATAACATATGTGTTGCTAGACTATTAATCCATTGGGCACATACCCCACAAATGATATATCAAAACAATCAAATTATAAACTACATTACTAAAAATAACTTTAATAGGATGATTTGCACAATCCAAACAATGTCCATGTAAATCAACGGTTGAAAATGATCTTATACTTGTGGCCCATTCAAGACTTAAAATTTCATCATTTTCGGCCCAAGAATATATTTCAATGGGCTTATTATAATCATTATGTCAAACATTACATACTTACACTAATTAGGGATATTAAACTTGATTTAGTAATTAAATTCAAATCCCTAATAAATCTTAGGTTTCTAAATCCACGCTCCCAAACATGTCGTAGGACGCAAATCTAAGTCCATCTAAGTAAGCTATTACTAAAGCATTTATCTTTGTTATTTAGACAAATAATAGGGGCATGTTCGTCATTTAATACAGCGTTCGTCATTTGGTGGGATTTTGTATAGTTTTCTTGTGGTCTTCACGTAAGATCATGACGGGTGCATTTTCAAGTGCTGAACAGCGCAATAGAGATCTACTTACTTTTCATACACATCTTAATGAGATTTGCGCGAGGATGGATCAAAGCCGTGAAACGATTTACACGCGCCGGACCACGTTGCACACGTTTGCAAGATCTGGGTCGTTTACTGACTGGGGCTCTTCATGAACATGCACTGTCCCAGAGTCCAAGATGGTATGCATGAGGTAAGCCACGCACGTACGGGAATGCTTGGTCATCGGTGATTTTCTTTCCTAAGGTGTTATCCAACCGATGAGTGGACCCGGCAGAATTAATGGGCCAAGACACGATCAGGGCAGGACCCACATAGTTGTACGCTAGGATCTCACGCGCGTGTGCCTGTGAGGCATGCGTCCCACGTTTCACCTCTTCAATCTCTTTTCGTACGGATTACCCGTGCATTCCTCTACTTTTTGCGTTTTGTTTTCATTTGGACCAGAATCCTCAGAAACACCTATTTTACATCGCGTGTACAGCACCCAGGCTTGTGGGTCCCACCATAGTGTATATGTAAAATCCATTCCGTCCATCGGTTTTTATCCTCGAATCTATGACCTTGAAAAATAATAAGACAGATCCGAAACTTATCTGAGGCACACACCAAAGGAAACAAGGGTGATGGGATGCCAACCGTAGATTTGTAGATGGGGTCAACATGAAGTTTTCTATAATCAAACACTTTCATCAGGTTTAACTCAAGTGGATGAAGAGAAATACAAAATTCATCCTGATTCAATTTATCAGGTGGGCCACACCCTGTGAACTTCAGGTTTTAGTAGCAGTTTTACATCGTTCCCCATTTTCATGGCCCATCACATATTTTTTTTAACAGGTTGGTATTTGGTGTGTACAGTTCAAATAATAATTTTCACCTGATAGTCGGAATGGATTTACATATAAAACATTGTGGGCCCCAGACGGCTTGGGTATTTTACGCAGCTACGTACAACAGACGTTGTATAGTCAATTCGGACACGGATTGCCTGCGAAAAGGCTTTCGCAGGCATCTCCTGCCCTCGGAATCTTGGTAGGGCCCAGCGTGATGTTTATGAGAAATCTACGCCGTCCAACCATTTTTTGAGATGATTTTAGGTATTGAGACAAAAAATGAACTGGATCCAAGACTCAAGTGGGCCGAAAACGTGACTATTAAACTTGACATTATGAACAGTATGGATGGCATATAAAAATCACTGTTGATCCCATAGAGTTTTCAACGGTAGGCATTTTCCCTACCCACCTTTTGCTTTAGTACAGACCACTCGAGTCTTGAATCCAGTTCATTTTTGGTCTCAATGCCTAAAATGATCTCACAAAACGGTTGCACGGTGTAGATTTCTCACAAAGATCACGGTGGACCCTACCTAGATTCCGAGCGCAGGAGATGCCTGCCAAAGCCTTTGCAGGCAATCCGCGTCCAGTCAATTCCGGTCCTTTTCATTGGGCGTGGGGACAGAAATATTTAGAAATATCTTGCTCGCCGCTGACGGACGAACGGCCCAAAATAAAAGTAAGACGGACCCAAATAGCCAACTTGATGATGTTCCTGTCAGCGCGATGGACTGATGCTGACGCCTTAAAAAATATATCTCCATGACATCAACGGCCCATATGGATCCCATGGAGATCTTAATAAAGGTTGAGATTGAATATGTCCAAAATCGGTGCAGGGTTTTACCTCGCATCAAAGTCATCTAGAGAGGAATCGTACCCGATCGGGGCGCGGATTTCCTGCGAAAGCCTTGCGCAGGAAGTTCCTGCGCTGGGAACCAAGGTGGGGCCACAGTGATGTTTTTTGATAAATCCACCCCGTCCATCCGTTTTGGGAGCTCATTTTAGGACATGAGAACAAAAATGAACCTGATCAAAGACTCAAGTGGGCCGAAAACGTGAGGATTGAACGTCCACAGTTGAAGTATTTGTGGAGCCACATGAGTTTCGAATCTGGATAATATTTGTGTTTCCAGTTCATCCCAGTAGTAGTGACGTTATGAACGGTATGGATGTCATATAAACATCACTGTGGACCCGAGGGAGCTTTCGGCCCACTTGAGTCTTGGATCCGGTTATTTTTGTTCTCATGTCCTAAAATGAGCTCCCAAAACGGACGGACGGGGTGGATTTATAAAAAAAAAAAATCACTGTGGGCCCCACCTTGGACGAACTTCCTGCCCAGGGCTTTCGCAGGAAATCGGCGCCCACCTGATCTATAGATTCAATACTCCAGCCCGTACGAAACTAGCCCATGAATAGTGTCCTGGTGCGTGCAGTTGGGCTCATGCTTTGGTGATCTAGACCGTCCATCAGACGGGACCTTCCATTGATGGAGGAGGTGCAAAAGTAACCTCTACTGTTCAACCCTAACTCCTGGATCGGTGGACTGCAATGTAAATAAACGGCTGAGAAGACTTAGAACAATGTTCTACAAAAGACCAAAGATTGGGCGGCTAGAATCTTTCCATCTGGAGTATTTCCTAGGCATCCTCCATTGTGGGTGCATCGTTATCAATGGTCATGGGTTTTACTTGTGCTGAATGGAGACACAGGGATACTCTTTTCTGTTGGGTGTGTTTCACACAAACCTTAGGATCTCGCCCCCCAATGCACTAAAATTATGGACTATGATAATGCAATAATCAAAAGTAAATCATCAATCTCACCACACAAGAGGTTTTTACGTGGAAAATCGTCGAAGAGGTAAAAACTACGGGACCTAGTCCAGATAAATAATCCACTATCTCAGAGAACTATTTACAACCGATCACAAGTACACACCGCTTAGATCAAACCTTCTTCACCACGTAGTGATGGATAAACAACAAGAGAACTATGAAGGTAGGAGGATATCACCGATCACGATGACGTAGAAGCGCTGAGATGACGGTTGTACAGAATAACTCCTCTTCAAGCAACTTCTCGCTTCTACAAGCTTCCTCTCTCTCTCTCTCTCTCTCTCTCTCTCTCTCTCTCTCTTTCACCTTGGACATGAAAACACCATAATGGGATGACCTAATCCCGATTTGAAACCCCTTAAGTAAGAAATTGGAGCAACTAGAACCAAAAAAGGAAACTGCTAATAAGCAGTTCGGGTCGGGTTGGGGGCCCGCCCAAGCCAAAAATAGTCCAGCGAGCTTTAGGAGAAAAAAACTTCAATTTCGGGCGCCCGGTCACTTGACTGTCGAGCGCCCGACTGTTGTAAAAACAGTCCAGCAATAAACGCCTCATCTGTGTGAATTTCAGTCGCCTGACCACACTCAGGCTACACCATTTCTCCTCTTGACTGAGGAGGAAAACCCCATCAAATCTCCCCCTTTCCGATTCAAGAGAAATTCACCTTCTTCAAGCCATCTAGGTTTCTACAAATTTCAAACTTGCCCTTGAGCAAAGCCTTGGTCATCATATCTGACCCATTATCGCCCGTGTGGACCTTCTCAAGCTGTAGCACATTTTGTTCCAAAGTATCCATAATCCAGTGATACCGAATCTCTATGTGCTTCGACTTAGAGTGCTGACTTGGATTCTTGCTTAAGTGTATAACACTTTGACTATCGCAATAGACCACGTACTCCTCCTGCTTCAGGCTGAGTTCCTGTAGGAGCCTCTTCATCCAAAGCATCTCTTTGCATACCTCTGTAACCTCAATGTACTCGGCCTCTGTCGTCGACAATGCTACGACCTTCTGTAGCTTGTTCTGCCAAGAAACCGCTCCCCCTGCAAACGTGAACATGAACCCCGATGTAGACTTCTTGGAGTCTATGTCACCTGTCATATCTGCATCTGTGTAGCCTTCTAACACAGATTTTCTGTCACCATAGTATAGGCTCAACTTAGATGAGCCTCTCAGATACCAGAGTATCTACTTCACCGTTGCCCAATGTTCTTTGCCAGGATTGGCAAGATGCAGGCTAACAACACCAACTGCATATGTTATGTCTGGGCGCGTACACACCATAGCATACATCAAACTTCCTACCACTGAAGCATAGGTTATCTTTTGCATCTCTTTCACTTCTGCCTTTGTCTTGGGACACTGCCTATCGCTCAATTTGAAGTGACCATCCAATGAAGTACTGACCGCCTTCGCTGCATTCATGTTGAACCGCTCTAGGACTTTCTCAATATACCGCTCTTGTGACAGCCAAAGCTTCCTGCTGCTTCTGTCACGGGTTATCTCCATTTCTAGGATTTGTTTTGTCAGGCCCAAGTCTTTCATCGTAAACGACTTGCCCAACTCCTATTTCAGCCTGTCAATCTTCTTGATGTTTTTTCTCATGATGAGCATGTCATCAACATACAATAGCAGAACTAAGAAATCATCGTCTGAGAACCTACGAGTGAACACACAGTGGTTCGACTCCGTTCTGTCATATCCATGCTTTAACGTGAACGAGTCGAACTTCTTGTACCATTGCCTATGAGCTTGTTTCAGCCCATATAAGCTATTCCTAAGCCTACACACCATATGCTCTTTGCCCTTGACTTTGAATCCCTCTGGTTGGTGTATGTAGATCTCTTCTTTCAGGTCACTATGGAAAAATGCAGTTTTAACATCTAACTGCTCTATATCTAGATCCATGCTAGCCACCAACCGAAGCAACACCCATATGGATATCATCTTCACCATTGGTGAGAATATCTCCTCGAAGTCTATTCATTTTTTCTGACTAAACCCTTTTAACCCAAGTCTGGCCTTGTATCTTGTCTGTGAATTTTTCTGCTCATTCTTCTTTCTGAACACCCACTTGTTGCTTAGAGTTTTCTTGCCCTTACGCAATTTCACCATATCATAAGTGTGGTTCTTATGCAAGGATTCCATCTCCTCTTGCATAGTTTTCAACCACTCCCCCTTATGTAATGCCCCAGATTTTTTAGATTTATTTGAAAAATTTTGAAAATTCATTTTTAATTTATTTTTTTTATTAATTATTATACATTTACCGTTGATTTGCGAATAGCGAGACATCCGTAGGAGATCCGATGGGGACCCTTTACAAAAGTTGCTTATAATGATCCCATAAACATCATAAAAAGATCAAATTTAAAAAATCACGCATTTTTCAGATAATTACGAAAATGTCATTAGTTAAACTTAAATTAATATGCCATTTTTAAGTATTATAGTTTCTGACGACCACTTTCACGCAAAACCCTGGAATTAAGCTTTTGGGCACATATTAACCATACACATCAAATTTCAGCCCTTAAATCATAGTAGAAGTGGTCCGATTGTCAAATTAACCCCTTAATCCTTGATTTTCATGTCCATCAAGTGAGGAAAGTAGATGGGTAGTCGTAGTCGAATATTTCTCTTCATATGAGTGACTTGGATCGTCTTTATCATGGACCAATAGTGTGATTTGAGTGCCCCACCTTGATAAGCATCTTTCTTATGCGCGAAGTTATCCCGTTTTAGAAATTAATGAGTTAACAACTCTTTTTAAATCTGAACATTTCAATTTACCCACTTCTCACCATCAATCGCTTCTCAAATTTGGACCACTTATTATACTCATATGACTACAAGTTTACACAAAATTTGGACCCCGATCTATAATCCTACACCGTTGAACCACAAAGCCAGCCCCTTCCTTTTCTGCCAAAAGTTGGAATTTCAGATCTAGACGTTTCTCACCATCAATCAACCACTAAAATTTGTACAATTGTTTGCCTATCATGATTACATATTTTTTCAAAATTTGGGCCCTGATCATCAAGCGTAGACTGTTAATTGAGATGAAGCCCATTTTAGCACCTGTTAGACCATTTTCAAGGATCGGTCAATCTAATATGTAGATCATCAAGAAATTTACGTATTCTGACTCTACTCTTCGAGCTTGATAAGATGAACGGATTGGAATTGATCAAAGATCATCCGAATATTGAGATTTGAGAAACCCACCTCAAGAGGTTGTTACACAAGACCTCGCATGCACATCCCTCTCCATATTTCTACTACGCACCTCCAAATCCTTCTCTTAACCGTAGCCTCCATGCCCTAGAGAAAGAGAGAAGAGAGAGAGAGAGAGAGAGAGAGAGAGAGAGAAGAGAAAAGAGTTATTTCTCATATTTTTTCAGCGACTAGGATCTTCTACAACCCTCTTCTTCTAAGTTCATCCTAAGATGATGATTTTTCTTCAAGCCTTTCATTAATAATATTACGATTATCATAAGTTTCTTTTATGGCATGTGAAGTTATTTTGTTTGAATTGCTGATCCATATAACATGAAGTTTAACGTAGGATTTGCAATGAATATCATTACATAATTATGTGATTCCTTGTTTAGATTTTTTACTAAGAAGCATGTGTATTTGTGTTATTTATCTTTGTGAAATCTATGGCCTTATTTCCTTAATCTGTGTTTTACAAGTAACATTGGTTTTCATATTGTGATATGAAATATGTGTATAAGATCATCATATGAACATCCCATTATTGTATACTATTTGTCCCTAAGTTGGTAAAATTATTCGATGTAGAGAGATGGAACCTGTGAGAGGTGTCCATGATGGAAGAATATATCTTGGCTTAACTGAGAAAATGAAGTGATTGTTTGTTAATAGATCCTTACATGTACATGATGCTTGATTGGATCCATTTACATTACATGAGTATTTTAATGAATTTGGTCATGATGTACAACATTGGCTTTTTCGGGACATGATGAAATCATAAAACGGGACAATGAGTGGACACTAATGGTATTCAAATTCTCATGAGCCGGGGTTAGTGCTATGGACACTAATCCCGTGCTTGTCGGCCTATGCTGGGTTGCTTGCGACTCCCCATAGTGACTACTGAGTTTTATTTAAACTGGTTGTATGCGAAAACACTTAAATAAAGGTGAAACTAAAGTCATGCATTCACTTGGCTCCATGTAGGTGTACGGAATTGAGAATATACTAGAGCGTCCTACTTCTTCCGTACACTGTCACGTGTAGATTTGGGCTATGAGCGTCTCATTTCTCATGTGGTCGGGCAAAACTATGAGCTTGTGCGTCCTAAGAACCTCTGGTGACTAGTAGCTAGCGTGAAGTCGTAACAGGGAGTCTCCCACTTCATGTATTATGATTTTTAGTCAGGGTGCCTTAGCCAGAGCATGCATTCCATGCATCGCATTAACAAAGATTTTTACTTGATTGTTTTGTTTGAATAAGGATATTATTGTGTTGCGTTACTCTGAGTTTTGTACATTATTATTCTTGATAGTCTTGGAAGGAATATTCCCACTATGATAGCGTTTAACGCTATCCCAAATACAATTTAGGTGATGCAGGTGAAGATCCAGGTATTGAACCCGATTTTTAAGGAGAAGAATTCGATGGTTCGTACGATCACATGACGGATGACGATGTTGAAGAAACTTAGTCGATGTTTTCATTTATTAAATGTTTCTTTTGAGTAGTTGATGCATTTATGGAATTGTAATAAGTCTTCAAGAGAAGACATAGTTTTGTATTTTAATTAATCAGTATGGATATTGGTTGGTTTCCTTATTTAAACATTGATGATGACGTAGTAAGTTTGATAGAATAAGATGATAATTGTTTTCGCCATTGTGCTTGAATGCTATATTTTATTATTTGAAAAATTAGTTATTCCATAAATTACTTGGGAATTCAGCCGTCGTGTTATACACGAGAGTTGAAAATCTCGGGTCGTTACAGTTGGTATCAGAGCACAATCGGGACCTCTGGGTGAGAAGCCCAACCATTTTCATAATAAATATTCCTTAAGGCTTAGGTTCCTTAAAAACACTTAGGTTCATCCCCCATTAGATGCATGAGATGTTATGAATTTAGAGACTCAAACATAGGCCCCTCAAAATCATTAGGATAGCCGATGAATGTAAAAATATGAAATTTTAGAATTTTTGGGAAGTGAATTCTCACTTTTTCTAGAAGTTTTGGAGCTCTCATCATTTTCTCATATTTAGATCAGCGTTACGTTGAGTCATTGGATTTATCTCCCTCAAATTTTAAGGATAACTATTTTATTTCGAATTGTTTTTGTTAGGATAAATTTCCTGACCCTTTGGCAATGTCACCACTAATAATTATATTTTCGGAATTGATAAATTTTTGAAAATTTTTATACATATTTCTAACTCATTATCCAACACTTCCATAAAATTTCAGATCAATCTGACATTTAAATAAATCGTGAAAATTCTGTTAGTAGAGAAAATCTTGCGCTGGAAACTGCTGAACTGTTACATTTTTCAGACTTTTAGAGGTCAGAATCATATCTTACCATAGGAATTTCATTCAGAGAAAAATTTTGGTGATTCTTCACCTAACCTTCAGATTACCCTCCAAATTTCAGGCAAAAAGCACGTTTGGTTTGAGAGATAAAATTCTAAGAGCGCTTCTAAGTCCTGTGTTCCAGATTCGACACTATCCTAGTTCCTTAGCTTTGAAAACCTCTGAACCCCTTGTTTAGGCTTAGTTATCGTAACATGGCACCCTTAGAAGTATTCTTTAGGATATGCTCATACATCCCTATGAATTTTAGGCCCAACCCTCTTACTTAAAGTAGATTATCGTAACCATAAAATGCCATTTACCAATCCCTCACATAGATCTTCGACCATGTCTAACAATGAAAGTAAATAGGATCTTGTGGACCCTCGCCGATTTTTCCGCGCTCCCACACGACGTCGTTCTCCCTTTCCTTTCGGAAGAAGAAGAAGAAGAGGTGCATGCGTGCGAAATCGTCGTTTGTGCCACTGGCTTGCCTCGTTCTCGAGGGCTTCGTTTGGTTCTCGTATTGAGCTGGATGCGTTTAAGTGAATTTATATAAGACCAGAGTCGCCACTAGCCAGTTACTTCGAATCTACAGTCGGCTAGACCCCGTAGAAACGTTTAGAGAAGGGGATCTGAAGATCCTTTCCTCTAAAATGACTCCTGTTGATCTGCGGCTAGAGATTCAAGGTAAGGGATCACGGTTACAGGGTGGGAAGAGGTTAGGCACCCCACACACTGCCCGTACCGAAGTACGGTCTCTACTTCACAGAATCGATTGAATATTTGAAAGTCTAGTTTAATCCTCGTATATTCTCATGGATGACATGATGCATGAATGCGGGTCTGAACAGTAAGAGTTTCTGATGGGCAGGTTCCAACAACGGGCAAGCCCAGAGCATACGCTCGAACTGACAGGTGCTTAATATAAAGACATATGCATGTGTGCTTGAGTAATCAAGGTGTTTTATGGTGAAGCATGAATGCAGGTCTGAACAGTAAGAGTTTCTGATGGGCAGGTTCCAACAACGGGCAAGCCCAGAGCATACGCTCGAACTGACAGGTGCTTTATGCGAGATGCATGCGGTGTGTTTGAATAATCAAAGTGTTTGCAGTGAAGCAGGGGGGTTGGAAGAAAAGTAAATGTTGCACTTATGCTAGATGCAAATGAGATGATGCTGGAAAAGAGTAGCTGAGTGGACGGAGGTGTCGCAAGGGGTTGGCTTCGAGTGGCTGGATCAAGACTTGGACGGCTTGGGAGGCTTGGACCAGTGGTCAGGCTGGGCTGGACCAGGGCTAGACTCTCCTCACTCGGGCTCTCCTTGGTGAAGGAATGGGCTAAAGGATGAAGGAGGGTGACTCAGACGGACGGGCTCTCTCTGGCTGAGTGGTCTGTTAAAATGAGAAGGGGAGGGGGGTATTTATAGCAGCAGAGAGTGGCAGCTCTCGTAATTTTGTCCGGGCGGCCTGCCATGGGCCGCCCGTACGGCCGCTCCTCGGTTTCCAGCGAGTACGGCCGTTCCCTCGGGGCTGCTGTTGGACTCGCTGGTCGACTCAGTGAGTTGACTCAGCGGGTCGACTCAGTGGTTTGACTCGACGGGTTGACTCGGTGTTTTGACTCGACGGGTTGACTCAGCGTGTTAACTCAGCGGGTTGACTCAGTGAGTTTGACTTTTTTTGGGATTTTTTGACTGGCCTTTTTTATGGGGGGTTTTTCTGGGTGGTGTTTAGGACTGGGTTGACTGGGTTCAGGCTTGAACTGGGCTATGGAATGGGGCTTACAATGGTGAGTTTGGCTGAGTTTGGACTTGGGATTTGGGGGTATGGTCCTCCGTTCAACCAGCTATCTCTACCAACAGTGTAGCCGAAGGTGGGGTGTCTACAGATGCCCCTCTTTGGCAGAGGTTGAGTGCAACCGAATGCCAAAGCGAGTGGACACCCCACTTCTGACCCGGTCATTCATAGATCATGTTCTGAAATCTTTGCTTGCTTTTGCATCTGTGCCAGTTGATCGTTTGGAGATCGCTCACTTGCACATACCGCGAGAGTTTGGAGAAAACGTTGCGATTGTCCCTGCAGTTTGCTGCAACTTGGGTACCCAATCGCAACCCTTCCATTCCCGATCGGTACTAACATCTGAAAGGTACAGCAGAGCCTCTGCGTCGACAGTCTTACGAGGTTACTGACACTGTGATTGATTGTATGTTTGATATTTTCCCAGATCACTCCAGGAGTACTTGTTTCGCTTGACTGTCAAAGTGGTTAGACGCCCTGCGTCAGATAGTCTTACGGGATTCTACTACGCCGACTTGGACTCAGTCAAGGTACTTCAGGCATCCACGCCTAGGTATGTGCGAGTGGGCTTTTCCACCCGATCTGCTGGTTTCGATGCTTAGTTTGCAATTCATTCTTTCCTTGATTGTGGTCTGGAATCTTTGTTGTCCTTTGTATCTGAGTCAGTTGATTGTCTAGAAATTGATAACTCGCACATACCGCGAGAGTTTGGAGAAAACGTTGCGATTGTCCCTGCAGTTTGCTGCAACCTGGGTACCCAATCGCAACCCTTCCATTCCCGATCGGTACTAACACCGGAAAGGTACAGCAGAGCCTCTGCATCGACAGTCTTACGAGGTTGCTGACCCTGAGACTGATTGTGTGATGTTTGATGTTTTCCCAGATCACTCCAGGAGTACTTGTTTCGCTTGACTGTCAAAGTGGTTAGACGCCCTGCGTCCGATAGTCTTACGGGATTCTACTACGCCGACTTGGACTCAGTCAAGGTACTTCAGGCATCCACGCCTAGGTATGTGCGGGTGAACTCTTTCCACCCAATCTGCTGATTTTGATACTTGGGTTACAATTCATCGTTTCCACCTGTTCAAATGGTTTCTTTGACCGAGCCTTTTGGCTTTTCATCTTTTCGTATCTTGGCATGTGGTACGACAGCACTGACACTGGAGTTCAGTTCGACCGTACTTTGAGTGCATTGGATCCAATGGTCTCCGGGGAAACCGCGAGACATCGGATCTTATTTGATTTTTGCGTCGGCTCCTACCCAGAGATATGGAAGATCTCCTGGTGTTTTGGGGGCAGAACGCTCTACTGGGAAAATATTTTTGGATTTTTGAAAAGACACCCACTCTGGGGAGTGATACTCCGTGGGGTTTTTATTTGCAAATAGAAATATTTTTTTGTCTTTTTGAAATGGGAACCTGGTTTGCACGTGCCTCCACTAGGGATGCCTGTGGGGTCTTTGGCAAAACGGCTTTTATTTTGAAAGCAGGTAAACATGATGATTGATGCGATGGATGCTGATGCATGGAGATGCATGATGAATGCATGGCTTGGCTCATTCTCTTCTCGTTTGATGGTTTTGCTTTTGCTGTGGGTGCAGAGAACTTTGAGCTTATTGCTTGTAGGGTTGTACTCCCTTGGGGATTTTTCTTTTTGATACGGAGGTTTGGACAGCGGGTTGGTCAAGATCCCGACCCGTGGTCGATCAGGTCCATCGTCCCAAGATGCTGTTTCTTTGCTAATGAGAACGTACGAGGATATCATTCGACTTCAAGATGTTCTTCTGGGCATTCATGTGATTGAGATGGTGTTTAGTTGCCCGTTTTGGTCAAGATTCCAATTTGCGGGCGATTGGATCCGTCATCCCATACTGTGAAGTGAGCGGAGTTCAAGACTCCTGAATTGTAGTGCTGGGGATGCTAATTTTTGTGATTTTTTTTTTTTTTATAAATATGTGGTCCGAATCTTTACCTGAGCGATCAGGATAGAGATTGGTTATTGAAAACACAGGAAATATTTTTGTGATTTTTTGAAATATTTTTGATGAAAGCAAGAAAAGTATTTTTGTGATTTTTGCAGATATTTGATTTGATGGAAATATTTTTTTGTGATTTTTGAAGAGGTGATTTTGCAATGTTTTTTGTATTTTGTGATTTTTCTGAAATGCAGGGAAAAGATGTGGAATTTCCATCCACTTCCAGCTTCTACTGCTAGTAAGGCACCCGATCCATTTTACGTCAGCGAGCAAGACGAGTCTCACACAGTTAAGTGCCGTAGTTTTACATCTTCGGATGAGGGGATTTTGAGGGTTTTCAGTCAACACACCCACAAAGTTGCCTGTTCCTCATGTGCAATGCACATAGACCACGTATCGTCCGACGGACTCCTTCGGCCACAAAATGAGCCACATCCTCACATTTCCCTTAGTCAATCCAGTTTGGGGTCTTACGTTGCTCACAATTCCGTGAGGGTGAGTTCCACCTCCCAACAGCCTTAATCCCCTTCATGAGTTCTAGGAACAGGGAACATCCGTCAGCTTCAACAGCGACTTCCAAATCAAGGTTGTCTATCACGGTGCGTTCAACACGAACAGGATTGCGGAGTTCTGCCCGCCACAGCCCTTACCTGTTTAAGAGATTCCAGACACCCGTACGATCAAGTGTCAGCCATGTCTGGAACAGGTTAGGAAAGAAAGCCCCTGAGAAGTTAATCCCAGTGTAGTTTTAGGTCTTCGGACCGCTGGGGATAAATTGGTGGGTTGAAACTGGTGGTGAAAACTTTTTGTTTTATATTGTATGTATATATATATATATATATATATATATATATATATATATATATTTATTTATTTTGAAAAGGTTCCAGATTTCAACTCGGATGATCAAGGTTGATACTGGTTTTTATGGGAAGCTTTAAAATATTTTTGGTATTTTTGAAATGATCCGGGTTATCGAACCATGATCCCCACGGTCGAGGCCGATGCCGGTTTTTAGTTGAAAGCGAGAAAGGTCCCCCGAGAAATTAATCCCAGTGTAGTTTAAGGTCTTCGGACCATGAAACTGTACAAAAGAGGGGCAAACATGTTTTTTTTGTTTTTGGAAAAATGTCCGGTGTCAGCGGATGGACAATCCAGACTGATGCCGGTTTTTATTGAAAATCTCTCGGGATGTCGATCCCGACGTAGTTTAAGGTCTTCGGACCAAAACTTTAAAAGCGGGGCTGGTAATATATTTTTATGATTTTTGAAAATGTTCGGAGTCATTGATCTTGATGTGAGCAAACAAGACCGACGCTGGCTTTTATTGAAAATCTCTCGGGATGTTGATCCCGACGTAGTTTAAGGTCTTCGGACCCAGACTTAGTAAAAGGGGGGGCAAACACATTTTTTTGTTTTTTCGAAATGATCCAGATCATCAGATCTTGGCCTAAAAGGCTGGGATCGATGTTGGTTTTTATTAAAAATCTCTCGGGACGTTGATCCCGACGTAGTTTAAGGTCTTCGGACCCAAAACATGTACAAATAAGTGTTGGAAATGCATAGATATATTTTTGTGGTTTTCGAAAATACCCGGTGTCGTCGGATCTTGATTCGAGCAATCAAGACCAATACCGGCTTTTATTGAAAATCTCTCGGGATGTGAATCCCGACCTAGTTTAAGGTCTTCGGACCCAAAACTTTAAAAGAGGAAAGACATTTTTTGTTTTCTTTTTTGAAAAATATTCTGGGTCATCGATTCTGATTCTGATGGTCAAGATCGATACCCATTCTTATTAAAAATCCCTCAGGATCTTGATCCCGACGTAGTTTAAGGTCTTCGGACCCAAAACTTTAAAAGAGGAAAGGCATTTTTTTGTTTTCTTTTTTGAAAAATATTCTGGGTCATCGATTCTGATTTTGATGGTCGAGATCGATACCCATTTTTATTAAAAATCCCTCGGGATCTTGATCCCGTCGTAGTTTAAGGTCTTCGGACCCGTTGATGGGGTTGGTCATACTTACCTTGCTTCATTTGGCTTCTGACGGGGCTAATTGTGATTTGAGTGGTCCGGATTGCTTGAATTGGCCTTGTTGGCCCACTTGGTGATTTGATCTTGGATTCTGGCCTTCTCTCTTGATGATCATGCCTTTGATCTCGCTGCTTCATGACTTGTGTAAGCTTTCCCATTGTTTAGATTATGTTGATCTAGTCTTTGAATGGTTCAGATTGATAGATTCGGCCCTGTGGGCCCACTTGAGGCCTTGGCTTTACTTTGGGGCAACTCTTCCGATGACTGGTGAGGCTAAGAAGGCTGCTCATGGTGTGGATGATGGCTTGAACGTCTCTGATAGCTTGATTTGGCTTTGTGGGCCCACTTGATGATTAGATCTTGGATTCTGGCCCTTCTTGTGATGATCAAACATTTGATCTTGTTGTTTCATGGCTTATGTAGGTTCTTCAATGGTTTGGATCATGATGATCTAGTCTTTGAATGGCTTGGATTGCTTGTGGCCCCTACTTGATCAACTTTCCTTCTTTTTGACTTGATCAGCCATGTTCTGGCCGCATTGCTCCGTGATTGGACCGGTGGGGCACCTTTTATATGATCTTGATCAGCCTCAGTCGAAATTTGGAGTGGACCGGAGCCTTGGGCGGCCCACGGAGCGCCATCTGCTGACGTGGACTGTCAGCCTCACCTACCAAGAACCTTGGAGCCAATCCCGCGGAGAGAGGAAGTTTGCGTCCGTAGGGGCGGCCCAGGGCAGGCCGCCCAAGGCTCGCCTCTTGAGCGGCCTGGGCTGGCCCTGGTTCGGACATCCTCTGCTGTCCTTTTCTCTTGTCCCCACATCCTCTGCACTGGATCATTCGATTCCAGCCATGAATCTACACTTTGTCCCCTCTTTCCTTCTCTTTTTGTCTTTTTCTTTCTTGATCTTTTGTTGGGCAGCCATTGATGATGGCTTGGGGGCCCTTGTGGGAGAGATTGGTGGGTCCCGTATTTCAGCAATCGATGAGGGCTTTAAAGATGATGAGGTATCTTTGATTGATGGTGGAGATGGAGCATTAAATGGGGGCATTGATGAGGGGTTAGGGATGGTGGTTGATGAAGCTTTGAATAGCTCCATTAATGGTGGGATGGCTGGATTTTCAGATTTGAATGGGACCTTCATCATGGGAGGAATGGATGGTATAGATGGGATGATGGGATGGGACATAGGTGAGGCTATGCATCCCTTGAGTGTGGGCCCCATGGATGATGTGATGGACGGTGGTGATGGGACCATGATGGACATAGATGGGCTGATCTCATGTCTGGATGGTATGGATGGCTCAAATGGTACCTTTGACGGTTTGGATGCTCTGGATGAGGGCCAGGATGTGCGGTATACTTCTTTGGGTGGACTTGATGTGATCATTGATGATGTCCCCTTGATGATGGACGGTGTAGATGCCTCGATGATCCCCTTGATCGGCCAGGATGATGACTGGATACATGATTTTCTGTTGGAGGGGGCCGCAGGCCCAGATCTGACCGTTGATTCTTTGATCGGGGTTGCCGGGACCCCTTTGGATGGTTCAGATGTATTCTTTGATGGTCAGATTGGTCAGGATGCCACGATGTGCGGTGTGATCTTCACTGATGGCTCTTTGGGGTTGGGAGCATTGTCCTTCTTTTGGTCATCGGCCCTTTGCGCACTCTGTTCACGAGGTGGGCGAGTCTTCTCATGCGGCTGAGGTTGTGACAGTTTCCGACAGTGATGCGGCTATATCAGACATAGCCGTTACTGGGGACAGGTCAGGGGCTGTCGAGTCTGCAGAGGTTCCAGCTTTTCCTTCTCCTTCGCCTGTTGACCTTTCGATCTTCGATGAGTTGTCCTCGATTTCTGGGCCTTTTGTGCTGGAGGGGATACCGGTGAGGACTTGTCAGCTGCTTCCTCGTTCTTCTTGCTCGCCACGACTGCTTGCTTGGCTTGACAGCTTGTCAGCTTATGAGATTCGAGATTTGGAGTCTTATGGCTTTGGCAGTCTGATTCATATGGCTAGAGTTGACATTGACTGGAGGATGCTCGGAGCTGCCTTGATTGACTGGGTCCCTTCGTTGAACTTGTTTGCGTTCAACGATATGGAGATGGGGCCTTCTTTGGAGGAGCTTGCACGCTTGACAGGCTTACCCTTGGATTATACTCAGTACTTCTCGCCGAAGACATCGCCGAAGACTGCTACACCGCAGAACTGGTTTGGGATCCCTTATCTTGTTCGACCTGCAGCTAGTGGCCAGGATGCTGTAGTGTTCTCTTTGGACTTGCTGTATGATCTTTTTTCGGGTCCTCAGAGTACGGCCGGTTCTACCTTTGCTCGGAACGCACTGATGTTCTGCTTGATAGCTGAGGTGCTATTTTCGGGATGGCGCAGGTCCCAGACTCCTTTGCTTTTTGAGGTGATGAGCCGAGCTGTCCGTCGGCAGGGGATCATTTCTCTCATCTTGGCTGAGCTATTTGATGGGCTGACTGACTGTGCCCTGGGCCGCACTCGTGTCCTTCGCGGCTGTTGTGCTTTCCTTCAGGTATCTTTTCTGCACCTTTTTTCTTCTTGCCTTGCTAGGAATTGTTTTGCTTTAGCTGAACTTCTTTTGCTTCCTGTGATCAGGTATGGCTATGGGAGCGTCTTTCTCTGATCGTTCCTGTACCTCTTCCTGGCATCCCTAGCTCTGACATCATGCGTTATATTATGGAGTTCCTCCCGCATACGGCTAGGATGAGCGAGCCCTTGTATTGCAGGATGTTCACTGAACTTCGTGACTGGAACGTTCGTTGGGAGTCATCTTGGCTTTCACTTCCTCCAGTGCTTTGCGATGCACACCGCCATCCTCTGATGTTGGTAGGCTTTCGATCCTACTTTTCTTATCATGCCATCCGATTCCTGCGGCAGTTTGGGTATGAGCAGGATGTTCCTCATTTCGCTTTCACGGGTATCGGGCGTCGAGTACTCCCCTCTAGATCTTCTGACTTCAGGACCCGGATTGATTGTTCCTGGGCGAGCTACCTGACTGCTGATTTACTGGGTTTTGAGCTGAGGACTTTTCCGATGGCGACCGCCCCATATCAGTACTGGGTTGCTGAGCAGTCTTTGTATCGACGTATCCCTTGTTGGCACCGGACTGTTGATGAGGATGAGCAGGATATCCTTGGAGATGCTGGCTCTTCATCTGGTTCATATGAACCTTTTGAGGAGCGCCCGTTTATCGATCCTGGCTTCCTCTTGGCCACTCATGGTCATCTGCTGTCTGAGATCTCTGCACTTCGGTATCATTATGAGATGATGTCGAGGAGATTGGCTGCCGATCGGAGGTTGTCTGATGAGGAGACAGCGATCCGTACCCTTGAGCGCGATGAGGTGCATTACCTGCGTATGGAGGTGAGCAGGTTGAGAGCGAGACTATCTTTTTATGAGTCAGAGGACTCACCTGATGTGGCCGAGGAGGAGGGTAGAGATTGATTGTGTTGGCCACCTGCACATTCTTTTTTTGCATATATGATTGATGATGATGCATTTTTGTATTTTTTGAAAAAGGTGATATGTTATATGTAAAAGAAATATGTGCATTTAATTAAAAAAGAGAGAACTGTTTGAAAATCTACTGTGCCATGAGTTGTCTTGTGAGTGTGTCTGGATTTTGTGTCAGGATATAGGAATCAGAACTGGGGCTCGGTCAATGATTTGACCGATGTCTCGAGATTCGACTTGCTTGATCCTTTGGTTCCCTAGAGATGTAGGCAATGGAAACTCTTGCTTCCTGAGATTGTCAGAGTTTGTAGAGTTCTTTGCTTCTGACTGTACTTCCTCTTGTTCTTGCACTTTCACTGGTTGAACCGATCTGGACTGTCTGATTTCTTGGTACCTGCACTTTTATTTTTCTTTTTTTTCATTTGAGCCATTTTTGCCTGCAGCGCTCTTTCGAGTTTTCACCACAGCCGGCTTTTTCCCGTCATTTTTGCCCGTGGCGCCCTTTCGAGTTTTCACCACGTCCCGGGTATTTGGTCTTGCCTGCCCCTTGGCAGCTGTGCTGTTTTTACCCTTGGCGCCCTTTCAGGTTTTCACCAAGTCCGCTGTATGCCAACTGTTTTTACTCGGAGCGCCCTTTCGGGTTTTCACTCCTCCCTCTTTGTTTAGGCACACCTTTCTTTTTCTTTTTCTTTTTCTTTTCTTTTTTTTTTCTTTTCTTTCTGGATCTCTGGATAACTGCGGCGGCTAGAGGTCGGGAATCCGTCGTTGCCGGCCGATGGCAGTCTTTCAGCGCTTATCCTAAGTTACGATGATAGAGCTGTCGGTCTTTGCTAAAGACTCCTCTGAGATGAATGGATGGGTGACTGTGTTTCTTTTTGGGTTGATTTTTTCCTCGGATGCCTTGCTTTGGCTTCCCTTTTTCTTTCTCTTTTCTCTTTTTTTTTTCTTTTTCTTCTGTATTCTTTTTCTCTCTTTTTTTTTGTCTTTTCTTTTTGAATCCCCCCCTTTTTTTTGTATTTTTCTCTTTTGGAATCCCCTTATTTGAAACACTTGTTGGTGGACGGGATGATTTCTCAGAGGTCTTAGCTTCGACCTCCTGACTTCAGCTCTATCAAAGTAACTCTTGATAAGGTCAGAATGACTTACCCGTGAAAGATCTTCACGTTGTCGGCGTTGGTTGGCTCAGGAAGATCCACCCCTCTCATGCTGGTGAGTCTGAGGGCGCCTCCAGGAAGTACTTCTCTGATGATCAGTGGCCCGTCCTACGAGGGTTTGAACTTTCTTCTGGGATCTGGAAGGTGCGACGGTAGAATCTTCTTCATGACCATGTTGCCTACCTTGAAGCTCCTTTTTCGGACTCTCTTGTTGTAAGCCAGAGCGATCCTTTTCTGATAGCACTGTGAATGACTTAGTGCACGCATGCGTTTTTCATCTGCCAGCTGCAACTGATCGAATCTGGCCCGTTGCCATTCTCCTTCTTCAATTCCGCTTTCGAGTAACACTCGTAGTGATGGTATTTCCACCTCGACTGGTAGGACTGCTTCCATTCCGTAAGTAAGCTCGAAAGGAGTAACGCCCGTAGCAGACCGTACAGACGTTCGATAGGCCCAAAGTGCATATGGGAGCATATCTGACCAATCTCGATAGGTCACGACCATCTTCTCAAGTATCCTGACGATTGTCTTGTTTGCGGCTTCTACCCCACCATTCATCTGGGGACGGTAGGGGCTTGATCGATGACGTTGGATCTTGAACTTGCTGAGGAAGTCATCCATCTTCTTGTTGACGAACGGGGTCCCATTATCTGTGATGATGGCATTAGGGATTCCATATCGGCATATGATGTTTTTCTTCATGAATTTGATCACTTGAGATGCTGCAATCGTGGTGTAGGAGGCTGCCTCTACCCACTTGGTGAAGTAGTCGACTGCCACAAGTATGTACTCATGACCATTTGATGCTTTGGGACTGATCTTGCCGATGATGTCGAGTCCCCACATGGAGAAGGGCCAGGGGGTGGTCAGGTTGTATAACTCTGATGATGGGGCATGGATTTGATTCGCATGCTCTTGACACTTGAAGCATTTTCTGACGTGCTGGCAACAGTCTGTCTCCATGGTGAGCCAGTAGTAGCCGAGTCGTAGAATCTTCTTTGCCATCATGTGCCCATTCATGTGTGGGTCACAGATTCCTTCGTGTATTTCTTCCATGATCCTTGCAGCTTCTGTTTCATCGACGCATCGAAGAAGGATGTGATTATAGGATCGCTTGTAAAGAACTTCGCCACTGATGGTGAACTGGCCGGCCAAACGCTGAATGGTTCGGCGATCTGTTGCTGTTGCTGACTCTGGATACTCCTGGGTTTCGAGATATTGCTTGATGTCGACATACCAGGGTTTGTCAGGGACAGCTTCGGCTTCTTCTATTTGTAGGCAAAAAGCAGGTTCTTCTTGAATTTCGACTGTGAGCTCCCATTCTGAAGCTCCTTTTGGGATCTCGAGCATTGATGCAAGTGTGGCGAGAGCATCTGCAAACTGGTTCTTGGCTCTAGGCATGTATGAGAAGGTGATTTCCTTGAATTCTTCGAGCAGATTGTCAAGATACACATGATATGGTATCAACTTCTCATCCTTGGTCTTCCATTCGCCATTGGTCTGATTGATGATAAGCTGTGAGTCTCCAAATACTCGTAGCTTCTTGACGCCCAAGATTATGGCTTCCCTTAAGCCAGCGATGCATGCTTCATACTCTGCCATGTTGTTGGTGCACTCGAATGCGATGCGCCTCGAGATAGGAATAGGGACATCATCTGGAGAGTAGAGGATTGCTCCAATACCATTCCCTTTAGAATTTGCTGCGCCGTCGAAGAATAATGTCCATTCATCTTTCTTCTTTTCATCCTCTTCAATGAGCAAGAGATCTTCATCAGGGAAGAATGTCTTGAGCGGCTGATAGTCGAGGAGAGAGTGAGCCGCAAGATGATCGGCGAGGGCCTGTCTCTTGATTGCCTTTTGAGTGACATAGGTGATGTCGAACTCAGACAGGAGTAGCTGCCATTTAGCTATCCTTCCAGTGAGTGCCGGTTTCTCGAACAGGTACTTGAGCGGATCCATGTGAGCGAGAAGGAGAATAGGGAATGCAATCATGTATTGACGGAGTCGCTGAGTTGCCCAGACTAGGGCGAGGCAAGTCTTCTCGATCTGGGAATACCTGGTCTCGTAGTCGGTGAACTTTCGACTCAAATAGTATATTGCTTGTTCCTTCTTCCTGGTCTCGTCGTGCTGACCGAGGACACAGCCTATGGCTTCTGCTGCTACCGAAATGTATAACAATAGTGGTCGTCCAGGAGTGGGCGGCACTAGGACTGGAGGATTCATGAGATACTTCTTGATGCGGTCGAAGGCGACTTGGCAATCATCATTCCATTCTTTTGGGACGTTCTTCCGAAGGAGCTTGAATATGGGCTCACAGATAGGTGTGAGCTGTGCGATGAAGCGACTGATGTATTGAATTCTGCCGAGGAAGCCACGAATTTCTTTCTCTGTTCTAGGAGGGGGCATCTCGATGATTGCTCTGGTTTTGGTCTCGTCGACCCTGATGCCATCCTCGCTCACCATAAAGTCGAGGAGCTTACCTCCCATTGTACCGAAGACACATTTCTGAGGGTTGAGACGGAGCTTGTACTTTTCTAATCTGTTAAATAATTTCTTTAAATCTTCAAAGTGTCCTTCCATTGTGCGAGATTTGACGATCATGTCGTCCACATATACTTCGAGCTCCTTGTTCATCATGTCGTGGAATAGTGCTGTCATTGCTCGCTGATATGTTGCTCCTGCGTTCTTCAGACCGAACGGCATTACCCTGTAACAGAAGGTTCCCCAGGGAGTGATGAACGATGTCTTCTCGCGATCTTCGACGGCCATCTTGATCTGATTGTAACCTGAGAATCCGTCCATGAATGAGAAGATCTTGTATCTAGCGGTGTTGTCGACCAGAGTGTCGATATGTGGCAACGGGAAGTCATCTTTTGGACTGGCCTTGTTAAGATCTCGGAAGTCGATGCACATTCGAACCTTGCCATCCTTCTTCGGTACTGGTACGATGTTGGCGAGCCATTCAGGGTAGTTGGAGACTACCAAGAATCCCGCGTTGTACTGCTTGATGACTTCGTCTCGGACTTTCAGAGCCCATTCTAGCTTCATTCTTCGGAGTTTCTGCTTCACTGTCTTCATATCTGCCTTGGTTGGCAGATGGTGTACAACGAGCTCTTCATCGAGCCCCGGCATGTCTTCATATGAGAACGCGAAGTTGGACAATCTTGGAGCTAGGAACTCTATCATTTTCTGTTTCATCTCAGGTGGCAACGATTTTCCAATGCGTACTTCCCTAGGGATCTCAGGCGTCCCCAAGTTTACTATCTCGAAATCATCGGCTACAACATTGGCTTTAGATTCGAACTTTTTGAGGAGATCCTCAAGTTCGGGAGCTGGATCATCATCTTCCTCATCCCGAGCTTCGTCCAGACCCATGAGTTCGAAGTCTAATTCGATGTCGAAATCATATGATTCGACTTCAAACTCATATGACTCTTTAGACGAACTTGGCACACTATTGAATGCAGGAAAAGAAATGTTTTTTGGTTTTTGAGAATTTTCTGAAATGGAAATACTAGATGTTTTTGTCTTTTGAAAGTTTTTGATTTTTTTGGTTTTTTGAAATTCACGGGACTTTGAACAAGCGGGCATTGCAGACCATGATTGAGCCCAACTTGTTCCAAAGTTCTGGCTGCTGCTTAAACAGGCGTTTTTTTTGGAAGCCAGAGCCCTCAGATGGCTCTTTGGCTGATTCAAAAGTGAGGGGAACAGATGACCATTCAGGACCCCACACTTCCTCCCCTGAAGAGGTGGGGGTTGATGATTTGGGCGAAGAATCATGGTCTGGCCCAATGACCATGACTTCTTGCTGGTCGGGTTCGAGATCTGAGTCGTACTCAGTCCCTCCCGGATCACTTACCTCGCATTGCAGTTCGTCTGGTTTCACAGTGAGACACAAGTTTGGAACCTGAACATCAGACCAATCCAGGGCTGGCCACTTCCCTTTCTTGGTCCAATGGATGGGCTGCTTCTGTTCTTGGCTGATGATTGATGAAGTTGACTTTGCAGAGATGGGCAAGTCGTGCCCCTTGCTAATTGGTGCTGAGATGGGCAAGTCGTGCCCCTTGCTGATTGAAGTGGGCAGGTTGTGCCCCTGGTTGAGAGGAGTGGGCAAGTTGTGCCCCTGGTTGAAAGAAGTGGGCAAGTTGTGCCCCTGGTTGGGAGCAGGTGTCAGAGTAACCTGGTCCTGAAGCTGCTGCATTTGACTTCCTTCTTCGTCTTCATCCTTTTCTTCTTCTTCTGCTGGAGGCTTAGATGGTTTGAGAATCTGATCCCATCGAATGGGGGGCCACGTGGCCCAAACTAGGCTCATCGGGAGGCCTTTGTGTAGTGCAGTCGGTTGATTCCCTCCTGGATCTTTGCAAGGTTCTCCTGGCTTGACGAACTGGATGGGTGAGCACCGAAATTTCTTCCTTCTCTTGTCCATGAAGGTTGCCCTGTATCCGAGTCCCCATTTGCGTTGGTTATATACCAGCGGTACCTTTCTGGACTTGAAGTGATTCTTCATTCGGTATTTGAGGCTCAGACGCTCTGCCGGTGAGAAGACACGGTCCACCCTTATCGGTTCTGGATTGGCGATGGAGTTCACAGTCTCGAATTCGAAACTATGAAACGGGATGTCTTCTTCAGAGTGCTGGATATCGATGATCGGGATGTCTGGTTCAGTGGCAGCAGCATTGGAAGGAATGATGAGCTCCTTCTCTGCATGGATAGAGATCACTTGATTTCCACAGATATACTTCACTCGTTGATGCAGGGTTGATGGCACAGCTCCAACCTTGTGCAGCCACAGTCGTCCGAGCAACAGGTTGAAAGAGGCTGATATATCCAGAACTTGGAATGTGATGGTGGAGACTTCCGGACCTATCTGTACCTCTATGTCGACCTCCCCTTCCACTGATCGGCGGGTGTTGTCGAATGCTCTGACGCATATGGTGCTGGGTCGGAATGAAGAAGGACTGATTCCCAGACGTTCTGCGGTCTTGAGTGGGCAGACATTTAAGCTTGAGCCATTATCGATAAGGACCAGCGGAACACAGAGGTCTTTGTATCGTAAGGCTATGTTGAGGGATCGCCCATGATCACGTCCCTCTGGTGGTAACTCATTATCTGTGAAGGTGATGGCGCGCGGAGCCAGGAGTTGTCCAATCATCAAAGCTATCATTTCTGGTGCTGTATCGGAGGAGACGTGAGCATCGTTCAAGGTTTTGGCAAACATTTCTCGGTGTATGCGAGATGTGCAGAGTAGCTCCCATACTGAGATTTGAGCAGGGATTGACTTGAGCTGAGTTGCCACATCGTACGCGGCTTCATTTTTATTGCCGAGGCCTGAGAGGACGCCTTTGGGATCTCCTCTGTTTTGATTATCTCTTCGGATGCAACGCCCGTTGGGATTCATGTTCCCCACTTCTGCGCATTCTGGATAGTGCCATGGAACCTCTTTGTAGCTTTCCTCCCTTTTGCCTTCTAGGACCACCGTTTCTTGCAACGGTGCTGGTGTGGGTACCAGATCTTCCTCGTATGGAGCTTTTGCCTTGAGGACTACATTGTTGCCTGTGCTGAAGGGGTAGTATCGAGGCTTGTCTTCATAGACCACATAAGGTCGTGGTCCTGGCTTGACTGTTCCTGGGGCGGGAGGCTCCCATGGAATGAATACTGGTCATCTTGATATGGCAGGAGGTTTCTCTGTTCGTCCGAGCTACCGTAGCGTGATTGATACGCCTCCCGGACTTGCCCCTTGCAATATGACAGGTTTGACTGGAAGAGCTCCTTCCAAGACAACGGGCTCTTGCTGCTGATGAGTGTAATCCTTCCATTGCGGATTGGATTGTTCTGGAGTTGCCCCTTGCAAGATGACAGGTTCGTATGTGGGCACGATGTATGACTGAGCTCCTTCCAGGACGACTGGTTCCCAGCTTGAATGGTTGTAAGGTGCCCCTTGAACAACTGGTATATCATATGGAGGTGCTCCTTCAAGCACTACTGGCTCAGAGATCGAAGGAAGAAAGGGACTTGCCCCTTGCAAGATTGGAGGAGGATTTGTTGGCTCATAAGTGTAGGCGTGAATGGATTGGATGGGGGAGAAGAAGCGATCGAGATGATCCCCTTCTTCTATACTATTGACTGCAGGGCCACGAGTTGAACTAGGGTCCGTCGGATGTTGAGGCAGAGGATTCTGAAGGATGTTGGTGGAAGCTGCTGGAGAAGTTCCAGGGACCGAGATGACGATCTTGCGGTCATCAATTAGGTCTTGTATAGCATTTTTCAAAGTATAACATCGATCAGTGGCGTGGCCACGTCCTTGGTGGTAGGCACAATACTCATTTTCTCGGTAGTTTGGAGGCAGAGGATGAGGAGGAGGCCTAGGTGTCATCAGAGTGAGTAACTGCTTTTGTACCAGCGTAGTCATGATTTGACTAAGTGGTTGACTGAGTGGAGTGAACTTCCTGGACTCCCTGTAATTTTGCCTGTTCTGGTATGAGTATTGGCCATTTCTCCTGAACTGCTGTTGTTGTCGTCGAGGTGGCTGTGGCTGAGGATTCGGTTGTGGCTGATACCGCTGAGGCTGATGCTGAACTTGATTCTGCTGATACTGTTGACGTCCCTGTGGGGGAGCACGTTGATTTCCTTGAGCAGTGGTGTTGATATTGTTTACCTCCGTTGGGCGAGGAGGAGAACCACTACGGTTTCCATTCCCGTGCCCGATAGGTCTTCCTTCCACTCTGTTCCTCTTGACTGTAGTGGCTTGATGAGGCCATGGGGAAATCGTCCCGGCACGGATTCCTGCTTCGACTTGCTCTCCAGCACGGATTAGCTGCGAGAAGTTCGCATATGGATGCGAGATGAGATACCCGGATATGCCTGGATATGTTGAATGAACAATCATGGAGATTTGTTCTTCATCGTCGATAGGTGTCCGCATTCTGGCTGCCATAGCTCGCCAACGTCCCACATAAGCTGATAGCGTTTCATCATTCCTTTGCCTGAGTGCTGCGAGGTCGGCTCTTCTGGGTGTCATGTTGAGATTGTATGCGAATCTGTCGACGAAAACCTGGGAGAGCTGTTCCCATGTTCTGATGCGGTGGTAGTCCAATGAAGTGTACCAATCTAGGGCATCGCCTTTCAGAGATTTTTGGAACAAACGAATAAGGGCCCCTTCATTTCCTGCGATTGCACTCAGCTCCCCGCAGAAAGCCTTGAGATGTGCTGTGGGACAACCGCTGCCATCGTATCTCTTGAATTTCGGAACCTCAAAGTTTTGAGGTACCTGAGCATCTGGGAAAGGACACAAGTCTCTGAACTTGGTCGAAGGTAGGTCGATTCCTTGCTGTCGCTGAAGCTGATTTTGCAAGATCTGGGACTGCTCCCGCAACTCGTCCAGTCCTGAATGATCTGTTCGAGCGACTGGTGCCTCCTGGAGTAAGGCACGTTCTTCTTCGGCATAGTGGTCGATGTCTTCGACCCTATGGGCTTGCTGAAAAGCAACCGCGGGTTGCTGAACTTGGTTTGATGATTGAACTGGATTCTGATGAACTTGTGCTCGAAATGATTGTAACTGAACTGGAGACTGTACGGAAGGTTGAACTGGAACTTGCTGGAAATTAACTGGATTTTGCTGAATTGAAGACTGCTGGAAATTAACTGGATTTTGCTGAATTGAAGATTGCTGAAAATTAACTGGAATCCCATCGGCGGGGATGTGCTGGAATTGAAAAGTGCTCCTGTTTGCAGGAGGCTGAGATGCTGGGAAGTGACCCCCTTGTTGGGTATTCGCCACTGTCCGCTGATTGATGTGGGCTTGACACTGACCCCCATTGTGGGCATTCGCCAGTGCTGTCCCTGTTGCTGGAAATTGAATTGAAATCCCATCGGCGGGGATGTGCTGAAATTGAAAAGGTGTCCCATCGGCGGGGACATGCTGAGATCTATTGAGATTGTTGTTTGCAAGATTGGCTGAAAGTTGACTAGATGTTCCTGCAACGGAAGTGCTCTGAGATGGCCTTGTCGTTGCAGGAAGATATTGAGAAGGATGCCCCATAGCGAAGGGCTGAGATGGCTGCTGTCGGTAATCTTGGGCAGACTCCGATGGTTGTGCTTGATTTGAACTGGAGGCCGGGAGGACCCGGCATGGTTGCTGAGATTGCTGAACTGGGCCAAGCTGATTGTTGGCTGCTGCGGTGGCCTGTGCTTGCATGAATTGCAAGAGCATTTCTTGCATTGCTCTCACTCCTTGTGCCAATTCTTGTATGATTGGCATATTGTCAACGGGCTGTTGCGCTGGAGGTTGCGCTTCGGTCATTTCGAGAGCAGGGAAGTGATGAGTTTCTTCTTCGTGGTCGGACATGTCTTGCTGAGCCCGAGTACGGATTATGCTGCGGAAGGGAAGCTGTCTCCGAACACGTTGAGCCCGAGGAGGCGCAATGGTGAGGACTATACTCTTTTTGGGTTTTGGGTTTTTCTATTTTTTTCTTGGTTTAGGGATTTTTCTATTTTTTGTTTGTTTTGGGTTTTGGGTAGAATGCTATGCAGATGAGATTGTATGAGGATTAGTGACTTTCAAGTACGGGAAGGATTCTGTTTTTCAAGTCGGATCACAACTAGTGGGACTAGCTCATCCCCAGCAGAGTCGCCATTCTGTGGACCCTCGCCGATTTTTCCGCGCTCCCACACGACGTCGTTCTCCCTTTCCTTTCGGAAGAAGAAGAAGAAGAAGTGCATGCGTGCGAAATCGTCGTTTGTGCCACTGGCTTGCCTCGTTCTCGAGGGCTTCGTTTGGTTCTCGTATTGAGCTGGATGCGTTTAAGTGAATTTATATAAGACCAGAGTCGCCACTAGCCAGTTACTTTGAATCTACAGTCGGCTAGACCCCGTAGAAACGTTTAGAGAAGGGGATCTGAAGATCCTTTCCTCTAAAATGACTCCTGTTGATCTGCGGCCAGAGATTCAAGGTAAGGGATCACGGTTACAGGGTGGGAAGAGGTTAGGCACCCCACACACTGCCCGTACCGAAGTACGGTCTCTACTTCACAGAATCGATCGAATATTTGAAAGTCTAGTTTAATCCTCGTATATTCTCATGGATGACATGATGCATGAATGCGGGTCTGAACAGTAAGAGTTTCTGATGGGCAGGTTCCAACAATGGGCAAGCCCAGAGCATACGATCGAACTGACAGGTGCTTAATATAAAGACATATGCATGTGTGCTTGAGTAATCAAGGTGTTTTATGGTGAAGCATGAATGCAGGTCTGAACAGTAAGAGTTTCTGATGGGCAGGTTCCAACAACGGGCAAGCCCAGAGCATACGCTCGAACTGACAGGTGCTTTATGCGAGATGCATGCGGTGTGTTTGAATAATCAAAGTGTTTGCAGTGAAGCAGGGGGGTTGGAAGAAAAGTAAATGTTGCACTTATGCTAGATGCAAATGAGATGATGCTGGAAAAGAGTAGCTGAGTGGACGGAGGTGTCGCAAGGGGTTGGCTTCGAGTGGCTGGATCAAGACTTGGATGGCTTGGGAGGCTTGGACCAGTGGTCAGGCTGGGCTGGACCAGGGCTAGACTCTCCTCACTCGGGCTCTCCTTGGTGAAGGAATGGGCTAAAGGATGAAGGAGGGTGACTCAGACGGACGGGCTCTCTCTGGCTGAGTGGTCTGTTGAAATGAGAAGGGGAGGGGGGTATTTATAGCAGCAGAGAGTGGCAGCTCTCGTAATTTTGTCCGGGCGGCCTGCCATGGGCCGCCCGTACGGCCGCTCCTCGGTTTCCAGCGAGTACGGCCGTTCCCTCGGGGCTGCTGTTGGACTCGCTGGTCGACTCAGTGAGTTGACTCAGCGGGTCGACTCGGTGGTTTGACTCGACGGGTTGACTCGACGGGTTGACTCGGTGTTTTGACTCGACGGGTTGACTCCGCGTGTTAACTCAGCGGGTTGACTCAGTGAGTTTGACTTTTTTTGGGATTTTTTGACTGGCCTTTTTTATGGGGGGTTTTTCTGGGTGGTGTTTAGGACTGGGTTGACTGGGTTCAGGCTTGAACTGGGCTATGGAATGGGGCTTACAATGGTGAGTTTGGCTGAGTTTGGACTTGGGATTTGGGGGTATGGTCCTCCGTTCAACCAGCTATCTCTACCAACAGTGTAGCCGAAGGTGGGGTGTCTACAGATCTCGTAAAGTTTTAATGTTTTGTATTGTTGGATTTTAATTTACGTGATCTTCGTTGATTTTTTTTGTTGGAGAATACATGAAAGTCCCCACAATGTTAGACTAAATCGGCGCACGGGAGGGCAGAACCGTACCTAATATATTGTGTAAAGGATTAAATCCTCGTTCAAATCCCGAGGGTCGACACTCGGAATTTCGAATGGATACTAATGAACTCAATGCTCAAATGCGAGTAGAAGATCTAAGTATTGGATCCGAATCTACTTGAACTGTTCACCCGTGATGTCGACACAATACAAATCACATCCTTGTTCTAACTGGACGACTTTTGTGCATTCTCTTGAAATGTGTGTGATTATTTTCTTTGGATGACTAAAATAAGATAGATGTATAGACAACCCTACGACATAGAAGCTTAGCCACTTAAACCCTATAAAGAGTTAGAATACGATATCCCTAACCTCACCTTTCTGTCGCACTTTCAGCTATTAAAGAACTGTCGATGATATCTCATTCACTTTGTTATTTGCTTGTTTATCCACTCATTTAAGTGACCATCCGATCATATCAACCTAATCAAACTCAGATCTATCTTTTAAACTCTTGATCAGTCATTTCGTTAGCAATCAGACATCCTTGATAATTATCTAACCCTGATCGTCTTAGATCCTTGACTATAAGAGCACTTACCCAAACCTGAGAAATATTAGGGCGCTAGATGATTGAATGATTTGAGAGACCAATCAATATATTCAGAACCATCTATGAATCAGAGTGCGCAGTGGAAGCATGATAGGAAAGAAATTTGGGGAAGCTTGTAAAAATAGATGTCGAGTACGGATTTATTTTTAAGGGGGGTGGATTGTGATCGCGTCTGACTCGGAATAGTTCAGAAAGTTAGATGAAAGTTATGAAGTGAGATTGCCCTCAATCTTTTATCGACGATGCTTAGGAAACTTCGGGGACGAAGTTTGTTTTTAAGGGGGGTGGTTTGTAACGCCCCAGATTTTTTAGATTTATTTGAAATTTTTTGAAAATTCATTTTTAATTTATTTTTTTATTAATTATCGTACATTTACCATTGATTTGCGAATAGCGGGACATCCGTAGGAGATCCGATAGGGTACCCTTTACAAAAGTTGCTTATAATGATCCCATAAACATCGTAAAAAGATCAAATTTAAAAAATCACGTATTTTTCAGATAATTACGAAAATGCCATTAGTTAAACTTAAATTAAGATGTCATTTTTAAGTATTATAGTTTCTGATGATCAATTTCACGCAAAACCCTGGAATTAAGCTTTTGGGCACATATTAATCATACACATCCAATTTCAGCCCTTAAATCATACTAGAAGTGGTCCAATTGTCAAATCAACCCCTTAATCCTTGATTTTCATGTCCATCAAGTGAGGAAAGTAGACGGGTAGTCGTAGTCGAATATTTCTCTTCATATGAGTGACTTGGATCGTCTTTATCATGGATCAATAGTGTGATTTGAGTGCCCCACCTTGATAAGCATCTTTCTTATGCGCGAAGTTATTCCGTTTTAGAAATTAATGAGTTACCAACTCTTTTTAAATCTGAACATTTCAATTTACCCACTTCTCACCATCAATCGCTTCTCAAATTTGGACCACTTATTATACTCATATGACTACGAGTTTACACAAAATTTGGATCCCGATCTATAATCCTACACCGTTGAACCACAAAGCCAGCCCCTTCCTTTTCTACCAAAAGTTGGAATTTCAGATCTAGACGTTTCTCACCATCAATCAACCACTAAACTTTGTACAATTGTTTGCCTATCATGACTACATGTTTGCCTTTCACGCAAACCCGATGGATCACGTCCAGTCCACACTTTCTCAGATACTTCTCCATTCAACGGGGCTGATAGAGACCTGTTTATCAAATACACCGCTGTGTGCATTGTTTCTTCCCAGAACGTCTTGGGCAACTTTGCATGGGATAACATGCATCTGATTCTCTCCACAATTGTGCGATTCATATGTTCAGCTACACCATTATACTGGGGGGTCTTGGGAACCGTCTGTTCATGCCGTATACCTAGTGACTTGCAATACTCATGGAAGTCACCAATGTATTCATCACCATCGTCAGTGCGGATGCACTTCAATGATCTATTTGTCTCTCTTTTGATCATAGCATGAAACATTTGAAACACACCAAAGACCTTGTCCTTGGATTTTAAAGCATAAACCTGAACCCTCTTAGATGCATCATCTATAAAAGTGACAAAATACAATGTCTCACCCAAGATTTTTGTCCTCATAGGACCACAAACATCAATAAACCAAATCTAATGCATGTACTTTATTAATATGAGAAGCAGTTTTAACAAAAGAAACGCTATGCTGTTTCCTAGATAAACAGTCAATATAGGTTTTGAGAGGTATACCTGTCACGTCTGCAAAGAACCGCTTCTTTGCTAGTAGCTGAAGCCCTTTTTCACTCAAGTAGCCTAGACGCCTGTGCCACACGTCAGTAGCTAAATCTTCTGCTGCGTTCAACTCACCCTTACACACACTGACACTTGCCTTGTAAAGGGTGCAACACTTCTTTCCTCTAACAACAATCAACGAACCTCTGATGAGCTTCCCGTGCCCACTAATAAACCGGCTTTCATAGTCATCATCATCCAACCTTCCCGTCGACATCAAGTTGAGGCGAAGGTCTGGAATGTATCTCACATCCCTAAGAACCAATGTGCAGCCCACATCGGTCTTCACACTAATGTCATTGACCCCTACGATTTTCGAAACAGCAGAATTTCTCATCTTCACTGTTCCATAGTCACCTGACTTGTAGCTTGTGAAGAAATCCCTGCGTGGAGTCGCATGAAACGAGGCTCCTGAGTCTATACCCAATCAGTGTCCTGACTCGAAGCCGTGAGACAAATATCGTGATTTGCCGAAAGAATAACAACAACATCACAATCTGAGGCGACCACAGTAGAATCCGATTCATCTTCCTTCTCATTTCCTTTACCATTCTTGTCACCCTTCTTCTTGTGACATTCATGCTTATAGTGGCTCTTTTACCACAATTCCAGCATTCAATATCTTTCCTGGCAACCGACTTGTCTTTTGATTTATCTCGGGCCTTTTCGCCATTTCTGTTCTTTCCTCTCCCTCGATCTTGTATCACAAGGGCCTCTTATTGAGCAGCCCCAGAGACTTCCTCCTTGTTTCCTCATTGAAGAGACAACTTATTACCTGTTTCATGGATACCTTTCCGTCTGGGGCGGAATTACTCAAAGACACCACCAATGTCTCCCAATTGTCAGGCAATGATCTAAGCAGTAGCAGAGCCTGAAGTTATCATCCAGGACCATCTTCATGGCGGATAGCTGGTTCATTATGTTGCTGACCTCATTCATGTGTTCAGCCATAGAACCACCATCTTTGAACTTGGGATTCACAAGTGCCCTTATCTGGAATATCTTATTACCAGTTGTCTTCCTCTCATACAGCCCTTGCAATTTCTGTCATAGGCTAGCGGCTGATGTTTTCGTAGACACATGGTGGAATATGGAATCATCCAACCATTGTCTAATAAACCCCACCGCCTTCCGTTCCAACTTCTTCCAATCATCGTCAGGCATATCCTTGATCTTCGCTGATATACCTAAGATCGGAGCATATAGGTCTTTGCAATAGAGCAAGTCCTCCATCTTAGCCTTCCATATGGTCCAGTTAGAACCATTGAGGCTGATCATCCTTGATGAGCCACCTTCCATAATTCAGAACCGATTCCATTCCGTTCAATCAACCTGAACTCTCTGATACCACTTTGTTCGGTGCGTTTCATACAAACTTTAGGATCTTGCCCTCCAATGCACTAGAATTATAGACTATGATAATGCAATAATGAAAAGCAAATCAACAATCTCACGACATAAGAGGTTTTTACGTGGAAAACTCTCGAAGAGGTAAAAACCACGGGACCCAATCCAAATAAATAATCCACTATCTCAGAGAACTGTTTACAACCGATCACAAGTACACACCGCTTGGATCAAACCTTCTTCACCCACGTAAGGATGGATAAACAACAAGAGAACTATGAAAGTAGGAGGATCTCACTAATCACGAGGACGTAGAAGCACTGAGATGACGGTTGCGCAGAAGAACTCCTTTTCAAGCTTCCTCTCTCTCTCGCTCTCTCTCTCTCTCTCTCTCTCTCTCTCTCTCTCTTCCTTTTTTTCTATCTCTCTCACCTTGGACATGAAAATACCTTAATGTGATGACTTAATCCCGATTTAGAACCCCTTAAGTAAGAAATCGGAACAATTAGAACCAGAAAAAGAAACTGCTTATAAGTAGTTCACGTTGGGTCGGGCGCCCGCCCAAGCCAAAAATAGTCCAGCGAGCTTTAGGAGAAAAAAACCTCAATTTCGGGCGCCCAGTCACTTGACCGTCGGGCGCCCGACTGTTATAAAAACAGTCCAGTAATAAACGTCTCATCTGAGTGAATTTCAGTCGTCCGACCACACTTAGGCTGCACCATCTCTCCTCTAGACTAAGGAGGAAAACCCCATCATATTCTTCCTAACCTATCAAGACTGTACGATGAGTTGGATGATGCTTGACCTAATGGCGTTCAGTGTGATCTAGACCATAGATATCCAGGACCGGATGATCTTAGCCACCAATCTTGGGTCTTCTTTTTATTTTTTCAGTTAAATCTGGACCTTTGCTTCATTTTTCTCTTAACCATCTATTTTCTGGTCCCTGTGACGTGGTAATCAACCCAGTTGATCTGATTGGTACATTTCCAAAAATCCTCAAGACTGGAAGATCTTAGCCATCCAGTATACGGGTACATTTTGTAAGACAACAATTGGAGGGCTATGATCATCCAATCAGTAAACAATTATCTGTAAATCGCCCAACCACAGCATGCCACGTCAGACTGTCTGTATCACCTGTAGTCCTATCATGGCCCCACATATATACAATGATCCAATGGTAGCATCCATATACTACACGTGGAGGATTTGGATCTGTTTACATTATCCTGTGCTTGAGGTCGTCCGTGAGGATCCTTTCTTCCAGTGCTCCTGATATAACAGTGACATGCCGTCAATTCCTCCACCCATAAATTTCTTGGGAGATTTTTAAATTTTAAGTTTTTTTTATTGAGAATATCTGCCTGAAAATACAAATATTTAGAATCATTTATTTTAAATGAATAAAAGATATTTAAAAAAATATAGATATACTTTATATAAAATAAATAAATATTAATATATTTTGATCAATGGTACCAATAATCATCTTAATGGAGGATGCACTCAGGACCTAAGGATACAGTATCGGGGACGCAGATTGGGTACTACCCCTACTCCCACCAGGACCTAGCTATAGATAGAAGGTCCTGACAAGGGCTCTATGGGCCCCCCTTCATGTATGTGCTTTATCCGTGCCGTCCATCTATTTTGGTAAATCATTTTAGGACATGAGCTCAAAACGAGTTAGATTTAAGGCTTAAGTGGATCTAACTATTGAAAAGACTAGGGATGCAGCACCTGCTATTGAAAACCTCTTGAGGCCACAGAAGTTTTGAATTAAGTTGATATATATATATATATATATATATATATATATATATATATATATATATATTTCATCCATGTTTTTCTGACCCTACCAATAGGTTGGCAGGAAAATAAACATCACGGTGGGCCTTAAGAAGGTTTCAATGGTGGGCGTCATTGTCACCCAATCGGCCCCAGTACTTGGGAACAATTCCAAAAAATAAAAATAAAAATAAATAAATACAGTACTTTTGGCCATGCATAACTGTGGGTTGTCCATTGATTCAGTGGTGTGGACCCTTGATTGGGGGGGGGGCATGTTAGTGGAAAATATGGCACAACGCCTCAAGTAGTGCTCCTATGTCGTGTGGGTGATCAGTTCTTTATTTTGTGATGCTGTTTCGGTGGACTTATGATTGGAGGGTTGGGATGTTCCAGTGTGGACGGTTTCTGAAGGAGCCGCTTCAGTGGATCCCTGACTGTGGGGCCCACCGTGATATATGTACCTTACATCCATGCCATCCGTTTCATTTTGACAGCTCATTTTAGAGAATGATCCCAAAATGAAGCAGATAGATACAGATCTTAGGTGGACCACACCACAGGAAACAGTGTGGGCCTGTTGGAGCAACAATCAGGATCACTGATTCATAGGTCAAATTGTATGAAATGGTCTTGGTCTTGCACGACGTTTGTATAGATGAAAATGACTTCCAAGCCCCTAATCCCACTGATCATATGCGTGGTTGGCTCGTTGCCACCCTGTGATGCAGCTGGGGATTACTGTTATGTTTTAGAGAAATCCACCTCGTCTGTACATTTTGTCAGCTTTGTTAGGACTTTGTCTCCCAAAAATGGACTCAAATCTAAAACTCAAATGGGCCACATGGGAGAAATATGTCTACTGTTAAAGTTCAATCTCCAATATTTTCCACCGCGTGGCCTACTAAGCGTTTTGGATCTGCCTCATTTTCGGGCCTACTCCAAACATGATCTGAAAAAACAGAGGGACGGTGGATTTTTCAAAAACATAACGGTAACAGTGTGGCCAACTTGGGTTTTGGATCTACCTGATTTTATGCCTACTCCTAAATGATCAGGAGAAACTGGTGAGCATTCAATCCCCATTGTTTTCCGCCTGTGTGGCCCATTTGAGTTCTTGATTTTACTCATTTTTTAGCCCATCCCCTAATATGATAAAGTGAAACTGGTGGATGTGGTGACTTCGTCACAAACATCACATTGGGCCCCACTAGTGTTCTAAAGAAGTTTCTTGGAATGTTGGAAGAAACCAAAGAGAGTGGTTTGAGACCAACTGTTTCCTTCCATGCCACCCACTTGAGTTTTTGATCTAATTTATTTTTGGGCTCAGCCCCCTAAAATTATATGGAGAAGGTGTAAATCGATCAGGGTGGATTTCTCAAAACTTGACAATTGGACCCAAGTGTTTCAATGGTGGGTGTTCAATCCCCACTTTGTTTCCCACCGTGCCGTCCACTTGATTTTTGGATCAGACTCATTTTTGAGCCCACCCTTAAATTGATGCAGCGAAACTAGTAGATGGGGTGGATTTGTCACAAACACCACAGTGGATCGCACAAGTTTTTAACAAAAACAAATGGAGAGAGAGAGGGGGAGGGAGGGAGAGTTAGCAATACAAATTGTTTCATGTGGCCCACTTGAGTTTTGGATCTATCTAATTTTGGGTCTACTTGCTAAAATTATCTGGTTAAAATGGTGGAAGCGGTGGATTTCTAAAAATCATCATACTGGGCCCTGAGTGTTTGAATTCCACTGTTTCTTGCTGTGTGGCTCACTTGAATTTTAGATCTGGCTCAACTTTGGGCCAACCGTCTAACATTAGCAGGAAAGTGGATGGATGAGAGGGATTTCTCAAAAAAATCGTGGTGAGCCCTATGACTGATTCAACATTTAAACCCATTGTTTCCTGCCATGTAGCCCACTTAAGTTTTGGTTCTGCCTCATTTTTGTGCCCACCCGGTAAAATGATTTTCCAAAACTGGTGGGCAGTGGATTTGTCTCAAACATCATCGGTGGGCCCAATGACTGCTCAGCGGTCGGGTTCAATATCCACTGTTCCGTGGAATGGAAATTAGTGAGAGGTAATTGTGGGTGTTCACTCCCCACTGTTTCTTCCAGTGTGGCGCACTCCAGTTTTGGATCTGACTCTTTTTGGGCCCACCCCTTAAATGAGCTGGCGAAACTAGTGGATGGGGTGGATTTGTCACAAAAATCACGGTGAGAACCACAAGCTTTTCAACAATGTTCCAAAGGAATAGGAAGCAACAGGGGAGAGTAGACGGTGAGCTAATCAATACCAACTATTTCCTTCCAATGTGGCCCACTTGAGCTTTGAATTTGCTTGGATTTTGGGACTACCCCAGAAATGATACGGAGAAACTGGTGACCAGAGTAGATTTCTCAAAAACATCAAGTTTAGAACAGTGTTTCTACAGTAGGCATCAATAACTATTGTTATGCTGTGTGGTCCACTCAAGTTTCGGATCTGACTCATTTTTGTACCTACCCCTAAAATGCCTGACAGGGTGGATTTGTCACAAACATCACCTTAGGCACTGAGAAAATAGAAAGAGTGTGTTTGTCAATGGTGAGTGTTTAATACCAACTGTTTCCATGATGTTTCTGACTTGAGTTTGAAATCTGCTTGAATTTTGGGCCCACCTATTAAAATGATCTAAAGAAACTGGTGAATGGGCTGGATTTCTTAAAAACATTAAGGTTGGCCCTGAATGATTCAATGGTGGGCGATCAATCGGCTACTTCAAAAACTGCATAATTTTAGTTTATAATCCATCTTACATTGGATGGGACTCATAATCTAGACAGTTTGATTTGAGTTACACGCATACTATGCGTAAATTTTCAGTGCATGCATATCAACCATCCTTTTCTGTCGGAGTAGCAAAGTCCTCTGCTTGTTTTTCTTGGCACCGTACAGATGGACCACATGATCAGCTCTTTTGGTTACCTGAGTCGTGCTCAGGCTTCCCACTTTTAGAAGCATTCGTACGCCCCTCTTTTTTCACCTCCACCGAACACGTAGCACATGTAGATGGAGATTCTATTAATTGGGAGCGGTTTGGGTGGACACCTAATTGTGGGCCCACTTTGATGTATTTTCCTTAAATCCACACTGTACATTCATTTTGACAGCTCACTTTAGGGTATGAACTAAAAAAAGAAGCAGATCCAAATCTTAGGTGGACCATACCACAGTAAACAGTCATAATTAAATCCCCATCATTAAAAACTTCATGGGGGCCACCGAAATGTTTATTTGCCATCCAACGTGTTGATAAGGTAAAAAGGACCTCGATGAAGAGATCACACAAATATCAGCTTGATCCAAATCTTTTGTGGCCTACGGGGAGTTTTTAATGGTCTATTACCATTGTTTCTTGTATTATGGTCCACCTGAGAGTTAGATCTACTTCATTTTGGGATGATGCCCTAAAATGATTTTTCAAACCGGATGGACGGTGTAGATATAAGACACATACATCAAGGGTGGGCCCCACGGTCAGGGATCCCATCGCCCCTACTAATTAATCTGGTTGCACCGTCTATGGGGCCCAAATTTCAGCAGTTATCCCCCAAAATGTTGTCATTTCAACTGTCTATATACCATCGTTAATTTTGGTCTCTCTCTTCACTCAAAGGCCATTCCTCGGAATGACCAACTATATGGACGGTTTGAGTTCACTGCACCACCTACCACATGTCAGTCATCCGGAATGCAATACGAGCTACGAAACAAATATCTTTTAGTCATAGCTCCATCGGCTTTTTCCTTGTACGTACGTACGTACGTACCATTAATTGCTTGTGGTCCACCAACATCATTGGTGAGATGGACCACTTCCTATTAAATTTAATGGGACATCAACATGAGGTTGCTTCCTCAACAGCAATACCTTTATTCAAGAAGTGCCGTGCATGGCCACTATGCAAGTTTGTGGTCGGGAGGCACTATTTATGCAGCCTAACGTGATGTAAGTGTTTTATCCGTACTGCCCATTCATTTTACCAAATCATTTAAGGTCATGAGCACAAAATTGAAGCAAAAGTTTCAATTAGACCACATCAAGGAAATAGTTGGCATTGAATGCATACTTCTCAAGTGTGTGCATGATCCAGTATCTAGCAGTAGAGTTACACATCGAGCTGGGCCTAGCTTAGCTCAGCTTGACCAACGTACAACCTTGGCTTGAGCTCAACAAGGCCATCAAGCAGGAATGGCATACTTGGCTTGGTTCAGTCGAGCTAGTTCAAGCCAAGTTTTAGATTAGAAAAAACCCACACTTAAATAAGCCCAACTCAAAAGCCTAGCTTATAATAGTTGGAAATTCAGCCCTAAAGGCAACTCAGGTCCATTGACACCCCCTAACTGATGTGGGACTAAACAACCTCATTTTCCAATTAGTTAAGTCAAACTCAAATCGAGTCAACATAAAATGAGCTTTGAGTCAAGCCAAATCACGCTAGGTTCACTCGAACAAGACTCGAAAATCTTTGAACTGATAAAAGGTGCCTTGACTCGATCCAGAACAGAGCTGGTTCCAACCAAGTTGAGCCAGCCAACCGAGCTAGCTTGAGTCATTTACAACTCTACCTAGCAGTAGTGTTATTTTCCTACTAGAATGTAGTTGCCTGCTTCTCAAGTGTGTAAAAGATCCAACCAGTTGAAAACGTTGCCCCCATCATGAAGAAAGCCCTGTAGATTCTAGATCGATTCACTCATCATGTGGGCTATATTATAGAAAGCGTACGAACACTTCCATTCTAGTCACACATATGGCCTCCTGATGAGTGGATTGGTTTCATTTTTTGAGTAAGTAGTCTTCATGGCGGAGCCAACCTTTTGGACGGGTTGGATGATGTAAGCACATTACACATTGAATTTGAGAGATACAAGCTAGTTGGATGATAAATGTATCATGTAACTAGTTGCATGTGAGATCTCGCACTGAAACCCATGTGAGGATATTCGTCCACTTTATTTTTATTCCATGAGAAGACGTTTAGATGGTGATTACAATTTACATCCATCATTGGTCCAAAAAATTGTACGACATGTCAGAAAAATAGCCTGCGAAGCCCATCCACGTGTACAAGTTAGCTGGTGACGCGAGTTAAATCTCTGTGGGTCCCACCATGATGTATTTATTTTACCCTATCCGCCCATCCGTCCGTCCAGCATGAGGCAGAAAAAAAAAAAAAAAAAAGCAAAAAAGAAAAAAGGAAGATGCAGCTTAAGTGAACCACAACATATGAGACACTGAGGAAAATGATGTCCATCGTTGAAACTTTCCAATGGCCCACAGTCATGCTTATTTGTCATCCAACCTGTTTATAAGATCACAAATATCGGGTTGGATGAATATATATACACACACACGCGTCCATGGCCCCCAATTTTTTTTCACAGGTGTATCTTCAATCCCCACTGCTTCTTGTGGCGTGGTCCAATTGAGTTTTGTATATACTTCATTTTTTCTTTCATGCCTTAAAATGATCCATAAAAATGGACGAACAGTATGAATAAAACAAATACATCATGGTGAGACCCATAAAGATTTGCACCGGCTTTTGTTTGCGTCACTAGCCAACCAGCGTCCCTAGTACACATGCCACCACATATGCCATCATAGCACACTGGTGAAATATCCAAGTCATCCATCACGTGGATCTAACATTGTAGGCAATAATGCGGAAAGATTGGCCCACCATATTAGAAATAAATGGACGGATTAGACAGTTTCAGCAAAAAAAAATTTCACCACCATAAATCATTTATGTAATTGTGGCCCATAGGACGAGTGGATCAATATGTTTCTTCCTCGGCTGGGGAATTTACAAGTGGTACCCTTCGGATGGATGGCTTGGATATTGCTGTCTGCCACTTGGCATAAATGGTGACGTGTGCATTAGCTGACTTGTACACGTTGTCAAAGCTTAAAGAAACAATACACACCACGTGATCGAGACAGAGCTAAGTACTAAGTGGACCTCATTGCTAAATGAATGGGCCTGGGTAAATGGTACGGTAGAGCCGGGAAAACTTGGAATATGGTAGAGCCATTTCTCATGGCAGTATGGCAGTGTTAGCTATTATTTGGCTAAAGGACATTTTCTATAATGTGGCCTACTAGATGAGTGGATAGGATTGGTTTTTGTATAAGGCAATCCTAGTAGTGGGGCTAAACTATTCGATATGTTGGATTAGACATGCAATTAACATGATGAAAATATTCCACTGGATCAACTATAACTTGTGGTACAACCAGTTGAACTTGAGACATGCTCATAAATAAATAAATAAATAAATAAATAAATAAGTGTATATGTGTGTGTGGTATGGTACTATAGGGTTGACCTTATGGGAAGCTCCCATGAGGTCGAGGTGTGTGGGCCATTGTGATGTATGATGGACATCCACACTATACATTTGGTGTTGATCCCTTTAGGTCATGGGATGTCCCAAAAATCAACTATACCTATGGGCCATAACATCTAAAACCATAAAAAATCATGCCTAAAACATCTAAAATCATTTGGTGGGGCTGATCTGAGATTTGAAATGGCCTGAAATTTGGTGTGACCCCTCATCCAAGTAGTACACATATGAATGGCCTGGATGTCTAAACCACATCTCACTAGCCCTATATATAATCATGAAGCTTTTCAATCGATGGGCATCAACTCTCAAGTGTTGTCTATGGTATGGCCCACCCAAGTTATGGATTAACCTGATTTTTAGGATCATGGCTCACCATGAAATATAAATAAATAAATATATGGGAAATGGTACTATTAAGTCGACCTCATGGGAAGCTCCCACAAGGTGAAGCTCTGTGCGATTGTTGTGATGTGTGATGGACATCCACGCCATGCATTTTGTCAGTCCCCTTTAGGTTATGGGATATCCTAAAAGACAGCTATATCTGTGGGCCATAAAATCTAAAACCATTGGAAATCATGCTTAAAACATCTAAAATCATTTGATGTGGCCCACTTGAGTTTTGGAATGGCCTGAAATTTAGTATGACTCCTCATCCAAGTGGGGCACACACAATGGATGGCCTAGATGTCTAAACCACATCTCACTAGCCCTATATACAATCAGGAAGGTTTCAACTGGTGGGACACCCACTCTCAACTGTTGTCCATGACGTGGCCCACCCAAGTCATGGATTAGCCTGAGTTTTAGGCTCATGGCTCACCATGGAAGGGTGCATCTGAGTAATGGGATGGATATCCTTAACACATCATGGTGGGGCCACATAGCTCGACCCCACGGCAAGTTTCCCATGAAGTCGACCTCATTCGTGTGTGTGTGTGTGTGTGATTTTTGAATCAAAAGCCATCTATTATATAGGGCCCACCGGATGGATAGACTTGAAGGATAAACCACTCTACTACTTGTTTAGTGGAGAGATTGCCCAATGGTTCTCCCAATCTTACCATATCACCTCACACGTGGGAGTATAACATGTAGCATCCTCGAGATTTCCTGCCTTGCATATGAGATATATATCAATATGATGCGGACATATTGTGACATATTTCTTAAACTAATTGTCTAAGTCATTCTTTTAGGAAATAATGCACGTGCACAAGATAACTTAAGCTAGCATATGCCCCTACTGTCAAATCACTACTTTCTCTAAAATCTCTTGCTATTAGAAGATGGCATATCAATGTCTATCAAGGGACTCTAACACCCATGCATGCTTGCATGCAACATGATCAAGAAATTCAATCCATCCATAGGGGATCACACCACAAATCACTACTTTCTCTAAAATCTCTTGCTATTAGAAGATGGCATATCAATGTCTATCAAGGGACTCTAACACCCATGCATGCTTGCATGCAACATGATCAAGAAATTCAATCCATCCATAGGGGATCACACCATACAAATGTCCTTGAAGCAAAATTCTGTTCATGAATGAAATGTATGGCGTGGAATTGGTATCCCTAATGACCATTGGATGGCAAAAATGCAGTCCAATAGAAGATTTAAGTGGGTCACACCTTCGATTAATGATAAACACTACCATGTTATTCAAGTGGATAGAATGTTAAATTCAATTGATGTGGCCTACTTGATGATTGTATTCGCCTTATTTATCGTGGGTCTCATTTTCAGGCTGGGGCATGACTCTTCGGCTACATCGTGGTATTCTTTACAAACATCATGGTGGGCCCTACACACAGTTTGGAGCTTTCCGATGGATGTCCATTATTCTTTATGGTATGGCCTATGTGATGATTTAATCGGTTTGATTTTCCATGAATCTTCACTTACTAGTTGAATCTTCCTGCCATACGGATTGGATGGTGTACATACAACACGATTTTCCATATATATATATATATATATATATATATATATATATATATATATATATATATATATATATATATATATATCGGAATATCAGAGTGGGCTCACTTGTATTTTTTGTATGCCATCTAAACCGTGCATCATACATGGCCGGGATGCCCCAAAACTCTGAATAATCCAAAAGTTATAGTGTGCTGCACCATGCGAAGCAATATAAAATGCATACAAATTCCTCCAAATTCAAGTGATGAGGCCCACCTAATGAATGTATAAATCTGATTTTTTGGTGTCCCATTTTTACAGTGCAGTGCACCATTTGGATGGATTGCATTTCATAGACACATTTGGTTCCACATATAGTTTGGAACTCTCAGGTGGTTGTCCATTGTCCTCTATGGTGTGTCCAATGTCATAATTGGACAAGTCTGATTTTTTGGCACCCCAACCTGGTGATTGGATCTTGTAGGATGGGTTGGATGGAGTGAACAATCACAGTGCCTCCAAAAGTCTTATTTTTAAATTTTTTTTATTTTAAACTGTGTGTATGAGTGGACTGATACACCAACATGTGCTAGTTTCCGTGTCATGGTAGCTTGAATTTAATTTTTCAATGTTGATGGATATCCACATTTATGGGATAGGCACTGATGAGTGCATTGAACTATTCATGTGGCTGAGAGCCCTTACAGCCCAGGCACAATGATACAATTATCATGGCCACACTCCACCATTGAACTAACTTGATAAATATATATTGAGAGATAAGATAGTGACGGAGATTTCATACATCATCACCATCTAAGCCTTATCCCAATTACCTGAGGATGAGGAGAGATTCGAGAGATAATTACTAAATAAAACTAAGCTTTTATTAACTAAAATATTAATTTTAGATGATTAATTGACTAGGTCCATAAAAATAAGTATATTGAAAGACTTGGTATAAGTATTCATTGAAAGACTTTGGGGATAACTATAATTAGACAAAAAAGGGTATATTAGTATAGTTAGTGCACAAATGTAGACATGTAACTTGACATGAGTAGAAATAACTGATGAAGTGCTTGTAATGGCATATGCATCTCTTGTCAAGCAGATATTGACACATACAAAAATATGCTACATGTGCAATATCCACACCACTCATTAACATGGGTTCCACCGGGTATATTTGTGGCAGCAATAGTTCGTCAGCTAGTCCATTTATTGGGTGCAGCTTGCATGATGGCTTGGATCTTACACTTGTATCAGTGCACGCATGTGGGAAAACCCATCTTGGTGAATCAAAGCTTGCAAAAAAGCAGCGTACGAGCAGAAATCATACCAAAGTATCAGAAACTTCCAGAGAAAGAGAGATCCGAAAATATCTTTCATTACATGTGCATAGAAAAAGTTGCTTCTTAGGAATCTAAAAAACTTATGCTACCTATATATATATATATATATATATATATATATATATATATATATATATATATATAGAGCTGTGTGGGCCCCACTGTGATGTGTGATGGGCATCCACATCATGCATTTGGTGGGTCCCCTCATTTTTATGGGATACCCCAAAAATCATCTGTATCTAGAACAGAAATGGGCAATACCAATTGAAAGAGTGTAAAATCATGCCTACAATATTTAAAAGCACTTGTTGGGGCCCACCTGAGTTTTAGATACAGTTAAAACTTAGTTTGACCTCTTGTTTAAGTGGGACATGCACAATGGATGGGCTAGATTTCTCAATCACATCTCAGTCAATCCTATAAGCGATCATAAAAGTTTTCATGGGAGGATATCCACTCTTAACTATTGTCTATATTGTGGCCCACATAAGTCATGGATTGACTTGATTTTAAGCCTATGGCCCACCATAGAATTGTGCATCTGACTGATGGTGTAGATGCCCATCATACATCGAAGTGGGGCTACTTCATGGAAACCTCCCATGAGGTGTGTGTATATATATATAAAAACAAACGCATGTGAAGATAGAGTAAGGAGGAGAGAATGGGAAGGGAGAAAACCTGCATGTACATATTTTGAGGGAATGAGTTTTGATGGCTTTTTGAGGTGAAATCTTCATTACTCAATGCACATTAACCATATTTTCAAATTTCTAAATGATTTTGACATGAATAAAATGTTGTGTGAAAAATACAAGTTTCCAAATATTTCAAGAGAAGGTAAATTTATCAAAATGTAAGTTGTTTGTGAAGGAGTTGCTATAATTTTACTACGCAAATGATGGCCTGGATTCAACCCGTTTCCTCCGTTCAATGCATGTGACGTCCGTAGCGGACATGTAAATGAGATAGTAAGGTACGGTGGGTCCACCACTTTGAATATGAAAAATCCACCCAGTTTGTAAAGTAAGAACCATTATGTGCAAAAGATAAACTTGGTTAAAAACTCACGTGGGTACACTTAAGGGGGGCACGATGGAAAATTGACTACAAACTACTAAGTTGACATGGCGTAGCCTAACTAATTTTTTCATCAGACTACTTTTTGTATCTTCTCTTCATCCTCGTCTGTTAGATCAGATTAACGGATTTGATGAAAGATACATCGAATGGTGGCGCATACATAAACCTATGGTCAGCATTCTATTTCCACTATCTTAATGTGTACGTGGCTCATTTGAATTGTCAATTTAGCTGATTCTTTAATTTCAGGAACTAACATCGGAAACAGGATCTGATGGATGGAGCGGATTGTCCATTGAAAACATGATGGCCCCACAGAGGCATTGTGGAGAACTCCGGTCCCACAGCCTCTCTCCTTCTCTCTCTCTCTCTCTCTCTCTCTCTCTCTCTCTCTCCCCTTTCCAATCTCTCCTTTCTTTTTCTATCCCTTCCTTACTCCACATGCCTCACATGCGCCGTATCCCTCGTTTTTATATAAAGAAAAGAATAGAAAATGACATGAACAAGTAAAAAAGAATCGTATATATATACGATCTTGTATTGTACAGTTGCATGCTTTTTTGGGATTTTTTCGTCGAGACTTGTTTGTTGGAAAGCAGAGAATAGCCAACAGAGGAGACGTTTGGACGGTCCATTCACGTGGGGACTCTACTCGGGACAGGGACTTGTAGACACCCACACCACGCCATTCTCCTTATCACTTCATCTCTCCTCCCTCTCCCCACTACCCATGCAAGAATGGCCCACCAACAAACACCTAAAACGCCCTTACCTCTCTCTCTCTCTCTCTCTCTCTCTCTCTCTGGCCTTCTTCGTTGAGTTCGTTTTGCATCGGACGCAACTCAAGGTCCAGCATTTGTCTTCGCGCACTAGGCCCCACATGCTAAGTGGCTTGATGATCAGAACGGTCCATTTCGTTGAATCTATGCTATATGGACCATTCGTGAGAGATTGGTCTGAATGGATGGTCGTGAATATTACTATTTGCCGATGAATTTAGAACAATGAAAAGAGAATTTTCAATGAAGTGCATTTGATGCTAAAAATGAAAGGCTTGTATCATGACTGAAGTGTGATAATGAGACAGTGGCTTATTTAAAGTAATATCTAGAATATGGACGGTTCAAATCATCAGGCCATCTCAGAATGTGGGCCTCAGTCGTTGGCAATCCATACGCGATCCTGAGTTGCGACGGAGGCAAAACGAACTCTCCATTCTTTCTATTTTTTATTTTTCTTTATCTACAGCGATTTTTCTGGCCAAAGACCAAGATAAACCATACACGTATGTAGCAGGAGGCTGGGTCCAATACAAACGTTTCTAAGATTAGCTTAACGTACAAATATATGTGTAGGGCCCACCATGATGTTTTAATTACATCTAATCCATCCATCATTTTTGTCCCCTCCTATTCTCTTTGGGTTCCAATAATCAGGCTCATCCAAAATGCAGGTGAGCCACACCACAGGGAGCAGTTTGGATGGCAAGGCCCACCATTAAAAACCTTCCCTGTGCATACCATCTACTTCGTTCAGACGATGCATCAGGATGAATGGACACTCAGAAGATCAGCCATTCCAAAACTCAGTGGAACTTGCCTCTAATATTACGTGGAAATGGAACACACATTTATGACATCCAAGCTATTCTTCAGGTGGGCCTTGCTGTCTATATGCCTTGTGTAAAAAATTCTACCAATTAGATCATCAGGTGGGAAACTGTGTACAAAATAAACGGTAGCTTATGATAAATTGAGCAAGGGTCTAAATCCAATATAGGTGTGTGGCCCACCTAATGTTCGTATCTACTGATATTTTTGAGACCCTGAATCTGAATGTTGCGGCTTACACAATGAACGGATTGGATTCAGTACAACTGCTCCACATTCCCACGTGTAAATGGCATGTGCCAAACATGTGAACTCTTTCAAGTCAAGGGGCCCATCACCCGACATGATTTATCAGCTGTTTTTATTTTTTCTTATCTTTTCCCAACTCCAAATGATAATAAAAAAGAAGAATGTGTGTGGCTACCTAAAAGAGTAGATATTGTTCTCTTCGCACGTGCCATTGTGGCCCAGGTTAGTCTCTTCCCACGTGCTGATTTGGCAAGTATGGTCAAGACCAGGGCTGGTCATCCGGTGCACGCTACGTTGTCGGTACTGTGTGATCTGAAGATGAGGTCAGTCCAGTCATCAGATGGACCACAAAATTACATTATGAAAGAGGAGGAATATTGGTTAGATTTTTAACTGTCCATTTCCATTCATACACTTCTAATACATATATGGCTTGGCCCACCATATAGAATCACGGAGATGTCACGTGCACATCTGCTTTAGCAGGTGTGGCTGATATCTATTGCATTTCTCACGACACAAAAAAAGGAAAAAAAAAAAAAATTTAAAAAAATAAAAACAATAGCCGTCGAAAATGATTTTCATTTCCAATCCATTCACACAAGGGACTGTGGAAAACGATTGCGGACCCAACGTTGTCAGCTACTACCAGAGTAATTTTCTCTGACTTCAGTATAACACTTAACGTTCAAGAAATCTATACCGTCCATCAGCTATAGCACCTCTTCTTTGTCCTTGATCCCGAAAATCAGGCTAATTTAATAGTCAGGTGCGCCACCCAAAAACATTTATGCCGAAAACCTCTAAATTTGCGTGGCATGGTGACCTAATTATCAGAATACTGCTATTTTGTGAAAATTCTTTCATCCTGACGAGGCACATTATCTGAATGGATTGGATGTCATATAAACACAACGGTGGGACCTACACGATACTAAGAGTGAGGATTTCATGCCAACTGTTTCCTATGGTGTGTCCTATCTGAGCCTTGGACCATTATCATTTTTGGGTTCAATAATTAAAATGAAGAATCTTACCTGATGGATGGGGTGGATCTTATGAAATTTCCACCCACACGGCTCTATCTATGTCTTACGTTCTTACTTGGGTTGATTTTCGGAACGAGGGCAGATTGTAATTCTGTAAAGAAAGAAAGAGGTTTTGGTAATTTGGAACATAAAAAATCTGAGCTGCCCGCCAAACACGTCCCAACCCATCACCATCATGGTTGGCTGGGACGCACCTGTGGCCTTTGAATGATTCCTATTCCCCACCTCAGACGATCCGAGTCATGAGTCAACCCGGTTTGCTTCCAGGCATGTGTTTCGTAGATGGCCTTGCAAAGGCAATGGTGGAACGATTAGACACACGTCCATAAATCGACCACCACTCAAACAAAATTAAAATTAAATCAACTTTGATTTATCTAATTAATTCAAGGTTTCAGATGGACCTATGTTCCGTACTTCTAGCATGGTTTACTACTTTAAAAAATGTGGGTTATAAGTAGCTAAATATAATCATAAGGTATGTGACATTGTGGACCACCTCATAACTCCCTCAAATAAAGAGGTTTTGAGTGGGCTACAAACTTGAAACAATTCCGACCATAGAATTTGCCTAGAATGATCATGATGATTTATGCTTGAGGTAGGGAGGTAGGGCACAAGGCGCGGTTGGTATGATCCTAGGGTTGATGACACAGGTATTTTTCAACATGTAGAAAGTCTGAAGTTTGGTGCATTAATGAAATGATACCTTGTGCACGAAATGAATATTGTTCCGAATGGTCCATATTCAACATTTATTTTGTATATCGTTACTATTTACACATGGTTTGGTGCAATCCACATCAACCAACTATAACCTGTTAGTGAAAAACGGAAGTGAAACATACTCATGCCAAGAAAGATTGTTAGTGCTTATCTTTCAATGACACGTAGCTTGTAAAAAGGAGCTGTGCTCAAAGCCATACGTTGTTTAATATTAAAAAAGACAGTCAACACTCGTAGGGTACGTGATGGATGTACGCCACACTTAGCGTACTAAGGAAGTTTCTAAAAGACTTGTCGATGTCAGATTCCTCGTCGTCCAACAAGAGCACCACATGGCCGTTTTGAATTAACTCTAAAAGAAAATATTTAAAGGGATGTTTGAAAGTCTCTTAGAGGCAACAAAGAATAAGGAAAAAAAATAGAGAGCCATTTAGAAATAGAAGTAGATTACATATGATAACTCCGCATAATAAGGTTTTCAACTCCTAATGGGATATGACTACTGTGTAGTTGGAAGATTCATGCATAAAACCACAAGACTTATGTGTGCCCACTGCCTATAAATTTTTTTTTATAAAAGCAGTACTCAAATAAGAGCTTCGGTTCCTTGCCACAAATAATCAGTCAATCCATTTACAATTCTATTATTCTCATTCCTTTGTCCTTCATACAGTTTTATTAATTTAACTTCATAACTACATCTCTTTTGTCCAGCCATGCAACAACAAGTATGGAGCCACTAATTCAGCTTAGTTTATTTATTGTCCAGCATATCATTGCATTATCCATTTAGGAGTATATTAAATATCCATGACCCCGTTGTCGAATCTTCAGATTATTGAGTCCTTACTCAATATATCTCAATTCACATCTTGCTGACTTCATGTCATGATTGTCTAGTAGTTTTCACAACCATTTTGCTAGCACAAGCCATCATAAGTATTTTATTTTTCCCTCTACGTAGTTTTATTTTTTATTCACTAATGGTACTATAGCTTTTTAATTAATAAAATTAATGATTGAAGCTTATTTTTACTTCTATACAATCATTATTACTTTCTTGAGAATCTGATCTACTATCAATGGTTAAAAATAAAAGTTTTTAGTTCCAAGGCAAAGCGATCCAATTTAGAAGGACTAACCTTCCTATTTTAAAATTGTCCAATCACTATAACAATTGGTGGCTGAACATTTAAATTAATTTTCACATATCTAGTCTTAATCTAGTTAGTTTGGTGCTTGGGGTTACAAGCGTTCAATCGATTCGAGTCAAACATACTATAGCATGCCTGACATTAAATCTAATCACACATGTTTGATTGAATTCACACCGTCTGGAAAACATGTGCCAAGCACTTGGACGAACAACAACAATTATTCTCATGACTAGAGCCATGTTATGCAAGGTGGATTGCATCCCGTTCCCACCTGGATGGAATAAGTCCAAGGGCTTTGTGGAGCCCACCGTGATCTATGGGTTTTATCCATGTTGTTCATCCATTTTTCAAGATCATTCTAGGGCACGAGGAAAGTCAAGATGACCAGCATTGAATGTCCCCAATTAAAAACGTGGCACAAAAGTTTCCCAAGAAGTTTTGGATCAAACTAACATTTGTGTTTTCCCTTCATCAGGTCCTTGTGACCTTATGAACAGGTCAATGGAAAATAGGCATCACGGTGGGCCCTAGGATGGTTTCAATGGTGGATGTCATTATCACCACTGCTTCTTGTGGTGTGTTCCACTTGATCTTTGGATATGCCTCAGTTTTGGGCTCATACCCTAAAATGATTTGGAAAAATGGATGAATCGCATGGATAAAACCCAAACATCACGTTGGGCCCTACAGAGCCCCTGCCTTGACCTATTTCCGCTTCCCTTATGCACTGTTTAGATGTCCAACATGGTTGCCAAGCAGTGAACTTGCTCCATTTAAAGGTGCAGTGCGGGGCTAGCTAACCACAATCACATCTTGCAAGACAAGCCATCCCTGATGGTTCAATAGCCGGAATATTTTGCCAATCGATCTAGATGATGTTCCACTGATAAATGGCTTGGATGTCACACACCAGGTTGGCATGTGTATTTGCATGTGGAATCCTCTACAACCCCTATTTTAGGCAGCCGGCTAGTAAGACAACCAAGCCCTTTGGGACTCCATATTGTGCTGTGGAATCCTCTCTGTCCATCAGGCGATCTTTCTCATTTTCACTGGATAATCCAAAAATCAGTAAGATGAAAACCTTAGTTGGGCTATCCCACAAAGAACAAGCTCTAAAGTTCAACCAGTGTCCTGAGTGAGTTTTGGAAATAGTTTGCCTTTTGAAGAGTCTGTTAATCCTCGTGAGGCTCACCTGATGAACGGCTGAGTTGAATACGCATGCCATGGTTGACCCTACTTACATACTTATTGTTGGTGTCTTCTCCTCATTGGTTCCCTATTGCGTGGCCCATATGACTTGTAGAGCCGGCTATTTTTGGACGTTAGGTTCTAAAATTTAGGGATGCGTCCAATGGATGGGATGGATTCCTCACTACAACGCTGGTGGCCCCACAGAGCTGGAGTGCAAAGGATTCTGGTACCTTTATGTCTTTTTCTTTGGGGACCTAATCCATACATTGGTGGGCCTAATTTAGACTAGAGTTTGAATTTGATGGTGCATGATGCTGCAATCTTAAGGACAAGGGTTGGACCCACCTGACCAAGATCAGAGAAAACAAGTTCAACGCTTCGAACCTGACTCTTGATCAGCAAGTCCAATGGGCTTTTGTAGGCCATGAGTTGTGTTGGGCTTGACTAATGGGCCAAGGGCAACATGACCGAACTGGGCTCTGGACTTTCATCACTGGCCAGGACGGGGCCATAGATCAAAAGCCTGAAAACAAGACAGGACTCCACTCGACAGGTCTGGTTGACTTGAAGACTTGACCCGACTCAACTCATTATTTAATTATTATAAGATATTTAAAATAATTAATCTCATCTAAGTAATATAAACAGTAACTCAAACCAACGGTATTGATAGCTCACTGATGAAGGTTGTTAACTTCGCAGTTGCGTTTGTGGGTCAATCTCACGCCCAAATTATTGTATTCTTAATAAAGTCCCACCACTTCACTGAACCACCGAGTCGAGTCAATAAGTTCGAAATATTGCTGGGCCCCAAACTCTAATTGGGCTAAAAAGGCCTTGGTATTTTTTTTACGTGTATCCTATCCATCTATGATGAGTCTCTTTATATGATTAAACCATCCATTCCTTTTTGATAAGCGAGGTATATGATCCTTGGACCGGGATTGGGCCAACTTGGTCCAAACACGAACGTAGATTTGAAGCTCAGCCCTTTTCCCCAGGCCGAGTTTAGGTGCCTAACTGTAAAGGTGGCAATGATCTAGGTTGGTCTGGGCCAGGCTAGTACCATACCTGACCTGACACTTAACACCCAACGCCCAACCCCAACCCAAACCAAGCATGGCCCTAGCATAGTACGCCCCAGTCCAACCAGTAATTTTTTTGTTGGATCTGCCCTGAAAAAAATTGGTTGCGCTGGACCCTGACCTTAAAAAAAATTGGTTGGGCAGGCCTGAAAGGATCAGATTTCAGCCAACCTGAAAATCGATAAAATCTCTATTTTTACCTTGAATTTTTCTAGTCTATTCGTTTATCAAGTGGGCCACATTACACCGTTTATCAAGTGGGCCACGTTGCGCAAAGGATTAGAATGGTTTCTTAATTAAGGATGATCACGACATATTTGTAAGATATATAGCACATGTATATAAAAAGTTGGCTTGCGCTGGGTTGGGTCGAGCTCAAATGACTTGAGCCCAATCCCAGAACAGGGTCCTAGATAGTAAGTCCAAGCCTGGTATAAGCCAGGCCGAGCATGTTGGGTCGTGCACCCATACTGTCCAAGCCCTGGCCCTACAAGGCCAGACTGCCGGACATGGGTCCCTGTGTGTGAGAGAGAGAAAAAGAGAGAGCACGGGTATAATTAAGAAGAATGTGGTAGCTAACCTGCAATCTTAGGTATTCATGTGAAACGCTTCCTTCGTTTCAATCTTAGAAAGAATACGGTAGAATGGATTAGCTCATTTAAAGTGTTTGTTAGATGGTCAGATCATCCTGACTGTCCATCAAAACGGCCTACTGTTTAAAAACGAGACTAAACAGGTGGACAAATGTATACAAAATATACGGTAGATTATGATAAATCGAGCAAGGGTCTAAATCCAATATACATGTGTGGCCCACCTAATGTCTGTATTTCCTTAAATTTTTTATATTCTGAATCTGAAAGTTGCGGCTTACACAATGAGCGGATTGGTTTCAATACAACTGTTCCAAATTCCAACGTGTAAATGGCATGTGCCAAACGTGTTAACTGTTTCAAGTGCAATTGTCCATCGAAGGATCCCATCGCCGGACATGATTTATCAGGTGTTCTTAGTTTTGATAAAATGAAGGAAACACACACACACACACACACACACACACACACTAAAAGAAGAAGAAGAAGAAGAAGAAGAAGAAGAAGCCTAGGTGTATGGCTATCTAAAAGAGTAGATATCGTTCTCATCGCAAGTGCCATTGTGGCCCAAGTCACACTCTTCCCACGCGCGGAATTGGCAAGTATGGTCAAGATCGGGGCTGTTCATCAGGTGACCTAAGTTATACCTAAAACCTCTAAATTCAAATGCATGGTGACCTAAGTGTCAGAATACTGTTTTTTTTTTTTTTTTTAACAATTCTTTCACCCTGATGAGGCACATTATCTGAATGGATTGGATATATAAACACTACGGTGGGACCTACACAAAACTAACAGTGAGCGCGTTCGATGCCAACTGTTTCCTATGGTGTGGCCTATCTGAGCTTTGGACTATCATAATTGTTGGGTTCATTTATTAAAATGAAGACCCTTACCTGATGGACGGGATGGATCTCATGAAAGTTCCACCCACGTGGCTCTACCTGGCATATTTTACTTACTAGGATTGATTTTGAAAACGAGGGCAGATTGTAATTCTGGAAAGAAAGGAGGAGTTTTTGGTAATTTGGAAAATAAAATATCTGAGCTGCCTGCCAAACATGTCCCTCGAGTCGTTGCCCAACCGATCACCATCATGGCTGGCCGGACCACACCAGTGGCCCTCAAACGATTCCACTTCCCTACCTTAGACGATCTGTGTCATGAGTCAACCCGGTTTGCTTCCACGCATGTGTTTCCTGGATAGTCTTGAGAGGATAACGGATATTATGACTAGGAATCTATGGGACAGATATATTAAAAAAAAAAAAAAAAAAAAAAAGTTTGGGCTCAGTATAATATATGGCTGAAAATTTCAGAAACTGGAAAAAAACATCTCTCTGTTATATCTTTTATATAACTCGAAAATCCCAATTATATATACTCTACTAATTAAAAAAATTAAAAGGAAATCTATATCACTATATGACATCCTTCCAACACTGCTTAATAATTAAAAAATGGGATATAAGTTGCTAAATAAAATCATAAGGTGTGTGACATTGTGGACCACCTCATAATTACCTCCACGGTCAAATATAGAGGTTTAAGTGGGCTAAAAACTTCAAACAATTCAGACCATTGGATTTGCCTAAAACAATCATGATGTTTTATGATTGAGGTAGGCTCCATATTCAATGTTGATTGTTGCATGTGGTTACTTTCCCAGCTGGAGCCACCTTATGTGTTGGGGTAGCTTCAAACAGTGCACGAGTTGGGTGCTCAGACCGGTCTGGCGACCGGTCTGGATGTGTAACCCAGATGCACGTGGAGACCCTCCTCCTGAACAGAATCTGTGTGTGCCCAGACCGATCGGCCGACCAGTCTGCAGAGGGCTTTGACCGATCGGGTGATTGGTCGGCAGTGAGGCAGCGATGGCGTGAATCTCCCTTGACTTTTTTGTGTTGGACGACCGGTCGGCCAACTGGTCGAGCGCCAACGCAGGATTGCGTAAGAGGTTGTAAACGTGGGTTGTAAACGTGTTTAGCAACAATCTTAAGGTGTCTAAGGTTTCCTAATCGTGTTAGGAAGAGGGGAGAGGTGTGTGTGAGAGAGAAATTGGGGTTTTCTCTGTTTATTCCTTGCTTGTGGGCTGTCAATGTCTATAATCTTCTGTTATTCATAATGGATCGCTTTGTGTCGTGGTTTTTTACTCGTTAAGGGGTTTTTCGACGTAAATTTGGAGTCTCTTGTGGTGAATGCTTGTGTGTGATTTGATTGCATCTTGTTTACTCATTTGATCTCAAATTGCTCCGCGCGTTGCGGCTTCCACTTCCACTTCCACCACCGGTTTTCCCAACAAGTGGTATCAGAGCTATCGTTGGGGTGGAGTGAAATTCGGATTTGAGACAAAAAGATGGGATCGGGCGCAAGGTTCGAGGTATAGAAGTTCTCCAGGAAAAATAACTTTGAGCTATGGAAAGTGAATGTTGAATCCTTCATAGTTCAGCAAGGGCTTGATGAAGCTCTTGGAAAGCGACCCGAGGCTATGAAAGATGATGAGTGGATGAGGCTCGACAAGAAGGCTAGAACCTCAATCATGTTAAACCTTACGTATGATGTTCTTTATCATGTCATGAAGGAGAAGACTGCGGCTAAAACGATGGCGAAGTTAGAGAAGGTCTATGCCAAGAAATCTCTAGAGAATCGCATGTATTTGTTGATGCAGTTGTTCACCTTGAGGATGGCTGAGGGAACTAAGGTGGAGGACCACCTGAGCACGTTCAATAGGTTGGTTTGCAAGTTAGTGGAGATCGATGAACCGATGAAGGATGAATGTCAAGCATGCATCTTGCTGAATTCTCTTCTAGATTCATATGAGTCGTTCAGGGACTCTGTGTGCGAAAGAAGGAAAACCATAAACGTCGAGACCGTTATCTTAGCCCTCCAATCGAAGGCGATTAGAAAGAAAAGCGGTGACGTGGCTTCCCATTATTTCTCAGAGGCACTGGTTATGAGGGGAAGAAGTTTTGAGCATGAAAGATATTCGAAATCAGGATCTAGAGCCAAGGAAAAAAGGAAGGCTAGGGTGAAGTGCTGGAATTGTGGTCAGGAGGGCCATATGAGAGGGGATTGTCAGAATCCCGGGTTGAAGCAAGAGAGGTATGAAAATTCTTCTAGAGAGGGAGTCAATACCGTAGAAGATGGTAATGATCTTTGTGAAGTTTTGACTGTATCTAGTAAGGCATCTCATGATAGGCATCTCATGATAGTGAGTGGATCCTAGATTCAGGGGCTTCATGTCACGTTTGTCCTGATCGGAGTTCATTCACGATATACAGGGAGTATGGTGGAGAATCGATGTTTGTGGGCGATGGTTACACTCATAAGGTTATGGGTATTTACACTGTGCGCATTAGGATGTTCGATGTGATCGAACGAGTCCTGAAAAATGTGAAACACGTCCCCAAGATGAAGATAAATGTGATTTCTCTTGGTGCACTCTAGGTGAAAGGGTGCGTGTTTATCGGCCGCGATCGTTGTTGTGAAGTGTTGAAAGGGGCACTCGTGTGTATGAAGGCACGTAGGTATGAACATCTTTACATGTTGATCAAGAGCACAATTCACGGTGGAGCTGCGGGAAAGGCATCGAGATCCACAGTTGCTCGTATGTGGCGAGTGCCCAAGGGCCACATGAGAAGATCGGTAAAGGGCATGAATTTGCAAGGTTAGGGTCGATGGTGGCATGAGAAGTGGTGGAGCTATGATTGAAGATGAGATGACGTTGCGAGGATAATATTGATTCGTCGTTTGAAGCCTCAGTGGAAGTTGTTGGGGTAGCCTTCAAACGGTGCCCGAGTTGGGTGCTCAGACCGGTCGGGCGACTGGTCTGGCTGTGTAACCTAGATGCACGTGGAGCCCCCCCCGGACAGAATCTGTGTATGCCCAGACCGGTTAGCTGACTGGTCTGCAGAGGGCTCCGACCAGGCGGGCGACTAGTCGACAGTGAGACAGCGATGGCGTGAATCTCCCTGGACTGTTTTTTGTGTTGGGCGACCGGTCGGCCGACCGGTCGAGTGCCAACGCAGTTTCTTGCGCAATACACGGGATTGCGTAAGAGGTTGCTAATTTGGGTTTTCTACCTATTTAAGTGGGTTGTAAACGTGTTTAGCAACAATCCTAAGGTGTCTAAGGTTTCCTAATCGTGTTAGGAAGATGGGAGAGGTGTGAGTGAGAGAGAACTTGGGGTTTTCTCTGTTTATTCCTTGCTTGTGAGCTGTCAATGTCTGTAATTTTCTGTTATTCATAGTGGATCGCTTTGTGTCGTGTTTTTTTACCTGTTGAGGTGATTTCTCACGTAAATTCAGAGTCTCTTGTGGTGAATGCATGTGTGTGGTTTGATTGCATCTTGTTTACTCGTTTGATCTTAGATTGCTCCACGTGTTTTGGCTTCCACTTCCACTGCCGGTTTTCCCAACATTATGCACGGCTTAGATGTCCAAACAGTTGCCAAGCGGATTAATATATATGTTGTGTTTAAAGGTGTGCAGCGTGGGGCTAGAAAACGTCAATACACCTTGCAAGACAATCCATCTCTGATAGTTCAACAGCCTGAATATTTTTGCCAATCGATCTAGATGGTGTTCCGCTTGATTAACGGCTTGGATGTCATACCCCAGGTTTGCACGTGTAATTGCATGTGAATCCTCTACAACACTTGTTTTAGGCAGCCAGTAAAACAACCAAGCCCTTTGGACCCCCATGTTGTGATGTGGAATTCTCTGTCGATCAGTTGATCCTTCTCATTTTCACCGGATAACCCAAAAATCAGTAGGATGAAGAACTTAGTGGGGCCATCCCACAAAGAGCAATGTAGAATCACGCGTGAAACCTCTAAGCTCAAGGGTGCGTCCTGCCTGAGTTTTGAAACCGTTGATAAACGGCTGGGTTTAGTATACATGCCATGGTGGACCCTACAGGAAAACCTATTATTGTTGTCTCCTCCCCATGGTTCCCTGTGGTGCGGCCCATATGTTTTGTGGATCAGGCTATCTTTCGACCTCAGGTTCTAAAATGGAGGGATGTTTCGTGTCCCCATGTAGCTCGAGAGTTGAGGATTCTGGCCCCTTTGTGTCGCTTTCTTTTTAGAGACCCACACCATACATTGGTGGGCCTAATTTGGATTCTTTAGGGACCCACACCATACACTGGTGGGCCTAATTTGGAACAAGGGCTGAATTTGATGGTGCATGATGCTACAACCTAATTTGGGTGAAGTGTTGGACCCGCCTGTCCAAGAGAAAGAAAAAGTTCAACCCTTCTAACCTGACTCAGGTCTTGTGTTGGGCAAGACTAATGGCCCAGGGGCAACATAACCGAACTGGGCTCAGTTGCAAAGAAACTTTCTAGCCCAAAAGCATCGCTTGACATTTTCCACGAGTTGGGACCTTGCCATAGTTCAAAAAGCCAAAAACTAGACACAACTCAACTCCATGTTCAGCGAGGTCTGGTTAGGTTGACTCGAAGAATCAATCCGATTCAACTCATTATTTACTTATAATAAATTGAAAATATTAGGATTGTAAATAATTATTTAAAATAATTAATCTCATTTAGGTAATATAAATCCTTACTCAAAACAACAGTATTGATAGCTCATTGATTAAGGTTGTTAACTTTGTAGTTGCGTTCAGGGTCAATCTCACGCCCAACTCATTGTATATATAATAAAGTCCCACCAGTTTCGGGGAACCACCGAGTTGACTCAACAAGGTCAAAATATCACTGAGCCCGAGCTCTAATTGGGCTAAAAAGGTCTTGGTATTTGCTTTATTGGGCTGGCCTCAAAAACGAAATTGATCAAAGGTTTGAAATTATTGAATCTAAGATCTTTTTAGGTATATCCTTTCCATCAACGACGAGTCTCCCTATATGGTTAAGCCATCCATTCCTTTTTGATAAGTGAGGCTTACTTAATCCTTGGATGGGGTCCGGGTCCCTTCCTGGCTCAAACAAAAGCCTAGATTTGAAGCTCCGGGCCATTCCCTTGGGCCAAGTTTAGGGTTCGAACTGTAGAGGTAATGATCGGCCTAATTTGGGCCGGGTGACTCTAGGCTTGACCGACCTGACACTTAAGACCCAAGGCCTGAGCCCGGCCGAATCCGGATCTGTAAAGATTGGATGGTCTGGGCCTTTACTCAAAAAGTTGGTTCGGCCAGGTCCGATAAGATGCACTCTGACCCAACCCGAAAATTGATAAAATCTTTATTTCTCCCTTTAAATTTCCTAATCTATCGTTTATGAGTGGGCCAGAAACGCACAAGGATTATAATGGTTGCCTAACTAAAGATGATAATGGCATATTCTTTGGATATAACACACGTATATAAAAAGTCGGGTTGGGTCAGGCTAAAATGACTCGGGTCCAAGCCTAAACCAGAAATTGATTGGGCCATGCATACAAGGCCCAAGCCTGCCAAAAGCTGGGTCTGGTTTGTTGGCACCCTTATTGTCCAAGCCCTAGCCTACCGTGATATATGGGATTATCCACACCGTCCATCCATTTTTCCATATCATTTGAAGTTCTAAGCCGAGAAATGAGGCAGATCCAAGGCTCAAGTGGAATACACAATGGGGATAAAACTCCCCACTATTTAAAAACTTCTTGGGAGCGGCATAAGTTTTGGATCAAGCTAATATTTGAGTCTTGCCTTCATCCATGTCTAAGTGACCTCATGAACAAGTTAGATGGCAAATAAACATCACGGTGGGCCCTAGGAAGGTTTTAATGGTGGGTGTCATCATGACCGCTGCTTCCTGTGGTGTGGCCCACTTGAGCCTTGGATATCCCTCACTTTTTGGCTTGTATTGAAAAAATGAAATGAAGAAGTGGATGGACGGTTTGGGTAAACCAATACATCAAGGTGGGCTCATCAGTACCCAATTCGCGTCCCATAACATGAGTTGGACCATCTCACACAGAACAACGTAAAATCACGAGTGAAACGTCTACGCTCAAGCGGTGGGTACTCCTGCCTTCCGTACCAGACCAACCGATTGCGGTTCTCTCCTCCCCATGGTTCCCTATGGTGAGGCCCATATGATTTGTAGACCGGGCTATTTCTCAACACTAACAACCCCGGTGGCCGGGCAGAGCTTGAGTCCAAAGGATTCTGGTCCCTTTGTGTCGTTTTCTTTAGGGACTCACACCATACGTTGGTGGGCCTAATTTGGAACAAAGGCTGACTTTGATGGTGCATGATGCTTCAACCTTTAGTCTAAAGGGTTGGACCCACCAGACCAATAGAAAGAAAAAGTTCAACGCTTCCAACCTGATTGTTGAGCAAGTCAGATGGGCTTTTGTGGGCTTGGTGTTCTGTTGGGCTGACTAATGGGCAGGGGCTACATGACCGAATTGGGCTCCCTTGGAGAGAGCTTTATCCCAAAACCATCGCTTGACATTTTTAACAAGCTGGGACACCGGAAAATTAGACACGACTCAACTCGATATTCAGCTCACCTTGGTTGACTCGAAGACTTGACCCAACTCAACTCATTATTAAATTATTATAAATTGAAAATATTAGGATTGTATATAATTATATAAAATAATTAATCTTGTGTAAATAATATCAACAGTAACTCAAAACAACAATATCGATAGCTCAGTGATTAAGGTTTTTAACTCTGTAATTGTTTTTGGGGGTCAATGTCACACTCGCTTTATTGAATTTTTAAATGAAGTCCCGCCACTTTGGGGGAACCACCAACTCGACTCCACAAACTCGAAATCTCATTGGCCCCAAGCTCTCTCAATGGGCCTGGTTTGGGCCGGGCGAGGCTAGGCCTGGACCAACCCAACCCTTACTAGCCGAGGCCAGGCCTAGCCCTTACCTGAAAATTTTGGTTGGGCCGGCTTGACCCCAAAAAGATTGGTTGGGCTGGGCTCGATACAATCCAATCTGACCAAACCCGAAAATTGATAAAATGTTTAATAACACGGGTAGGCCGGTATGGATGTCCGCAGCTGATGGGCTGGACTTGGACATGCCTCAGTCCAACGAGGCCTAGCCTGTTTGCCACCCTAGTCTGTAGGGCTCTCAATGGGTCGGATCTGGATCGGATCCAGTTGGATCCGGCTCCAAGTCCGTATACCTGTAGACGGATTCGGATTGGATTCGGATCCAACTCGGATCCCAAAGGTGATATCCATATCCGATCCATTTATAAATTGTTAGATCCATTTCCGATCCAAAATCCATATAACCATCGGATTCGGGTGGGATCTAAGTCCGAATGCACCCCCATTACAAATCTAAAAAATATATGATATAAAATATATAATATAATATATTTAATTTAGTAGAAAAATGATGCAAATCCCACTATTTACTATGGTATGGTCCAAATGGTCTAAAATAATTTGTAAAATGAATGGCCAGCAAGAATATAACATATACAATAAGGTGACAATGAGTTGGATCTTAATCGGATTCGGATCTAACTCGGATGTGTTCTTGTGAATCCATATCCGCTCCATTTAAGTAATCGGACCTATTTTAAGATCCATATCCGGTCCATTTAACTAATCGGACCTATTTTAAGATCCAAATCCGCATTATATGGATTCGGAGCGAATCGGATCTCGGATCTGACCCGCTCCATTGAGAGCCCTACTAGTCTGGAACTGTTCGTGAATGGTTATCTTGGGAAGCATTGGATCCAAACCTTGGTTCAACGTAGTTTGTATGATGACAGAGGCTGAGTTTGGTTTCACCTTTATCACGAATCTTCATAATTAATCCGTCTAATTTGTTGCATCAGATGGACAGTACCCTGATTGTTACATCAACCTGACACGTGTATTGCAGGAAGGGATGACAATGGGTTGGGTTCGGGCCAGTTCAGAATAAGCCCAACCCATTTAATATACAGCCTAAGAATTATAGCCCGAACCCAATCTGCGACACTTGCCATATGGCCTAACCTTATCGACCCACTTAAAATTCATTGGGCCCAAGCCCGACTGACCCCACTTAGTTGTAATCGGGTCAGACTAGACCGACCCCACCGACCTGCCGCAACAACGCTCTGTTTAATGAATTGAAAATGGGGCTTAAGGTATTCCCAACCCTATCATTTAGTGGACGCATACATACATACTTATGTATTGATTTGGAGTTTTGGGCTGCGTCGGAGCAGTTCACTTGCAAAGCCCAATAATAAACTACATAGGTGAGTCAAGTTAAGGGAGAATAACCACCCAAGGGCCCGTAGCCCACTGGTTGAGTCCGAGCTTATCAACCAGGTGCGGAATAACAAAAATGGGGATAAGGTCTATCATCACCACTTCTATAGAAACCTTGATTCCAACTCTCCCGTGGCAGAAATTTTTGGATAGAAGAGTTACTCCATGAGAGCCATCACTCTTTGGTTACCCACCGAGACGATTATCCTGTACGCAATTGAATCCAATCCGAATTAACAAAATAGTGACCTTTAATAGATGGATCATAGCCCCAAACTTAAGACGTATATAACAATCCTGACCTCTCATTGATGACAATTGTCTGTGAAATTTGTACTGTTTCACTATTTTAAATTAAATGCTAGCCACTGGATTAGATATGCTTTTAATTCAGTGTAACTTCTGCATTGCTAGCCATTAAAAAAGTGTCACGTGGATGGTTAGATTTAGGACCTGTTTGGTTTTCCAATTACAATGGTCAATGAGTGTAAATAGATAATAATTATTTACTCTTGGAATTGTGTGGTGACATCATTTACATTTGGCTGTCACGATGATTTTGCCATATTTCATTTGTTTCACCTAAAAATCACTGGAAAAATGATAGTTATACAACGTAAAAATGTAATTTTTACATTTTACTTTGTCTACTTTTTTTAAAAGTGTATTAGGCTCTGCTTATTATTTCATAGGAAAATGGAAAACCAACAGCCCATGACTGACCATATTTGCTGCTTGCACGCTGGATCTGTGCATCATGGTCGCTCGTGTTGCGCAGTACACCAACAATGCCGGTGAACTGAGATTCAATCTCCGGTCTCACCCACAAATAATAAACATGAAGAAATAATAATTAAAAGTAGAATCCAAGAAAACCAACAAACCACAAGACATATTTTACGTGGAAAAACCTCAACAAGGGTAAAAAAACACGGGTGCAAACTTCCACTATGAAGAAGACAAAGTTACAAGCATAATACTCACCTTCTCCGATGCTTCTATGCACAAAGATGACCCTTTTTGCTAACCTCTCGCCTCTTCTCACCTTGTACGTATAGAAACCCTAATGACATACCCTAATTCCGAATTACACCCATATTTATAGTAAAACTCGAAAAAATAGAACTCAAATAGGAAACCCTACACTTCAAGTCAGGGCCAGTCGGGCGCCTGGTCAGGCTTGGTTGGGCGCCCGCCCACTTCAGAAAACGTTCAGTGGGCTACAAGTGAAACCATTTGATTATCGGGTGCCCAGTCCACTTGACCGTTAGGCGCCCGGCTGTTCACAGAACAGTCCAGAGACCTCTGTTTCAATTGCATAAATATCGGGCGCCCGACCACCTCCTGGTTAGCAATGGTGTGATTTGGCTCCACACCCCAAAACCTCGCAGTCTTAGCATCAAAAGTTTCGCTTGTGGATGCGAAACGGGTTGTAATGAGCTGATCAACCACTCAAGATCTAGCCCGTGTCACTATGCACTGGGGCCCACATTCAAAGTTATTTCTATACGTTGAACTGTTCATATTCTCTATACTATCATAAAAATCAAATAATCTAATAATTATGTGCTAGTTATGATCCTAACCTTTGATTTCTGAATTTTAATGTTACCCATTTAAATTTTGCATTCTCCATTCCAAGTTCTTCTACGGGTAATGATGATCACAACAAGCAGTTCAAACATATTTTGATAGAACTCATATGGTAGATTCCGAATCATTATCTATTTCAATCATGGGAAAACTCAACATATCTATTTCAACCCGTTCCTTTGACACCCCTATCAATATGCTTAGCATACTGAGTTACTCAGTACGGTATGCGATCAGCTTCCTTAAAAATTTGAGACGCAGGATATAAGTAGTTAAACGGTCCACATTATGGTACCCCGATAAGAATCTTTTTCCTCCTTTGATGAAGTAACTTGGGATTCGTGGACAATTATTGGAAGGTTAAAATGAAAAATATCAATGGTCTTATTTCCATAAATAAATAAATGTTTGTGAGTCAGCAATTATGATTGTTCAGACAATCTGACATATGGGGATTGTGACTTGACGAAAGTGGGCTGAATAATAGGCCAACCCGGTCCATTGACACCCTTATTAGTACACTTAGCATACTGAGTTACTCGGTACAGTACGCGATCGGTTTCCTTAAAAATTGGAGACGCAGGATATAAGTAGTTAAACGGTCTAAATTATGGTATCCAGATAAGAATCTTTTTCCTTCTTTGATGAATTGATGTGTGATTCGTGGACAATTATTGGAAGGTTAAAATGAAAAATATCAATGGTCCTATTTCCATAAGTAAATAAATATTTATGAGTCAGCAATTATGATTGTTCAGACAATCTGACATAGGGGGATTGTGACTTGATGACAGTGGGCTAAATAATAGGCCAACCCGGTCCATTGACAGCCCTATCAATACGTTTAGCATATTGAGTTACTCGATACGGTGCGATTAGCTTCCTTAAAAATTAGAGACGCAGGATATAAGTAGTTAAATGGTCCAAATTATGGTACCCAGGTAAGAATTTTTTTCCTTCTTTAATGAATTGACTTGGGATTTGTGGACAATTATTTGAAGGTTAAAATGAAAAATATCTATGGTCCTATGTCCTATTTCCATAAATGAATAAATGTTTATGAGTAAGCATTTATGATGGTTCAGACAATCTGACATAAGGGGATTGTGACTTGACTACAGTGGGCTGAATAATAGGCCAACCCGGTTCATTGACACCCCTATCGGCATGCTTAGCATACTGGTTACTCGGTACGGTATGCGATCGACTTCCTTAAAAATTGGAGACGAGGAGATAAGTAGTTAAACGGTCCATCTTTTTCCATCTTTGATGAATAGACTTGGGATTCTTGGACAATTATTGGACGGTTAAAATGAAAAATATCAATGGTCCTACTTCCATAAGTAAATAAATATTTATGATTCAATTATGATTGTTCAGACAATCTGACGTAGGCGGATGGTGACTCGACGACAGTGGGCTGAATAATATAGTAATTTTATATGAGGTAATATATGCCACGGGTACAAGCGTTTTGGGAGCTCAAGGTGGGGCCCACAGTGATTTTTTTAATGAATCCACCCCGTTCATCCGTTTTGGGAGCTCATTTTAGGATACAAAGATAAAAATGAACCGGATCCAAGACTCAAGTGGGCCTCATTAAAGGAAAAGATGGGTTGGTAAATTACTACCGTCGAAACCTCCCTGGGGTCCACAGTGATGTTTATATGACATCCATACCGTTCATAACGTCACTACTACTGGGATGAACTGGAAACAAAAATATTATCCAAATTCGAAACTCCTGTGGCTCCACAAATATTTCAACTGTGGACGTTCAATCCTCACGTTTTCGGCCCACTTGAGTCTTGTATCCGGTTCATTTTTGTTCTCATGTCCTAAAATGAGCTCTCAAAACGGATAGACGAGGTGGATTTATAAAAAAACATCACTGTGGGCCCCACCTAGGTTCTCGGTGTAGGAATTTCCTGCGCAAGGCTTTCGCAGGAAATCTGCGCCCGTCAGTTTATATGAGGTGATATATGCCACGTGTATAAGCGTCATCAGCAACGTGAGTCTCGTGAGATCGGACTCTACCCACGGGAAAATCTTCGATGCTCTGGTAGAGTGCCATGGATTATACACAGGAAGTTAGAGATTACTTATAAAATGCACACATGACATAGAACTAATTCAGATCAAACCGTCTAAATCATGAGTCTCTATTTAGATATACTGTGAACAAAAAATTATGCTCATTTGATCATCTGACTATTGGGTGGTTGGACATTTATTGGACGGTCGTAATAAAAATTATTTGATGGATCTGTTTCAACAAATGAGTGTCTACGAATCATATGTTAGGTACTAATGATTGGCCAAGCAATTTTATTTTGAGCTATTTAGCCATAGTGAGCTCAAAAACTTAGTTCTGAGTGCCTGCGTATCAAGAGTCATAAGCAGCCGGAGTATTATCAAATGACACCCTGCTTTTGATAATCATGCAAAAGTGGGCCACCATGCATCTGGACCGCCTTTTGTTAGAAGGAGCTCAAGGTGGGGCCCACAGTGATTTTTTTAATGAATCCACCCCGTTCATCCGTTTTGGGAGCTCATTTTAGGATACAAAGATAAAAATGAACCGGATCCAAGACTCAAGTGGGCCTCATTAAAGGAAAAGATGGGTAGGTAAATTACTACCGTCGAAACCTCCCTGGGGTCCACAGTGATGTTTATATGACATCCATACCGTTCATAACGTCACTACTACTGGGATGAACTGGAAACAAAAATATTATCCAAATTCGAAACTCCTGTGGCTCCACAAATATTTCAACTGTGGACGTTCAATCCTCACGTTTTCGGCCCACTTGAGTCTTGTATCCGGTTCATTTTTGTTCTCATGTCCTAAAATGAGCTCTCAAAACGGATAGACGAGGTGGATTTATAAAAAAACATCACTGTGGGCCCCACCTAGGTTCTCGGTGTAGGAATTTCCTGCGCAAGGCTTTCGCAGGAAATCTGCGCCCATCAGTTTATATGAGGTGATATATGCCACGTGTATAAGCGTCATCAGCAACGTGAGTCTCGTGAGATCGGACTCTACCCACGGGAAAATCTTCGATGCTCTGGTAGAGTGCCATGGATTATACACAGGAAGTTAGAGATTACTTATAAAATGCACACATGACATAGAACTAATTCAGATCAAACCGTCTAAATCATGAGTCTCTATTTAGATATACTGTGAACAAAAAATTATGCTCATTTGATCATCTGACTATTGGGTGGTTGGACATTTATTGGACGGTCGTAATAAAAATTATTTGATGGATCTGTTTCAACAAATGAGTGTCTACGAATCATATGTTAGGTACTAATGATTGGCCAAGCAATTTTATTTTGAGCTATTTAGCCATAGTGAGCTTAAAAACTTAGTTCTGAGTGCCTGCGTATCAAGAGTCATAAGCAGCCGGAGTATTATCAAATGACACCCTGCTTTTGATAATCATGCAAAAGTGGGCCACCATGCATCTGGACCGCCTTTTGTTAGAAGGAGAGAAATACCATGTGCATTTTTTATGAAGTACGTTTGACACCCAACCGTCCACGTGTGAGGCCAGCAAGCTGCTCCTCACTACTGAACACTCAGCTAGCTATCACACATGCACGCCCATCTGATCTGTCCATGGCTCACGTCGTGGATTGAGCTAGCATCACTCTATTGGATCAGGCTGGTCTTCTGCTGACCAACGGATGGACGGTTGACAAGAAAATGTGCTCCCTCCATCCACATCAGGGCCCACAATATGTTTGGTCTGATATGGCATACCTGCAGCCATATGTGTATCTTGACGAATGTATGCACCCACAATAAAAGCTACCACGCGGACCTGATCCGGAATAACTGGAAAATTTATTAAACAACGACAAAGTTTTGCGGAAAGGTGATGGGACATGATATAAACACCCAAGTCTTGCACTACAGGCCAAGAGCTCTAAAAAGAAAAGGACAGACTTGGTGGCCTACGTGAGACCTTATCTCTTTCTACAGATAAATTGAACGCGACTAAAGTCTGCAGGTACAATTTTTTTGAAAAAGCGATCATGGCCGTTCAAGACGAGAAAAGATACGATAACAAATGAACGTATTCAAGATACCTTAGGAAAAGCACCTATGGATAACAAAATGAGGGAAAATAAATTTGATATGGTCATGTGAAATGATGGCCAAGAAGTCGGCCAGTTAAGGGTGAATTTGTGCAAATTGAAGACTCTCAAAGCATGAAGGCCTAAAAAGACATGAATGGAGGCAGTAAAAAAAGATGAGAGACCAGTGACATAATTAATTTTAAGGCCCCTTAAAGAGTGAAATGACATTATAGATTTTGTGTAGCTAACTCCAATTAGTTAGGATAGGGCTTAATCGATGATGATGATGATGATATCTCATCTAATATGGTGGGTAATTATATGTGGCCCCACGAATATTTTAATTGTAGACGTTCAGTCCTCACATTTTTGGTCCACTTGAGTCTTGAATTCGGCTCATTTTTTGTCTCATATCCTAAAATGAGCCACAGGGTGGATTTCTCACAAAAATCATAGTGGCCCCACCTAGGTTCTAACTTCCTCTTAAAGGCTTTCGCAGGAAATCTTTGTCTGCTGGATATGGGTTGGGGAGTGGATTGCCTGCGACCCGGGCATATCTATGTGCCTGGGGCTGTGTGGGGTCCACAAAGATATTTGTGATAATTCTACTCTGTCGGTGTGTTTTTAAAGACTATAGTAGGGCAGGATTTTAAAAATATGATGTATCCAAAACTCAGGTGGGCCATACCAACAAAATAATGGAAATAACACCGTCCACCGTTAAAACCTTCTTGGAGTTGACCGTGATGTTTATATGCCATCTAAAACGTTCATATAATTATTACCACTCAGATAAACTGTAGGAACAAATATCATCATGATGCAAAACTGCTGTCATCGCCAAGCGTTCAATCCACATTGTTTCGTGAGGTATGGGCCATTTGAGTTTTGGATCTGCTTCATTTTTCGAATCTTGTCCTATTCTGGTCTTTTAAAATAGATGGACAGAGTGGATTTGTCACCGACATCTGTATGGGCTCAACACAACTCTGTGCACACTATAAGATGTTTCTTGGGAGACACCGAAATGGTTATTCGCCATCCAACCTGTTGATCAGGTCACAAATGCTTAGACAAAGGGAAATCACAAATATTAGTTTGATTTAAAACTTTTGTCGCCTCAAAATGTTTTTAACAGTGAGCATTCAATCTCTGTTGTTTCTTTTGATTACTTCACCTGGGATCTGGATCTACTGAATCTTTTGGCTCATGCCTTAAAATGAGCTCTCTAAATGGATGGACAGAATGGATATATAAAAGATATATACATCAAGGTGGGCCTCACAATTAGGGATCCACTTATGGGGATAAGCGAAAGCCTCCATAGCGAGTCGATGAACTTGCGGGGGGTGGGGGGCTGCTACCACGTATACCTCCTGGTTTTCGGTTCTCATCAATGGGGAAGCATTTGGTTAGTTCAAATCCTCCAGGGGCCTTCGCCAAGGGGACCCCATCTCCCCAGCCCTCTTCATTCCTACTGCTGAATCTTTCAGTAGGGGATTCCGCAAGTAGTAGGAAAGTGGCCTTTGCAAGCCTTTTAAGCTGAAAGTTGGGTGCCCGATTATTTCACACATCTTATTTGCAGATGATACTATTCTCTTTGCTAATGGAGGCATTGGATCTCTTCGAGTAGTTAATGATTTCCTCGACATGTATGAAGTTATCTTAGGACAAAAAATCAACAATGCCAAGAGTAGCTGGTTTGCTTCGGACAAGCTGTTGGTAGCTCGCTCCAGATCGATTGAATCCCTGTTGGACATCTCTAGAGCAGTCTCCAATTTTATGTATCTCAGTGTCCCCATCTGTTAAGGAAGAAGGAGAGCGATTCAATTTCAACCCCTAGTCGAGCGCATCACCAACAGGTAAGGCTGAAAGTCAGGCGGGTTGGGTCTGGTTGGTGCTAAACCCTAACCCAACCCAAGGTTCCTATACCTCAACCCTAACCCAACCCAACCCAACCTCGGTTTAGGAATTCTCAACCCAAGCCCAACCCAAGCGGGCTCGGTCAGGTTGACAGGGTTGGTCGGGTTGATACATGCTAATATTTTCGTTATTACATTAGGCTATTATGTTTCAATACGCGCCTTATATTTTGTACCTATGGCTTTATTAATTATATATGTACTTATTTATGTAAATAACTTCACTTTTCCTAAACAAATAAGTTAAAATACAAGTAAACCTTATAAGCTTACTTCACTAAATTATAATAAAAGTATAAGTAACTTGTATATATATCGGGTTCGGGTTGGGTCGGGCAACCCAAGACCTCAACCCAATCCCGACCCAAACTTCATCGGGTTGATGTTTTCATAGCCCAAGCTCGAGATTGGGTTCGATACTTCTTGCCCAAGCCCAACCCAATGTCGGGTCGGTCACGGGTCGGTCGGGTTGAACCCGCCCAACTTTCAGCCCTACTAGCAGGATTGCGGGATGGAAGTCTTGGTTTCTGAATCAGGCAGGTAAAGTCATGCTGATCAATCACGTTCTCAAGAGCATCCCAATTCATGTGAGGCATCTTCAACCATCCCCTCCAAGGTCCTTGCTGCTCTGGAGAGAGAATTGTCCAACTTTTTCTAGGGATGGATAAATGGTAAGAGAAAGCTGTAAGACTCCATTAAGTGGGCCACACATGATCATCGGTTTAGATCATGACCGTTGGATTATTCAAATTGAGCGATTCAGTGGGCCCCACTATAGTTGTGATCATTGCAAATAGGGGCGGGACGCTGGAACCGTGTTCCCTATCACTACGTGAAAAAGCGCTAAATTCGACGTTCGACGGTCAAAAACAGTCGAATTTCCGAAAATTCGATGGTCCGCGCCGTTGAAAAAAGCCTTCGTAGATCAGCCAGTGTAGAAAAAAATTCGACGGTCCATAACCGTCGGTTAATATTCGACGGTCCTTAACCGTCAGTTAAAATTCGACGATCCGTCGGTTAAAATTTCGACGGTCCACACCCGTCGAACTCGTATTTGCATAAACGGCGGTTGTAAACCGTCGAAAAAAATTCGACGGTCCATAACCGTCGTCTGTGGTTCGAATATCATAGCATATTTCGACGGCTACTTTCTGGGAAATTATAGGAAATTTCGACGGTCCTGAACAGTCGAGGAATAAATTCGACGGTCTTAAGCCGCCGTTCTGGGAAAAATTATAGAAAATTTCGACGGTTTTGGACCGTCGAATTTATGTCTACACGGAAAAAAAAACTGTATTTTGGTTGGGGTTGTGCCCCAATACATCCTGTAAACTCTGTAATTCGTAAATAATTTAGAAAACTAAAACATTTACTTGCACAATGTACAAGTACAATCCTCCACATACATAACACAATACATCCACAATCCTCCACAATCACATTACATAACCAACACAATACAACCACAATCCTCCGCAATCACATTACATAACCAACACAATACAACCACAATCCTCCACAACTACAAACCTCCACAAACACAATCCTCCTCCGCAACCACAATCCTCCATAACCACAAACCTCCGCAACCACAATCCTCCACACCCACAATCCTCCTCAAGTACAAACAATCCACAACCACATTCTCCACATGTACCAAAGAGTAGAATCAACTTACAATATACCATCAACCAATCGAATTTATGTTTGCGTGAAAAAAATAACCTGATTTAATGAGGGTTGTGCCCCAATACATCCTGTAAATCTGTAATTCATAAATAATTTAGAAAACTACAACATTTACTAACACAATATACAAGTACAATCCCATCATCAAAGGCTTATCACTTCCTAGTTGGTTAAAGGCTTCAATTAATGCAGATCCTGAAACCATGTATAAGAAAGATCCAATAAAAAGTAACTCAAGACAAGAAATGAATAATCATACCCCTCGCCAAAATCCAATAGATGCACCCTTGCTGATGCAATAGGTCTCGATTATCTGATCAAATACATGGGCCAACGGAAGGAACGAAAAATATGTGTCTTCTTCTATCACCTGTGAGTGAAAATATTCTAATTTGCAAAACTCAAGCATTATGAATGAGAAATTGGGAACAACAAAATTGGAGGTTAAGCTCTACAGTCTTCTATTTAACTGAATTATGTAAGGAGAAGATAATGAATCTGAAAAAGGTTCTTGTAAAGGCTGAGTTAGCTTATTACCGCTTTATCTGTTTCTAGGAGTAGCTGATCTATTGTCGTGACCTCCGCCATGATAGCACCATTAGTTAGTAGAACACCCTTTGGATCCCCGGTTGTTCCACTTGTATACATGAATGTGCAGATATCAGTCTTCTCTTTTGGACGCAGCTTACAAGTTTCACTTCCCTAAAAGAAACAGGAAATGGTCAGATCTCTGTATGCATTCAGTTCATAACAACAATGAAAATACTTTCGACTATGCTCTCATTCAGACTGTTGGTTTCAATAATTTCTCTGCTTAAATTCCACCAAAGAGTGGTCCTTTTAGCAGTAATGACTATTTAGGGGGTGTTTGAATGCATTCGAAAATTAAAATTGCAATGATTGTTTTAGGGAACATTTGGTTGCATCTTTCAAGATATTTGGTGCAACCAAACGCACCCTTATATTAAGTTTAAATAACCAAATCGGAATTACCTTTTTGCATTATTCATTTTGAGGGACTGTGCTCCAAATTACAATCATGTTACTTTCAAGCAACACTTGAAACAAACGTAACTGCAATTTTACAGATCCTTCTTACAACTAATACGAAGGATTACAACTTAAGATGGGAATTGCTTGAAAGAGCTTTAATGAAGTCAATTAAACTCAGAGGCAATGGGTATTACAAGAATTTCTAATGTAAAAATATCATGAGACATCATAAATTGAGGTAACAATCTGCGATCCTAAACAGCACTTGTAAGGATAGAAGAAGAATTGGCATACAGCTTCAATCTTATTCTCTTGAACGAAAGCTATTGAGACCTCAGCGTGGTTGATAATGAATTCTACTGCATTAGCACCTGCAACATGTATACAGCCACTGAATCTGATCATTTCTTATCCTATATGAATTAGCTAACTCGTATCAGGGCGTAGTTGAAAACTCAAAACTCAGACTCAACTCAATGTCCAACAAGGTCAAGTTGACATAAAGATCAGACAAGTTTTCACTTTACTTGACTTAATATTCAGTAAATAAAATTAATAAATTAGTTATATGTACTTCAACTGTATATACAGGCTAGAAGTAACATGACAACAACTTGTACTCTACTGGTTAGACATCTTCTCTCACAAAACATTTTAGCCAAAAAAAGGGTCTTCTAACTAAGTGATTTGAGTCAACTGAATCAACACCACTGAGTTGAGGGCCAGGTCTTGTACATTCTGGGTCTACATTACAACCTGACCCAAAAATCTGCCGAGTTACTTGACTTGGTCAAATTACAAGTCAAGTCACAAAATTTTGGGTCTGGCTCCATGGCTTAGTGGTAGACAGACTTCTGTTTCAACACTGAGACCAGGGATCAAGTGCCCATGTGGCGTGAGTGGGTGTGTGAGTGTCTGGAGTGTGGGTAACAAAAAAAGTCACAAAATTCTGAAACTATGAATGAGGGTACTGTTTTAAGGGAAATACAAGTGCGCTCGTGACATGTTGACAATATACATAGGATTGAATAATTTAAGAAAGGTTAATGCTCCAGTGCTCCTAGTTGTATTGCAGCAGACAGTCCGATCAATTGATCTAGACTGTCGATTGGTTCAACATATATTTCATGGACAACCATGTAAATATCACAATAACCTGAAAATCATAATCATCTTATCAGTAGCCTTTAATATGGACAGTTAAGATTGTTTACACAAAAATAGTTCAATCAACCTTCATGGGTTGCTTACAATCATGAAGAATCACTTTTGTGGGCAACCCTAACTATCCTATCCATAGCTTGGAAAAAGGATGGCTACAAAAAGTAAGACCATTCAAAGGATGGATTGGATCATCTATCAATCTAATTTTTGCATGGTAACCTCAATAAATAAAAAATCAAGCACCTCAATAGATCTTTAATCCAATCCACTAATTCAATGAACCATGTATAGTCACCTTATTCTTGGGTTTCTCTTCAATCACCGATCGACGACTCCAAGAGTCCAAAGTCCGAAGATGCAATCCGATCTGCAGGACAAGAGATCAGTACCGTTCATCGCTTACCGACAAGGCCATTTGAGCTTGACCCACATGGAATTATTATCTAGCAATAGCAATGGACACTCAATTTTCATAAATCACCTACATGGGAAAGACTGTATGCAGGTCATTGGTGATCTCCTTAAATTTGTTCATTTTCCATACAGATGGCCCTGTCCTACAAAATCCAGAATATAAAACATAGAGTATCAGTTTTATAATCAAAGATCAAAAAAGAAAAAACAATAACAAAATAACTGGGCCCACATGGCCCAATATGAAGAAACCTCCACTAACATTGTACTTTATTCATTCTTTACAGTGGGATGGGATCCACCTCATGTACTACTCAAATCTCCAACAATCTTTCTAGGCATAAAGGGTGCATGTGGGGCCTGGCAAACCTCCCACATTGAAACATCACAAACAAAATATTGTAATATAAGGTGTCCAAAGTCCAAACACACCTTTAAAATCATGTGGGTTTTAATTTTCTTATTGGTAGTGAGATGAAAATTCCAAAATAAAGAAAGGTATTGAAGAAATGCCAATTTATCTTTCAGGCTCAACAACTACTGAGCAATGCACTCGAGAACAGAGACTTTGAAGGCTTAGTCGATCCAACTAAAGTTCTAAGGATCCCATTCAAGTCCTCGTTTGATTGGGGGTCAATCAGTGCAACAATGGTCCACATTCATCAGAAATGCCCAGCCAATGAGTGGCTCAGTCTGATTTTTCATAACATGTGGTCATCATGTTGTGTCATATTAGTGCTCCTAACTATAACCTCCACGTTGAGTGGGCTCCACCAACAGAAGCACAGGACAGCCACAGTGAGGTCATGATGCCAGCAGCTTGGATCACCTAACAATTTATATTTTCTTCTTTGTACAAAATGAAAGACTTGGCCCACTTTTAATGCACATCCCTATCAAAAATTAATTTGATCAAATTATGCTAACCATCCAACGGATGACCTACAAATTGGACGGTCCATATTGATTAGGCTAGGAAGAGTCATTGATGGACCTTACATCTCATAGGCCCACATTTGATTGCCCATCCTTCTCAATGGGATTATCATAACCACCCAATCAATGGTCATAAAGATGGATGCTTCTGACAGTTGCCCTTCAGTTTGTTCAAGTGGGGCCCACACTACAGTGGAATGATAATTATATGGATCAATGAGTAAACTTTTTGAAAACCTCTTTAAAAAAATATATTCTAAAATGTAAACTTAATAATATGTGGACCCTCGCCGATTTCTCCGCGCTCCCACACGACGTCGTTCTCCCTTTCCCTTTCGGAAGAAGAAGAAGAAGAGGTGCGTGCGTGCGAAATCGCCGTTTGTGCCACTGGCTTGCCTCGTTCTCGAGGGCTTTGTTTGGTTGTCGTGTTGAGCTGAATATGCTTAAATGAATTTATATAAGACCAGAGTCGCCACTAGCCAATTACTTCGAATCTACAGTCGGCTAGACCCCGTAGAAACGTTAGAGAAGGGGATCTGAAGATCCTTTTCTCTAAAATGACTCCTGTTGATCTGCGGTCAGAGATTCAAGGTAAGGGATCACGGTTACAGGGTGGGAAGAGGTTAAGCACCCCACACACTGCCCGTACCGAAGTACGGTCTCTACTTCACAGAATCGATCGAATACTTGAAAGTCTAATTTAATCCTCGTATATTCTCATGGATGATATGATGCATGAATGCGGGTCTGAACAGTAAGAGTTTCTGATGGGCAGGTTCCAACAACGGGCAAGCCCAGAGCATACGCTCGAACTGACAGGTGCTTAATATAAAGACATATGCATGTGTGCTTGAGTAATCAAGGTGCTTGTAGTGAAGCAGGGGGGGTTGGAAGGAAAGTAAATGTTGCACTTATGCTAGATGCAAATGAGATGATGCTGGATGAATGATAGCTGGGTGGACGGAGGTGTCGCAAGGGTTGGCTTCGAGTGGCTGGATCAAGACTTGGATGGCTTGGGAGGCTTGGACCAGTGGTCAGGCTGGGCTGGACCAGGGTTAGACTCTCCTCACTCGGGCTCTCCTTGGTGGAAAAATGGGCTAAAGGGTGGAGAGATGGACTCAGAGCTCTCGGACTGGCTGGACTTCGAATGGCCTGTTGAAATGAGAAGGGGAGGGGGGTATTTATAGCAGCGGAGAGTGGCAGAAGTCGTAATTTTGTCCGGGCGGCCTGCCATGGGCCGCCCGTACGGCCGCTCCTCGGTTTCCAGCGAGTACGGCCGTTCCCTCGGGGCTGCTGTTGGACTCGCTGGTTGACTCAGTGAGTTGACTCAGCGGGTCGACTCGGTGGTTTGACTCGACGGGTTGACTCGACGGGTTGACTCGGTGTTTTGACTCGACGGGTTGACTCGACGGGTTGACTCAGCGGGTTAACTCAGCGGGTTAACTCAGCGAGTTGACTCAGTGAGTTTGACTTTTTTGGGATTTTTTGACTGGACTTTTTTATGGGGGGTTTTTCAGGGTGGTTTTTAGGACTGGGTTGACTGGGTTCAGGCTTGAACTGGGCTATGGAATGGGGCTTACAAGGGTGAGTTTGCTGAGTTTGGACTTGGGATTTGGGGGTATGGTCCTCCGTTCAACCAGCTATCTCTACCAACAGTGTAGCCGAAGGTGGGGTGTCTACAGATGCCCCTCTTTGGCAGAGGTTGCGTGCAACCGAATGCCAAAGCAAGTGGACACCCCACTTCTGACCCGGTCATTCATAGATCATGGTCTGAAATCTTTGCTTGCTTTTGCATCTGTGCCAGTTGATCGTTTGGAGATCGCTCACTTGCACATACCGCGAGAGTTTGGAGAAAACGTTGCGATTGTCCCTGCAGTTTGCTGCAACCTGGGTACCCAATCGCAACCCTTCCATTTCCGACCGGTACTAACATCGGAAAGGTACAGCAGAGCCTCTGCGTCGACAGTCTTATGAGGTTACTGACCTTGTGATTGATTGTATGTTTGATGTTTTCCCAGATCACTCCAGGAATACTTGTTTCGCTTGACTGTCAAAGTGGTTAGACGCCCTGCGTCCGATAGTCTTACGGGATTCTACTACGCCGACTTGGACTCAGTCAAGGTACTTCAGGCATCCACGCCTAGGTATGTGCGGGTGGGCTTTTCCACCCGATCTGCTGGTTTTGATGCTTGGTTTGCAATTCATTCTTTCCTTGATTGTGGTCTGGAATCTTTGTTGTCCTTTGTATCTGAGTCAGTTGATTGTTTGGAAATTGATAACTCGCACATACCGCGAGAGTTTGGAGAAAACGTTGCGATTGTCCCTGCAGTTTGCTGCAACCTGGGTACCCAATCGCAACCCTTCCATTCCCGATCGGTACTAACATCGGAAAGGTACAGCAGAGCCTCTGCGTCCGTTAGTCTTACGAGGATGCTGACCCTGAGACTGATTGTGTGATGTTTGATGTTTTCCCAGATCACTCCAGGAGTACTTGTTTCGCTTGACTGTCAAAGTGGTTAGACGCCCTGCGTCCGATAGTCTTACGGGATTCTACTACGCCGACTTGGACTCAGTCAAGGTACTTCAGGCATCCACGCCTAGGTATGTGCGGGTGAACTCTTTCCACCCAATCTGCTGATTTGGATACTTGGGTTACAATTCATCGTTTCCACCTGTTCAAATGGTTTCTGTGACCGAGTCTTTTGGCTTTCATCTTTTTGTATCTTGGCATGGGGTACGACCGCACTGACACTGGAGTTCAGTTCGACCGTACTTTGAGTGCATTGGATCCGATGATCTCCGGGGAAACCGCGAGACATCAGATCTTATTTGATTTTTGCTTCGGCTCCTACCCAGAGATATAGAAGATCTCCCAGCGTGTTGGAGGCAGAACGCTCTACTGGAAAACATTTTTGGATTTTTGAAAAGGCACCCACTCTGGGGAGTGATACTCCGTGGGGTTTTTATTTGCAAATAGAAATATTTTTTTGTCTTTTTGAAATGGGAACCTGGTTTGCACGTGCCTCCACTAGGGATGCCTGTGGGGTCTTTGGCTAACCGGCTTTTATTTTGAAAGCAGGTAAACATGATGATTGATGCGATGGATGCTGATGCATGGAGATGCATGATGAATGCATGGCTTGGCTCATTCTCTTCTGGTCTGATGATTTTGCTTTTGCTGGAGATGCAGAGAATTTTGAGCTTATTACTTACAGGGTTGTACTCCCTTGGGGATTTTTCTTTTTGATACGGAGGTTTGGACAGCGGGTTGGTCAAGATCCCGACCCGTGGTCAATCAGGTCCATCGTCCCAAGATGCTGTTTCTTTGCTAATGAGAACGTACGAGGATATCATTCGACTTCAAGATGTTCTTCTGGGCATTCATGTGATTGAGATGGTGTTTAGTTGCCCGTTTTGGTCAAGATTTCAATTTGCAGGCGATTGGATCCGTCATCCCATACTGTGAAGTGAGCGGAGTTCAAGACTCCTGAATTGTAGTGCTGGGGATGCTAATTTTTGTGATTTTTTTTTTTTTATAAATATGTGGTCCGAATCTTTACCTGAGCGATCAGGATAGAGATTGGTTATTGAAAACACAGGAAATATTTTTGTGATTTTTCGAAATATTTCTGATGAAAGCAAGAAAAGTATTTTTGTGATTTTTGCAGATATTTTGATTGAAAGCAAGAGAGATATTTTTGTGATTTTTGCAGATATTTGATGGAAATATTTTTGTGATTTTTGAAGAGATGATTTTGCAATGTTTTTGTATTTTGTGATTTTTCTGAAATGCAGGGAAAAGATATGGAATTTCCATCCACTTCCAGCTTCTACTGCTGGTAAGGCACCCGATCCATTTTACGTCAGCGAGCAAGACGAGTCTCACACAGTTAAGTGCCGTAGTTTTACATCTTCGGATGAGGGGATTTTGAGGGTTTTCAGTCAACACACCCACAAAGTTGCCTGTTCCTCATGTGCAATGCACATAGACCACGTATCGTCCGACGGACTCCTTCGGCCACAAAATGAGCCACATCCTCACATTTCCCTTAGTCACTCCAGTTTGGGGTCTTACGTTGCTCACAATTCCGTGAGGGTGAGCTCCACCTCCCAACAGCCTTAATCCCCTTCATGAGTTCTAGGAACAGGGAACATCCGTCAGCTTCAACAGCGACTTCCAAATCAAGGTTGTCTATCACGGTGCGTTCAACACGAACAGGATTGCGGAGTTCTGTCTGCCACAGCCCTTACCTGTTTAAGAGATTCCAGACACCCGTACGATCAAGTGTCAGCCATGCCTGGAACAGGTTAGGAAAGAAAGCCCCCGAGAAGTTAATCCCAGTGTAGTTTAAGGTCTTCGGACCGCTGGGGATGAATTGGTGGATCGAAACTGGTGGTGAAAACTTTTTTGTTTTATATTGTATATATTTTTTTGTTTTGAAAAAGTTCCAGACTTCAACTCGAGTAATCGAGATTGACACTGGTTTTTATGGAAAGCTTTAAAATATTTTTGGTATTTTTGAGATGATCCGGGTTATCGAACCATGATCCCAACGGTCGAGGCCGATGCCGGTTTTTAGTTGAAAGTGAGAAAGGTCCCCCGAGAAATTAATCCCAGTGTAGTTTAAGGTCTTCGGACCATGAAACTGTACAAAAGAGGGGCAAACATGTTTTTTTTTTGTTTTTTGGAAAAATGTCCGCTGTCAGCGGATGGACAATCCAGACTGATGCTGGTTTTTATTGAAAATCTCTCGGGATGTCGATCCCGACGTAGTTTAAGGTCTTCGGACCAAAACTTTAAAAGCGGGGCTGGTAATATATTTTTATGATTTTTGAAAATGTCCGGAGTCATTGATCTTGAGCAAACAAGACCGACGCCGGCTTTTATTGAAAATCTCTCGGGATGTCGATCCCGACGTAGTTTAAGGTCTTCGGACCCAGACTTAGTAAAAGGGGGGCAAACACATTTTTTTTTTTTTTTTCGAAATGATCCAGATCATCAGATCTTGGCCTGAAAGGCTGGGATCGATGTTGGTTTTTATTAAGAATCTCTCGGGACGTTGATCCCGACGTAGTTTAAGGTCTTCGGACCCAAAACTTTAAAAGAGGAAAGACATTTTTTGTTTTCTTTTTTTTTTTTGGAAAAAATTCTGGGTCATCGATTCTGATTTTGATGGTCGAGATCGATACCCATTTTTATTAAAAATCCCTCGGGATCTTGATCCCGACGTAGTTTAAGGTCTTCGGACCAAAACTGTACAAGTGATGTATATATTTTTTTGGTTTTCTGAAAATGTCCGGAGCCACCAGATCTTGAAGAAGACTGATGCCGGTTTTATTGACAATCCCTCGGGATCTTGGTCCCGACGTAGTTTAAGGTCTTCGGACCAGGTTGATGGGGTTGGGCATACTTACCTTGCTTTGTTTAGCTTCTGACGGGGCTGATTGTGATTTGAATGGTTTGAATTGCTTGATTAGGCCTTGTGGGCCCACTTGGTGATTTGATCTTGGATTCTGGCCTTCTTTTGACGATCGAACCTTTGATCTTGCTGCTCCATGACTTGAGTAAGCTTTCCAACGGTTTGGATCCTGATGATCTAGTCCTTGAATAGTTCAAATTGATAGATTCGGCCTTGTGGGCCCACTTGAGACCTTAGCTTTACTTTGGGGCACCTCTTTTGATGATTTGTGAGGCTAGGAATGCTTCTCATGGTGTGGATGATGGCTTGAACGTCTCTGATCGCTTGATTTGGCTTTGTGGGCCCACTTGATGATTAGATCTTGGATTCTGGCCCTTCTTGTGATGATCAAACCTTTGATCTTGTTGTTTGACGGCTCATGTAGGTTCTTCAATGGTTTAGATCATGATGATCTAGTCTTTGAATGGCTTGGATTGCTTGTGGCCCCCACTTGATCACTTTCCCCCTTCTTTGGCTTGATCAGCCATATTCCGGCCACATTGCTTCGTGATTGGACCAATGGGGCACCTTTTGTATGATCTTGATCATCTTCAGTTGAAATTTGGAGTGGACCGGAGCCTTGGGCGGCCCACGGAGCGCCATCTGCTGACGTGGACTGTCAGCCTCACCTACCAAAAGCCCCGGAGCCAATCCCGCGGAGAGAGGGGATCTGCGTCCGTACGGGCGGCCCAGGGCAGGCCGCCCAGAGCTCGCCTCTTGAGCGGCCTGGGCTGGCTCTGGTTCGGACATCCTCTGCTGTCTGTTGCTGCTGTCCCCACATTCCCTGTACTGGACCGTTCGATTCCAGCCATGAATCTTCTTGTCCCCTTGTCTTTTCTCTTCATCTTGTCTTCTTCTCATTTTGTCCTTTCTTGGGCAATGGATGGTGGAGATTTGGGGGCTGTGGGGGCTGTCCAAGGTGGGTCCCACACTTCAGATTTTCAATTGAGCTTTGATAATGGGGAGATGTCTTTAATGGATGGGGGAGATGGGACATTAAATGGAAGCATTGATGAGGGGCTAGGGATGGTGGTTGGTGGAGCTTTGAATGGCTCCATTAATGGTGGGATGGCTGGATTTTCAGATTTGAATGAGACCTTCATCATGGGAGGAATGGATGGTATAGATGGGATGATGGGATGGGACATAGGTGAGGCTATGCATCCCTTGAGTGTGGGCCCCATGGATGATGTGATGGACGGTGATGATGGGACTATGAGGGACATAGATGGGCTGATCTCATGTCTGGATGGTATGGATGGCTCAGATGGTACCTTTGACGGTTTGGATGCTCTGGATGAGGGCCGAGACGTGCGGCACACTTGTTTGGGTGGACTTGATGTGATCATTGATGATGTCCCCTTGATGATGGACGGTGTAGATGCCTCGATGATCCCCTTGATCGGCCAGGATGATGACTGGATACATGATTTTCTGTTGGAGGGGGCCGCAGGTCCAGATCCGACCGTTGACTCTTTGATCGGGGTTGCCGGGACCCCTTTGGATGGTTCAGATGTATTCTTTGACGGTCAGGTTGGTCAGGATGCCACGATGTGCGGTGTGATCTTCACTGATGGCTCTTTTGGTTGGGAGCATTGTCCTTCTTTTGGTCATCGGCCCTTGCGCACTCTGTTCACGAGGTGGGCGAGTCTTCTCATGCGGCTGAGGTTGTGACAGTTTCCGACAGTGATGCGGCTATATCAGACATAGCCGTTACTGGGGACAGGTCAGGGGCTGTCGAGTCTGCAGAGGTTCCAGCTTTTCCTTCTCCTTCTCCCGTTGACCTTCCGATCCTCGATGAGTCATTATTGATTTCTGGGCCTTTTGTTCTGGATGGGGTACCAGTGAGGACTTATCAGCTGCTTCCTCGTTCTTCTTGCTCGCCACGACTGCTTGCTTGGCTTGACAGCTTGTCAGTTTATGATATTCGAGATTTGGAGTCTTATGGCTTTGGCAGTCTGATTCATCTGGCCAGAGTTGATATTGATTGGAGGATGCTTGGAGCTGCCTTGATTGACTGGGTCCCTTCGTTGAACTTGGTTGCGTTCAACGATATGGAGATGGGGCCTTCTTTGGAGGAGCTTGCACGCTTGACAGGCTTACCCTTGGATTATACTCAGTATTTTTCGCCGAAGACATCGCCGAAGACTGCTACACCGCCGAACTGGTTCGGGATCCCCTATCTTGTTCGACCTGCAGCTAGTGGCCAGGATGCTGTAGTGTTCTCTTTGGACTTGCTGTATGATCTTTTTTCGGGTCCTCAGAGTACGGCCGGTTCCACCTTTGCTCGGAACGCACTGATGTTCTGTTTGATTGCTGAGGTGCTGTTCTCGGGATGGCGCAGGTCCCAGACTCCTTTGCTTTTTGAGGTGATGAGCCGAGCTGTCCGTCGGCAGGGGATCATTTCTCTCATCTTGGCCGAGCTATTCGATGGGCTGACTGACTGCGCCCTGGGTCGCACTCGTGTTCTTCGCGGCTGTTGTGCCTTTCTTCAGGTATCTTTTCTGCGTCTTTTCCTTTTGCTTTGTTTAGGGATTGCTTTGCTCTAGCTGAACTTCTTTTCCTTTTTGTGATCAGGTCTGGCTATGGGAGCGTCTTTCTCTGACCGTTCCTGTACCTCTTCCTGGCATCCCTAGCTCTGACATTATGCGTTATATCATCGAGTTCCTTCCGCATACGGCTAGGATGAGCGAGCCCTTGTATCGCAGGATGTTTGCTGAACTTCGTGACTGGAACGTTCGTTGGGAGTCATCTTGGCTTTCACTTCCTCCAGTGCTTTGCGATACACACCGCCATCCTCTGATGTTGGTAGGCTTTCGATCCTACTTTTCTTACCATCCCATCCGGTTCCTGCGGCAGTTTGGGTATGAGCAGGATGTTCCTCATTTCGCTTTCGCGGGTATCGGGCGTCGAGCACTTCCATCCAGATCCTCTGACTTTAGGACCCGGATTGATTGTTCTTGGGCGAGTTATTTGACAGCTGATTTGTTGGGATTTGAGCTACGGACTTTTCCGATGGCGACCGCCCCATATCAGTACTGGGTTGCTGAGCAGTCTTTGTACCGACGTATCCCTTGTTGGCATCAGACTGCTGATGAGGATGAGCAGGATATTCTTGGAGATGCTGGCTCTTCATCTGGTTCATATGAACCTTTTGAGGAGCGCCCTTTTGTCGATCCTGGCTTCCTCTTGGCCACTCATGGTCATCTGCTGTCTGAGATCTCTGCACTTCGGTATCATTGTGAGATGATGTCGAGGAGATTGGCTGCCGATCGGAGGTTGTCTGATGAGGAGACAGCGATCCGTACCCTTGAGCGCGATGAGGCGCATTACCTGCGTATGGAGGTGAGCAGGTTGAGAGCGAGACTATCTTTTTATGAGTCAAAGGTCTCACCTGATGTGGCCGAGGAGGAGGGTAGAGATTGATTGTGTTGGCCACCTGCACACTGATTTTTGCATATATGATTGATGATGATGCATTTTTTTTGTATTTTTGAAAAAGATGATATGTGTAAGAGAAATATAATGCATTTAATTGAAAAGAGAAAACTGTTTGAAAATCTATTGTGCCATTAGTTGTCTTGTGAGTGTTTCTGGACTTTGTGTCGGGATATAGGAATCAGAACTGGGGCTCGGTCAATGATTTGACTGATGTCTCGAGATTTGTCTTGCTTGATCCTTTGGTTCCCTAGAGATGTAGGCAATGGAAACTCTTGCTTCCTGAGATTGTCAGAGTTTGTAGAGTTCTTCGCTCCTGACTGCGCTTCTTCTTGTTCTTGAACTGTAACCGCTTGAACTGATCGGGACCGTCTGCTTTCTTGGTACCTACACTTTTATTTTTTCTTTTCTTTTTTTTTTCTTTTTTTTTTCATTTTGAGCCATTTTTGCCTGTAGTGCTCTTTCGAGTTTTCACCAAGTCCGCTGTATGCCCACTGTTTTTACTCGGAGCGCCCTTTCGGGTTTTCACTCCGCCCTCTTTGTTTAGGCACACCTTTCTTTTTCTTTTTCTTTTTCTTTTTCTTTTCTTTTTTTTTTCTTTTCTTTCTGGATCTCTGGATAACTGCGGCGGCTAGAGGTCGGGAATCCGTCGTTGCCGGCCGATGGCAGTCTTTCAGCCCCTATCCTAAGTTACGATGATAGAGCTGTCGGTCTTTGCTAAAGACTCCTCTGAGATGAATGGATGGATGACTGTGTTTCTTTTTGGGTTGATTTTTTCCTCGGGTGCCTTGCTTTGGCTTCCCTTTTTCTTTCTCTTTTCTCTCTTTTTTTTTTTTTTTCTTCTGTATTCTTTTTCTCTCTTTTTTTTTGTCTTTTCCTTTTGAATCCCCTTTTTTTTTTATATATTTTTCTCTTTTTGAATCCCCTTATTTGAAACACTTGTTGGTGGACGGGATGATTTCTCAGAGATCTTAGCTTTGACCCCTTGACTTCAGCTCTATTAAAGTAACCTTTGATAAGGTCAGAATAACTTACCCGTGAAAGATCTTCACGTTGTCGGCGTTGGTTGGCTCAGGAAGATCCACCCCTCTCATGCTGGTGAGTCTGAGGGCGCCTCCGGGAAGTACTTCTCTGATGATCAGCGACCCGTCCCACGAGGGTTTGAACTTTCCTCTGGGGTCCGGAAGGTGCGACGGTAGAATCTTCTTCATGACCATGTCGCCTACCTTGAAACTCCTTTTTTGGACTCTCTTGTTGTAAGCCCGAGCGATCCTTTTCTGATAACATTGTGAATGACTTAGTGCACGCATGCGCTTTTCATCTGCTAGCTGCAACTGATCGAATCTGGCCCGTTGCCATTCTCCTTCTTCAATTTCGCTTTCTAATAACACCCGAAGTGATGGTATTTCCACTTCGACTGGTAGAACTGCTTCCATTCCATAAGTAAGCTCGAAAGGAGTAACGCCCGTAGCAGACCGTACAGACGTTCGATAGGCCCAAAGTGCATATGGGAGCATATTTGACCAATCTCGATAGGTCACGACCATCTTCTCAAGTATCCTGACGATTGTCTTGTTTGCGGCTTCCACCCCACCATTCATCTGGGGACGGTAGGGGCTTGATCGATGACGTTGGATCTTGAACTTGCTGAGGAAGTCATCCATCTTCTTGTTGATGAACGGGGTCCCATTATCTGTGATGATGGCATTAGGGATTCCATATCGGCATATGATGTTGTTCTTCATGAATTTGATCACTTGAGATGCTGCAATCGTGGTGTAGGAGGCTGCCTCTACCCACTTGGTGAAGTAGTCGACTGCCACAAGTATGTACTCGTGACCATTTGATGCTTTGGGACTGATCTTGCCGATGATGTCGAGTCCCCACATGGAGAAGGGCCAGGGGGTGGTCAGGTTGTATAACTCTGATTATGGGGCATGGATTTGATTCGCATGCTCTTGACACTTGAAGCATTTTCTGACGTGCTTGCAACAGTCTGTCTCCATGGTGAGCCAGTAATAGCCGAGTCGTAGAATCTTCTTTGCCATCATGTGCCCATTCATGTGTGGGCCACAGATTCCTTCGTGTATTTCTTTCATGATCTTTGCAGCTTCTGTTTCATCGACGCATCGGAGGAGGATGTGATTATAGGATCGCTTGTAGAGAACTTCGCCACTGATGGTGAACTGGCCAGCCAAACGTTGGATGGTTCGGCGATCTGTTGCTGTTGCTGATTCTGGATACTCCTGGGTTTCGAGATATTGCTTGATGTCGGCATACCAGGGTTTGTCAGGGACAGCTTCGGCTTCTTCTATTTGCAGGCAAAAAGCAGGTTCTTCTTGAATTTCGACTGTGAGCTCCCATTCTGAAGCTCCTTTTGGGATCTCGAGCATTGATGCGAGCGTGGCGAGAGCATCTGCAAACTGGTTCTTGGCTCTGGGCATGTATGAGAAGGTGATTTCCTTGAATTCTTCGATCAGATTGTCAAGATACACATGATATGGTATCAACTTCTCGTCTTTGGTCTTCCATTCGCCATTGGTCTGATTGATGATAAGCTGTGAGTCTCCAAATACTCGTAGCTTCTTGACGCCCAAGATTATGGCTTCCCTTAAGCCAGCGATGCATGCTTCGTACTCTGCCATGTTGTTGGTGCACTCGAATGCTATGCGCCTTGAGATAGGAATAGGGACATCGTCTGGAGAGTAGAGGATTGCTCCAATACCGTTTCCTTTAGAGTTTGCTGCGCCGTCGAAGAATAACGTCCACTCATCTTTTTTCTTCTTTTCATCCCCTTCAATAAGCAAGAGATCTTCATCAGGGAAGAACGTCTTGAGCGGTTGATAATCCAGGAGAGAGTGAGCCGCAAGATGATCGGCGAGGGCCTGTCCCTTGATTGCCTTTTGAGTGACATAGGTGATGTCGAACTCAGACAAGAGTAGCTGCCATTTAGCTATCCTTCCAGTGAGTGCCGGTTTCTCGAACAGGTATTTGAGCGGATCCATGTGAGCGAGAAGGAGAATAGGGAATGCAATCATGTATTGACGGAGTCGCTGAGTTGCCCAGACTAGGGCGAGGCAAGTCTTCTCGATCGGGGAATACCTGGTCTCGTAGTCGGTGAACTTTCGACTCAAATAGTATATTGCTTGTTCTTTCTTCCCGGTTTCGTCGTGTTGGCCGAGGACACAGCCAATGGCTTCTGTTGCTACCGAGATGTATAACAATAGTGGTCGTCCAGGAGTGGGAGGCACTAGGACTGGAGGATTCATGAGATATTTCTTGATGCGGTTGAAGGCGACTTGGCAATCGTCATTCCATTCTTTTGGGACGTTCTTCCGAAGGAGCTTGAATATGGGCTCACAGATAGGTGTGAGCTGTGCGATGAAGCGACTGATGTATTGAATTCTGCCGAGGAAGCCACGAATTTCTTTCTCTGTTCTAGGAGGGGGCATCTCGATGATTGCTCTGGTTTTGGTCTCGTCGACCCTGATGCCATCCTCGCTCACCATAAAGCCGAGGAGCTTACCTCCCATTGCACCGAAGACACACTTCTGAGGGTTGAGGCGAAGCTTGTACTTTTCTAATCTGTTGAATAACTTCTTCAGATCTTCAAAGTGTCCTTCAATTGTGCGAGATTTGACGATCATGTCGTCCACATATACTTCGAGCTCTTTGTTCATCATGTCGTGGAATAGTGCTGTCATTGCTCGCTGATATGTTGCTCCTGCGTTCTTCAGACCGAACGGCATTACCCTGTAACAGAAGGTTCCCCAGGGAGTGATGAACGATGTCTTCTCGCGATCTTCGACGGCCATCTTGATCTGATTGTAACCTGAGAACCCGTCCATGAATGAGAAGATCTTGTATCCTGCAGTGTTGTCGACTAGAGTGTCGATATGTGGCAAAGGGAAGTCATCTTTTGGACTGGCTTTGTTGAGATCTCGGAAGTCGATGCACATTCGAACCTTGCCGTCCTTCTTTGGTACTGGCACGATGTTGGCGAGCCATTCAGGGTAGTTGGAGACTACCAAGAATCCCGCGTTGTATTGTTTGATGACTTCATCTCGGACTTTTAGGGCCCATTCTGGCTTCATTCTTCGGAGTTTCTGCTTCACTGGCTTCATATCTGCCTTGGTTGGCAGATGGTGTACAACGAGCTCTTCATCGAGCCCCGGCATGTCTTCATATGAGAACGCGAAGTTGGACAATCTTGGAGCTAGGAACTCTATCATTTTCTGTTTCATCTCAGGTGGCAACGATTTTCCAATGCGTACTTCCCTAGGGATCTCAGGCGTCCCCAAGTTTACTATCTCGAAATCATCGGCTACAACATTGGCTTTAGATTCGAACTTTTTGAGGAGATCCTCTAGTTCGGGAGCTGGATCATCATCTTCCTCGTCCCGAGCTTCGTCCAGACCCATGAGCTCAAAGTCTAATTCGATGTCGAAATCATATGATTCGACTTCAAACTCATGCGACTCTTTAGACGAACTTGGCACACTATTGAATGCAGGGAAAGAAATATTTTTTAATTTTTGAGATTTTTCTGAAATTGAGATGCTAGATGTTTTTGGTTTTTGAAAGTTTTTGATTTTTTTGGCTTTTCGAAATTCACGGGACTTTGAACAAGTGGGCATTGCAGACCATGATTGAGCCCAACTTGTTCCAAAGTTCCGGTCGCTGCCTAAACAGGAGTTTTTTTTTGAAGCCAGAGCCCTCAGATGGCTCTTTGGCTGATTCAAAAGTGAGGGGAACGGATGACCATTCAGGACCCCACACTTCCTCCCCTGAAGAGGTGGGGGTTGATGATTTGGGTGAAGAATCATGGTCTGGCCCAATGACCATGACTTCTTGCTGGTCGGGTTCGAGATCTGAGTTGTACTCAGTCCCTCCCGGATCACTTACCTCGCATTGCAGTTCGTCTGGTTCCACAGCTAGACACAAGTTTGGAACCTGGACATCAGACCAATCTAGGGCTGGCCACTTCCCTTTCTTGGTCCAATGGATGGGCTGCTTCTGCCCCTGGCTGATGATTGATGATGTTGACTTTGCAGAGATGGGCAAGTCGTGCCCCTTGCTAATTGGTGATGAGATGGGCGAGTCGTGCCCCTTGCTGATTGAAGTGGGCAGGTTGTGCCCCTGGCTGTTTGAAGTGGGCAGGTTGTGCCCCTGGTTGGGCAAGTTGTGCCCCTGGTTGGGAGCAGGTGTCAGAGTAACCTGGTCCTGAAGCTGCTGTATTTGTCTTCCTTCTTCGTCTTCATCATTTCCTCCTTCTTCTGGAGGCTTAGAGGGTTCGAGAATCTGATCCCATCGAATGGGGGGCCACGTGGCCCAAACTAGGCTCATCGGGAGGCCTTTGTGTAGTGCAGTCGGTTGATTCCCTCCTGGATCTTTGCAAGGTTCTCCTGGCTTGACGAATTGGATGGGTGAGCACCGAAATTTCCTCCTTCTCTTGTCCATGAAGGTTGCCCTGTATCCGAGTCCCCACTTGCGTTGGTTATATACCAGCGGTACCTTTCTGGACTTGAAGTGATTCTTCATTCGGTATTTGAGGCTCAGACGCTCTGCCGGTGAAAAGACACGGTTCACCCTTATCGATTCTGGATTGGCGATAGAGTTCACAGTCTCAAATTCGAAACTGTGAAATGGGATGTCTTCTTCAGAGTGTTGGATATCGATGACCGGGATGTCTGGTTCAGTGGCAGCAGCATTAGAAGGAATGATGAGCTCCTTCTCTGCGTGGATAGAGATCACTTGATTTCCACAGATATACTTCACTCGTTGATGCAGGGTTGATGGCACAGCTCCAACCTTGTGCAGCCACGGTCGTCCGAGCAGCATGTTGAAAGAGGCTGATATATCCAGGATTTGGAATGTGATGGTAGAAACTTCTGGACCTATCTGTACCTCTATGTCGACCTCCCCTTCCACTGATCGGCGGGTGTTGTCAAATGCTCTGACGCATATGGTGCTGGGTCGGAATGAAGAAGGACTGATTCCTAGGCGTTCCGTGGTCTTGAGTGGGCAGACATTTAAGCTTGAGCCATTATCGATAAGGACCAGCGGAACACAGAGGTCTTTGTATCGTAAGGCTATGTTGAGGGATCGCCCATGATCTCGTCCCTCTGGTGGCAACTCATTATCGGTGAAGGTGATGGCGCGCGGAGCCAGTAGCTGTCCAATCATCAATGCAATCATCTCTGGTGCCGTATCGGAGGAGACATGAGCATCATTCAAGGTCTTGGCAAACATTTCTCGGTGTATGCGAGATGTGCAGAGTAGCTCCCATACTGAGATTTGTGCAGGGATTGACTTGAGCTGAGTTGCTACATCGTATGCGGCTTCATTTTTGCTGCCGAGGCCTGAAAGGGCGCCTTTGGGATCTCCTTTGTTCTGATTATCTCTTCGGATGCAACGCCCGTTGGGATTCATGTTTCCCACTTCCGCACATTCTGGATAGTGCCATGGAACCTCTTTGTAGTTTTCCTCCATTTTGCCTTCTAGGACCACTGGTTCTTGCAACGGTGCTGGTGTGGGTACCAGATCTTCCTCGTATAGAGCTTTTGCCTTGAGAACTACATTGTTGCCTGTGCTGAAGGGGGTAGTATCGAGGCTTGTCTTCATAGACCACATAAGGTCGTGGTCCTGGCTTGACTGTTCCTGGGGCAGGAGGCTCCCATGGAATGAATACTGGTCCTCTTGATATGGCAGGAGGTTTCTCTGTTCGTCCGAGCTGCCGTAGCGTGATTGATATGCCTCCGGGACTTGCCCCTTGCAATATGACAGGCTTGTCTGGAAGAGATCCTTCCAAGACAACGGGCTCTTGCTGCTGATGAGTGTAATCCTTCCATTGCGGATTGGATTGTTCTGGAGTTGCCCCTTGCAAGATGACAGGTTCGTATGTGGGCTCAATGTATGATTGTGCTCATTCCAAGACGACTGGTTCCCAGCTTGAATGGTTGTAAGGTGCCCCTTGAACAACTGGTATATCATATGGAGGTGCTCCTTCAAGCACTACTGGCTCGGAGATTGAAGGAAGAAAGGGACTTGCCCCTTGCAAGACTGGAGGAGGATTTGTTGGCTCATAAGTGTAGGCATGAATGGACTGAATAGGGGAGAAGAAGCGATCGATATGGTCCCCTTCTTCTATACTATTGACTGCAGGGCCACGAGACGAACTGGGGTCCGTTGGATGCTGAGGCAGAGGATTCTGAAGGGTGTTGGTGGAAGCTGCTGGAGAAATTCCAGGGACCGAGATGACGATCTTGCGGTCATCAATCAGGTCTTGTATGGCATTTTTCAAAGTATAGCATCGATCAGTGGCGTGGCCACGTCCTTGATGGTAGGCACAGTACTCATTTTCTCGGTAATTTGGAGGCAGAGGATGAGGCGGAGGCCTAGGTGTCATCAGAGTGAGTAACTGCTTTTGTACCAGCGTAGTCATGATTTGACTAAGTGGTTGACTGAGTGGAGTGAACTTCCTGAACTCCCTGTAATTCTGCCTGTTCTGGTATGAGTATTGGCCATTTCCCCTGAACTGCTGCTGTTGTCGAGGTGGCTGTGGCTGAGGATTCGGTTGTGGCTGATACCGCTGAGGCTGATGCTGAACTTGATTCTGCTGATACTGTTGACGTCCCTGTGGGGGAGCACGTTGATTTCCTTGAGCAGTGGTGTTGATGTTGTTTACCTCTGTTGGGCGGGGAGGAGAACCATTGCGGTTTCCATTCCCGTGCCCGATAGGTCTTCCTTCAACTCTGTTCCTCTTGACTGGAGTGGCTTGATGAGGCCATGGGGAGATCGTCCCGGCCCGGATTCCTGCTTCAACTTGCTCTCCAGCACGGATCAATTGTGAGAAATTCGCATATGGATGCGAGATGAGATACCCGGATATGCCTGGGTATGTTGAATGAACAATCATGGAGATTTGTTCTTCATCGTCGATGGGTGTCCGCATTCTGGCTGCCATAGCTCGCCAACGTCCCACATAAGCTGATAATGTTTCATCACTCCTTTGCCTGAGTGCTGCGAGGTCGGCTCTTTTGGGTGCCATGTTGAGATTATATGCGAATCTGTCGACGAAAGCCTGGGAGAGCTGTTCCCATGTTCTGATGCGGTGGCAGTCCAATGAAGTGTACCAATCTAGGGCATCGCCCTTCAGAGATTTTTGGAACAATCGAATGAGGGCCCCTTCGTTTCCTGAGATTGCACTCAGCTCTCCACAGAAGGCCTTGAGATGTGCTGTGGGACAACCGCTGCCGTCGTATCTTTTGAATTTCGGAACCTCAAAGTTTTGAGGTACTTGAGCATCTGGGAAAGGACACAAGTCTCTGAACTTGGTCGAAGGTAAGTCGATTCCTTGTTGTCGCTGAAGCTGATTTTGCAAGATCTGGAACTGCTCCCGCAACTCGTCCAGTCCTGAGTGATCTGTTCGAGCGACTGGTGCCTCCTGGAGTAAGGCACGTTCTTCTTCGGCATAGTGGTCGATGTCTTCGACCCTATGGGCTTGCTGAAAAGCAACCGCGGGTTGCTGAAATTGATTTGATGACTGAACTGGATTCTGATGAACTTGAGCTTGAAATGATGGTGACTGAACTGGAGACTGTACTGAAGGTTGAACTGGAACTTGCTGGAAATTAACTGGATTTTGCTGAATTGAAGATTGCTGTAAATTAACTGGATTTTGCTGAATTGAAGATTGCTGGAAATTAACTGGAATCCCATCGGCGGGGATGTGCTGGAATTGAAAAGTGCTCCTGTTTGCAGGAGGCTGAGATGCTGGGAAGTGACCCCCTTGTTGGGTATTCGCCACTGTCCGCTGATTGATGTGGGCTTGACACTGACCCCCATTGTGGGCATTCGCCAGTGCTGTCCCTGTTGCTGGAAATTGAATTGAAATCCCATCGGCGGGGACGTGCTGAGATCTACTGAGATTGTTATTTGCAAGATTGACTGGAAGCTGACTGGATGTTCCTGCAACGGAGGTGCTCTGAGATGGCCTTGTCGTCGCAGGAAGATATTGAGAAGGATGCCCCACAGCGAAGGGCTGAGATGGCTGCTGTCGGTAGTCTTGGGCAGACTCCGATGGTTGTGCTTGATTTGAACTGGAGGCCGGGAGGACCCGGCATGGTTACTGAGCTTGCTGAACTGGGCCAACCTGATTGTTGGCTGCTGCGGTGGTTTGTGCTTGCATGAATTGCAAGAGCATTTCTTGCATTTCTCTCATTCCTTGTGCCAATTCTTGTATGATTGGCGTATTGTCAACGGGCTGTTGCGCTGGAGGTTGCGCTTCTGCTATTTCGAGAGCAGGGAAGTGATGAGTTTCTTCTTCGTGGTCGGACATGGCTTGCTGAGCTCGAGTGCGGATTATGCTGCGGAAGGGAAGTTGTCTCCGCGTACGTTGAGCCCGAGGAGGCGCAATGGTGAGGACTGTACTCTACTCTTTTGGGTTTTGGGATTTTCTATTTTTTTTTGGTTTTGGAATTTTCTATTTTTTTTTTGTTTTGGGTTTTGGGTAGAATGCTATGCAGATGAGATTGTATGAGGATTAGTGACTTTCAAGTACGGGAAGGATCCTGTTTTTCAAGTCGGATCACGACTAGTGGGACTAGCTCATCCCCAGCAGAGTCGCCATTCTGTGGACCCTCGCCGATTTCTCCGCGCTCCCACACGACGTCGTTCTCCCTTTCCCTTTCGGAAGAAGAAGAAGAAGAGGTGCGTGCGTGCGAAATCGCCGTTTGTGCCACTGGCTTGCCTCGTTCTCGAGGGCTTTGTTTGGTTGTCGTGTTGAGCTGAATATGCTTAAATGAATTTATATAAGACCAGAGTCGCCACTAGCCAATTACTTCGAATCTACAGTCGGCTAGACCCCGTAGAAACGTTAGAGAAGGGGATCTGAAGATCCTTTTCTCTAAAATGACTCCTGTTGATCTGCGGTCAGAGATTCAAGGTAAGGGATCACGGTTACAGGGTGGGAAGAGGTTAAGCACCCCACACACTGCCCGTACCGAAGTACGGTCTCTACTTCACAGAATCGATCGAATACTTGAAAGTCTAATTTAATCCTCGTATATTCTCATGGATGATATGATGCATGAATGCGGGTCTGAACAGTAAGAGTTTCTGATGGGCAGGTTCCAACAACGGGCAAGCCCAGAGCATACGCTCGAATTGACAGGTGCTTAATATAAAGACATATGCATGTGTGCTTGAGTAATCAAGGTGCTTGTAGTGAAGCAGGGGGGGTTGGAAGGAAAGTAAATGTTGCACTTATGCTAGATGCAAATGAGATGATGCTGGATGAATGATAGCTGGGTGGACGGAGGTGTCGCAAGGGTTGGCTTCGAGTGGCTGGATCAAGACTTGGATGGCTTGGGAGGCTTGGACCAGTGGTCAGGCTGGGCTGGACCAGGGTTAGACTCTCCTCACTCGGGCTCTCCTTGGTGGAAAAATGGGCTAAAGGGTGGAGAGATGGACTCAGAGCTCTCGGACTGGCTGGACTTCGAATGGCCTGTTGAAATGAGAAGGGGAGGGGGGTATTTATAGCAGCGGAGAGTGGCAGAAGTCGTAATTTTGTCCGGGCGGCCTGCCATGGGCCGCCCGTACGGCCGCTCCTCGGTTTCCAGCGAGTACGGCCGTTCCCTCGGGGCTGCTGTTGGACTCGCTGGTTGACTCAGTGAGTTGACTCAGCGGGTCGACTCGGTGGTTTGACTCGACGGGTTGACTCGACGGGTTGACTCAGCGGGTTAACTCAGCGGGTTAACTCAGCGAGTTGACTCAGTGAGTTTGACTTTTTTGGGATTTTTTGACTGGACTTTTTTATGGGGGGTTTTTCAGGGTGGTTTTTAGGACTGGGTTGACTGGGTTCAGGCTTGAACTGGGCTATGGAATGGGGCTTACAAGGGTGAGTTTGGCTGAGTTTGGACTTGGGATTTGGGGGTATGGTCCTCCGTTCAACCAGCTATCTCTACCAACAGTGTAGCCGAAGGTGGGGTGTCTACATAATAATTAGGTAGTTTTTTTTAAATTTCCCGAAATAAATAAACAAAAAAGTCTGGTGGGCTCATTTTGGATGGCCCACCAGAGAGAGATTAGATCCACTGGAATACACAAAAATGGGTTTATCATAATTCAGGCCAACCAATATCCATTAAAAATCATCAAGAAAGAACCATACCATCCAAACATGTACAAATGGCAATAGATGGAGAGAAAAAGCTACAGCTAATGGCCCACCCAAAATCTAAATATCTCAATGAGGAATCCAAACAGGCCAGGTAACATAAATGCCAGACTCAATCCAACCCATCCACCGACCCTTCCCAAACCCCACCAAACGGGAATCAACCTCATCAAAACATGGTAATACACATCAATCCCGCGCATATACATTCTCCCCGTGTAGGTGAGCTCCAAATGGTACATCACAAACCCACAGCCATCGCCCACCCGAATTCCGGATACACATATACCGACCCCAGAAGCACCAAATCCGGGACCCACTCCATGCCACGTGTCACTACAATGTTCAAGACACGTCACCTCAACACGGGCCCACAGCAAAGATCTTCCTCAAGATTTCACATAAATAAATAAATGAAAAAGAAAAGAAAAAAACAGAGATGAAGAGAATAAAATACCTTGGGAGATCTGGTGCCCCGATAATCGGCGCCCCGACGAGAGAGAGAAAGAGAGATTTGGACCGATGACTATCGGCGCCCCGACGAGAGAGAGAGGGAGGGAGGGAGAGAATGAAATAGGGGAAAGAGGGCGGTTTTGAGAGGGAGAAGGAAAGAGGGAAAAACTCCCTCTTACGTTTTTTTAGACAAAGTCCAGCGAGTACAAGTTTTGTGTATTCGCGGCCAGGGTTGGATTTTTAGGACACGTGTGAGGGATCTGAGACGATCATTGTATTTCTAACTTCGAGGTGGGCCTCACCATGTAGATGCGTTGTCCCATAAATTAGGCCATTGACAGCTTGGATATGAAGACATGAACGGCTGAAAATAGTTCTTTAATTAGGCCGTTGACAGCTTGGATCTCGCACATGTGATGACATGTGGAGGGGCTCGCACATGGATCTCGCACATGTGATGACATGCCGTTGTCTCGCACATGTGATGACATGAACGGTGTGGTCCACCTGAGATGTGGATCTGCTTAATATTTGGGAACCCATTCTAAAATGGGCTGGAGAAACGGATTGCGTACTGAGTAAACTCTGTGGGCCCCACAGTGATTTATGTAATTTATCCACTCCGTCCATTCATTTTACAAGGTAATTTTATGGATTGATCCCAAAAATCAAGCATAGCCAAACTTCAAGTGGACCACACCACAGGAAGCATGTGAATTGAACGTCTACCATTGAAAACTTCTTAAGGGTTACACAAGTTTTGAATTAAGCTGATATTTATGTTTTTCCTTCATCCATATCCGTGTGATCTCATGAACATGTTGGATGACAAATAAACATCACTGCAGGCCCTACGAAGGTTTCAACGGTGGAAATCATTAGTCCCACTGTTTCCTGTGGTGTGGTCCACTTGAGCTTTAGATATTCTTAAATCTTGGGATCAACCACTAAAATAATCTCAAAAAACAGATAGAACGCATGGATATACCAAACGCATTCAAGGTGGGCCCAACGGAGTTTACTCAGTATGATAAAAGCGCACTAAGTTACTTGGTACGCAATCCAATCCCTCGTTGACGGCTTGGATCTACACTAGTATATATGGAATTAGCAACCTTCATATTTAGATGTAATGAGCTATGATCCAGTAACAACTCTTTGTACCTTATTATGCTGCAAATACCTAAATGGGTCCATCTATGATCACAATGAACCTTTAGATAGGAGGATTTCACGTTGGGAATGTAGTCCAAAACTTATGCCGTTTGGGCGATCACAGCCATTCGAACGAGGGCCTACAAATTGAAGGTAGGAATAAAAATGGCCTGACCTTCCAATTGTAGTGTTTATTCAAATGGCTATGATCATCAAACCAGGGTGATGATGGGGCCAAATGCAATGCTCCTATCATATGGTCCACTGCGATCATAGGTGGGTCTCTATTTTGGCAAGGTTCCATCTCTGCCCCATCGCAAGATCAATGTTTATGCATTGTATGGTATCCATCGAGCACTGAGTGTGGACCACCCGTTGCTTGATTTCTTTGATTTTTCATTTCTCCTCAGATCCAGCAGTCAAGGTTGTTCAAAAATTATGAAAATCCAAATATCAAGTGGACCATACCACTAGAAAGAGTTCTGATTGAGTGCCACACCATTAAAAATTCCAAAGAGTCCATCGTAAGGTTTTGGTAATGTTTATTTGCAATCCAATCTCTTGATAATGTAAATAAGGTTTGGATGAAGTGAAAATTTAAAGATAAGCTTGATCTAAAACTTTTGTGGTCCACAAAATGTTTTTAATGATTATTCATCACTCTTTCTGTTGGTGTGGTCCACCTGAGATTTGGATCTTCTTATCATTTTGGATCACGTCCTAAACTTATACCGAAAAACAAATGGACAAGATGGATATACAAAAAATATATCAAGGTAAGCCCCACATTGTAGGGGTAACATACACACACTAAGATGTTACAAGGGTAACACTTGATTCACTCTCCTGCGTTTTCCACACACTTGTATTTGGCTAGTGGCGATGCCACATGTCATGGACTCCACCAGGATGTATTTGTTTCATCCATACTGTCTATTAATTTACTAAAAATTATTTTAGGCTACAATTCAAAAATGAGGCAGATCTAAATCCCAAGTGGACCACACCACGAGAAAACATTAGTGATTGAATGTCCACTATTGAAAACCTCATAGGGCTCACTGTAATGTTTATTTGACATCCAACCTCTTAATTAGGTCATACAGACCTGGATGTAGGGCAAAAACAAATATCAGCTTCATCCAAAACTTCCATTGCCCCTAAGAAGCTTTTAATGGTGGACATTTGATTAACATTATTTCTTGTGATTGAGTCCATCTGATCGAGATTTAGATCTACTTGAGTTTTGGACTCATACCATAAAATGATCTGGGAAAATGTATGGATGACGTGAATGAAACACGTACATCATGGTGGAACCACAAAAATGGTACACTTGAGATAGGCAATTTAGAATTTTTAATGGTGAGGCACTAAATTACCATTATTTCTTATGACGTGGTCCACTTTAGATTTGGATCTATCTCAATTTTGGGCTCATACCATAAAATAATTTGAAAGAATGTATGGACGGTGTAGATGAAACACATACATCATGGTAGGGCCCATAGAGCATCGATCAGTACTAACTAGTGGCTAGTCAGGGTCACTAGCCAATCCATACACACTACTTTAACCGTGTGAGACCAAGTTGATATATTTTATGTATATTATATCCCGTTCATCTGTTTTTAAATATCATTTTATGATGCCATACCAAATCTCAAGACTTAAAACCTAAATCTCAACAACTAAATTAGAGTTTAGGGTCCAATGACGGCACATTTCTTGGATTTTCATGAGGTCAGCAAGTCCCAATGCAATTTTGAACAAATCATTTGGATCAATTTAGAATTATGATCCAGTTCTTTTATTCTACTCATCAATATTTTCAATTTGATTAGTCACTACTCACCTTGATCGGATTTCGAATGAGAAAGATATTAGGCGGATAAAATTGATCAACAATATGATGGGTCATATCTTACAATCCAAGAGTTAGATTTGACTAAAATTTAATCTAAACGTCTGAAGTCATTTACTATTCAATCTTGACCGATCAGATTGTCCAAAATCTGTCTAGATCTAGAAAAACTGATCGTGCCCATTTAAAGAGTGTTTTGGATGGATCTAATTCATTTCATGTCAGATTGGGCTAAATTTTGTTCTATAACCTATTCAGCACGTTCCAAATATATTTGACCGTTCAGATCAACTTTACGATTACCTGATTATAGAATTTAATCAATCTCATCATTATAAGTTATTCTTGTAATTACAAATCATTATACTTAGGCCCTCATTTTTTGTACAAGCGAATTAACTTGTGGGTATGCATAAACCAATATGATAAACTCAATGACTGTAATTTTTCATTGTCAACCATTCAATAAATGTCCACTAGTAAATTTTGTCTACTCATTTCAAATTTCTTAATTTTTTTCAATCTCAAAAAAATATTTTTAAATATTTTTTTTGTCAAACATTTCAATTTTTTTAAAAAGCTTAATTTTTTTTTTTCAAAATCTCAGTCTTTTTTAAAATCCCAATTGTTTTTTTTTTCCCAAACTTTTGAACTTTTTCAAACTTATCATAAAACGTTTGTTTTCAAATTTATCAATTCTATTCAAACATATCAATTTTTGTAGATGTAATTTTTTAATATGTTTTTTTTTAAATTTCAATTGTTTTTTTTTCAAAATCTATTTTTTTCCAAACATTGCCAAATAATTTCCAAACTTTTAAACCTTTTCTTTTCTCAAAATCAAAATTTTTTAAAATATTTAATTTTCTTATTCAAAATGTTAATTTTTGTGTCAAAACCCTAGTGATTTTTTAAATCTCAATTTTTGTCAAATATCACCCATTTTCTTTTTTCAAAATCCTAGTTTTCTGTTTTTTTTTAACGTTAGCTATTTTTTTTTCAAAATCATAATTTTTTTTCAATGTTGGATTTTCAAGCATTCGACGGTTCTAGACCGTCGAAATTTTTAAGGGGCTATATTCGACGGCTTTAGACCGTCGATTTTTTTCGCGCGCTAATTTCTGACTGTGCTAATTCGACGGTCCTTAACCGTGGAATTTAATGCCCTAAATTCGACGTCTTTAGACCGTCGAATTTTTTCGCATGTTAATTTCGACTGAGATAATTCGATTGTCAATACCAGTCGAATTTTAGGTCCTAAATTCGACGGCTCTGGACAGTCGAATTTTTTCGCGCGTTAATTCGACCGTTAGTAACAGTCGAATTTCAGGTCCTAAATTCGACGTCTTTGGACCGTCGAATTTTTTCTAGCGTTAATTTCGACTGAGCTAATTCGACTGTCAATAACAGTCGAATTTTAGGTCCTTAATTCGACGGGTCTGGACCATCGAATTTTTTCGCGCGTTATATTCGATGGTTCAGGACCGTCAAGTAAATTCGACGGTTGGAGACCGTCGAATGACGGTGTCGAATTTAGCACTTTTTCACGTAGTGTATACGCGGTTATTAAGCCTGATATGGAAACCTACGGTGTGGAGACCCTAGAGGAGAGAAGTGTGATGGGTAAGCTTCTCTGGCCCTTTTTCCTATAAATATACGTCTTGGTCCCCTCACCAACACACAAGAGAAAACCCTAGTCCCATTGAGTGGTTCTCCTAAAGGTGTAAGTTGCGGAAGACGAAGAGTTCTTCTCGGCAACACGGCGGCATCGGGAATGTCTTCCCAATCAGGTATGGCTTTCAGATTACAGTATGGAATCTCCATTATTCGATACATAGACGATCCGATTATTCTGCATTAAGATTAAGATTCACAAAAGCAGCATTGGGTCAGTTGGAAAAAGATCATGCTCCCTAAACCAGAGGGTGGTCTCGGTGTTAAGAAGTTGAAGGACGTCCTCCGCAGCCTCAGGTTGACACTTGCTTGGACAACCCGGTACTCTCAGGAATGTAATATGTGGATGTCCCTCGTGACGAGAAAGTATCCTGAATATGTGGCTGGAAACGGGGTGACTAACTCGCATCCCTTGATTTTGCTGTTGTAGAAGGAAATCAACACCCAATTCCCTCTCCTTGATGGGCAGGTGCGATTGCTCATAGGCAAGGGGATTATAATACTTGGATCGCGAACTGGATGGTTCTAGGTCCACCAATCTTAATGTGCAACTCACCGATTCCTACAGATTTGAGGGACCTCAAGGTCAGTGATATCTTAACGAGAAGGGGTTAATCCCTAACTTTGCTTGCTCCCAGTTGCTACCTCCTCATGTGTTGGATTTCACCAAAAGAGTGGGTTGTTGCAGCATTTCTAACTTAGAGGACCGCTACGTATGGACAAATGAGGCCTTAGGTAAGTTTTTGGTGAAGTCGGCTTGAGGTATCTGTAGAGTTGTGCCAAGTGGGTTTGGCACACGAAACTCCCCTCAATGATGATGTTGCTGACTTGGAAGATCTTTGCTCATGCAATTTCGATGGACGCCCTAGGCTAAATGAGTTCACCTCACTTTTAGGTGCAGCTACTGCGACAGTGGGCCCAACATTGAATCTCTGGACAACATTTTTACTATAGGCGAGCTGGCCACGTACGTTTGGAAAATTTTCAGCTTCAACTTTGACGTGTCGATCCTTCATGGAGAAACAATTAGTGTAAGGGAGAGCCCTTCAATGGTGGGCTATTGCTTCAGTAAGGGTTGGTCCTACTTCTCTGATCAACATTGCTTCAGTGATTACTTTTTGGGTAATTTGGCTTGAAAGGAATGCCGACCATTACGATGGCTCTAAGACCGGCATTAGTCGGGCTATTCACCGGGTGCAGAGCTGGTTTATGCATCTCAGCCCTCTCCTTCCGCCTAACAGGGGCTCTAAGCTCGCCAGGAGAATCTAGCTTCTTAATTTACACCTCACCGCGGATGTACCGGGTAATCGTATTTCTTTTTGTGAAATGGGTTAGCCCTGATAGTGGATGGATCAAGATAAACGTGGGCGACTCTTGCAAAAGAAATCCGAGAATGTCTGGTGAGGGCGACATTTGTCGAGATAGCAACAGGAAATTCATTCATGCTTTTGTGTCCGACTATGAATTAGGCACCAACGTTGGCACTGAAGCTCGGACTTAGGTTGAAGGGCTTGCGCTGGGGTGGAATTGGGGTTTCGAAAAATCGAGATTGAAAGTGATTTCGAGGTGGTCATTAACATGATGAACCAAGTGACTCCCTCCTCTTGGTTTGTATGGTACTGGTGGGCTCGCACCAATCACCTGAGAAATGTTGCGGAGGTTAAATTTTATTTTGTTCCCAGGGAAGCTAATTCGATTGCTGACACCTTAACTTGGCAAGCTAGCAGCTTGCAGACGTGCTGGATTCTTAGGGATGTGGCGGGGCTCATGGAGCGTTGTTCCTCGATCTGGTGGGCTTGAGGAATGTGGTGGGTAATGTTAATAGGTTGTAGAGTTAAGATAGGTGTCTCAGCTGTTTTGGAGAGGCCGAGTCTACCTAATGTATCTCCATTGGTTTTATAAAAGATTACACCCCCATTGCATGCAAGTATACGTGGGTGTTGCACATGCGCACATGCCTGATTAAGGTTTTCGGACCAGTTTTCCCACCCGGCCACACCCCCACAGCGCACGCATACGGGCTTTGACATAGTATAGCACATTGGACTATGTGGGGCAAAGATAAATAAGCCACTTTCTATCCAATATGAGACTAAAAAAGGCACAAAAAGACAAAAACCAAAAGCAGTAAGGTTTTTGTTGAAATACTCAGTAACACAACATACTATATGTGCGATTCCTGTATGCAGTCAGCTAGGAAGTTGAAGCCGTCATAAGTTAGAGCTGTAGTGCACATTAGGAAGTTTTTACCCTAGAAACTTTCCGGTCTGATTTCTTTTGATCCTAGCACTCCATAAAGTCACAATAGACCTATTCTATGTCAGGTTACACCTGAATATGGACGGCTTAGATGTTCTCATGCTTACATGTAGATGGGATGTGTGGATTAGCAGGACCTCAACAGAGAAGCAGAAGCAGAAGCAACTCAAGATTTAGGTGAAGTTTGTGTTACTTAAATAATGTGTGTGTGTGTGTGTGTGTGTGTGTGTGTGTGTGAGAGAGAGAGAGAGAGAGAGAGAGAGAGAGAGAGAGAGACTATGGATGTATGTGATTTATCTGAATAAAATATTTGTGTCTTTCTCTGCAAATTTAAATATTAATAAAGATCCGTGGTGCCATCCACCTAGTAAAAAGGGGTCTCTGCGAGAGAGAGAGAGAGAGAGAGAGAGAGAGAGGATCCGATCGAAGGTGAGAAGAAACATCTCAAATAAAGGCTACATCTGAACACCTGCTGAAGAGATATCTGTTGGAGTTAATCTCCAATGAAAGGAGATAGAAGAAAGGTAATGAGCATAGTTTGGCAAAACTCTTTTTACTTTTTTAAACTTTAATTGCATTAACATTTTAAAGTCTGATCAAAAGTCGTTTTTGTTCTTAAACCAATTAAACTCATCCTTTGGAAGGATACTCTTGTTTTAACTTTTCTTTTCAGTAAGAAAATTGTTAGACTGAGTAATTTTAATGAGATTTAAAGTTGGGGATTGAACGCTGTGTGGGATTATCTATGTGGGATTGCACGTTTTACCACGTGTGCTATCCACATAAGTGCAGCCATATATATATGGGCATTTTTTTTTACTGTCTTTTATCTTCAAAACATTAATCTTAAACTTTACAACTTATCATTCTCCAATTTTTTTGGTATTTACATTATATTTTTACGCCCGCTTTGGTAGACACCTAAAAATGAATTCATCCCATTTTAGTTAACAGCAACTATGTATTAGAGACCTTGATCTCTGATGCAGAATGACTTCGTGTTAACAGTAATTAGATAATGACTGCTAAAACTAAAATGAGATGAACCCATTTTTTATGCGTCTACCAAACAGATCTTTGGTCCTCTTGAAGGAACCCAAAGCTAACTGAAACCATCTTTGCTAAAATAGAATTTTTACAGAAGTTATGGCTGAGGGAAATTCTAATGATGCTTGGTCCTTTCTCTAATGCTGACCGACCTGGACTGTTCATCTAGAATCCTTCTCTGTGGGAGCATGGCAACGATCTTGTTTAGAGATCTCACATCAGATTAAGGTGAGTTAGAAATAACGGCGTCAAGCGAGCCAGTTTAACTTATTTTTGTGCAAATGGTGTAATTATTATGAGTTATTATTATTATTTATTTATTTACCACTGTAAATGGTTGTAAATAAGTAATAATAATCTCTTGTTAACGTTTGGAAGAGAGTAAATTATCGCGCCTCCATTTTTTAAATTGGTTTTTTCAAGAACCAATAACCATGCACGGGTGAAATTCATAGGTCTCCACTGTGGTGTATATGTCTGATCTATGCCGTTCATCCATTTTACGGCATGAGCTGAAAAAATGAGGGAGATTATAAGTTAAAGTCGACCACATCACAGGAAAGAGGAGGGATAATGACGTCCACCATTGAAAAGTAAAACTGACCACATCGCAGGAAAAACAGAGGGATAATGACGTCAACCATTGAAAAGTGAAACTATCTGCAGGTTTAGCAGTGATGTCATAGAGGAATCCGGATCCGGATCCTTTGGTGAAACCGAGCAGAGAACCTCTGCTTCCGCTGCTTTGATTGGTCCACCCCAACTTTACTGTGTCAGAGCAGCTCAGCTCTGACACAGTCAAGCTGATTTAGACCAATAAGAGAAGTGACGAGCAGAGTTTCTCTGCTTGGTTTCAACAGAGGATCCCGCTCGTCACAGAGATATGGATGAAGGGAGAATACAAATATCCAGTTGATCCAAAACTTGTACAGCCTGTAATGGTAGCCTCCCAACTCACCCAGTTTCTTGTGGTGTGGGCCACTTGCACATTGGATCTGCTTTAATTTCGGGCTATGCCTTAAAATGATCTGTTAAAATGGATGGACGGCATGGATCAAATGCATACATCACAGTGGACTCCAAAGATTTATAGAAATTCCTCAGTTTTAGCCCCTGTCAAGTCAATCAAATGTCAACGTGACAAAGGCAGCTGGTTGTAAATAACGAGCAGATGGTCCGTGCTGAAGGCAGGGCGCGGATTTCCTGCGAAAGCCTTGCGCAGGAAGTTCCTGGGGAGCAAGGTGGGGCCCACAGTGATGTTTTTTGATGAATCCACCCCGTCCATCCGTTTTGGGAGCTCATTTTAGGTCATGAGAACAAAAATGAACTGGATGTAAGACTCAAGTGGGCCTCACTAAAGGAAAATGTGGGTAGGTAAATTACTACCGTTGAAACCTCCCTGGGGTCCACAGTGATGTTTATATGACATCCATACCGTTCATAACGTCACTACTACTGGGATGAACTGGAAACACAAATAATATCCTGATTCAAAACTCCTGTGGCTCCACAAATATTTCAATTGTGGACGTTTAATCCTCATGTTTTAGGCCCACTTGAGTCTTGGATCCGGTTCATTTTTGTTCTCATGTCCTAAAATGAGCTCCCAAAACGGATGGATGGGGTGGATTCATCAAAAACATCACTTTAGGCCCCACCTTGGTTACCAGTGCAGGAGCTTCCTGCACAAGGCTTTCTCAGGAAATCCACGCAAGGCACAAGAAAATTGTCGGCCATTGCTTCTCATTGGTCCATGTCATCCCCCATGACACCAGTTAAACAACATTTTGATTTTCTCTCTTCCAAAGAGATTGTGGTACACAACATAACTTTGAACACCTCAAACTTTTATGCCCCACTATAATTTATATGTTACATTCATACCATTCATAAATTTTTTCACATCATTTTAGAGCATGAGCCCAAAAATGAGGCACATCCAAAGCTCAAGCAGACCACACCACATAAAGTAGTAGGGTTGAATGGCTACTGTTGAAAGCTTTCTAGTGTCCACCATGAGGTTTATTTTCCATCTAACCTCTTCACAATGTTATACAGACCTGGACGAAGGGAAAACATATACCTGCTTGATAAGTCTCTTTCATACCCCAAAAGTTTTCAACGATGGGCATCTAATTCCACTATTTCCAGTAGTGTGGCCCACTTGAGCCTTAGATATGCCTTTTTTTTTTTCTTTTCTTTTTTTCTTTTTTTATCTCATTCCCTAAAATGACATGAAAAATTGGATAAATGAGGTAGATCAGACATAGACATCGTGTTAGTGCCAACCTAAATTTCACACGTCTGGCGGCCGTGCTGCAGCACATTCGGGGCAGAAAAAAACATGAAATGTTGACATGTGAAACTTCCGTGGGCTCATCATAATGTATGTGTCTAATCCACACAATCCATACATTGTTTCAAATTATTCTAAGAAATTATCCTCAAAACAAGGTGGATTCAAAACTAAAGTAGACATCACCACAGGAAATAGTAGGAATTGACGCCTACGGTTGAAATTTTTTTGGGGCCACAGAAGTCTCTAATTGAGCTGATATTTGTTTTTTTTTTATTTTTTATTTTTTACCTTCCCCTCATCAAGGTTTGTGTGACCTTATGAACAGGTTAGATGACAAATAAACCTCACAATTGTCCCTAGGAAGGTTTTAATGGTAGTTCATTCAATTCCCTCTACTTTCTATGGTGTGGTCTGCTTCAGCTTTGGATGTTCCACGATTTTGGGCTCAAACTCTAGAATGATATAGAAAAATTGATGGACAGTGTGAATCTAACACATAAATCATGGTGAGGCCCAAAGAAGTTTCACATGTTAAAAGATGTGGTGTTTATGATACGAACAACCTACTCAAATTGAAAATTGGTATGTTTTTGTGAGCTGGTGAGATTTGCAATGAATTATACCAATTTGAAGCAATGGCACAAGAATTTATGCGCATGCAACATAGTCATCCGCACTCATCATGTGATGGACGGATCATCGGTGTTGAAGGCACAAGAAATTCCAACTCACATTGGTTGACTCCGGCTCACAAAATTCGCCTATTCACTCTCCTAAATTGATTGCATGCTACACAACACTTTTAATGTGTGGAGCTTCTAGGTCCCACCATAATTTTTATGTTAGATCCACACTGTCCATCAAATTTTACATATCATTCTAGATCATCAGCCCAAAATTAAGGCATATTCAAAGCTCAAGTGGACCACACCATAAAAAGCAATGAAGATTGAGCAAACTACGGTTAAAACCTTCCCAAGGCCAATGGTGAGGCTTATTTGCCATCTAACCTGTTGATAAGGTCACAAATACTTGGATGAAGGTATAACACAAAAATCAGCTTGATTAGAGCCTTATGTGGCCCAAAGAAGTTTTCAACATTAGCATCAATTCCAATTCTTTCTTGTGGTGTGGTCCACTTGAGATTTAGATTGCCTTGCTTCTAGGATCATTTCCTAGAATGATCAAAATTGGATGGACGGTGTGGATTTAATAAATACATCATTATGGGGCCCACATAAATTTTACACATCAGGAAATTCACCTAAGGGAGAGAGAAGTTTACCTCGTTTCAACACTTAAGGTCTTGGTATCCATTACCAATGGGGCAGCTAACATTGTGGTGTGACTAACTGGGGTGGGTGTACTAACAAAAAAAAATAAAAAACCAAGTGTTGACATGTGGATCTAACGTTGGTTTGTATCAGATCCACACTGCTTTTCTCTTCAGCCAGGTCTACGTGACATTGTCAAGAGGTTAGACGGAAAAGAAACCTAAAAGTGGACCCTAGGAAGGTTTCAACGGTAAGTAATCGTTCAATCCCAACTGCTTTCTATGGTATGGTCCATTTGAGGTTTGGATGTGCTTCATTTTTGGGCTCATTCTATAGAATGATCTGGAAAAATGGATGGACGGTGTGGATCTAATATATAGTTTATGATGGGGAGAGGGAGAGAAAAAATCTGCGTGTTTTGTGAGAAAGAAAAACTCAGGTACCATGTGACAGTGAACGCGCGAGGGAATGACGCGGATTAGCCACTGTCGGCTTGAGTAGCCATCTCGAAGTGACGTCAACAAGATCCGTGGGCCCCACCATGATGTATGTGTTGTATCCACACTGTCCATCCATTTGGAGAGATCATTTTTGGGCATGAGCTAAAGAATGAGTTAGATCTAAAGCTCAAAAGTGGACCCCACCACAGAAAACAGCTGGGACACTAACACCCACTGCTGAAGCCTTCTTAGGACCCACTATGATATTTATTTGAGATCCAACCTGTTCATAAGTTCACACTGACACGGATGAAGCTTACCATCTTGATGAAAACTTGTGTGGATACAACACATACATCATGTTGGGCCCTCAGTGTTAGGGTAGGCTTCAAACGTTTGTGCACGTTTTGGGTGCTCAGACTAGTCGAGCGACTGGTCTGACAACGTGACCCAAATGCACGTGGAGGCCCTCCCTTAGATAGAATCTGTATTGCCCCACACCGGTCGGCCGATCGGTCTGTAGGGGGCTCCGACCGGTCGGTGGTGAGGCAGAGATGGGTGTTTTCCCCTGGACTGTTTTGTGTGCTGGCCAACCGGTCGGAGGTGCGCGTGGATTTCTTGCGTAGCTCTCAGTATTGCCCAAAATGTTTCTATTTTCGGAGTTTTGTTTATTTAAGGAGTTGTATCCGGACTTAGATGGTAATCCTAAGGTGTCTAAGGTTTCCTAATCATGTTAGGCAGAGGGGAGAGAGTTGTGTGAGAGAGAAGTTGGGGTTTTCTCTGTTTATTCCTTGCTTGTGGGCTGTTAATATCTGTAATCTTCTGTTATTTATAGTGGATCGCTTTGTGCCGTGGTTTTTAACTGTTGAGGGGTTTTTCCACCTAAATTCGAAGTCTCTTGTGGTGAATGCTTGTGTGTGGTTTGATTGCATCTTGTTTACTCGTTTGATCTTGCATTGCTCCGCGCGTTTCGGCTTCTGCTTCCACTGCTGGTTTTCCCAACAAGTGGTATCAGAGATAAAGTTGGGGTCGAGTAGAATTCAGATCTGAGACGAGAAGATGAGATCGGGCGCAAGGTTCGAGCTAAAGAAGTTCTCCGAAAAAAATAACTTTGAGCTATGGAAGGTGAATGTTGAATCCTTCGTAGTTCAATAAGGACTTGATGAAGCTCTTGGAAAGCAATCCGAGGCTATGAAAGATGATGAGTGGACGAGGCTCGACAAGAAGGCTAGAACCTCAATCCTGTTAAACCTTACGGATGATGTTCTCTATCATATCATAAAGGAGAAGACTGCGGCTGAAACGCCATAACTAGAGAAGGTTTATGCCAAGAAATCTCTAGAGAATTGCTTGTATGTGTTGATGCAGTTGTTCACCTTAAGGATGGCTGAGGGAACTGAGGTAGAGGACCACCTGAGCACGTTCAATAGGCTGGTTTACAAGTTGGTGGAGATCGATGAACTGATGAATGATGAATATCAAGTATGCATCCTATTGAATTCTCTTCCAGATTCATATGAGTTGTTCAGAGACTCTGTGTACGGAGGGAGGGAAACCATAAACGTTGAGACCGTTTGTCACGCCCCGAAATCCGGACTCAGAGTGTGCACCCTCCGGCCCAGTTTACGGGGTATAACTGGTGCACTAAATGTATTTATAACGTTAAACAACTTTAAGAGGCATAAAATAATGAAATACTAAGTTATCATTTATTCATGAAGTATTCAACCATAAACTAAGTCCACCCATTTGGGACTTTATTAGATGTCTACTAATTATTGAAAATAATAAAATAAAAGAAACTAGTTTAAACATCTTGGTTTAGGGCCGACACTTCTTCCTCGGTTAAATTAGGCCAATAGTCCTACGGTTCCTCTAGTGGTCCCATCTCATTATCAGGGGCGTTCTCTGAAGGTTCAACGTCCACATCATCTGTATATTTTTAATCCACAACGTCAGCTGGAAAGCCCAGTGAGTAACCCAATACGGTTACATGCATTTCAATTAAACAGGATAAACACATGCCATCAAATATAGGTAACATATAATTGATGCAAGAATGAATGAAATGATGCATCAAGTGGGCATATATTCAGTCTTCCAGTTGCTTCGATTGGATCCTATCAATCAGCTCCCCCTTCCTTGTAGGGCGGACTTCCATATATTAGTAGGCTTCCAGGATGGTCCTTGGGTAATCGGGTACTTAAGTACCTACCGGTCTTCCAGAGTCGAACTCCAGGCACAATAATTCATAATACATGCAATAATTTACAGCCATACTATAATTCACGTCCGTACATTTCATCTCTCATTTTGAGAGGCAATCTTTCATGACATTTATAAATGAAAATTATTTAAATAATATTTAAACAAGCATGAATTAATCAATATCACATATTGCATCCATCACACAACTTACTTAATTAAAATGACTAGGAAACGTGTTGGGATGTACTCACCTGTTGATAGTGGCGATTACTTTGTTAATTGTGTCACATCCTGAGTAGAATCGGTCCTGAATCTACAATAAATGTAATTTATATTTATAAATCACCAATCTAACCTTAATATACTTATTTTCAATTTGGATTATACTTTATTGAGTTTTGGTTCCTTAATGGACGGTCCAGATTTGATTATTGTGACCTACGTTTCCAAAAGGAATGGCCCTTTTTTCTATTTTCTGATGGTACGGCCCACTTGACTGGTGGGTCATCCTATACTTGGTCACAAGTTCCCCAATGGTACACTACCAAATATGATTGATTATATTTTGCAAAGATTTTGTCGTAGGATATCCTAAAATGATCCATTTTTTTACAAAACTATCATTTTTCGAAAATGTTATTTTTTTTTTTTAAAAGAACTTTTTTTTTTTTTTTTAGAAAACTTTATGAGAATCCATACCGTACCTCCCCACTATTTCACTTGGCATAGCCCACCTGGAACTCTGATTGGGCTGATTTTTTGTCACAAGACTAATAATTCATTACTCCAGAGATTAGGTGGATCGGATTTTTCAAAAACTACACAGTGGGACCCACAAGCTCCCAACCAGTGGATAGGTGTTGTCTCCACTGTTTATCTTGGTATGGCCCACTGGAATATCCTGTACAGGCCATTTTTGGTCCTTAACCAGAAAACTTATTTATTAAGAGATTGGACGGATTAGATTTCTTAAAATGTCATCAAATGGGTCCCAAAAGTGGGCAGCAATCCAAAATCGGATTGCCTCAACCATGTGTGTTGTTATCATTACTATTTTAAGTGGTGTGGGTCACCTGAGATTCGGATTTATCTGATTTTTGGACTCAAGCTGTAAAACATTATAATATAACATATGGTCGGCTTGGATCTACTGATTTCATCACACTGGGGTCCACGCCCAAAATTTCTATCTTTTTAAATTTCATTTTCATTTTATAATTTTTCACCATTAGTTTGTTTCAAGTGGTGTGGCCCACTCGGACCTCAATTTGGGTCCAAATTCGGACACTCGTCCTAAAATGAGATAGAGAAATAAATGGGCGGAGTGAATATACAAAATACATCAAGGTGGGTCCCATGAGTGGGGCCCCCACGTCACCTTTTTTAGAGTCCAACGCTGGACGTTCCAGCATCTCTGATGCTGGACGTCCAGCCACTTTTTCTTTTCTTTTCTTTTCTTTTTCTTTTTCTATTATTATTATTATTATTATTATTATTATTTATGCTATATATGATGGTTTACATGAGATCTGGTCCAACCATTGGGTCGGTCACCTCATTGTGGCCCAATAATGTTTTGGAATAAAATAATTTATTATAATTAATTTAATAATTAAATAAAACAATAATAAATGAATTTTAAAGGCTATCATTCATTCAATCGATGTGGCCCATCTAAAGGTCCATTCGATCTGAATTTTGTGGCCCATGTACATTTTGGCCATATGGTCATTATGAGCCGTCCAAATCGATTCCTGGCCCATGCCACCCAAATGGTCCCATCAATCACGATCACATATTCAAAGGTTAAGATAAACATAAGGTCCCTAGATCCGTACAATGAACGGACGGACGATCCGACCAGTTCATTGGTTGGATCTGGCTTACTTAAATGAAATAGAAAGAGCACCTACTTGATTTAGCTGCAAGATCCCTCCGTTCCTCTTTCTTTTTCTCCTTTTCTTTCCTTTCTATTACGATGGATGAAATACCATCTCGTTCTTTCTCTTTTTAAAGAGAAGTTTGTTGGAATTTGTTGCGGATAAGATGGGTTAGTTGAGATAAGATAAGATTAATTTTGAATTTCAAAATTTGTATTTAGAACAAAAAAAAAAGAAAATTAAATTCTTGTTAGTGATAGGACTCGATCCCTGGTCTTCCCTCTCGCTTAAGAGGGCTTTAACCAATCAGTCCATACTTTTCTTTTGTTTATCATCTTAAATTTATTTAGCTAATCCTATTTTTGTTCTTAAAAGAAAATTTTCCTACCTAAATTTTAGGGTCATTACACCGTTATTTCAGCCCTCCAGTCGAAGGCAATGAGAAAGAAAAGTGGTGACGTGGCTTCCCGTTATTCCTTAGAGGCACTGGTTATGAGGGGAAGAAGTTCTGAGCATGGAAGATATTTGAAACCGGGATCTATGGCCAAGGGCAAAGGGAAGGCTAACGTGATCTGGAGGGCCACATGAGAGGGGATTGTCAAAATCCCAAGTTGAAGTAATTCTTCTGGAGAGGGAGCCAATACCATAGAGGATGGTGATGATCTTTGTGAAGTTCTGACTGTATCTGGTAAGGGATCTCACGATAGTGGGTGGATCCTAGATTTAGGGGCTTCATATTACGTATGTCCTAACCGGAGTTCAGTCACGACATATAGGGAGTATGGTGGAGAATTAGTATTTTTGGGCGATTGATTCACTCATAAGATTGTGGGTATTGGTACGGTGCACATCAGGATGTTCGATGGGGTCGAACGAGTCCTGGAAGATGTGAAGTACGTCCCCAAGATGAAGATGGATGTGATTTCTCTTGGTGCACTCGAGGCGAAAGGGTGCGTGTTTATCGGCCGCGATTGTTGTTGTGAAGTGATGAAGGGGACACACATGTGTATGAAGGCACGGAGGTGTGGCCATCTTTACATGTTGATCGGGAGCACAATTTATGGTGGAGCTGCGGGAAAGGCAGCGAAATCCACGGTTGCTCGTATGTGGCAAGTGCCCAAGGGCCACATGAGAAGAGCGGTAAAAGGCGTGAATTTGTAAGGATATAGTCGATGGTGGCACGAGAAGTGATGGAGTTATGATTGAAGATGAGATGACGTTGCGAGGATGGTGTTGATTCGTCATTTAAAGCCTCAGTGGAGATTGTTAGGGTAGCCTTCAAACGTTTGTGCACATTTTGGGTGCTCAGACCAGTTGGGCGACCGGTCTGACGACGTGACCCAGATGCACATGGAGGCCCCCCCCCCCCCCATGGACAGAATCTGTATTGCCCCAGACCGGTTGGCCGACCGATTTGCAGGGGGCTCCGACCGGTCGGTGGTGAGGTAGAGACGGGTGTTTTCCCCTCGACTATTTTGTGTGCTGGCCGACCGGTCGGTGGTGCGTGTGGATTTCTTGCGCAGCTTGCAGTACTGCGCAAGATGTTTCTATTTTCAGATTTTTGCTTATTTAAGGAATTGTATCCGGACTTACATGGTAATCTTTAGGTGTCTAAGGTTTCCTAATCGTGTTAGGAAGAGGGGAGAGCTTTGTGTGAGAGAGAACTTGTAGTTTTCTTTGTTTATTCCTTGCGTGTGGACTATCAATCTCTGTAATCTTCTGTTATTCATAGTGGATCGCTTTGTGCCGTGGTTATTTAGCCGTTGAGGGGTTTTTCCACGTAAATTCGGAGTCTCTTGTGGTGAATGCTTGTGTGTGGTTTGATTGCATTTTTTTTACTCATTTGATCTCACATTGCTCCACGTGTTTCAGCTTCCGCTTCCGCTGCCGGTTTTCCCAACACTCAAACTTGGCAACGCTACTTCATAGCGAGATAGCTACTGTAGCTGTCAGTAGCTAATCCACATCCATGAAATTGTACATTTGGCATATGATTTACTCAAATTGAACCGTCCAAATTGTGAGCCTCAATCAGATGACTGTAAATGAAAGACATCATCACCAATTTTGATGAGCCAACTAGCCGATTAATAAACGGTTAACTAATGAAATTAAATATAACCAACAATTATAATTATGCTAACGACTTTCTGCAAATCAGAGATGAAGACTTCAATCAATCTACATTTTCAATTACAGCTTATAGGGCCAAAATTTGGATGGTTTCATGTGATTTAAATGTACAATTTCTGAGGGGCTGCATATGAACCAAACATGCATTGAAAGTTTGAGACCGGCCAACTGATGAAGCATATAGGCATATTTCATTCATGGTGGGGCCCAATAGACGGACTGATCGGTTCAGTGAAACATGGCCCATTTGTATGATAAAAAACTCGACTGCACACTTCATTCATGGCTAGGCCAAATGGACTGGGAAGCCGATTGAGTCCGACCCCACACAATAAGCCGTCCCACCAGGGGCTAGTGTAGGGCTACCGTGGTGTATCTATTTATCATGCCGTCCATCCATTTTCTGAGATGATTTTAAGGTATGAGCGCAAAAATTATGCAGATTCAACGTTCAAGTGGACCACACCAGAGATTACTCTTGGATTTAATGCTTTGTTCATTTAATGCAACCCAAGATCACTATTTGGTGTGGTCTACTTGAGCACTGGATCTGCCTCATTTTTGAACTCCTTCCTTAAAATGATCTGAGAAAATGGATGGATGGCATGGATAAACAGATACATCATGATGGGTCCCAAAGTAAACCCTGGTCAGACGGCTTAATGTCGCGCGGGGGCGGACGCAATCCGCTTCCAATAGACTCACTGCTCGGATCAGTGAATCCTGGAGCTTCCCTTGTATGTGGTTTACAGTTACACTTGCTTTCTCACCTTTTCCTTTTTATAACATGAGCCCAACACAGGGATGCGGATTGCATAGTGACCCTGCCACCTCCGACATCTGTGGTGACCCGATCTGGTAGGATTTGATGAGGTCACATGCTGCTGCCAGATATGAGCTCATGCAAAGCATGCATGTTCCAAAATTGTTAGATCATGTTGGTACTTGACCGGGCTGCATATGGCCCAATCAAATTATACAATGTCCGTTCACCAACAACCTTGGTGGTTGCAGGGTCGCCATGCAGTCCACGTCCTCTACTGAGGTGATTGGGACTAATCGTGTACCTCATGAACCAAAAGTTTGGATGGTTGGTTCATCCTTAGGCCATGCTTAGACGTTGAGTGTGGACTATTTTTGCATATCTTTCGAACCGACCAAACCTTTTATGCAGAGGCGCTGCAGCTCACCAGATTAATGGATAAACCTGTCTTGCGGACATAAGAGGCTCGTGATGGGGACTAACTGACATATGGAACGGCAATTATGGACCTGATTTTACCTGAGAGCAGATTGTTGCAGTTGGTACGTGGGGACTTCTCATCAGACCATTAATGGAGGTTCATAACAAGACCGAGGGTACTGTTAGTACGCTTCGATCTCTGTACTATTGAAGAGCAAGGTATTGAAGTTTAGCAGCTGTACCTGTATTCAAAGAAGAAAAGAGATTCATCTTCCTAAAATACTCCAAAAAAAAAAAAAAAAAATCATCACAGTCCCAGTCTGACCACGTACGGTTTCAATATGACGGGATATCTTCAAGCCTGGAGACCTGCTATCTTCGTTTCAGGTAATCAGATTATTTCATTGCTTACTAGCGAGGGCTCACCCCTCAACAGAGTAAAAGCTAAGAAACTCAAGACTCCGTTGGTAAAAAATTCCGGCGTCTTAACTTTTTTGTAAACTCTCTCTCTCTGATGTTGGTCTACATCAAAGGTGGGCTATACATGATGGACAATGATGGACAATGGACATTGTAAGGTAGGGCCCCACATGATGGACAATTAACACCAATGATGATGGTCCACATCAAAGGTCAGCCCCTAATAATAAATCATCCATATTCAAGGCTGGCCCTGCATGACCGCTGACTCACATTGAAGGTAGGCCCCACGCAATGGACAGTCCACATCAAATGTTGGTTCCACATGATGGGCGGTTGATATTGAAGGTGGGTCGCACATAGCGGACAATCACATTGGTGGTGGGTCCCACATAATGGATGACCCATATCAAGGTGAGCCCCACATGAGGATAGTTTACAACAAAGCTCAGTCCTTAATGATGAATGGTCCACATCTCAGGTGGGTCCCGCATAATGGATGGCCCACTTCAAAGTTGGGCCCTGCATCATGGCGGTCCACATTAAAGGTGGGCCCTGTGTGATGGATGACACACATCTCAGGTGGCCCTGCATGATGAATAGCGCCTTGCAAGGTGAATGGTTCACATTGAACGTAGGCCCCAAACGATGGAAGGTTAAATTGAAGACAGGGCCAAGGTGGGCCCAAAATAATGAATGGTCCACATCAAAGGTTGGCCCCACATGATGGACAGTGGATATTAAGGGTGGACCAAACAAAATTATGAGATAATGTACTTATTTTATATTAGAAACCAAACATAACTTTCTAATTTTTGGCTCATAAGAATGTTGCTTATCATAATTATTTGCTTAGAAACCAAGATGAGTTACTTGAGGTATAAGTAACTTATGTAAAATAACTTTTTATTTATTTATTTTTCTTATGTAAAATAACTTATGTTTATGTGTTTTATGCAGGTCTGGTATTCAGTGATGCCATTGTTGACAATGGAGTCATAGGGAACCTGATGTCTATTCTGGGAGCCACTTTGGGGAGGAATATGGCACAAAATGCAGTAATTCTCGCTGTTCAGATGAGCTTGACATCTTTAATGGCCATCGCTGGGAGCTTTCTCACTGATGCTTATTTTGGCAAGTACTGTATGATCAACATTTCCAGCATCATCTATATCATTGTAAGTTCTCCCCATGGAAAGGAGGATAGAGTACTATGTATATGGTGATCACACACACACACACACACACACACACACACACACACAAGACCTGACCAAATACAGCCAGAAGTCCAGCATGCCACTTGTGCAGGACATCCCTCCTATTTGAACCACCGTACGTGAGGATCACCTAGCACAAAAGTCAGACAAGGTCACTCATTAAGTAGGGCACATCTGTATGTACATGTAGACCATCATTAATTGTCCATCGATTCCAACAGTGTGGCCCGCCTAATGGAGATCGGCCTACTCTTTGTGCCAGGTGTTCTTCACGATGGGACCTACCATTTGCATGGCACGCGCATATCCTACTACAAGTGCTAAGTTTCCGAGAATGTTTCAGCTAGGCAGCAAGTTAGTGTACTTTTTGTTTGTGCATATTCCACCTGTAGAAACCTTTCTAGATGGTGTGTAAATGCCATCCAACCTATTCATCACGCGATCTTCACCAAAGTTAAGAGGGACACCAAAAATAAGGCCCACCAGTCCAAATTGTTAGCCCCATCATTAGCATTACCTTTTGGCAAAAGTCAATCCATTCCACTCATCTAGTGAGCTACACCTGCATTTTTTTTAATATATCGGTGGGGTCAGGCAATCCTCATCACCGGCGGGCTAACCCATTGGACGAATTGGATGATGTGCATATGATAGTCCAGCTAGTTAGTATACCAGATCCTCTGTATGACCTTACCACGGGTTGGTATGGCTCACTTAAGATTTGGAATGACCAATTTTTTGGGTTAATGTCCTAACATGAATTGGTAGGACGGAGTTGATGTCACACACATCATGGTGGGTCAATAAAGGTCATATCAGCCTTTTAGGTGCTCTTTATAAAAGAATGAGGGCAAAACTGAGACTTGATTGCCCTAACAGTCAAATTTTAACGGAACTTTTGCTTTTGTCACAGAGACAATTTGGCGTCACGTTTGTTTGAGATTAGGTGTTACGAATCTGGATCCAGATCCACTGCTTGAGCTGAGAAGAGAAATCTTGCTTTGCATCTCTCCGATTGGTCCACGTCAGCCTGTTGTGCGCTGACGCTATCAGGCTGACATAGACTAATCAGGTTGGCAACAGCAGGGGTTCTCCGCTCGGCTTGAGAAGAGGATCTGGATTCGTTACAGAGGGCTTTCTATGGAAATGGCCCAAGGAGGAGGAGTTTTTTCTTTCTTTTTCTCTTTTATTTGCTACATGCATGGCCTTTCTTATTTTAATTCATCCATGTCAAAAGCCGCCGTTGATGTTCTCTCTCTATATCTAGTCAACAGATGATAAGAGATTGGGATGGATATGTTTATCTTTCTTCCCTTTGTCCCTGTTTTAAAACCTGGAAGAAACTTTTTGCAGGCACTAGTCATTTTATCCTGTTTAATATGGAAGGGGGCAGGAGCTTATGTCTACCTCACGTGTTTCCTAATAGCAACAGGCCATGGTTGTTTTGAATCGTTGCTTGAAGTGTACGGAGAAGATCAGATCAACTTTTACTACGAAGGGAAAAGGAGAGCCAAGGTCCTTCACCAGATCTGGTGGTGGACGCCTAAGTTCTTGGGCTCGGCAGTGGGCTCCATCATACTTCTCATTGTAGAGGAATCTGGGTGGAAATATGCTGGTTGGCTAACTACAGGAGTGATGCTTGTTGCTTTTATATTCTTCTTGTGTGGCAGGTCATTCTACAAGTTCAACAATGACAAGCCCCCTATAAGTGCCCTAAGACGTGTGATTCATGTCTTTGTGGCTGCCACGTTGAATAGACATCTTCCTCTGCCCGATGATCTCTATGAAAATCGAGAGGAGGAACATGACCATACCTTGCCTCGCACTAATACCCTAAGGTGAGCTCCACTTGACTCGGACTAGTCATTTTTTTCTTCTAATGGGAGTTTCATACTTTTGCCTCTTTGTTTTCTAATTTTCTATGAAATGCAAGGTAAATGAGCCATTATCTGTTAACACGAATTATAGCTTGTAAATCCAGAATCAAATACAACCTAAAGAAAGGAGTAGTAAAAGTAAAATGTAATTATATTTTTTGTTACAAAACCATCATTTTTACCATGATTTATGGGTGAAATAAACAATGTAGCAAAATCATCATTATAATTAAACTTCAAGTATATCCAAACCTCATGTCGGACCACACCATTGGAAATAGTGGTGACAAACCATTAAAAGCTTCTTGTGGGATCACAAAAGTTTTGCATCAAGCCGGTCTTTATATTTTCCCCTTCATTCAAGTCTAGCTGACCTTATCAACAGGTTTGATGAAAAAGAAACTTTAAGGTGGGCATGATGGTGGCGTTCAATAACCAGTTGTTTCCTGTGGTGTGGTTGACTTGAGATTTGAATTTGCTTAATTTTTTGGGAATATATCCTAAATTAGAGCAATTTGCCGAAGAGTGTGTTTCCTCACGAAATAGATGGGCACAACCTGCTATGGGGGTCAATTGTCCTCGAATGACCCTGAGATTGATAGGTTGTGCACTTCCGTGACGATACCTCGAGCAAAAGTTATGACTGATTTATGATCCATGCTTTGAATGATAATTTCTCTCTATTTGGAATGAATTTCTTTAATTCGACACGCTCAAGGCCCATTTACATTATGCCCTATGTAGGATTGGGTTAAGATCTAACTGATTACGTACCGTTTTCATTCGGGCTTCTTTTGATCCAATTGTGCCAAGAGTAAGTCTATAGTCCCGCTCTACATAAGGAAGGCCCAAAAGGACATTGATGAAGGTACTAAGAAAAGACATGATGACATATAGTATAAGTGTGGATGTAACCCTTGATAGACTGAAACGGTGGAATAACATTTTTGTAAGCAACCCCAGTTAGTTAGGATGATGTGTGTGAGACTGACCTCTAGAGATGAATATGATTTGTCTATAGTAAATCAACCATCTAATTTTATTTCCCGACAAAATATGGTTTGCTTATTGTTTGTTCGATCTATTCTCCTTTACTTTGCTAGAAGAGAAGCCACATTATTTTATTTTAGCCTCCTCTAATGTGCCTAACCTGTGGTTGGTTTTTATTGATCATTGTTTTTTTTACGAATCTGGTTTTCATACGTGGTTGACTTAAAACAATTATTAGGTAAACTTTCGTATTGGTCAAAGCTTCATCTTATCCTATTGCCTTGGATTAATTCAACAACCTAATCAATTCAATATATTCTCGACCATTCCAGCTGTTAAAGTCAACACGATTTCACTTCAGGTTTGAAATTGCAATAAACAAAAAAAACCATCTTAATGTTTTCACCTAATAAATAAATGTCATCTTAATTACCAATATTAACCAATCGTCTTTTGATATTAAATCTCGAAAATTAATGAACATAAACAAAGCTACCAAGGCCTTATATGCTATTAAAAGAGAGTTCAAGACATGAGATGAAATGACTCTTCACAAAGATAATTACTGTTTGGAATCCAAAGGACTCATCCCACATGCATGGCCCCATTACCTCATTACACACAAATTAAGAGAGCTTTCCTACGATCGTTTGGGATATCGTTCCATCTACTTTGAACGTTCAACACTTTTCATCTACAAAATTCCATCATTTTCTCTATGTTTTTTTCTTTATTCCAAATTGAACATAACCATATTTGGTGAGACTTTGGTAAGTGCAGGTGCCTAGACAAAGCTGCTATTCCTCCCAGCGCAGAGGATGCGGAAAAAACCAAATGGAGGCTATGCAGAGTAACAGAAGTAGAGGAAACTAAGCGTCTCTTGGGCACCTTCCCCATCTGGGCAACCTTAGTTACGTGTGGGATAGTATCAACAGTGCAACAAACTTTGTTCATCCAGCAAGCTTATTACATGGAACGTCGACTTGGCTATGCATTAGTTCCGGTCACATCACTCTTCGTGTTGGCCGGGCTATCAAAGGTAGTAATAGACAGATTTCACTTTCTACTAGTTGACAGGATAACCATATTAGGACATAGAATTACTCCCAAAATACAGATTGGTCTTGGGATTTTCTCCTCCATGTTGTGTTGCATAACTGCTGCTCTGGTGGAGAGAAGAAGGTTGAATGCTTATAGCAGAAACGACGTATTCCCTCTAGAGATTGAGGAATACACATACAACGTCGTCAACGTGAGCATTTTCTGGCTAATTCCACAGTTTTTCCTGATAGGAGCAATGGATGGATTAGTTTGCAGCGGCATCCAAGATTTCTTCAATGAAGACCTCCCTGATGGTATGAAGAACTTCCATTTCTCATTCTTGGCGAGCGTGTATGCAGCAGGATTCTCTCTCTTTGCACTTTTGGCTACCATAATGAATAAAGCAACAAAATGGTTGGGCGAGGACATAAACAGTAGCCATGTGGATTATGTCTATTGGGGATTAGGGATACTGAGCTCTGTCAACTTTTGTATTTATGCTTTCATCTCATGGAGACATAGACGTATCGGAGAAGGCGAAGAGATTGACCACAACACCGGCAACGACAATGACAACGGTGAGGCAACAACATCAGCAGCAGGACGAACGTCAATAGAAATGGGAACAGTGGAAGAACAGGAATCTGGCATTCGCATTGCTAGTTCCGAGCACGTCTGAGAGCTTGTTGGTTTGGCTACTACGGCTTAACTTTAGTTTTTAGTTAGTATTAGAAATAGAGCCATAAGAAAATCATCTGAACAAGTTTGGACCTCTTAATGAAAGTTTTTATAAGGAGGAGAGCAGGATTTTAATGGCTTTATTTATTTATTTATTTTTTCTTTTGAGAAAGGTAGGAGCACGCTGACTCCATTGATCACCAAATAAATTTACATACACTTTGGGCGGGCACCACAAAAAGGGGCGTGCCTAGCTTATCATATACCCTAACAGAGTGCGGATCGTCTGTGTTGAAGGCTCAGAAGCTCACAAAACAAGCTGATTTTCCCTCTCAAGTATGGATTGTGTGTTACCCAACCTAACTTTTACTGTGTGGAATTTCTGTCAGCTTAACCATGATCTATCTGTTAGATCCACACTATCCATCATATTTTTTCTTCTTCAGATTATTCTAAAGCATAAGACAAAAAATGAGGCACATCCAAAGCTCTAGTGGACCACACAACAAACAGCATGGGATTGAGAGTAACGTTGAAACCTCCTACGGTCCACTCTGAGGTTTATTTGCCATCTAACCTCTTCATAAGGTCACTCAGACCTTGATGAAGGGAAAACACAAACGTCATCTTGATCAGAGTCGTCTGTGGCCCCAAGAAGTTTTCAATGGTAAGCGTTCAATTCCCACTCTTTCCTGTCGATGGGGCCCACTTGAGCCTTGGATCTTAGTTGTTTTCGGCCTGGTGACTAAAGGTATGAAACAAAATGGATGGACAGTGTGGATCTAATAAATACATCATCATGGCCCCATGGAAGTTCCACATTTCAACTGTTCTGATTCTCTTCTCAAAGCGGAATTTCTTGACGTGGGAAATTTATGCAGGACCATGATGATTTATTTCCAAGATCGACACCATTCATATATTTTTTCAGATCTTCCTAGGTTATATACCTAGAAACTAGGCAGATCCAAAGTTCAAGTGGAACACACCATAGGAAACAGTGGAATTGATGCTACAGTTGAAAACTTCTTAGAGCCACAGAATGGAGCAGATATTTGTGTTGTACCTTCGTCCAGGTATGGGTGGCCTCATAAACAGGTTAGATGTCTAATAAGCCTCACGCTTGGCCCTAGGAAGGTTTCAACCAGAGTTTGTGTAATCCCATTGCTTTCTTTGGTGTGGTCTACTTGAGCTTTGGATGTACCTCATTTTTGGAATCATGCTCTCAACCTATTTGAAAAAATTGATGGATGGTGTGGATGTAACACAAATGTCATGGTGAGGGATAGTGAAGTTTCACACGTTAAAAGTTGTGCAATGTACAAGGAAGAGAGAAATTCGGGGTATTTTGTGAGCCGGAGATATCGAAAATGACGTTGGCGAATGAGATGGCCGGCACTGAAATTTCGTTGCTTTCAACACAGACGATCCGCACTCACCCGAAAGATCTTCGAGTAAACAATAAATGGGCCCCACAAAGTCTACACACACACAAAAAAAAAAAAAGTAAAAAAATCTGAAACAGCTCAAAAACATACAGCCCAAACAGTACCAGCAGTTAGCATTCCTCTGGTCAGAAGATACCGCCACGATTCAACCACCGAAGCCTCTAGAAACTGATGGCTACTAATAAACATAAAGCAGCCCTAAGTCAAACCCAAAGTAGCCGAGCTTCATAACAGAGCAAGAAAAGAGATGATGGAGCTTTCTTGCTTGATGAGAAGGCTAAAAAACAAGTAACCCAGCCCTAAGCTTCTTCAAAGATCTCTAGCGACTACATGCAAAAGGCCCAAATTCCATGGATCATAGCTATCAATTTTAGGAAATTCAATGGACCCGCGCATTGAAAACGACCGTCGAAACCATCTGATTATTTTCGGCCATCCGGAAGAACCATAGAATGAGAATCTCGGCGGAAACCTACTTCGACGGTTTAGAACGGTCAATCGACACAACGAATTGTTTTCGTTGGTCTTGCCGGAGACGTTGAATTAGGTTATCAATGAGGATAAAATTGACGCGGTTCAAAATAACAATTCACATCTTGTATAAGTAATAAAAGCGGTAACCAATCAAAACAACAATATTGATAGCTCACTGATTAAGGTTGTTAACTTTGTAGTTATTTTTGGAGTCGATGTCGCTCCCATCTTATTGAATTTTTAATAAAGTCCTGCCACTTTGGGGGAACCACCAACTCGACTCAACAAGCTCGAAACCTCAGTGCCCTCAGCTCTCATTAGGCTAAAAAGGCCTTTGTACTTGCCTTATTAGGGTGGGCCAAAAAAGTGAAATCATCAAGGTTTGAAATAGTTGAATCTAAGAACTTTTTAGGTGTGCCCTACCCATACATGGGCCTAGTCTGGGCCAGTCGAGGCTAGGCCTGGTGACTGACACTTACAAGTCAAGGCCAGAGCCCTGACCGAACCCAAATGGTCCTAACATGGAAGACCTAAGCCTGGACCTAGAAAAAAAAAAAAAAATTGGTTGGACCCAGCCTTGACCCTAAACAATTGGCTGGGCTGGACCTTGATCTAAAAAAGATTGGTTAGGCTGCGCCCAATACAATCCAATCTCATCCAACCCAAAAATTGATAATTTTTTTTTTATTAACACCAGTGGGCTGGCAAGTATGTCCACAGCTTATGGGCTGGACTTCGAGATGCTTCAGCGCAAGAAGGCCTAGCCCAATTACCACCCTAGTCTGGACCTGTTCCTGAATGGTTATCTTGGAAAGCATTGCAGCCAAGCCTTGGTTCAACGTGGTTTGTATGATGCCAAAGGCTGAGTTTGGTTGCACCGGATCATGAAATTTCATGATTAATCCATCTAATTTGTTACAGCAGATGGACAGTACCCTGATTGTTACATCAACCTGACACGTCTATTGCAGGTAGGGATGACAATGGGTTGGGATTGGGCCAGTTCAGAATCAGCCCAACCCATTTAATACACATCCCAAAAACTCTAGCCCCAGCCCAACCTGCGACCCTTGCCATATGGCCCAACCTTATCGACCCACTTAAAATTCATTCAGCCCAAGCAGGACTGACCCCACTTTGTTCTAATTGGGTCAGACTCAACGGACCCCACCGACCTGACGCAGCAACACTCTGTTGAAAGAATTGAAAATGGGGCTTAAGGTATGCCAAACCCTATCATTTGGTGGACAAATACATACTTATGCATTGATTCGGAGAATTGGGCTGCGACGAAGCAAGTCACTTGCCAAGCCCAATAATAAACTACATAGGCGAGTCAAGTAAGGCAAGAATAAGCCCCAAAGCTCAGCCAATTTACTTACACTGTTTTATTTTCTAACATATCCATTGAGCTTGGGCTGACCCCGCCTTAGAAGTGGACAAAACCCACCTGACCCATTGTCATTCATAATTGCAGGGAAAGTGGTCAAGGTTTGAAATGGACATGAATTGCCTGCAGCTGTAAAGGGCTATTGGAGATTCTGTAATCCTGATGTGGCCCAATGAAAGCAACATGTGTGCCTATTATACACATGGCCCACAATTAAAAAGAAAAATAATCCTTATTATGCCCATGAGAATCTTTCCACACCGGACGAGGACAAGCAGTATTATTGAATAACAAAAATCGAGATAAGGTCTATCACCACTGCTATGCTTTAAACCCTGATTCTATTCTCCCATGGCAGATATTTTTGGATCGAAGTGTTCCTCCATGAGAGCCATCACTGTGTGGTCAGCCGCCGAGACAATTGTCATGCACGCAATTGAATCCAATCCAAATTAACAAAGATTGTCATCCACGCAATTGAATCCAATCCAAATTAACAAAGATCCTGACCTCTCACTGATGACATTTGTTTGTGGAATTTGTACCATTGGCTATTTTAAATTAATGCCAGCCACTGGATTAGATATGCTTATAATTCAGTGTAATTTTTGTGTTGCTAGCCATTAAAAATGTGTCACACGGTTTGGATGGTTAGATTTAGGTCCTGTTTGGTTTTCCAATTATAATATATGATGGTAAATCACTATAAATGGATAATGATTATTAACTCTTGGAATTGACTGGTGGCATCACTTACATTTGACCGTATTGAAAATTTGACCACGTGGTTTGTTTCACCTAAAAATCACAGTAAATGTGATAATTATATAATAGAAAAATGTAATTATTATGATTTACTTTATCTATTTTTCTTTTAAGTTTATTTGTTTCTACTTTGCATTGATGGAGTTTTTACTCCTCAAACGTGTCAGAGGAGAGAGTACAATTGGGTGAGGTCGGGCGCCTGGGCCAGTTAGTGGCCAGGCGACCGAAATTCCCCCCAGAAGGAGGCTTGCTGCTGGACTGTTTTGTCCATTGCCGGGCGCCCGACGGTCTTGTGACCGGGCGCCCGATGACCCGGCCGGGCGCCCGACTATGTTGGTCCGGGTGCCCGAAATTCAATTTTTTCTCATGTTTTACGCTGGACTGTTTTTGAGTTGGCCGGGCGCCTGACGGTCTGGTGACCGGGCGCCTGACCCTGCGCGAACTGCTTAGACGCAGTTTTCTAATCTGGCTCTGTTTCCTCCGTTTTTGGTACTTAAGCGTTTTAAAACGGGATTAGGGCATCCCATTGTGTTGCTTACATGTCCAAGGTAAGAAAGAGAGAAAAAGAGGAAGAGAGAAAGAGAAGAGAGAGAAAGAGGAAGCTTGTAGAAGGGAGAAGTTGCCTGAAGAGGGATTCTTCTGCGCAATCGTCGTCTTAGTGCTTCTACGTCCTCGGGATCGGGGAGATCGCTCCTCTCCTTTGTTATTCTCTTGTTGTTTATCCATCCCAAGTGGGTAAAGAAGGTTTGATCCAAGCGGTGTGTGCTTGTGATCGGTTGTAACAGTTCCCTGAGATAGTGGATTGTTGATCTGGACTAGGTATCGTGGTTTTTTACCTCTTTTGAGGGTTTTCCACGTAAAAACTCCTTGTGTTCGTGTGGTTGATGTTTATTATTGATTATTGCATTAGCATAGTCCATAATTCTAGTGTATTGGGGGGCGAGATCCGAAGGTTTGTGTGAAACGCACCCAACAAAGTGGTATCAGAGCGTTCAGGTTGTTTGAACGGTGTGGGATCGGTTCTGAATTATGGAAGGTGGCTCATCAAGGATGATCAGCCTAAATGGTTCTAACTGGACCATATGGAAGGCTAAGATGGAGGACTTGCTCTATTGCAAGGACTTGTATGCTCCAATTCTAGGCATATCGACGAAGACAGAGGATATGTCAGATGATGTTTGGAAGAAATTGGACCGGAAGGTGGTGGGGTTCATTAGACAATGGTTGGATGATTCGGTTTTCCACCATGTGTCTACAGAGACCTCAACCGTTAGCTTATGGAAGAAATTGCAAGGGCTGTATGAGAGGAAGACAGCCGGTAATAAGATATTCCTGATAAGACGACTTGTGAATCTCAAGTTCAAAGATGGTGGTTCTGTGGCTGAACACATGAATGAGGTCAGCAACATTGTGAGCCAACTCTCTGCCATGAAGATGGTCCTGGATGATGAACTTCAGGCTTTGCTATTGCTTAGCTCATTACCTGACAGTTGGGAGACATTGGTGGTGTCTCTAAGTAACTCCGCGCCAGACGGAAAGGTATCCATGGATTAGGTAACCAGTTGTCTCTTCAATGAGGAGACAAGGAGGAAGTCTCTAGGGCCTGCTCAACAAGAGGCCCTTGTGACACAAGATAGGGGAAGAGGAAAGAACAGAAAGGGCGGAAAGGCCCGAGATAAATCAAGAGGCAAGTCAGTTGCCAGGAAAGATGTTGAATGCTGGAATTGTGGCAAGAAGGGCCACTACAAGCAAGAATGTCATAAGAAGAAGAGTGACAAGAAGGGTAAAGGAAAGGAGAAGGAAGATGAATTGGATTCTACTGCGGTTGCCTCAGATGGTGACGTTATTGTTATTCTTTCGGCAGATCACGATACTTGTCTCACGGCTTCGAGTCAGGACACCGACTGGGTGATAGACTCGGGAGCCTCATTTCATGCGACTCCATGCAAATATTTCTTCACAAGCTACAAGTCAGGTGACTATGGGACAGTGAAGATGGGAAATTCTGGTGTTTCGAAGATCGTAGGGGTCGATGATATTTGTTTGAAGACCGATGTGGGCTGCACATTGGTTCTCAGGGCTGTGAGATACATTCCAGACCTTCACCTCAACTTGATGTCGACGGGAAGGCTGGATGATGATGGTTATGAAAGCCAGTTTGTTGGTGGGCGCTGGAAGCTCATCAAGGGTTCGATGATCGCAGCCAGAGGAAAGAAGTGTTACACTCTTTACAAGGCAAGTGTCAGTGTATGCAAGAGTGGATTGAACGCAGCAGAGGATTCAGCTACTGACGTGTGGCACAGGCGTCTAGGCCACATGAGTGAAAAGGGGCTTTAGCTACTAGCGAAGAAGCAGCTCTTTCCAGACATGACAGGTAAACCTCTCAAAACCTGTATTGACTGTTTATCTGGAAAACAGCATAGAGTTTCTTTTGTTAAAACTGCTTCTCATACTAATAAAGTACATGCATTAGATTTGGTTTACTCTGATGTTTGTGGTCCTATGAGGACAAAAACCTTAGGTGGGGCATTGTATTTTGTTACTTTTATAGATGATGCATCTAGGAGGGTTTGGGTGTATGCTTTGAAATCCAAGGAGGAGGTCTTTGGTGTGTTTAAACTGTTTCATGCTATGGTCGAGAGAGAGACAGGAGGATCATTGAAGTGCATCCGCACTGACAATGGTGGTGAATACATAGGTGACTTCCACGAGTATTACAAGTCACTGGGTATACGGCATGAACAGTCAGTTCCCAAGACCCCCCCAGCATAATGGTGTGGCTGAGCTAATGAATCTCACCATTGTAGAGAGAATCAGATGCATGTTATCCCATGCAAAGTTGCCCAAGATGTTCTGGGGAGAAGCAATGCACACGGCGGTGTATTTGATAAACATGTCTCCATCAGTCCCGTTGAATGGAGAAGTGCCTGAGAAGGTGTGGACTGGACGTGATCCATCGTACAGTCATCTCAGGGTGTTTGGATGCAGGGCATCCGTTCACGTACCAAAGGACAAGAGGTCCAAGCTCGATATGAAGATCAGGTAGTGTGTGTTCTTAGAGTACGATGATGAGAAGTTCGGTTACAGGTTGTGGGATCCGACCGAGAAGAAGCTCGTCAGGAACAGAGATGTGGTTTTCATTGAAAATCAGTGTATAGAAGACATTGAAAAGCTAGAGAAGACCCAACCCAGTTCAGGTGAACTGTAAGACATGGATCCGGTTACTCCTCTCGTGGTACCTGATGACGGGGGAGTACAGCAAGGTGCAGAGGATGAGGGAGTCCCTACAGAAGATGGACAGGGGGAGCAGCCCCAACTTGATCCACCTGCTGAGCCGTAGGTGAGGAGGACATCAAGGGACAAACATCCATCCAAGAAGTACTCGCCGCATGAGTACATTATGCTCACTGATGGGGGAGAGCTAGAAGAATATTCTGAGGCCCTAGCCGACGAGCATAAGGGGGAGTGGTTGAAAGCTATGCAAGAGGAGATGGAATCCTTGCATAAGAACCACACCTATGATATGGTGAAATTGCCTAAGGGCAAGAAAGCTCTGAGCAACAAGTGGGTGTTCAGAAAGAAGAATGAGCAGAAGAATTCACAGACAAGGTTCAAGGCTAGACTTGTGGTGAAAGGGTTTGGTCAGAGGAAAGGAATAGACTTCGAGGAGATATTCTCACCAGTGGTGAAGATGACATCTATACGGGTGTTGCTTGGATTGGCGGCTAGCATGGATCTGGAGATAGAGCAGTTAGATGTTAAAACTGCCTTTCTCCATGGTGACCTAGGAGAAGAGATCTACATGCGTCAACCAGAAGGATTCGAAGTCAAGGGCAAAGATCATATGGTGTGCAGGCACTACAAGAAAACGAATTTTTACCGACGAAATTATTACCGACGAAATAATTTTCATTGGGAAAAACCATTTTTCCCGACGAAATGGAAAAATCGTCGGTAAAAATCTCCCGCCACCACTAAATTCATTCCCGCCATATACTTTTACCAACGAAATAAAAATTTCGTCGGTAAAAAGCTTATTGCCGATGAAGTAACCCGTCGCTAAAAAAGATAACAGAAAACTTCACTTTTACCGACGAAATATTTCGTCGGTAAAAGTCCCACTTTTACCGACGAACAATTTCATTGGTAAAAGTCTTTTTTCCTGATTCCCGCCAAGAGTGAGAAGGACTTTTAACAACGAAATTACTTACTTTTACCGATGAAAAATTTCATCGGTAAAAGTCTTTTAAGTTATTACCCAGCGCGACCGTCCCTCATTTCTTCCTCTCTCTCTCTCTCACTCTCTCGCTCTCTCTCTCTCTCTCTCTCTCTTCTCACCACCCTCACCGTCCGCCGCCGTCTCTCTCATCGCCGACCACTGGCCGGCGTCCGACGTTCGATCACCGGCTTCGTACCATCTCTGCCGATCACCCATCTCAGCCAACCATCTCTTACCGGCGTCCCACCGCAGCTTGCCAAGGACCTCCACCGGCCTCCGTACGCCGCCGCCACCTCCGGTAACCCTCTCCCCCTTCCTTCTTCCTCCATTTCCCCTCTCTCCCTCTCTCCTTGTTGTTCATTGTAGGGCCCACTTCCAAAATCCAATGCATGTGGGTCCCACCGTCGCTGTCCAATGCATGTGGCCGGGTGGGTCCCACCGTCGCTTTCCATCGTCCATTGCATGTGAGTCCCACCGTCGATTTCCATCATCCATTGCATGTGGGGTCTGCCTTAGCTATCCATTATTTGGTGGGGCCCACTGATTTAGTAAATCCCTAATTAGGGATTTCAAAATTAAAATCTCCTAATTAGGGATTTCGAAATTAAAATCCCTAATTAGGGATTTTAAATTTTAAAATTCAAATTGTGATTTACAAATTAAAGAAAAAATGAAATTGTGGGGCCCACCGTCGCTGTCCACTGCCTGTGGGGCTCACGTCGATGTCCACTGGGTGTGGGGCCCACCGTTGCTGTCCACTGGCTGTGGGGCGCACCGTCTCTGTCCACTGCCTGTGGGGCCCACGTTGCTGTCCACTGGCTGTGGGGCCCACCGTCGCTGTCCACTGCCTGTGGGGCCCACGTCGCTGTCCACTGTTTTAGATGAAGCATATATTTGTGTGGAGTAAACTATGTGGGGCCCACAGTGATTTACGTATTTTATCCACTCTATCTATCCATCTTGGCAGGTAATTTTAGGTATGGTGCCCAAAAATGAGGCATATCAAAACCTAAAGTGGACCACACCACAAGTGTGAACTGAATGTCTATCATTGAAAAATTCTAGGACGACACAGAAGTTTTGGATCAAGCTGATATTTGTGTTTTCCCTTCATCCATATCCATGTGATCTTATGGACAGGTTGGATGACAAATAAAGATCATAGGGGAGCCTGGGAATGGTGGAAATCATTATTCCCACTGTTTACCATGGCATGGTCCACTTGAGATTTGGATATGCTTAAATTTTGGGCTCAACCACTAAAATGAGCTGAAAAAACATAAGGACGGAATAGATAAATCACATACATTCTAGGTGGGCCCAACTGAGTTTACTCTACATGATAAGAGATAAGAGCTAGCGTGCAGAGTTACTCCACACGCAATCCGATTCCCATGGTGGGCCCCATACATACTTATTTGTTCAGAAAATAGCAGTCATTAGGTATTTGATTAGACTTGATTCATGGTGTTGATGATTCTGTCATTTTCATGTGCTTGTGTATCTGAAATTGATGGAGCAAACCCGGATGTGCGTCGGAGCTACCCGTGGTTGATTTATGTGGATGTATGTTGTGGATGTATTTGGCTTATCATTAATAGTTATTTTTTGTCCACAAATGGTAGTATAATAGAATCAGTTAGCCCATTTGGAGATTTCTATATTGCCGAGCATAGATAAAGTGTGTTTTGGAGGTATAGAAATCTGTCAAATTGTCCTGTTGGACAGTCCAAGGTTGGATAGATTGGAATGTTATCGTTGTTTGTCATTTACATGCTCTATCATTAGTTTCGTGCGGTAACTCTCCTATTCTCTCTGGATATGTTTCTTATGTTTCATTCCATTGTCAATTTAATCCACACAATGTGTGGATAGTTGACGTGGAAATGAAATGTAAGATAAATATATCTGGAGAGATAGGGGGAGATGCTGTCGAAATTTAGGCTTGGGCATTTAAATGAAAATAATGATCGCATTTCAATCTATCCATCCTTGGATGGGCGACTGATTTTATTATATTATCATTTAGTGGGAAATTAGATGACGAACATGATACTTGTGATTAAAAGTAGTTGATTGATGTTGATGTTGAGCGGGGGTCCCTGGAAGGTGGGAACCGCTGTTTAGACCATGATGATGAAGCTGTCCTGTTCCTATAGACAGCAATATGGGTGGCATGGTCATTTGGACAGGCTCATGTTTATATATTAGCTTGAAATTAATGGAGCAGACCCGGATGTACGTCGGAGCTATCCGGGTGTTGAGCGGGGGTCCCTGGAAGGTGGGAACCGCTGTTATGACCATGATGATGAAGCTGTCCATTTCCTATGGACAGCAATATGGGTGGCCTGGCCATTTGGACAGGCTCGTGTTTATGTATTAGCTCGAAATTAATGGAGGAGACCCGGATGTGCGTCGGAGCTGTCCGGGTGTTGAGCGGGGGTCCCTGGAAGGTGGGAACTGCTGTTATGACCACGATGAAGCTATCTATTTCTTATGGACAGCAATATGGGTGGCCTGGCCTTTTGGACAGGCCCGCTTTGTGTGGAGCAGACCCGGATGTGTGTCGGAGCTATCCTTGAGTTGCTTGAGTCTCCAAGACCTACACCCTAAACCCGAAACCATAAACCTAAAACTAAAACCTATAAGCTACGGCTAAACCGAAACCTAAACTCAATTCATCTAACTCTAAACCTAGACCCAAACTCGAAAACCTAACCCTAAAACCGATCCCGAACCCGAAACTATAAACCAATGCGTAAACCTAATCCTAATCTCAAATCACCTAACCTAAACCTACACCAATTCCTACATACATTCACCTAACCTAAACCTTGACCCAAACACGAAAACCTAACCCGAAATCCGATCCCGAACCCGAAAATCTCAACCTATGCCTAAACCTAATCCTAATCTCAAATCACCTAAACTAAACCTACACCTATTCCTAAATACATTCACCTAACCTAAACCTTTACCCAAACACGAAAATGCGACCCTAAACCCAATCCCGAACCCGCAAATCTCAACCTATGCCCTAAACCTAATCCTAAACTCATGTCACCTAAACTAAACCTATACCTACTCCTAAATACATTCACCTTACCCAAACCTAGACCCAAACACGAAAACCAAACCCGAAACCCGATCCCGAACCCGCAAATCCAAACATATGCCCTAAACCTAATCCTAATCTCCTGTCACCTAACCTAAACCTACACCTATTCCTAAATCCATTCACCTAACCTAAACCTAGACCCAAACACGAAAACCAAACACGAAACCCGATCCCGAACCCGCAAATCTCAACTGTATGCCCTAAACCTAATCCTAAACTCATGTCACCTAAACTAAACCTACACCTACTCCTAAATACATTCACCTTACCTAAACCTAGACCCAAACACAAAAATCAAACCCGATCCCGAACCCGCAAATCCAAACCTATGCCCTAAACCTAATCCTAATCTCCTGTCACCTAACCTAAACCTACACCTATTCCTAAATCCATTCACCTAACCTAAACCTTTACCCAAACATGAAAACCAAACCCGAAACCTAATCCCGAACTCGCAAATCTCAACCTATGCCCTAAACCTAATCCTAAACTCAAATCACCTAAAGTAAATCTACACCTATTCTAAATCCATTCACCTATCCTAAACCTAGACCCAAACACGAAAACCAAACTCGAAACCCGATCCCGAACCCAAAAATCTAAACCTATGCCCTACACCTAATCCTAATCTCAAATCACCTAAACTAAACCTACACCTATTCCTAAATCCATTCACCTATCCTAAACCTAGACCTAAACACGAAAACCAAACCCGAAACCCGATCCCGAACCCAAAAATCTAAACCTATGCCCTAAACCTAATCCTAAACTCATGTCACCTAAACTGAACCTACACCTATTCCTAAATACATTCACCTAACCTAAACCTAGACCCAAACACGAGAACCTAACCCGAAACCCGATCCCGAACCCGAAAATCTAAACCTATACCGAAACCTAATCCTAATCTCATGTCACCTAACCTAAACCTACACCAATTCCTAAATACATTCACCTAACCTAAACCTAGACCCAAACACGAGAATCTAACCCGAAACCCGATCCCGAACCCGAAAATCTAAACCTATGCCCTAAACCTAATCCTAAACTCATGTCACCTAAACTAAACCTACACCTATTCCTAAATCCATTCACCTAACCTAAACATTTACCCAAACACGAAAATGCGACCCTAAACCCGATCCCGAACCCGCAAATTTCAACCTATGCCCTAAACTTAATCCTAAACTCATGTCACCTAAACTAAACCTACACCTATTCCTAAATACATTCACCTTACCTAAACCTAGACCCAAACACGAAAACCAAACCCGAAACCCGATCCCGAACCCGAAAATCTCAACCTATGACTAAACCTAATCCTAAACTCAACTCACCTAAACTAAACCTGACTCTAATCTTTGCATTGTAGATATGGATAAGAGTTGAATGCAAGCTAAGAATCGGTTTGGCCCAGAGTATAAAGAAGGTGTTAAGGAGTTCATGGAATTTGCGAGATATCGGGCAGATTCAGGTAATAGAATTAGGTGTCCATGCCGAAAATGCAAGAACATGATTCACAAGACATTGGACAAAGTGGAAGATGATTTGTTCATAGTTGGGATTGACCAGGGTTACACTTGGTGGATTCATCATGGTGAAGACTTCCACCAAAGAGTTGAGGCCACTGAAGTCCTTGCTGACCCAATTGTGCCTAATGACGAGGATGAAGATGTTGACAATATGCAAGATATCATTGGGGATGTGTTAAGGGGAACAATTGCGGATACTGATTTTGCAGCGACAAGTACTAGCCAGGATATTCCTCTTATGAGTGATGCCGAATCCGAAAAATTTAGTAGGTTGTTGAGGGATGCGCAACGTCCACTCTATCCGGGGTGTCGGAACTTCTCCAAGTTGAATTTCCTTACAAGGTTACTTCATTTAAAGACAATAAATCGTTGGAGTAACAAATCGTTCGACATGCTACTTGGCTTGTTGAAAGAAGTATTACCTGAAGGTGAGACATTGCCTAAGTCTCATTACGAGGCAAAATCCTTAATGCGAGACTTGGGCCTTGGTTACATCCTCATACATGCATGTATAAATGATTGTGTATTGTATTGGAAAGAACATGAAAATGTTGAGGAGTGTCCACAATGTGGAGAGTCTAGGTGGAAATATGACGAAGCTAAGCGTAAGAAAATTCCACAAAAGGTGTTAAGGTACTTTCCATTGAAACCCAGATTACAAAGATTGTTTACATCGAGCAAGACGGCTGAAGATATGAGGTGGCATAAGGAGAAACGCGTTCATGATGATAATACATTGAGGCATCCCGCTGACTCTGAAGCCTAGCAACATTTTGATAAGCAATATGACTGGTTTGCAGAGGATTCTCGCAATGTTCGGCTAGGTCTTACAAGTGATAGTTTTAATCCATTTGGTAATATGAGTAGCTCGTACAGTATGTGGCCAGTGATACTTATGCCCTACAATTTACCTCCTTGGTTGTGTATGAAGGAATCATTTTTTATGATGTCGTTGCTTATTCCTGGACCCAAGTCACCGGGGAATGACATTGATGTGTATCTCCGACCGTTAGTAGACGAGTTAAACGAGTTGTGGAGTCAAGGTGTCCAGACATATGACACTTTTGCAGAACAGACGTTTCGATTGCATGCAGCGGTCTTGTGGACAATAAATGACTTCCCTGCATATGGGAATTTTTCTGGGTGGAGCACGAAGTGAAAGTTGGCTTGTCCTACATGTAGTACTGAGACTTGTTCATTGTCATTGAAGCATGGTAAAAAAACGTGTTATATGGGCCATCGTTGCTTCCTTCCGAGGGATCATAGTTGGCGCAGGAAGACGGTAATCTTTGATGGCAAACAAGATCATAGGCCACCACCGAAAGAACTATCTGCAGAAAATGTGTTACAACAACTGAGTAATATTGAAGAAGTTAGATTTGGTAAGGCACCGCACTTGAAGAAGAGAAAATGTACAGTATTGGAGTACAACTGGAGGAAGAAGAGCATTTTTTTAGTTGCCTTATTGGAGTCATCTGAAATTACGACACAACTTGGATGTCATGCATATTGAGAAGAATATATGTGACAATGTCTTTGGAACATTGATGAACATAGAGAAGAAAACAAAAGACAGTTTTAAGACTCGATTGGATCTACAAGCAATGGGTTTAAGGAAAGAGTTGCACTTGCAACCACATGAAAATTCATATACTATACCAGCAGCCTGCTACACATTGACAAAATTAGAGAAAAAACGTGTATGTGAATGGTTGAACAATGTGAAATTTCCCGATGGGTATGCATCGAATATCTCTCGGTGCGTAAACATTACGGACTGTAAGGTAACAGGAATGAAAAGTCATGACTGTCAGGTCCTTCTGCAACAGTCTACTACCGGTTGCGATTCGTGGATTCCTTAACAAGGATGTCAGTGCTACACTGATTTAGTTGGGGATATTCTTTAAAGATTTGTGTTCGAAATCTTTGAATGTAGAGGTTATTAAACGACTGGAGAAGGATATTGTCGTAATCCTTTGCAAACTTGAAAGAATATTTCCACCTGCGTTTTTCGATGTCATGGTACACCTAACGATTCACTTACCACACGAAGCGAAGCTTGCAGGCCCAGTATAATATCGTTGGATGTATCCGATCGAAAGGTGATAGAACAATGATCATAAATTTTTATTCATTCCATAAACTACGTATATCCATGTTTTCATGTCCTAAACATATTGATTTTGTGTACAAATACCTTCACACATTAAAACAATATGTGAGAAATAAGGCACGTCCAGAGGGATCCATTGCTGAGGCGTACATTGATAATGAGTGCCTGACATTTTGATCCATGTATCTTCGTGGCATAGAGACTAGATTCAACCGAGAAGATCGGAATGCCGATGTAGGGCAGGAGCGTGAACAAGGACTCATATATGTATTCGCACATAACGTCCGTCCTTTAGGATCGCCGACGTTTCATGATATGGACCCTCGGGATCAAGCGAAGGCGCGGTGGTATGTGTTGCATAACTGTGAAGAAATAGAGTCGTACTTGGAGTAAGTCTTCGCACATAATTGTATATCTACAGACAGTTTTAATCTCAAAATTTCTTGCTTACAACGTACCAATTGTGTATAGCGAACACATCGAGGAGATGAAGTCCCAATACCTTACAAATTATGATCGAATGCATCAGGAATTTGTTTCCAGAATGGTTTACAAAACGTGTAAGATTAATTTACCTTCTATCTCACCACACTTACAATATTGTTGTATTGCACAATATTTACACGTAATTTTAAATGCCTAAACGTACATTTATATTCTGTATGTGATGATAGATGAAGATGTTGCGCGCTAGCAACTCTGCGGATGCGTCTGATGCGCTCTACTCACTGGCGTGTGGCCCTGATAGACGTGTATGTAGATATACAGGTTGTATTGTAAACGGGATTTGGTTCCACACTGAGGAGTGTGAGAAATATAGGACTACACAAAATAGTGGTGTGGTTGTGAAGGGAACACATGAGGAGGTCAAAATTGATTTTTATGGGGTTTTAACGGATATTATTGAGCTGAGTTATTGTATGAGAAAGCGGGTGTACTTATTTAAATGCGATTGGTGGGATATTAGAAATAAAAAGTTGGGAATACAGACTGATAATTACTTCACAAGCGTAAATTTATCTCGGAAGTGGTTTAAAGATGACCCATTTATCATAGCCGGCCAAGCCGAACAAGTATTCTACCTCGCTGACACCAAGTTAGGCGGCTCTTGGCACGTGGTGTAGAAAATAAAGCCCAGGAACATATTTGACGTTCCCGAAGTAGACGTTGAAGATAATGATGAAGGGAGTAATAGAACGTCGTCAGTTGAACAAGCATATCAAGAAGATATGCCATCTTGGGATAGAAGGAATGATCCAAATGTTGATATTGATATGGTGCAATTGTATAGAGATGATGTGCCACCTGATCATGTTGATGCCTCAATCATAAATGACATTGTTAGAGATGATAGCGCTTTCATCGATGACAACGTTGCAGACGATGAAGAGAAAATTCTGATCAGCGATAGTGATGGTAAAGAAGAAAGAGTCCTAAGCGATAATGATTTAGACGACAATTATTAAATATATACAAGATTTACATGTCATTTTTAATTCGATTAATTTGATTATTACATGTATATATGTTTTACAAGTCATGATTTTTTTCCTGAATTGACTTGTTTATAATCTACATCCTCAGTTAAGTCACTTTCTGATCATGTCCTCTACAAACTGGAGCGTAACGGAAGCACGCAGCATACTCCATCAGCTGTTGCAGATGGACTTTCCGGCCCTATATTCTTCTGGTAGGGCCAGAGAGATACCCGGTCTGGTCGAGAAATGTAGGGAGGAAGACGATGACTCAGATGAAAGATTATACAATCTCAAAGAAATTTCAGACCTGATTGAGGAATATAACCGCGGAAAACTTCGAATGGAAGATGCGACATTATCACTTGCACATTTGAATGGAGTCCCGAGAGATCAGATTTCTCCTATTGTGATTGGCATGTTGGCTGTAACAATGTCGAGTGCTTCATACAGCTTGACATATACATCTGCAGCGTACGATAACTTACGCAGGGAGTATTTCGGATAGTTGATCCGAAGTTGATTTGTATTACAATGAAATATATGTATTTAATATAGAATGACAATGTGTAATGGATTTTTCAACTTTTATATTCTGTTTACGGTTTTATTATATTCTGCTTGCATTATAGTGTAATGGTCTAATCATATTTTTATCATCTCTCTAAGCATAAGCACAAATTCACTCTACAATGATGTTCATAAACTTGCATTGACATTGTTTAAATTTATAAGTTTGTATTTCAGATATATTCAGTCATGGCACCCGGTAGGAGATCAGGTCGTTCGTGCACTGGATCTACCCCTTCCACCCGTGATGCGACGCAGACAGCATCGACGTCGAACGGTGCATCACAGTCATATGATCCTTCGGTTCAGCATACACCGGGCACTGCATGTAAGTCTAGACATTTATTTAGTGATTACTGTTTATATTGTTACTTACATATATCTTTTCGCAACAGCATCTTCTACCAGCCAACGAGGACGTGGACCCACGCGTGGGTTAGTTTTAGAGCGACTTACGCGTGAGGGTAGGGTGGCGGTAGAGTTCCCACAGGACTGCCTTAGACCTGTTGGGGACAGTGCCAGACTGTTTACGTCTGAGGTCGGTGTCCTATGCCGATCTCTGATCCTCGCCACCACCCCCCGTTGGACTGACGTGACAGATGATGTGCGACAGCTCATCCGTCAGCGCCTTCAGGTAAAGTTTAGTAAATTGAAATTTTCTTTTGTGAAAGTTCATTTACGGCTAAGTCTTATTGTTAATAAGTTTATTCCCTTAATTTATTATTTACGAAACTGCAAGATAAATTTGACTTCGATTTGAATGTTCCCTACATTTCTCATGCCGTCGACGACATGATTAGAGAGCGGTTCAAGGAGTACCGCGGAGAGTTGCACCAGTGGTACAAGTGGTGTAGGACACACGATGAGGCCGTATTGTCCGCACCGCCACACGTTACTACAGATGACTGGCGGATACTCCGCGAGAGATTTTCGTCGGAGGCTTTTCAGGTAATATTTACATGTACGATATCTTAAGGTAACAATTAAATTCGCAATTAATAGAAGTGTATTTTGTATAATGTGTTCAGAAGAGGAGTAGAATAAATTCTGCGAGCAGGAAAAAGTTACAAGTGAACCACGTAGCTGGTTCAAAGTCATTTGTACGACATCGTTACGACATGGTAAGAAATTATTGATGATTATTAAGTTAATATATTATTTTGATTGGCATTTATTATAAGTCTTTTTTCCTTTCGATTGCGCAGCGAGATTCCGTCACCGGCTAGGAGCCTGGACCAGTATACCTCTACAGAGGGACTCACTGTCGGCAGGCGACGAGATCTTGGGTTCATCCTAGAGCCAGTGAGCATTGGGTAAAAATCTTTACTTTGTAAAATTTAATTGCGCATTGATTGATAATAATGTCATTCATGTCATTTTTTATGAAATTTCATATCTTTTCATTACAGGCGGCGATGGACACCATACGCAGTCAGCCCACTCCCGATGGTAGTCAGCGGAGTGAGCCAGAAATCCTAAGCGAGGTGCTTGGCACCCGTTCTGGATATGTGCGTGGGCTTGGCCATGGTGCCAAGCTCATGGCACAAACTAGAGCTGGCTCCAGCCGATCCGTAGCTGGTGAGAGCGCTCAACGCCGAGCTGATATCGCAGAGAGAGAGGTTCAGCAGCTAGGGGTCGTTGTCGATGAGATTCGAGAGCAGCTGGAGAGGCAGAGAGAGGAGTAGAGGCGTAGGGAGGAGGAGGAGAGGCGACGAGAAGAGCAGGAGAGGAGGATCGAGGAGTTGCGGCAGGAGCGGCAGGAGCATGAGCGACGGATGCAGGAGATGTTTCAGGCTCTCGCTGCAAGCCTTGGCGCCGATGCCCCGCCACCTCCGCCTTCATCTTCCTGATTATTTTTTTTAATATACGACTTTTAACTTGTATGTATTTGTGTGTGGATGAATATTGTTTGTTTGTGGATGTGGAATGGATTATTTGTGTATGGATGGTGTAGTTTCTGTTTATTCGTATGTATGTGGATGTGAATAGGAGAAAAATGTATAGGTTTCTTTACAAGTGTATATCAGGAATTTTTCTGAATTTTGAAAATAAATGAAACCGGGACAGGAAAAACTATTACCGACGAAATTATTCGTAGGTCAAAACATGAAAAAAAAATTTACCGACAAATTTTTTCGTCGGTAATAAAATCTGAAAAAGTTTTACCGACGAAAGATTTTGTCGGTAAAAATATCCCAGATTTTATTACCGACAAAAAAATTTGTCAGCAAAATTTTTTTTCATGTTTTTACCTACGAATAATTTCGTCGGTAAAAGTTTTTTCACCGACGTATCATTTTTATTTCCAACAAAAATTCATATGTTTTACCTACGAATGTTTTCATCGGTAATGGTTTTATTATTACCTACGAAAAATTATTTCTTCGGTAAAAACCTTTACCGACGGCCTTTCTGCGACGATGTTAGCCACGAAAATTTTCGTCGGTAAAAGGATTTCCCGACGAAATTTTACTTTAAAAATGGAATTTCTTGTAGTGAGGCTTAGGAAGAGCTTGTATGGGCTGAAGCAAGCTCCTACGCAATGGTACAAGAAGTTTGACTCGTTCATGTTGAAGCATGGATATGACAGAATGGAGTCGGACCACTGTGTGTTCACTCGCAGGTTCTTAGATGGTGATTTCTTAGTTCTGCTATTGTACGTTGATGACATGCTCATCATGGGAAAAGACATCAAGAAGATTGACAAGCTGAAAGAGGAGTTGGGCAAGTCGTTTGCGATGAAAGACTTGAGCCCGGCAAAACAGATCCTAGGAATGGAGATAACCCGTGACAGAAGCAGCAGGAAGCTTTGGTTGTCACAAGAGCGGTATATTGAGAAAGTCCTAGAGCTGTTCAACATGAATGCAGCGAAACCGGTCAATACTCCACTGGATGGTCACTTCAAATTGAGCGATAAGCAGTGTCCCAAGACGAAGGCGGAAGTAGGAAGAGATGCGGAAGATACCCTACGCGTCAGCGGTAGGAACTTTGATGTATGCTATGGTGTGTACACGCCCAGACATAGCATATGCGGTTGGTGTTGTCAGTCGGTATCTTGCCAATCCTGGCAAGGAACATTGAGCAGCAGTGAAGTGGATACTACGGTATCTGAGAGGCTCATCCAAGTTGAACCTATGCTATGGTGATGGAAAACATGTGTTAGAAGGCTACACAGATGTAGATATGACAGGTGACATAGACTCCAAGAAGTCTACATCGGGGTTCATGTTCACGTTTGCAAGGGAGCGGTCTCTTGGCAGAGCAAGCTACAGAAGGTCGTAGCATTGTCGACGACAGAGGCCGAGTACATCGCAGTCACAAAAGCATGCAAAGAGATGTTTTGGATGAAGAGGTTCCTACAGGAACTCAGCCTGAAGCAGGAGGAGCACGTGGTCTATTGCGATAGCCAAAGTGCTATACACTTGAGCAAGAATCTAAGTCAGCATTCCAAGTCGAAGCACATAGAGATTCGGTATCACTAGGATCAAGGATACTTTGGAACAGAAGGTGTTACAGCTTGAGAAGGTCCATACCGACGATAATGGGTCAGACATGATGACCAAGGCTTTGCTCAAGGGCAAGTTTGAGGTTTACAGAAACCTGACTGACTTGAAGAAGGCGAATTTCTCCTGAGTTGGAAAGGGGGAGAATTGATGGAGTTTTCCTCCTCAAAAGTGTCAGAGGAGAGAGTACAACTGGGTGAGGTCAAGCGCCCGAGCCAGTTAGTGGCCGGGCGACCGAAATTCCCCCCAGAAGGAGGCTTGCTGCTGGACTGTTTTGTCCATTGCCGGGCGCCTGACGGTCTTGTGACTGGGCGCCCGATGACCCGGCCAGGCGCCCGACCATGTTGGTCCGGCCCGAAATTCAGTTTTTTCTCATGTTTTATGCTGGACTGTTTTTGAGTTGGCTGGGCGCCCGACGGTCTGGTGACCGAGCGCCCGACCCTGCGCGAACTGCTTAGACGCAGTTTCCTAATCTGGCTGTTTTCTCTGTTTTTGGTACTTAAGCGTTCTAAAACGGGATTAGGGCATCCTATTGTGTTGCTTACACGTCCAAGGTGAGAAAGAGAGAAAAAGAGGAAGAGAGAAAGAGAAGAGAGAGAAAGAGGAAGTTTGTAGAAGGGAGAAGTTGCTTGAAGAGGGATTCTTCTGCGCAACCGTCGTCTTAGTGCTTCTACGTCCTCGGGATCGGTGAGATCGCTCCTCTCCTTTGTTATTCTCTTGTTGTTTATCCATCACAAGTGGTGAAGAAGGTTTGATCCAAGCGGTGTGTGCTTGTGATCGGTTGTAACAGTTCCCTGAGATAGTGGATTGTTGATCTGGACTAGGTCCCGTGGTTTTTTACCTCTTTTGAGGGTTTTCCACGTAAAAACTCCTTGTGTTCGTGTGGTTGATGTTTATTCTTGATTATTGCATTAGCATAGTTCATAATTCTAGTGTATTGGGGGGCGAGATCCGAAGGTTTGTGTGAAACGCACCCAACATGCATTTCATAGAAAATTGAAAAACCATGCAGTTGGGTCCCTCAGCATCAAAAGGTACAGGTCATGGTATCGATTCCTATGGTGGGGTTGGCTAACACTATGATGTGACTAACTAGGGTGGTTGGGTGTACTAACAGTTGAGTGTGTGAGCTAACCCATACACACACCAAAAAAAAAAAAAAAAAAACACCAAAAGTAACAACTTTTTTTTTATTTTTTTACACCTACAGGCACTCACACCATGGCGGGATTTCACCACAAGTGGGTGCTCTAACTGGTGACCTCATGTTGAAACGCCTGAGAGTCTACCAGGAGGCATGAGCAAAGATTTGGCTTGTGGATGTGAAGAGGGTTGTAATGAGCCGGTAGATCACTCAAGATCCAGCTTGTGTCACTACGCACTGGGGCCCACATTCAAAGTTATTTTTATACATTGAACTAGTCACATTCTCTATACTACCATAAATATCAAATAATCTAATAATTATGTTCTAGTGATGATCCTAACCTTCTAAATTTTCTTTTAATAGGAACTCATAGGGTAGATTCTGAAACATTAACGGTTTCAATTATGGGGAAAGTCAGCATGTGGGCCTCAGTAGCGGCCACTGACAGACGCTAGATGCTGGCGATGGGGAAAAAATGGAAGTACCCACCGAGTATTGTGCCTTTTGAGAAGAGAAAAACTTTGACACTCCTGGGGAGTGTGATGGATGCAACACAGTCACTAAAAAAGTACCTAAATAAGTACCTAAATATCCTACGTGCAGACGTAGGATATAAATATTTAAACCGTCCAAATTATGGTACCCAACTTTGATGGAAATCAGATTGCTTACTGAGTTACTCAGTACACTTTTTATCATTGTGAGTAAACTCTGTTGGGCCCACTGTAAATGTTTGTGGTATATCCATACATCCATCCGTTTTTTTCGAATCATTTTAGGGTTGAGCTCAAACTTGAAGCATATCCAAAAGCTCAAATTGACCGTACCACAGGAAACTATGGGAACAATGATTTCCACCTTTGAAACCTTCATAGGGGCCATAGTGATGTATATCTATCATCCAACCTGTTCATAAGATAAAAAAGACATGATGGGAAAACACAAATATCAGCTTCATCCAAAACTTCTCTGACCCCAAAATATTTTTCAACATTAGATGTTCAATTCACACTGTTTCTTGTGGTGTGGTCCACTTGCTTTGGATAGAGTTCATTTTTTGTTTCAAGACATAAATTTGTCTGGTAAAATGGACGAAGGGAGTGGATAAATTACCTAAATCAAGATGGCCCCTATAGAGTTTATGAGTTACTCAATACCTAATCCGCTTCTGTTTGGATGTATAATGAACCAAAATGTTTTTCTTATTTAATGATTTGAGTTTGGATTGGTGGACAATTATTCGATGGTTAAAATTAAAATATCAATGATCCTATCCCCACAAAAAATGTTTATGAATGAGGACTTGTGATTGTACAGACAATCTGATATTGTGATTGTGACTTGAAGACAGTGGGTTGCATAATATAGTCAGTTTATAGATAATATATGCCACGTGTACAAGCGTCAAAAGCAACATGAGTTTCGTGAGATTGTCCTCTTCTCTTAGGGAAAAGCTTTGATGCTCTTGCAGAGTGCCATGGACTATACAAAGGAACTTAGAGATTGCTTATAAAGTGCACACCTGGCATAGAAGAAATTCAGATTAAATCATTCAAATTATAAGTCTCTATAATTAGATGTATTGCAGACTTCCACATGTTAGTGGGCTTCCAGGATAGTCCCTAGGTAATCGGGTACTTAAGTACCTACCGATCTTCCAGAGTCGAACTCCAGGCACAATAGCTTATGAATGCGTGTAATAATTCACATCCGTACAACAATTCACATCCGTACATTCCATCTCTCCTTTTGAGAGGCAACATTTCATCACATTTATTATAACTGACAATTATTTGAATAATATTTAAACGAGCATTAATCAACATCACATATTACATTCATCGCACACCCTACTTATTTAAAATGACTAGGAAATGTGTTGGGATGTACTCACCTTTTGTTGGATGATGCGACATCCAAAAGTTACCCTACCTCCAACCTACTAACAAATCTCTGTGCCTATACAAGGTTTAATTAATTTGGATACTGTAAATGGGTATGACTTTGTATTTAGTTTGCGATAACTCAAACGTTGGTCCATAGCTCAAAATGACTCATGTGTAATTAGTCTCGATTCCACGAAATAGAAGCATTCTAGACTGATACGATAGTTCAGAATGGATTAAGATTTCTAATGGTTTTAAAAAATTATTTATAGTTTAATCATTTGTTCAAGGTATGTTGAGTTCGGGAGTGTTCCCATATTGATTATTCGAACTAATTCACACTCATAATTTCTTACGAACATCCTTATGACAATTATTTACCAGCAGTTATTAATTTGATTAATATTGAAAACATACCTTTAGTATAACTATTTGTAAAATAAATCATAGACATAACTATCTGTAAAGTAGGTCTAGGTACATGATTATTTACAAAACATCCTATATATATAACTACCTGCAAATAGTTTATGTGCATAACCTAGTTGTAAAATAATCTATAATCTCCACCGATTACAAACAAATTCAATGCGATTTGTGCCTTTTAATAGGAGAGTGTCATAAATGTAAATACAATGAAGATTATGGTAATAAAGTTAAATGATATAAGAGGCATTATAAAAAGAACAAGGGTGTAAAAGTCTTTTCCAAACCAACACCTTATGCATGATAATCACGTAAATGACACCAAAATGATTCCAATGGCCGGTTTGATCTATATAGTGTGGTCCACTTATTCAATGGTCTTCCCTTATCTTTGAATTTATGTCTTAAAATAGGATGGTCCATCAAGTGAACGGTTTAAATGAAGTGAGATGATGGTATTCCAAAATTTTTTGCAAACAACCAAAAGGGACATAGGACATATCTCTCATTCTAGGGTGTCTTAAAAGTTATATTTAATATTATTAGTGTGGCCCACCAGAGTATTCTATCGGGTTCATATTTTGCCCTGCATCTTAAATAATGCTCTTGATTGGAAGGACGGTTCAGATCATGATTTGAAATTTAGTGGGTCATACTCTATCTTTTTGTTGCCCTAGGATGACTTTAACGTCCCAGGGCGTTGGTTCTCTCATTCTAATTTCTACTCTGGACAATTATTTGGAATTCACAAGTAGTTCTAGTCGTGGTTCAGATGGACATCCATCACTCATATATATGGATGATCATTTTGACCATGAAATGACAGTCATAGATTCACAGATGCATGACTCTAAATCTGTTATTATGAAGGGATTAAAATCAAAAGCTTTCAGCGGCCTAGAATGGTTTGAACGGTGGTCACTGATCCGTCTAGTGAGGCCCACTCAAACCTCTGTTTGGGTTCAAATTTGGACACCAGTCCTAAAATTAGATGGAGAATCAATTGGATGGAGTGGATGTACTAAATACATTAAGGTGGATTCCAAGAGCGGTGGCCCCACGTTAACGTCAATTGCCTCCAACGCTGGACGTTCAGCAAGGGATTTTCTTTTCTTTTCTTTTCTTTATTATTATTATTATTATTATTATTATTATTATTATTATTTAGCCTTACATGTGGGGTCTATCAGAGATATGGTCCGACCATTGGGTCGGCCACCTCTTTGTGGGCCCATTAAAATTTGGAATATAATAAACTCACCACAATTACCTTAATAATAAAATAAAGCAATAATAAATAAAAAATTAAAGGTTATCATTTATCCAATTGATGTGGCCCATTTGTAGGTCCAATCGATCTGAATTTTGTGGCCCATGTACATTTTGGCCTTATGGTTATTATGACTCATTCCGATCGATTCTGGCCCACCCAAATGGTCCCCAAAAATCAAGATCTTATATTCAAGAGTTAAGATAAAAAAAAATGAGATTTCTAGAACTATACAATGAACGGACAAATGATCTAACCCGTTCATTGGTTGGGTTTGGCCCACTTAAATGAAATAGAAGGAATCGACTGCCTACTTGATTTAGCCGCAAGATCCAAAAAGGAAAATTATATTATTGTCAGTGATAAAACTTGATCTCCAGTCTCCCCTCTCGCTTAAGAGATCTTTAACCAACTAGTCTATGCTTTTCTTTTGTTTATTATCTTAAATTTATTTACCTAAATCCATTATTGTTTCTAAAAGAAAATTTTCCTACCGAAATTTTGGAGTCGTTACACTAAATGACTATAAGTGGATAATGATTATTTACTCTTGGAATTGTGTGGTGATCTATCATTTATATTTAGCTATTATGATGATTTTGCTATATTGTTTGTTTCACCCAAAAATCATGAAAAAAATGATAGTTATACAATGTGAAAATGTAATTATTACGATTTACTTTGTCTACGTTTTTTAAAAGTGTATAAGGCTCTACTTTTTATTTCACAGGAAAAATGAAAAATAAGTAGCCCATGACTGACCATATTTGTCACTTGCTCACTGGATGTGTGCTCATGGTCCGTCGCGGTCCTAGCATCAAAAGTTTTGCTCGTGGATGTGAAAAGGGTTGTAATGAGCTGATCAACCATTCAAGATCCAGCCCATGTCACTACGCACTGGGGCTCACATTCAAAGTTATTTCTATCATTTACATTTAGCTATTATGATGATTTTGCTATATTGTTTGTTTCACCCAAAAATCATGAAAAAAATGATAGTTATACAATGTGAAAATGTAATTATTACGATTTACTTTGTCTACGTTTTTTAAAAGTGTATAAGGCTCTATTTTTTATTTCACAGGAAAAATGAAAAACAGCCCATGACTGACCATATTTGTCACTTGCTCACTAGATGTGTGCTCATGGTCCGTCGCGGTCCCAGCATCAAAAGTTTTGCTCGTGGATGTGAAAAGGGTTGTAATGAGCTGATCAACCATTCAAGATCCAGCCCATGTCACTACGCACTGGGGCCCACATTCAAAGTTATTTCTATACGTTGAACTGTTCATATTCTCTATACTATCATAAAAATCAAATAATCTAATAATTATGTGCTAGTGATAATCATAACCTTAGATTTATGAATTTTAATGCTAGCTATTTAAATTTTGCATTCTCCATATTCCAAGTGCATCTATAGGCAATTATGTTCACAATAATCAATTCAAACGTATTTTGATATATAGAACTCATATGGGCTTCAAGTAGCGGCCATTGACAGATGCTAGATGCAGCGATGGGGAAAAATGAACTGTCTATTGTGCATTTTGCTTTTTGAGAAGAGAAAAACTTCGACAATGGATGCAAACATTCACTTAGAATGTACTTAAAAATTGAAATTGGACTGAGTAAACTCAATATGCTTTTATTGTACTGAGTAAACTCAATTGGGCCCACCATGAATGTATGTAATTTATCTATGTTGTCCATCTGTTTTTCAGTTCATTTTAGGGGTTGAGCCCAAAATTGAAGCATATTCAAAGCAAGTAGACCATACAACAGGAAACAGTGGGAAAAATGATTTACACCATTGAAACATTCATAGGGCCCACAATGATGTTTATTTCTCATCCAACCTGTTCATAAGATGAAAAAGACATGGATGAAGGGAAAAAACAAATATTAGCATGATACAAAACTTCTATGGTCCCCAAGAAATTTTTTTCAACCGTAGATATTCAATTCACACTGTTTCCTATGCAGTGGTCCACTTGAGCTTTGGATATGCATCATTTTTGGTATCAAGCCCTAATATTATCTAGTAAAATGGATGGACATAGAGCAGATAAAATACATATATCACAGTGGCCCTCACAGAGTTTACTCAGTATGTTTAGTATACTACACAGCTAGCTTCCTTAAAAATTGGAGACGCAGGATACAAGTAGTCAAACGGTCCAAATTATAGTACCCAGTTTAGAATCTTTTTCCTTATTTGATGATTTGACTTGGCATTGGCGGACAATTATTGTACGGTTAAAATGAAAAATATCAATGGTCCTATTTCCACAAATAAATAAATGTTTATGAATCAGCAATTATGATTGTTCAAACAATCTGACGTTGGGGGATTGTGACTTGACGACAGCGGGCTGCATAATATAGTCAGTTTTATATGAGGTAATATATGCTACGTGTATCAGCAACGTGAGTCTCGTGAGATTGTACTCTTAACCCCGGAAAAAAAAAAAAAAAAAAAAAGAAAAAAAAAAACTTTAATGCTCTAGTAGATTTATTGGACGGTCATCTGACTATTGGGGGTAATTATGCTTATTTGATCATCTGTCTATTGGATGGTTGGAGTACATTTATTGGACGGTCGTAATGAAAATTATCTGATGGATCTGTTTCAATAAATAAGTGTCCACAATCATATATTAGGCACTAATGATTGCCCAAGCAAATTTCTTTTTAACTATATTAGCCATAGTGAGCTCAACAACTTGGTATAATCTGAGTGAAAGAACCCCACAGGTACAGGTCTGAGTGCCTGCGTATCAAGCGTAATAAGCAGCCGGAGTATTATCAAATGACACCCTGCTTTTGGCAATAATACAAAAGTGGGCCACCATGCATCTGGATCACCTTTCGTTAAAAGGAGAGAAATACCATGTGCATTTTCACGAAATACCATCTGGATCACCTTTTGTTAAAAGGAAAGAAATACAAAAGTGGGCTGCGACGAAGCAAGTCACTTGCCAAGCCCAATAATAAACTACATAGGTGAGTCGAGTAAGGCAAGAATAAGCCCCAAAGCTCAGCCAATTTACTTACACTGGTTTATTTTATAACATATCCATTGAGCTTGGGCTGACCCCGCCTTGGAAGTAGACAAAACCCACCTGACCCATTGTCATTCATAATTACAGGGAAAGTGGTCAAGGTTTGAAATGGACATGAATTGCCTGGAGCTGTAAAGGGTCATTGGAGATTCTGTAATCCTGATGTGGCCCAATGAAAGCAACATGTGTGCCTATTATACACATGGCCCCCAATTAAAAAGAAAAATAAGCCTTACTGTGCCATCAGAATCTTTACTATACAATTGAGAGTCCAAATGATCAGACAAGGACAAGCAACACGGTATTATTGAATAACAAAAGTCAAGATAAGGTCTATCACCACTGCTATGCTTTAAACCCTGATTCCATTCTCCCATGGCAGATATTTTTGGATAGAAGCGTTACTCCATGAGAGCCATCACTGTGCAGTCAGCCGCCTGAGACTATTGTTATGCACGCAATTGAATCCAATCCAAATTAACAAAGATCCTGACCTCTCACTGATGACATTTGTTTGTGGTATTTGTACCATTGGCTAATTTAAATTAAATGCTAGCCACTGGATTCGATATGCTTATAATTCAGTGTAATTTTTGTGTTGCTAGCCATTAAAATTGTGTCACACGGTTTGGATGGTTAGATTTAAGTCCTGTTTGGTTTTCCAATTATAGTGGTAAATTACTGTAAATGGGACCGTACTGAAAATTTTACTAGGTGGTTTGTTTCACCTAAAAATCACAGTAAAAGTGATAATTATATGATAGAAAAATGTAAATTACACTAATAGAAAAATGTAATTATTATAATTTACTTTATCTAATTTTTTTTTTATTAAGTTTATTTGTTTCTACTATGCATTTCATAGAAAATTGGAAAACCATGCAGTTCGGTCCCTTAGCATCAAAAGGTACAAGTCATGGTATCAATTCCCATGTTGGAGTTGGCTAACATTGTGATGTGACTAACCGGGGTGGGTGGGTGTACCAACAGTTGAGTGTGTGACCTATCCCATAAGAGGAAGAAAAAAAAAAAGCATCAAAAGTAACAATTGTTTTTTTTTTTTTTTTTTTTTTTTTTTACACCTGCAGGCACTTACACCATGATGGGATTTCACCACAATGCGTACTCGAACCAATGACCTCATGTTGAAACGCCCAAGAGTCGAACAATGATTTCCACTGTTGAAACCTTCATAGGGGCTATGGTGATGTTTATATGTCATCCAATCTGTTCATAAGATAACAAAAAAAAAAAAAAAAAGACATGAATGATGGGAAAACACAAATATCAGCTTCATCCAAAACTTCTATGACAACAAAATATTTTTCAACATTAGACGTTCAATTCACACTGTTTCTTGTGGTGTGGTCCACTTGAGCTTTGGATAGAGTTCATTTTTTGTTTCAAGACATAAATTTGTCTAGTAAAATGGACGGAGGGAGTGGATAAATTACCTAAATCACGATGGCCCCTACAGAGTTTATGAGTTACTCAGTTCTTAATCCACTTCTGTTTGGATGTATAACGAACGAAAATGTTTTTTCTTATTTGATGATTGGTGGGCAATTATTGGATGGTTAAAATTAGAAATATCAATGATCCTATCCCCACAAAAATAATGTTTATGAATCAGGACTTGATTGTTTAGACAATCTGATTTTGGGACTGTGACTTGAAGACACTCGGCTGCATAATAATGAGTGCGGATTAAGGCAACTCGAGCTAAGTATGCTGCGTGTGGGCATTGGGGGAGAGGAGGTGTGACATGATTGTGTCAGGCTTGCTGATGTGGCAGGTCTCTTATGACAACTGTCCTTTACCAATACAAATGTGACATATATTTGCCACGTTGGGCCAGTCCTGAGATTAGGACAGGCTCCGGTGGTACCTAATCCTAAATCCATAATATAGCCTGTTTATGGATAACATATGCCACGTGTACAAGTGTCAAAAGCAACGTGAGTCTCGTGAGATTGTCCTCTTTTCATGGGAAAAGCTTTGATGCTCTTGCAGAGTGCCATGGAGTTACGTACAGGAACTTAGAGATTACATATAAAGTTTGATGCTCTTGCAGAGTGCCACGGGGTTATATACAAACACGTAATTTTTATTTTGAACTATTTAGCCATAGTGAGCTCGAGAACTTAGGTTTAAATTGAGTAAAAGCATGCCACATGTACCATTGTGAGTGTTGGAGAGACCTCAAAACTGTGCAATTTTCTTGTCCACCAATCGGTCAGTCAGTGGACAAATTGTCAAAGCGAGTTTTGGGAGAATTTCTGGAAGCCTCTGACCGGTCGGCCAACTGGTCTGCAGGGGACTCCGACGGTCACCCAACCGGTCGAATATTGAGGCAGAAACATGTTTTTTGGCATAAACTCTCTGGACCATTTTTACAGGTCGCCGACCGGTCAACTGACGTGCGGGAGACGTTTCTTCTGATGCGGTTTTGCGTTGCATGTTTTCAAATCGAGATGGAGTCCTATTTAAACACCTCCTAATTGTGTTGGGAGGTATCCTAATCACGTCCAAGGAGTCCAAACTCAAGTTTAAGGTTTGGGGGAGTGATTTGTGAGGTTTGAGGAAGTTTTGTTCATCTTTGGAATCTACTTGTTGGTAGATTAGCTTTGTAATCATCTAAGATTCATAGTGGAGGTGTCGCTTTGTGCTGTGGTTTTTTCCCATAAGGGTTTTCCATGCAAAATTCGTTTGTCTTGCATTGATTGCTTGTGTGGCTATGTGGTGATTGTTTGATCTTCTTTGGTGCTTCCGCTGATCGAATTTTCAACAAGTGGTATCAGAGCTATCGTTAGAAGGTTTAAGAAGAAGTTTTCTGAGACAATTTCATGGTTTCAAGTACGAAGTTCGACGTTGAGAAGTTTTCAAGTAAAAACAACTTTGAATTGTGGAAGGTGAAGATGAGGGCCGTCCTAACTCAGCAAGAGGTCGTGAACGCCCTTGGAAAGCGACCTAACAACATGGAAGATGATGAGTAGACCAAGATGAATGAGAAGGCTATGACCTCAATTCAATTGTGCCTTGTTGATGACATCCTCTATAATGTCATGAAAGAGAAGACCGTTATAGACACATAGACCAAGCTAGAGAATGTGTACGCGAAGAAGTCTCTAGCTAGAAAATCGCATGTATCTAATGATATAACTCTTCACTTTGAAGATGGCGGAGGGCACAGATGAGGACCACATTAGCACGTTCAACAAGTTGATTTGCAAGTTGCTTAATTTTGGTGAACAGATGAAGGACGAGTATCAAGCCTTAATCCTGCTAAACTCGCTTCCTAGTTCATATGAGTCACTCAGGGACTCGTTGTGTGTGGATAGGGACACTATTAGTGTTGAGACCGTAGTCTCAGCCTTTCAGTCGAAGAAGATCAGACAGAAGAGTGGTGATGCTAATTCTTCCTCCGATGCACTGATTATGAGAGGAATGAATTCGAAGTGGGGTGAAGGAACGTGGCATTCTTGATCCAACTCGAAGGAAAAAGGCAAAGCGAAGTTGAAGTGTTGGAGATGTGGCCAAGTTGGGCACATGAAGAAGTACTGCAAGAGTCTTAAGTACAAGAAGGAGAAGTCAGGAGACTCCTCTAGGAAAGCCAATATCGTTGAAGCTAAAGAAGGTAGTAGTGATGTGTGTGAAGTCTTGACGGCGTCCAAGATGGGATCTCTCAGCGATGAGTGGATCATGGACTTCAGGGCTTCATATCACATGTGCTCGGATAAGAGTGTCTTTACTCCCTACAGGGAGTATGTTGGAGGCTCAGTATTTCTAGGCGATAACTATGCCTGCAAGGTTGTGGGAATTAGTACTGTGCGCATCAAAATGTTCAATGGTATCGAACGGACCTTGATGGAAGTGAGGCACGTTCCCAGGTTGAGGAAGAATCTAATTTCCCTTGGTGCACTCGAGGCATTGGGGTGCAAGTTCACCGATTTTGACTAGTTCAGCAAAGTTTCAAAGGGGAGCCTTGTAATTATGAAGGGATAGGGGCATGAAAACATTTACAGACTGATTGGGAGCACTTCAGTAGGTGGAGCTGCAACGATTGTAGTGGATTCCACGTTTGCACGTATATAGCATGTACGATTAGGCCACATAAGCGAGCGAGGCATGAAGGTACTCTTTAAACAATCTTTGATTCCTTTCTTTAAATCTGTAGACTTTAGTATATGTCATGAACATTACATGTATGAAAAACAATTTATATTGTTATTTAAAGGGGGGAAACATGTATGTAAAAGGGTGTTTAAGTATGTTTATTCTGATGTATGGGGGCTGTTGCCCGTTATTTCTGTTGGGGATCATCGTGGTTCGTGTCGTTTATCGATGACTATAGAAGGAAGATTTGGGTTTATTTTCTGAAAAATAAATCCGATGTCTTCATGACCTTCAAGTATTGAAAGGCAATGGTGGAGAATTAGTCAGGACAGAAACTGAAAGTTTTGAGAACTGACAATGGAGGAGAGTTCACTTCTAAGGAGTTTAACATATATTGTAAGGAAGAGGGGATCGTGAGGCACAACATAGTGCGCCACACGCCAGAGCAGAATGGTGTGGCAGAGCGGATGAATCGGACTCTCTTGGAGAGACCCCGATCCATGATTAGTAATGCTGGGTTGGGCAAAGAGCTGTGGACTGAGGCAGTTAACAAAGCTTGTTACTTGATAATTAATTGGTCTCCCTCTATGGCAATTGAATGTAAAATCCTTGAGGAAATGTGGAGTGGTTGTACGCTAGACTACTCAAGTCTGTAGGTCTTTGGTTGTGAGGCTTACTCTCATTTACCGTTAGTTGAGAGAGATAAGCTAGACCATAGGGCCAGAAAATGGATCTTTATGGGCTATAGTGATGGTGTGAAAAGTTATCGCATATATGATCCTATCACAGAAAAGATCACCCTAAGCCCAAATTTGATGAGGGTTCTTTGTTCTGAAAGGATGCTACAAAGGAACTAGAAAAATAAAAAATTGTTGATATATAAGATGATAGAGATGAGACACTGGCCAAAACTGGGACGCAGACAAAGGTACAGGATCAGGTGGAGCAGCCACCTATACGAAGAAATCCACCTAGGTATCGCAGGTTACTGGCAAGGTATAGGGATGACTCAAACATTGCATTTGCTCTCATTACAGATGAGGGGGATTCGTCCAACTTTGAGGAAACATTATAGGATGTAGATGCTGAAAAGTAGAAGACAGCAATACAAGACGAGATGAATTCCCTATACAAGAATGAAACTTGGGAGCTTGTGGAGCTTCTAGTAGGTCGAAAAGTGATTGGATATAAGTGAATTTTTAGGAAGAAATATGATAGATACAAGGCGAAGTTGGTAGCAAAATGGTATGCTCAACGTGAAGGCGTGGACTTCAGTGAGATTTGTGCGCCGATTATGAAGCAAGTATCTATCAGGTTCGTGTTGGCGTTGGTTGTCCAATATGACCTCAAGCTGGAATAGATAGATGTAAAGACTGATTTCCTGCATGGAGAATTAGAAGAGCAGATTTACATGGTGTAACCAGAAGGTTATACAGTGCAAGAGGCCGAGAACAAGTTTGTAAGTTGAGAAGATTATTGTACGGTCTCAAACAATCGCATAGGCAGTGGTACAAGAAATTTGATTCCTTCGTGATAAGTCAGACCTTTTCCAGGAGCGAGTACGATCATTATGTCTATTTCAAGACACTGAATGATGAGAAGTTTCTCATACTGTGTTGTACGTCAATGACATGCTTATTGCCAATCATATCATGTATGACATTGATGTGTTAAAGACTCAGCTTCTAGAGACATTTAAGATTAAGGATCTGGGTGTTGCAAAGAGGGTTCTTGGCATAGATATTCATAGAGACAGGAAGATAAGTAGGTTATGGTTATCTCAAGAAGAATACCTTTAGAAGGTGTTGAAAAAGTATAAGATGGACAAGTCTAAACCAGTTAGTGTTCCTCACGTAGCTTACTTCAAGCTTTCTTTAATTCTGAACATTGTCCCAAAACAGATGAAGACATTATCCCAAAACAAATGAAGAAAATCATGTTATGTCTCATGTGCCCTATTCAAGTGCTGCGAGCAATTTAATATATGTCATGGTCTATATAAGACCAGATATTTCACAGGCTATGGGTGTTGTTAGCGGATTCATGTCTAACCCGGACAAACAACATTAGGAAGCTGTGAAATGGCTACATTGATATATTCAGGGTACGCAGGACTATGTCTTGACGTTTGAAAAGTCTAAGGACAAGTTGGTTGGTTACGTCGATTCTGATTAAGCAGGTAGTGTGGATAGTAGGAGATCGACTTCAGGGTACTCGTTTGTGTTAGCAGGTGGAGCGATTAGTTAGATGCCTAAGCTTCAGTTTTTTGTAGCTCTTTTCACTATTGAAGCTGAGTATATATATGGCGGTGACAGAAGCTTTCAAGGAGGCTGTTTGGTTGAAAGGAATGATAAATCATTTAGGGCTTCAATAGGAAGTCGTGCCGATTAATTGTGACAGCTCTAATGCTATCAATTTGACTAAAAATTTGTTTAGAACTCTCGTACTAAACACATTGATGTGCGTCACCATTTTATTCGACAAGTGCTTGACGAAGGAGATGTGACTCTGGACAAGATTCATACTAGCGTGAATCCGATGGATATGCTGACCAAGGTGGTCCCAACAAAGAAGTTTAAGTTCTGCGTAACTTCTCTAGGATTGGCAAAGGCTTAATGAAGATGCAATGATACATGAGTAGCGACGACACTATGATTGATGATGAGCTAATTTATGAAGAGAAGAGAAGATGCTTTGATGTTTTGATGCCTCGGTGGAGTTTGTTGGAGAGACCTCAAAACTATGCAATTTTCGTGTCCACCTACCGCTTGGCTGACCGATCAATCAGTGGACAGATTATTACAACGAGTTCTTGGCGAATTTCTGAAAGCCTCTGACCGGTAGGAAAATTTATCCACCACAACAAAGGCTACCACGTGGACCTGTTCCAGAATGGTTGGAAAAATTATTAAACAATGACAAATATTTGTAGAATGGTGATGGGACATCACATAATGACCCAAGTCGATCATGCACTACAAGCCAAGAGCTAGAAAGCTAAAATAAGAGGAAAAAGGAACGGTAGCCCACATGATCATGAGACCTTATCTCTTTGTGAAAATAATTGCCTTTTTTTGTTAATAGAAACTGGGTGTACAAAAAGGAGCGAGCACCGCAAAAAATCGGACCACACCTAACATATAGCTATACTGTAACGCCCCGAATTTTCGCGACCCGAGTTCTAGACTCGTGTATCAAAAACCCGGGCGTTAGCCTAGCTATGAAGAAACCCACATTTCAGTCCATTTTCAACTGTCATTCCAAGAAGGGTATTCACCGCGGAAGAAAACAAACCATGCATATAGGAAAGATACAACAAATATCGCAGAGTGTTGCCCATAAGGCTTATACAAACCGAATATCTCAAATTTGATTCAGAATACACTAATAAACAATTACAATTATATACAAAATTTAAAGCAGCAACCATTAAACACGGCTCTTTGATCCATGACACCAGCATAACCTGAGCATCCTGCTCCATTTCAGAATAACCTGTACATTATTCAAATCACCTACACCAACTGTACGGTTGAAATTTAACAACATGAGTGGCCAGCTCAGTGTGAAGTCCCCTCAAGATTACACACTAACACATTAATCAAGAATAATAAAAAAATGTACAAAACATCCATGATGCAATCTTTCTTAAATGCATGAATGCATGCACATGTCCCTCAGCCTGGGGATGCACATCCAGCTGGAAAAATGTGGTTTGGAAGTCACTAAGGACGCACATCAGCCCCACAATGCAAATTCATCGCTTGGTGATCCGAAAGTCACTAAGGACACTCATCGGCCTCACCCAGTAGTCTGGAAGTCACTAAGGACACACATCAACCCCACAATATCACGAGTGGTCATCACCAGCGAAAATACCAAAGGTACGTGCTCTCAGTGAATGGCACACTCTATGGTGGTCTAGAGCCAGCGAAAATACCTCGAGGGTACATGCTCTCAGCAACCAGACCACCCGACGGTAATATGGCTCGTCACCACACGTCCCGTCTGTGCCATGATATGCATGATTAAACCAACCATTATTATTCCAATTTACAACCAAACCAATTATGACATTCCCTTACAACTAGTGGCCTTTCATCACAATAATTCTCCAAAATATTTCACACGAGTCCAACTAGGGACATAATCAATAATTTATCTCACAGGACCATTGGTCCATCAAGTCCATCGGGAATCCCAACAACTCATCTCAATAGGACATTCAGCCCAACAAGTCCATATAAGGACGTCATAAAAAATGTTTCCATACTCGTCCAACAATTCCATCTAAGGACACCATTAGGAATCTTTCCAATAAATCACTTCCAAAGGCCACCAGTTTAAGGTCCCATCAAATATAGGTGATTGCAACCATTCAAATTCACATTCCACTTTCATATTCCAAACACGATGAATGAAAATGACAATTCCCAAAATTCGTAAATAATTCACAATTATAAAGAAAATCACATATAACAAGATTAAACATATGATTTATGGCAAAATCAAACAGCAGAGGTAATCATGAGACAGAGTAAAATTTTCAATCATATATGAATAAAACTAGTACTTAATTAACATGAAGGTGGAAAGCTCAAGGGGAGGAATCATCACCTTAAGAATCGAAGCATCTTTCAATGTTGCTTGAAACATGTACACGCTTGCTAGAATTCGACCTTCGATCTCCTCGCTCAATGGTTGATATTGATGGTTGAAGTGAATGAATGGTTGAGATGGAGGGGAGGTTGATGAAGATGGCCCACTCCTCTCTCTCTCATACACACACACTTAGGAAGGGCATGGATGGCACATAAATGAAGAAGAAATGAAGGATGAAGGGGGAGAGATCGTTCCACCCATTCCATCTATCTCTCTTATAATCTCTTTTTCTTTTTTTTTATATTATTATTATTATTATTATTTTAAGTGAAGGGATGGTAGAGGACGTGGGGGGCATGGGAGAGGAATGGGGTGTCATGATGACACTCCATCATTACACTTTTTTTTTATTATTATTTATTTTATTAATTTGTTTTATTTATTTATTTCTTTTCATTATTATTATATATTATTACTTTTTATTTATTTATTTATTTTTTTGTAATTATTACAATGAGATGATTGCCTAGGAGACCGTGTAGTGGGCCCCACATTGGGTGGCCCCACACGAGTGTGCACAACCACATTTTTTTAGGTGTTTTGATTAAATGTCCATATCTTTGCGCTCGGGTATCAGATCGACGCACTGTTTTCGCCGTTGCAATCAGGAGGACAGCGCAGTCAATATGACAGAGGTTTCGGGATCTCAGGACTTCGGTCATTTGGGTGCAAACTACGTACTGCCAGTTCGGGACACCAGGAGTCGCGCACAGATTGACGAAAGAGTCACGGAAGGGCATTACACATACACATATACTTAGAATTCTCATGGTAACACCCGAGTACAGAAAAGTACGGGGTGTTACAATCTACCCCACTAAAAGAAAATTTCGTCCTCGAAATTTCTAATCATTAACATGCCATCAAACTCATGATGCGAAAAGCTAAATATTTACATTATCATACTTAATTAAAGAATCATCCATCAAATAAGTGAGGATATTGCTTGTGAACAACAGCCTCATGCTTGGGTGCTTAGTATAGAGTCTCTAAGTTTATCAAATGGGATTCCTATTTAGGCTAAGTTCTCAAGCCGAGATTCCTGAATTCTCATCTTTAAGTTCATTCAAAATGGGATCCTAATTCAGTCTAAGTTCTCAATCAAACGAAAAGGGAAGCATATTCTTCTATGTTCTTCATGACTAGATTTACCAGCAAGTGGTCCTGAACCTTATGCTTTGAATATACTCTAAGCCTACAATTTCTTACACTAGTGCCCCAAAATTACTAACAGGATAACCTAAATTTAGTAAGACATATATAAACTTCATACCCTAGGCCCTACCAGAAATCTAAAACCTAGGCGCTTATACGTATGTAGTATATAACTGACTGTTTGAACTAAGGTTATTACAGTCTACCCCCCTCCAAAGAACTCTTAGTGTTTAACACACACGGAAGAACGGTTATAGTAGGTCTGAGCCTGATACATTGATCTTCTACCTAGCCAGGGCAGTGAGTTCATTTGTATCATTTCTTAATCTTAGTGAATCTTGGTCTTCTGCTTGGCTAAAGCATTGAGTCCGTTAGTAATCGCTAGGATTTAGAATGTGGATCAAACCGCGTATACTTCGCTTAAATATGGTTCCGTAAATCCATGATCCTGATCATTTTAACCTTTTGGGAAATATCATATAGTTTTCCAAATTTTACAAGAGAAATTTTCGGATCCATGAGGAATAAACCTAAATGGCTCATCATACTTCCGCTGAGCACTCTGATTATTTGATGAACTATTTTACTCGAATTACCATAAAGTTCTACAGGTTGCTAAGATTGATGCCAACACAGTCAACTAACTACGAGGATCTTAATCGCAAAATTACTCTTCTTAACCGGATTCCTAATCTAGTTATAGTGCTTTGTATAAGGTCAAATCATTTACTAGCCATTTACTGCACCACTATTCGTTAGATATCAACAATGCTACTCTTAGGTTTAAAGCATAATTTTGTGGGCAATGATTTTCCCACGGAACCTAAGTTCTGTTTCTAAGTTCAAATGATTATCTTGGCGGTTCAAGAGAGCTTAAGTTTATGTCTCTAATACACAATACACCCTAAGTCTAAGGGAATTTCACCTAAGTTCAACTCTCTAATTTCATTACCCTACTTGAGACATCCGTAGTTTGTATAAGCTTCTTTTTCCCAAGGCCTAGTTTATCGTCACTCCGCTCTGATACCACCTGTAACGCCCCGAATTTTCGCGACCCGAGTTCTAGACTCGTGTATCAAAAACCCGGGCGTTAGCCTATGAAGAAACCCACATTTCAGTCCATTTTCAACTGTCATTCCAAGAAGGGTATTCACCGCGGAAGAAAACAAACCATGCATATAGGAAAGATACAACAAATATCGCAGAGTGTTGCCCATAAGGCTTATACAAACCGAATATCTCAAATTTGATTCAGAATACACTAACAAACAATTACAATTATATACAAAATTTAAAGCAGCAACCATTAAACACGGCTCTTTGATCCATGACACCAGCATAACCTGAGCATCCTGCTCCATTTCAGAATAACCTGTACATTATTCAAATCACCTGCACCAACTGTACGGTTGAAATTTAACAACATGAGTGGCCAGCTCAGTGTGAAGTCCCCTCAAGATTACACACTAACGCATTAATCAAGAATAATAAAAAAATGTACAAAACATCCATGATGCAATCTTTCTTAAATGCATGAATGCATGCACATGTCCCTCAGCCTGGGGATGCACATCCAGCTGGAAAAATGTGGTCTGGAAGTCACTAAGGACGCAAATCAGCCCCACAATGCAAATTCATCGCTTGGTGATCCGGAAGTCACTAAGGACACACATCGGCCTCACCCAGTAGTCTGGAAGTCACTAAGGACACACATCAGCCCCACAATATCACAAGTGGTCATCACCAGCGAAAATACCAAAGGTACGTGCTCTCAGTGAATGGCACACTCTATGGTGGTCTAGAGCCAGCGAAAATACCTCGAGGGTACGTGCTCTCAGCAACCAGACCACCCGACGGTAATATGGCTCGTCACCACACGTCCCGTCTGTGCCATGATATGCATGATTAAACCAACCATTATTATTCCAATTTACAACCAAACCAATTATGACATTCCCTTACAACTAGTGGCCTTTCATCACAATAATTCTCCAAAATATTTTCACACGAGTCCAACTAGGGACATAATCAATAATTTATCTCACAGGACCATTGGTCCATCAAGTCCATCGGGAATCCCAACAACTCATCTCAATAGGACATTCAGCCCAACAAGTCCATATAAGGACGTCATAAAAAATGTTTCCATACTCGTCCAACAATTCCATCTAAGGACACCATTAGGAATCTTTCCAATAAATCACTTCCAAAGGCCACCAGTTTAAGGTCCCATCAAATATAGGTGATTGCAACCATTCAAATTCACATTCCACTTTCATATTCCAAACATGATGAATGAAAATGACAATTCCCAAAATTCGTAAATAATTCACAATTATAAAGAAAATCACATATAACAAGATTAAACATATGATTTATGGCAAAATCAAACAGCAGAGGTAATCATGAGACAGAGTAAAATTTTCAATCATATATGAATAAAACTAGTACTTAATTAACATGAAGGTGGAAAGCTCAAGGGGAGGAATCATCACCTTAAGAATCGAAGCATCTTTCAATGTTGCTTGAAACATGTACACGCTTGCTAGAATTCGACCTTCGATCTCCTCGCTCAATGGTTGATATTGATGGTTGAAGTGAATGAATGGTTGAGATGGAGGGGAGGTTGATGAAGATGGCCCACTCCTCTCTCTCTCATACACACACACTTAGGAAGGGCATGGATGGCACATAAATGAAGAAGAAATGAAGGATGAAGGGGGAGAGATCGTTCCACCCATTCCATCCATCTCTCTTATAATCTCTTTTTCTTTTTTTTTTTATATTATTATTATTATTATTATTTTAAGTGAAGGGATGGTAGAGGACGTGGGGGGCATGGGAGAGGAATGGGGTGTCATCATGACACTCCATCATTACACTTTTATTTTATTATTATTTATTTTATTAATTTATTTTATTAATTTATTTTTTTGTAATTATTACAATGAGATGATTGCCTAGGAGACCGTGTAGTGGGCCCCACATTGGGTGGCCCCACACGAGTGTGCACAACCACATTTTTTTGGGTGTTTTGATTAAATGTCCATATCTTTGCGCTCGGGTATCAGATCGACGCACTGTTTTCGCCGTTGCAATCACGAGGACAGCGCGGTCAATATGACAGAGGTTTTGGGATCTCAGGACTTCGGTCATTTGGGTGCAAACTACGTACTGCCAGTTCGGGACACCAGGAGTCACGCACATATTGACGAAAGAGTCACGGAAGGGCATTACACATATACATATACTTTGAATTCTCATGGTAACACCCGAGTACAGAAAAGTACGGGGTGTTACATATACACCACCAAAAAAGAAACCGAAAAACCAACCGTACCTGGACAGCTCTATCACTCTACACATAAATGACTAGAGACTAGAGTCTGCAAGTACAAAAAACTCTATCCAATGATCAGGTCCGTTCAACCAATGTGACAACTGATTGTAGTCCACGACTATGTGTAACTATGTAACAAAGACATCTTTGGCATGTAAATTTTGAGAGACTTTTATGTGGCTTTCCTCTTGCGCCAGCTTTCTTCACTTCTAACTAGCTTCATTACACCGACAGTTTCAAACACTAGCAAGAGCATGTTGTCCATAAAAGTCAGGCTAGGTGGAAGAAATGAAAATGAGCTTTTGAAATTTTATATGACAGTTGTGTATTAAATTAAACTAAAAAGCAAATTTTATAGGATTATTAATATAAGACCAATAATAAATTATGGCATGGAATGTCGGCTGGTTAGAAAATAACACATTCTTCATTGAGTAACCCATGGTAAAATGATGATGTTTTGATGGATGAGGTGCAAGATGAGAAAAAAATAGAATTAAAAAAGAAAAAACTTAGGAAAAGCACCACTAAATAATAAAATGAGGGAAAATAAATTTGGTATTGTGATGTGAAACAATGGCTAAGAAGTGAGCTAGTTAAGGATGAGTTTGTACAAATTGAAGAATCTAAAAGAATAACGGGAAGGTCCAAAATGAAATGGGTGGAAGTAGTAAGAAAAGACATAAGACTTATGGTCTAACTAACGTTGTAATGCCCTTGATAAAGTGAAATGTCATAACAAATTTTGTGTAGCTAACTCCAATTAGTTGGAATAGGGCTTAGATGATGATGATGAAATCTCATTTAATATGGTGGGTACTCAACTAATATTATGGGTATGTTAGGGTCTTTATGTCCATCAGGCATTGAGAGAGAGAGAGAGAGAGCATTGAGAGACTTCCTAAAAAAAAGTGTTAAGCCACAAAGAGAGAGAGAGAGAGAGAGAGAGAGAGAGAGGGACATCAACATGCATTTTCAGAGTTGACGTGGAGTGGTGAGAATAACCCTCAGCAAGGAAGATTCTGTTCATTCTCCCAAATCACTAATTCTTTAAACACTTGATAAGGGTTGTGTTCAACTTGATAAAGGGTTGTTGCTGTGGTATTGCTATAACCAAGAGGTTACAATAAGGAGAAAAATTACAAGTTGCCGATGATTAATTATACTTTTTGGAGTATAGCCACTGGCATTGATTGGATGGCTAAGATTACTTGATTGTAATAACTTTTTAGAGGGGTGACAAATCAAAGGGGCAAATGTAATGGATGATCCAGATCACTGGTTAGTACTTTTCTAGTATGATCGATATGGCCCATCAATTTTCCAAGTCATCAATAACATGATTAAGGTTGTTTGGTCAATCAATTTTTTAGAGGGATAGGCCGTCCATAATGATGATCAAACCTTTTCTAGCATGTCATATATGGTCATGTTGGAGAAGCCTTTAAACTATGTTTAATCTGGGTGCTCAGACCGGTCCATCGACTAGTCTGATTTTGGCCCAAAAAACACAACAAGGTCTTTCGATAGTTTTTGGTGTTTCAGATCAGTCACTAACTGATCGATAGTGTGCTCCGACCGATCTACCGACTGGTCAGCTGTTGAGGTGCGATAGGTCGAATAATTACTAGTTTCCTCTTTGGACCGGTTTCTGCCAAGTCCTGCCGATCAGCGGTAGGCTTCGACTGGTCGATGGGAATGGTAGTGTTTTATGCAATTACACGGTTATGAGTAAGTTGTTACTAATTTTGATTTTTTCTCCTATTTAAGGGGTGTAATGCCGGGATTAGAGGTATCCTAAGATGTCCTAATTGTATTAGGGTGAAAGGAGAGTGTTTTGAGAGAGAGAGAGAGAGAGAGAGAGAGAGAGAGAGAGAGCTTGGGTTTTCTCTTAGGTTTTCTTGCATGTGAGTTGTTCATTTATGTAATCTTCTAATTCACAGTAGATTTGCTTTGTGCCATAGTTTTTTACCCATTGTGAGATTTTTTCATGTAAAATTGGATTGTGTTTGTGTGGTTAATTGCGTGTGGGTATGATTGCATTGTGTTGCTCATTTTATTTTATTTTCTATTGTAGTGATTGGCTTGCTTCCGTTACCGAGTTTTTTTTTTCAACAAGTGGTATCAGAGATATCGTTGGGGTGGGGCAGAATTCAGATATGAGATGAGAGCATGGCATCGAGCACGAGATTCGACGTAAAGAAGTTCTCTGAAAAAAACAACTCTGAACTATGGAATGTGAAGATCGAATCCTTCCTAGTTCAGCAAGGGCTTGAAGAAGCTCTTGGGAAGCGACCTGAGGTTATGAAAGAGGATTAGTGAAAGAAGCTCGACAAGAAGGCTAGAACCTCGATCCTATTGTGCTTGACAGATGATGTCTTATGTCACGTCATGAAGGAGAAGACACCGACTGATACAATGACTAAGCTAGAGAAAGTGTATGCTACTAGAGAATCGGATGTATTTGTTGATACAGTTCTTCACCTTGAAGATGGAGGAGGGGACAGATGTAGAGGACCACATTAGCACGTTCACTCAACTGGTTTCCAAATTCGTGGAGATAGATGAGCCGATGAAGGATGAATATTGAGCATGCATTCTGCTGAATTCTCTTCCATAATCATATGAGTCATTCAAAGATTCTTTGTGTGCATGGAGGGAGACCATCAATGTTAAGACCGTTATCTTAGCCCTCTAGTCGAGGGCGATGAGAAAGAAAATAGGTGACGTGGCTTCTCGCTCTTCCTCAGAGGCACTAATTATAAGGGGAAGAAACTCTGAGCATGGAGGGGAATATTCTAAATCGGGATCAAAAGCCAATGGCAAAGGAAATGCCAAGGTGCGATGCTGGAATTGTGGTCAGGAAGGCCACATAAAGGGAGATTGTCGGAATTCTACATCAAAGAAAAAAAATCATTTTGGAGAGGGAGCTAATTAATACTGTAGAGGACGGTGGTGATCTTTGTGAAGTACTGACCTTGTCCGGCAAAGGGTGTCTCAGTAGATAGTGGATCCTAGATTCAGGTGCATCATGTCACGTTTGTCTTGACCGGAGTTCATTCATGACAAATAGAGCGTATGATGGTGGATCGGTGTTTGTGGGTGATGGCTATGCTCACAAGGTGGTGAGTATTAGTACGGTGCGCATCAGAATGTTCGATGAGATTGAACGAGTCTTGGAAGATATGAAGCATATCCTTAAGATGAAGAAGAAAGTGATATCTCTTGGTGCATTAGAGGCGAAATGGTGCAAGTTCATCAGCCGCGATCAGTATTGTAAAGTGATGAAAGGGGCACTCGTGTGGATGAAGGCAAGGAGGTGTGGCCATCTTTACAAATTGCTCGGGAGCACGTTTCATGGTGGAGCTACGGGATCGGCATCAGGATCCACGGTGCTCGTATGTGGCAAGTGCCCAAGGGCCACGTGAGAAGGGCAGCAATTAGAGTGTGAAAGTGTAAGCATGGGGTTCATGGGGGCATAAGAAGCGGTGGAGCTATGTTGAAGTTGAGATGACGAAGAAAAAAATGAAGGTTTGATTCGACATTTGAAGCCTCAGTGGAGGTTGTTGGAGGAATCTTCAAACTATGTTGAATTTGGGTGCTCAGACCGGTCGACCAACCAGTCTTGATTTTGGCCCAGGAATCATAACAAGGTCTTTGGACAGTTTTCAGTGTTTTAGATCAGTCACCAATCGGTCTACCGACAGGTTGGCTATTGAGGCAGGACATGTCGAATTTAGTACTTTCCTCTCTGGACTAGTTTTTATCAAGTCAGACCGGTCGGCGGTAGGCTCCGACTGGTCGATAGGAATGGTGGTATTTTACACACTTACGCGGTTAAACGTAAGTTGTTTTTAATTTTGGTTTTTTCTCCTATTTAAAGGGTGTAATGCCGGGATTCAAGGTATCCTATGGTATCTAAGGTTCCCTAATTGTATTAGGGTGAGGGGAGAGTGTTTTGAGAGAGAGAGAGAGAGAGAGAGAGAGAGAGAGAGAGAGAGAGCTTGTGTTTTATCTTGGGTTTCCTTGCTTGTTAGCTGTTTATCTCTATAATCTTTTGATTCATGGTAAATTCGCTTTATGCCGTGATTTTTTATCCATTGAAGAGTTTTTTCACGTAAAATTGGATTATCTCTATGTGGTTGATTGTGTGTGAGTGTGATCGCATTGTGTTACACGTTTCGTTCTATTTTCTGCTGTGGTGATGGGGTTGCTTCGGCTGCCAGGTTTTTCCCAACAGATCAAACCTTTTCTAGTATGTCAGCATTGCCACAGGGTTTAAGAAAATGAATGATTTATAATGAAAATTGACCAGGGTCAATAGCCATGTGGAGAACCACAAACTAAGTGGCTTAAAGGTTGCACACATGTGCTTGATCTATGTCCATGTGAACCAATCTATCGTTTGTAGTATTAAGATGATCAGTTTTTAAGATTTTGATGTCCAAGCCTAAGACATCGGTTCCGTTCAACTTCTGAGTTGTTAACCAAACAACATGAGTTACAGGAAGTCTTCTTCCTTGAACTCGACTTCAATGGAAGATCACTTCTTGAAGGACGTCCCATTCCACTGGCCAAGGTTGGACTCATCCATTACTTGCGACGGACTTGGATTCGGTAGTGACCACCCCACCTTAATGTGTGTGTTTTACCTATATATTCTGATCATCCATTTTTCTAGTGCATTTTAGGCATGATCCCAAAAAAAGGCAAATCCAAATGATAGGTAGACCACACCACAGGAAATAATGGTGACTTAATTCCCACCTTTAAAAATTTCCTACTGCCCACTGTAAAGTTTAATTGTCATCCAGACAGTTGATTCGGTCACACAAACCCAAATGAAGGGAAAACACAAATATCAGCTTGATTGATAACTTTTGTGGCCCCAAGAAGTTTTTAATGGTGGGTGTTCAATCACCACTGTTTCCAACTGGCAAAATGAATGGACAGCAGGGATAAAATGAATTCATCATTGTGCGACCCACAACATTGTCGATCAGTATTGACAGGTCACTACCGAATCTGAGTCCTTGGCCATCCTTTCAATTATAGATCATCTGGTTGCCCCATACACTATGGCCCACCTAATTAGTGTATTTTAGTAACAGGATCCAAATGGAGGGCTCTAGCTAGTGTAGCGGGTGAATGGAGAAAGGAGATGAAAGATCACGATCTTTTTCCCTATGCTTGAATCCGCAAGAGGGAAAAAGCCTCTAAAAACAAGAATAAAATTAATAAAGTTAAAAAAAATTGTTCTCTGCAACAAACTGGATGTGTCTTATGTAATAAAAATAACCAGAACTCCTATATATTCTCGAAATAGTTAAATTTACTAAAACTGGCAAAGATATTTAAACTCAAACTCATTAACTATTCTTAGTCTAACCAAAGTAAAGACTTGGGTTAGATAACACTTAAGACCCTTAAAATTTTAAAACATGTGAAAAAATAAATATTGAAAGTTACTAAAAATAGTAAAATTATAACTTTGAACTGAAATATGAATACCGAGAGCAAACTTTTTTTATTTTTTATTTTTTATTTTTTATAAAACTGTTTAAAGAGTGAAAAGCCTTTTGGTCAATTGGCCAAGGCATGCATAGTTGATAACCTCTTATGACATATTACATGCATGATTTCCATAACCCGTTGCAAAGCTATAGCCATCAAAAGCTATGTGCACATTAGGTGGTTTTTGCCCTACATCACCATAAAGTCATTCTAGGCATCAAGTTACAGCAGATGGATGGCTTTGATGTTCTCATGCTTGCATGTAGATGGGAGGTGTGGATTTGCAGGACTTCAAGAGAGAAGCAGAAGCAACTCAAGATTTAGGTGAAGAGTGTGTGAGTTTGTGTGTGTGTGCGCGCGCGCGCGCCTGCACGTGCATGTGCGTGCGTGCGTGCGTGTGTTAATAATGTCTGTGTGTGAGAAAGAAAGAAAGTCATAGTCGGAGATAGCGGGAGACTGCATGTGAGTCATTTAAATAAAATATTTGTGTCTTTCTTTACAGATTTAAAAGTGAATAAAGGTCCGTGATACCATCCACCTTCTAAGAAAGATGTCTCTGTGTCTGTGAGAGAGAGAATTCTAAAGCCCGAAAAATGAGGATGGCTCGCATCTGAGTAGAAACATCTCAAACTAGGGTTAAATCTATACTCCTGCTGAAGAGGGATCTGTTGAAGTCCTCCAACGTGATGAGATAGAAGAAAGGTAATGAGCATAGTTGGCAAAACTCTTTAAATGTTTTCAACTTTAATTGCGTTAACTTTTTGAAATCTGATCAAAACTCATGTTTGTTCTTAAACCAATTAAACTCTTCCTTTGGAACAAAACTATTGTTTTAACTTTCTTTTCAGCAAGAAAATAATTAGACTAAGTATTTTTAATGAGAGTTAAAGGTGGGGATTGAAGGAACGTTATCCAAACCAATTGGGATTATCTATGTTGGATTATATGTCTTACCACATGTGCTCTCCACATATATATATATGGGTATTTTTTTACCCTCTTTCCATCAAAGCGTTATTAAACTTTCAAACTATTCATTCTCCATTTTTTATTTTTTATTTTTGGCATTTCCATACTATTTTTAGGCCATGTGTGATAGACACCTAAAAATGAATTCATCTTATCTTAGTTACTAGTAATTATGCATTAGAGACCTTGATCTCTAATGCAAAACGAGTTCATATTAACAGTAATTACATGATAATTGTTAACTAAAATGAGACGAACTCATTTTTTTTACACGTCAAGGAAACCGAGCCTTGGTCTTCTTTTAAGGACCAGAATCGAACCGAAACCAATTTTGCTAAAAGAATTTCCTCAAAGGTAAGGGTTGAGGGAAATATTGAGATGCTCCTTTCCCCAACGCTGAGCCAGACTGTTCATCTAGAAGCCTCCTTTGAAGATGGACCATCGTGACAATCTCATCCATTTAGATCGTAAGTCATTTTGCTTCAGCTACTTCTGCCTGAAGTAGCTAATTTCAGTTTCTACTGATTCAGAAGATATGCTCAGTAAACAACAATAAACTTACCCACCAGAGAGAGACTCTCAGACTCTCTCTCCTCTTTCTACACTCACCTTCTCTCAATCTCTCTTTCTCCTCTCTCCCAGCCATGGCAACGGTAGCTGGAGCCTCTCTCTCTCCCTCTCTCTCTCTCTCTCTCATTCACAGTTGGGTTTGGGTGCAATCACCAGCAGGGCGCACTGGCCGCAGCTGTGGTGCCACCGTCCACAGCAGCAACAACCACCATCATTCCCTCTATCTCTCCGTTGCTTCCATCCCCTACCACCCACAACCGTGGCCAGCAAACATGGCTGCCCAAATCAATGATGGGTTTTTTACTTGATGGGAAGAAGGAAGGAGAGAGAGAGAGTGAAAAAAGTAAAAGAGCAAAAGGTAAAAATAAGTGCTTCTTTTTATTCTTTTTTGCTCAAGGCTATTAATCATCTTAAGGCGTCAACAACTTTTAAATCACAGTTTACCTGACCTTTTTTTTCCACAAGTAGCTGATTTGCTGCTATTTGTAAAATAACTTTATCAAGGTGTACCTACTTGTATTTACTTGCATTTTCTCTCACATCACCAATAAACTGCATACACTACGAAATAAAGTGAGGACTCGCTGTCATCAAATAACACGGAAAGTGAGGCCAAAACTTAGTAAGCCCACATGAAATATGTGTTTTATCCGTGTCATCCGTGTCATCCATTCCTTAGTAGATATCATTTTAGGGTGTAGGCCCAAAAATGAGACAGATTTAAAGCTCTAGTGGACCCTATGCATTAAAAAACAGTAGAAATTAAATGCCAACCATTTAAATGTTATTCCTGTGATGTAATCCACTTGAGTTTTGGACTCATGTCATTTTTAGAGGCATGCTCTAAAATGACATGGCCAAATGAACGGAGGGCATGGATAAAACATTTACATTATGGTAGGACACACAAGGTTCAATCTCGTTTTATGTATCAAAAAGTTACTATCATACCACTTTCAAGTAGCTTTGGTAAATAATAAATGCAAAAAAAAGGTAAAATACATTATAAATCCCACCAAATACATCATTTCAACCGGGCCCTTAGAGATCTCACCATCAGACCAAGGCCAGTTAGAGACAACCGTCAAGCCAGAGTTTCTAACTCATCTTGATATGAATTGTGATGATCTATTGGTGAATATTTTTCAACATGAGCATGGTGCACTCGGAGACTTGGATTATGTGGTGACCCTGCTCCAACTGATGTATGTGGTGATCGATGTAGCGGGATTTGATTGGGCGGCTTGCTGCAGTCAGAGATGGGGCCCACACAAGTTGTTTAGTTGAGTATGTATTTGCCCGGGCCTCATCTCTAATAGCAACATGTGGCCTAATCAAATCCCACCATGTTGGACACCATGCAATCACCTAGCTCCTCCAATCAAGTGGTTGGGCCTAATCCCGCACCTTTCCTTAACCAAATATTTGGACGGTTGGGTCATGTTTAGCCCATGCATGGACGTTGAATGTGGACTATTTTTTTTTTTTTTTTTTTAAATTTTTGGGAAAGCAAGTGACGAATACTGTTTCAAACCATTCAAACCTTTTCTGCATAGGCACGGCCTACAAGATGAATATATAAACCTATTTTTGGACACAACAATTGATGGGGCTAGACCTGATTTTACGTCAGAGCAGATTCATTGCAGATCATTCCAGTTGGTACTTCGTGACTTCTTAGTCCATTTGAGATGCATAGCAAGATGGGGGAATATCTTCAAGCCTGGAAACCTACCATCTTCGCTGCAGGTAATCAGATAATTTCATTATTACGTTGATAGTTAATTAAACAGACCACTAGAGAGGCTAACCCCTCAACAGACAACTAGAGAGGACCGCCCCTTCTGCCCCAGGTCATGATCCAGGCCATTCATCTATGGTGTCCTACCCACACTTTAAAAACTCCAAGGTCTGTTGTTCCCAGTCGGCTCGATTCCAAGGTCTGCATAACTAGATGGTCCCCATCCAACAACCAAGAACTCTTTCCAACCACCTTTCCAACCGTTTGAATTTTCGACGATGGACCATCTCTGACAGGATGCACCTGATGATTGTCCTGAAGCATCACAGATATGCCACATGAGCAATTTATTCGAAGTTCCAAGATAGGATTGCTTACCCCACTGAGACCCGATCCAAGCACCTTTCATTTTGGGGACGATGATGTAGATGACTGAAAGTTGACTATAGTATACTGTACTCTTGTGACAGAAAACTAAATAATTATGTGTAGAAGCAAGAAAAAGTTACCGTGGAAGGGCCTGTAGCCCAGTTGGTTGAGTCTGAGTTTATCAACCAGCTGGTCTCACGTTCGAGACACAGCAGCAGCACCTTTAGGGTGCTTTCGGTTGGACCTGGGTGCTTAATTTCATTGCTTTTTTTTATATATGTGAGTGTTTCATGCAGGTCTGATATTTAGTGATGCCATTGTTGGCAATGCAATCATGGGGAACTTAATGTTTCTCTTGAGATACAGTTTGGGGAAGAATATGGCACGCAATGCAGTGGTCTTTGCTACTCAGATGAGCTTCACGTCTTTAATGGCGATTGCTGGGAGCTTTCTCGCTGATGCTTATTTTGGCAAGTACCACATGATCAAAATATCCACCATCATCTATATCATTGTAAGTTCTCCACATGGAAAAAAGGCTAGATTATAGTGATTATCAGTTGGGATGGCAATGGGTTGGGTCAATCTATTAGCTAAGCACTAAAACCCACTTAAAACCTGATTTCAAACTTCATATATCAATTTCGGTTGTGTTTGGAGAAAATTCGTAGTTCCACAAATGAGGGATGATCATGTACTCCCTCATGCATGCACATAGCTCGAACATGTGCACAAACACAACAAGAGTTGATCACATGCGCACAAAAGCACTGCGCGCGCACACACACACACACACACACACACACACACACACACACAAGAGTTGATCATCATAACTAGTGTGGCAACTTATCATCCAACAAAGGCTCTCATGTCAACATACCACTTGTGTAGGACATCCCTACCGTTTGAACCATCATGACAATCATCTGGCACATTCAGTCAAAGCATCAATTTTCCATTGATTCTGTGGAATTCATAAAATATTTGGATAAATTTCTCCTATCCCTTTACTCTTCAGCTATAGATAGAAATGTATAAAAATGAAAAATGTATAATTATGGATATTTCAATAACACCAAGAATATACACTAGCACTTTCCTTCAAGCTGGAGCATGAATATCTATCATGCCCAGCTTGAATATAATGTCAGCTAAACAAGGCCCAGAACTCCTTCAGTAAAATATCATATAAAAGATGTGGTGGACTGCTTCAAGATGATGAAAACATAGTTCCTTCATGAACTAGCTAATGAGGCTGATAGCATAAGAGATGTTTAGGCTAGTAATAATCAAATAAATAATGACACAACGCTACCGCTCTAGATCATCTCTATATCATCAGGAGGAGAGGACTAAATTGTAAACAGCCGATAATTGGCTTCAATTAGTGCATCTAAGGAGTGACAACCAAGCATGTTAATGCTATCAAGAAGATCCAAGCTAAACAATATCCCAATGCCCCAAGGTGGGGGAGGCTAACATTGCTGATTGTGTGTGTACTAATAGTGTGTGTACTAACCCTAAATAAATAAATAAAGCATGAAACAGTATGCCAATGCCCCAATCTTTCACATTCCCGAGCAGTTGTTGATTGATGAGTCATTTTCTCCGCATATGCCAGCTGATTGGCTATGGATAGGGATTGCAAATGACCCAACTTGAGGATTTGGGGGATTGGGGGTAAACAACCCAAGCTCGAGGGCATGGATTACAAGCGCAGGAGGCCGGCCATGCTGTGCCGAAAATGTCGTGAGTAGGGGACTGGCCACAGATTGCCAGATCGAGCGGGAGATCGGCAGTTCGAAGACGACCTGCGACAGATCTTTCTGGCAGAGCAGGTGGCGTTTGGTGGTCGATTGGCAACAGATCATGCGGGTGGAGTTTGGTGATCGATCGACGTTTGGGGTTTGGCCGGATTCAATGGTTAGTGAAGATGGGGCAGCAAGAGTGGCATTGCTGTAGATAATGACTGATAGCGGTGGCTGCCAGATGCAATGGGCTGTGAAGATGAGGCAGCGGGAGTGGGGTGCGGTGGCGCAGGGGCTTCGATGGTGGATTGGAACAGAAGCAACAGGGCAGGGGCTGCGGTGGATTGAAAAGAGCAGGGACGTCGATCGATGGTTTGTGAAGATTACCTCAAAGATATCGTTAGGGTTTGGGTAGAGGCTCCGACACTGTTGACTTTTAGCGAGTAGTGGCAACGTTAAGCGGGTTGCGATGGCACCAAATTGGGTAGCATCAGATGAGGGGCCTATGCGAATAGCGATCGGGCCAATGCGATCCGTCTGATTCAATAACCCAGAGCAAAAATGCCTCTAATACCCTGTAATTTGGAGAATTTGGAACGAATCCCTTCCTCCTTCGTTCCATTAATTTACAATGCGAAAAATTATATAAAAATACTAAGTATACAAGTAAATATAGAATACTTGTATATAGAACCTATACAAAAAAAAAAAAAAAAAAAAAAAGTTGTATATAGAATTCAAGCAAATATAATAAAAGAATGTAACTTTTTTTTTTCTTTTTTATCTTCTTTTTTTGTTAGTACACACACTCATTGTTAGTACACCAACTCATTCTATTAGTCATACTGTAATGTACACCACCCCCACTTTAGAAATCGATACCATGACCTCAGTGTTGAGATGAGGCTATCAAATCACTCGGTCTACCTCTTGAGCTATGAATAGGGGGTGTACATGATAGCAATTATTTTTATAAGGGAAAAGGATCTGCATTTAAATAGGATGAACACCACCTTATAATTGTTGAAGGATTGGACTACGAGCAAACATCAAGTCACATCGGGGTTCGGGGCCTTGCCTTGTTGGTGGACTCTGCAGAGTTTCAACAAAGGGTCTCAGTCTCGAAACCCACCAGTGGTAAAATATCCACGCTACTAACAGCACCAATGGGTGTGTTGCGCAATTAACTAGGTGGGTGGATTGCATAACTAATCGTAATAATAATAATAATAATAATAATAATAAAAAAAGCCCACCTTTGATGTGGATCGTCCATCATGTGGTGTCCCACCTTTGAAGTGGGTCGTCCATCATGCGAGGCCCGCTTTGAAATGTGGGCCATTCATCATTAGGGGCCAACCTATGGTGTGGACTGTCCATAATGTGGGCTCATCTTGATGTGGGTCATCCATCATGTGGGGCCTACCATAATGTTATTGTACATCATGTGGGACCCACAATTTCAATGTCCACTGCATATTATGTGGAGCGCACCTTTGATGTGGACCGTCCATCATGTGGAGCAATCGTTGTTATGGACCATCCATCATGTCAAGAGATGAGAAGGTGGCTTAAAATTACTTTAACAAAGGTGGTTTACCAAGCTATAACATATATATATATATATATATATATATATATATATAGAGAGAGAGAGAGAGAGAGAGAGAGAGAGAGAGAGAGGAATGCTCATCGCACGTGATGTGAGCCCAAAATCTGAGCCGTCCATATGATGCAACACCCCAAAAAATTCCTTAGGCCCATCTTTCAACCTGATCCAGAACTTTGGTGGGCCATGAAAGAAGGAAACAGTTTCACGTGCCTTGATTTGCCTCTTGCTTTCTGCTGCGGCCCACCAGAGTTTTGGATCAGGTTAAAAGATGGGCCTCAGGGGTTTTTTGGGGTGCTGCATCACATGGACGGCTCAGATTTTGGGCTCAAATCACTTGCGATGAGCCAAGAAAAAGTGCTCACGGGTGTCTCTCAAGAGAAGTGCCCAGGGGAGCATTCTTCTATATATATATATATATATATATATATATATATATATATAAAGAGGAGGTGGCGGCTTACCAAGCTAACTATTATTAAAATGCAGCTTATTTGTTGCCTCCGGTATTTTGAGAAAAAAGAAAAAGAAAATGAAAAGAAAAAAGAAAAAAATCCCTACTTATTGGTGTGTATCCAAAGAATCCTGTATAAAGGTACTGACCTTGTTAGTAAAAGGTCATTTGACCGATCATCTTGCAACTAGCCAGGTTGATGCGATTTAAGCCCCACACCGATACAATTTCATATTTTACTTTCATGCAACCAAAAACGCAATGCCACGTGTACCCTAAGAACTGCTTTGGGTTTTTGACATGCGCTCCTCCCATTTAGCCCATTCCAATAAAACCCCTTCCCTTATGTCTATTGCCAAATAAGCCCCTTTCCTTTTAGTCATCCATCGAAGACCCCATCTCCAGTTATCTGCTGCAACCCTAAGCATATTTTTAAAATGACAAAACTGTCCTCACCCGCATTACTCCCACAGTGCAATAAAAAGCTCCATGGGGTCCATCGTGATTTCCGTGTGACATGCATCCAGTACATCCATCCATTATATGCCAGCTCATGTGAGTAAACAAGCCCAAAAATCATGCAGATCCAAAGCTCAAGTGGGCCACACTGTAGGAAACAGGTGAGATAGGAACTCCACCATTGAAATCTTCTTGAGGCCCACCCAAGTTTTGGACCATACTGATATTCTGTTTCCTCTTCATCTTGGTACGACTCACTTTACAAATAGTTTGGATGGCCGATAAACATCACAGGGGGCCCTAGGAAGGTGATGATGGTCGTCTCCATCCCCACTCTTTCCTTTGATGTGGCCCAGTTGAGTTTCGGATTAGCCTAGTTTTTGAACTAACATCTTATAAACATGAGTTGGGACGGATGGTGGATGGAGTTGATGTCACACACACATCATGGTAAGCCGTTATTTGCATGCCATGACAGTAAAAAATGTAACGGCACTTTCACTTTCCGTCAGGGTGCCATGACAAAAGGTCATTTCGATGTTAATTTTTCCCACTGCTGGAAAAGGGTTGTTGTTTGCTCTGAAGGAAGGGGTGTTTATGTCAAATTTTATTTATTTATTTTATTTTTACCATATGAGATTCCTTATTTGAATTCATCCGTGTCAAATGTCACTGAATTCATCCATGTCAAAAGTCATATCAAGTATAACTCACGTTGTTACTTCTTGATTGGATATTACTAATGTCAAATCAGTAAAATCCTTTAGAATTTTGGTATGGCATGACGAATTATGGATGTGCTATATCCATATGGTCCACTTATCTTGTGTGTGCAATAAAATATGAAAAAAAAAAGAAAAAAAGAGGCTGTTATAAATCCTAAATAGACTACACCACAACTAATATTAGGGATTGGACGTCTGTCATTGAAAACTTCTTGTGGCTCTTAGAATTGTTGGATCTTCCACACTTTTTGGGACATACCCTATAACAATATTACAAAATAGATAGATGGTGTGGATATAAGACATATGGACAAAATTACATCCAAGTGTATTTAACCAATGAAGTACTTAACATGTCCGGAATAAAAATGACAGAAATATTGCACACGTACATACTGTGTTTTACTTTGAAATACAGTGGGAATGATAATTATTTTTTTTTTATCATACATTACGCTATATGATTTGACGGGATCCAAACAAGCCCTCCATATCTAGTCTAGGGATGGTAAGAGATTGGCATAGATGTAGTTTATCTTTCTTTTCTTTGTCCTTCTTTTAAAGAGGGGAAGAAAATTTTTGCAGGCACTCGTCATTATATCTTGTTTAATATGGAAAGCAACAGCATATTCTGTCTACGTCGCGTGTCTTCTAATGGCAACTGGGCAAGGTTGTTTTCAATCATTGCTTGAGAACTACGGAGAAGACCAGATAAACGCTTACTACGAAGGGAGGAGGAGAGCCAAGGTCCTTCACCAGATCTGGTGGTGGACGTCTACGTTCTTGGGCATGGCAGTGGGCTCCATCATACTTCTCGGTGCAGAGGAATATGGATGGAGATATTCTTGTTGGGTAATTGTAGGAGCAATGGTTGTTGCTTTTATTTTGTTCTTGTGTGGCAGGTCCTCCTACCACCTCAATAATGACAAGTCACCCAGAAGCCCCCTCACCCGTGTGATTCGTGTCTTTGTGGCTGCGACGCTGAACAGACATCTTCATGTGGACACAACTGATCACCTCCACGAAAATTATCCTGAGGAGGAACATGATGATCTTTTGCCTCACACTAATAACCTAAGGTGAGCTCCGCTTGACTCGGACCTGTCATTTTCTCTGCCTGTAGAAGTTTTTGCACTGTTATTGTCAAATCCCTGGCTCAGACAAAAGGAGAAGAACGAGGATTGCATTCTACCCCCGCCCTAGAACAGCACTGGTTAGGAGTTAGTTCAAGTAGAAGACATTAAAAAGGGAATGTGAAGATTCAAAAAGACATGGGTAGATGCACTAAGAAAAGACTTGATGACCTATGGTTTTAACTATCGATATAGTCCTTGATAGAGTGAAATAGAGAATAGGATCTTTTTAGTCGATGCCAATTAGTTGGGATAAGACTTAGATGATGATGATATGTGTGTGATTGTTACCTGGATCCATGAGCACTAGAGCTGCATCAGATTTGCCTGTAGTAAATCAACCATCTTATTTTATTTCACCCCAAAAATATGGTTTGCTCATTGTTTGTTCTATCCATTCACTTTTACTTTGTTAGAAAAGCTATATTATTTTATTTTAGCCGCCTCTAATGTGCCTAATCTTCAGCTGATTTTCATTCATTATCTCTTTGACAAATCTGGTTTTCATATGTAATTGAGTTAAAATTGATTAGTTGAACTTTGGTGTTGGTAGAAGCTTGATCATCTTATCATATTTCCCTGGATTAATTCAACAATATAATCAATTTGACCTATGCTCAACTACTCTAGCTGTTAAAGTCAACACGATTGAGCTTCAGGTTTAGAATTGCATTAAACAAAAATTCATCTCAATGTTTTCACCCACTAAATAATTATTATCCAAAATACCATCAACTAATGGTCTTTTGATATTAAATCTTAAGAATAATGAACATCAACAAAAGAGAGTTTAAGACATGGTACTTAGGCATGAGAAAGACAATTATTGTTAGGAATCCAAAGGAAACACCATGACCCCAAGGCAACTGACATTTAGATAGCAAATGCTCTTCGTTGAAAAGGAAAGACCGACTGCTAAGTGAGTCCGGCCGGTGGCCCATTGGCTAACCTTTCCAATTTTAAACTTTACCAGAAGCAACAATGTCTTTATTTTATTTATTTATTTATTTATTTTTACGAAGCAACAATATCTAAGTGAGTTTGTTTTCCTAAGATGCGACTCTCACCTATCCCATATATGCATGGCCCTATTATGGATACGTGCATACCTCATGATTCACAGGGAGAGTTCTCTATGCTTTCTTCTTTGTTCCAAATCCAACATAATCACATTTGGTGAGCCTTTGGCATGTGCAGGTGCCTAGACAAGGCTTCCATTCGTCCCAGCGAACAGGGTGCGGACAAAAACACCATTCCTCCAATTGAACAGGATGAGGAAAAAAACCAGGAAGAAAAAAAGGAGACAGAAAAAATCAATTGGAGGCTATGCAGAGTAACTGAAGTAGAGGAAAATAAGCTTCTCTTGGGCACGTTCCCCATCTGGGCAACCTTAGTCATGTGTGGAATAGTATTATCAGTTCAAAAGACTTTGTTCATCGAGCAAGCATACCACATGGACCGTAGATTTGGCTCCATATTAGTTCCAGTCACATCACTCTTCCTGTTGCCAGGACTATCAAAGGCAGCAATCTACGGATTTCACTTTCTACCACTTGACAGGATAACCATATTAGGACAGGAACTTATCCCCAAATTACAGATTGGTCTTGGGATGTTCTCCTCGATATTGTGTTGCATGACTGCTGCTCTAGTGGAGAATAAAAGGTTGAACGCTTATAAAGGATGCAACTTACCCCCTAGAGGACCCTTACCCCCTAGTGAATGCAAAAAGTGCATGTTAGGCTTAGAATGCCACCTACTCCGTCGAGAGTATGAGGGATTCGGATACGATGCCATCGAGATGAGCATTTTCTGGCTATTTCCACAGTTTTTCCTGATAGGAGCAATGGATGGATTAGTCAGCTGCGGGATCAAAGATTTCTTCAATGATCACCTCCCTAGGATGAAGAGCTTCGAGTACTCATTCTCTCAGAGCGTGCTTGCAGCAGGATACTTTCTCTTTGCACTTTTGGCTATCATAATAAGTAAAGCAACAAGATGGTTCGGTAAGAACATGAATCGTAGCCGTGTGGATTATTTCTACTGGGGATTGGGGATACTGAGCTTTATCAACTTGTGTATTTATGCTTATATCTCACGGAGATATAGTCCCTTGAAAAAAGAACAAGAAAATAAGGAGAACGAACCTAACATCGGCAACAGAAACAAAACTGGAAACGACAATGGCAACAACAATGACAACGGTGAGGCAATAACACCAGCAGAAGAAAGAACAACGACAATAGAAATGGCAACTGTGAAACAACAGGAATCGGGCACTCGCGTCGCTAGTTCTGAGCACGTCTGAGAGCATCATTTATCTATCAAGAGTACGTTGGATCCATACTTGTTGGTTTAGCTATTACGAATTACCATTAGTTAGTATTTTAGATAAGAAATTCATATGTATGTATGCACACACATATGTGTAGACAGGTATACGAGGCATACACCATGGTGTATTACTTGGATATCGGTCACAATGCTTCTATATGGTAATTATACTCATGTGTTAGATATTTGCCTTGGAGGCATGGCATACATGCTTATATTTGCATTTATTGTACTGTATCATGTTATCAGCATCGTGTGGCATTGTACCATATTGAATCTCATATATGATTCATGGCATATATTGTACCATATTGCAGCGCATACATGATTCATGGCATATTCTGATATACAAGTATTTGTAAGTTTCATGACATTTTTCATGGCATATTCTGATATACCATCGCTTACATTTTTCACAAGCTGCGACACCGGAAAATTAGACATGACTCAACCCGATATTCAGCTCAGCTGGGTTGACTCAAAGACTTGACCCAACTCAACTCATTATTTAATTATTAGAAATTGAAAATATTAGGATTGTATATAGTTATCTAAAAGAATTAATCTTGTGTAAGTAATATAAACAGTAACTCAAAACAACAATATCGATAGCTCACCGATTAAGGTTGTTAACTTCGTAGTTGTTTTGGGGGCTCAATGTCACACCCGTTTTATTGAATTTTTTTAATAAAGTCCCGCCACTTTGGGGGAACCACCAACTCGAAATCTCACTGGCCCCAAGCTCTCATTGGGCTAAAAGGCCTTGGTACTTACCTTATTAGGCTGTGCCAAAAAATTGAAATGAACAATCTAAGAACTTTTTAGGTATATCCTATCCATCCATGTGTCTCCCTTATTAAACTATCAATTCTTTTTTGAAAAGTGAGGCGTATGGGTGGCAATGGGCCTGGTTTGGGCCGGGCGAGGCTAGGCCTGGACCAATCCAACACTTACGAACCAAGGCCAGGCCTAGCCCAAACCTGAATGGTCCGAACATAGCAGACCCAAGCTTAACCTGGAAAAAATTAGTTGGACCTAGCCCTGACCCAAAAAAATTGGTTGGGCCGGACTTGACCCCAAAAAGATTGGTTGGGATGGGCTCGATACAATCCAATCTGATTGAACCTGAAAATTGATAAAATGTTCAATGACACCGGTAGGTAGGCCGGTATGCACGTCCGCAGCTGATGGGCTGGACTTGGACATGCTTCAGCCCAACCAGGCCTAGCCCGATTGCCACCTTAGTCTGGTCCTGTTCGTGAATGGTTATCTTGGGAAGCATTGCATCCAAGACTTGGTACAACGTAGATTGTATGATGCCAGAGGCTGAGTTTGGTTGCATCGTATTACGAATCTTCATAATTAATCCGTCTAATTTGTTGCATCAGATGTACAGTACCCTGATTGTTACATCAACCTGACACGTGTATTGCAGGAAGGGATGACAATAGGTTGGGTTCAGGCCAATTCAGAATCAGCCCAAACCATTTAATGTACAGCCCAAGAATTCTAGCTCGAACCCCACCTGCGACACTTGCCATATGGCATATAACCTTATTGACCCACTTAAAATTCATTCAGCCCAAGCCCAACTGACCCCACTTAGTTGTAATAGGGTCAGACTCGACCGACCCCACCGACCTGCCGCAACAATGCTCTATTTAAAGAATTGAAAATGGGGCTTAAGGTATTCCCAACCCTATCATTTAGTGGACACATACATACATATGTATTGATTCGCAGTTTTGGGTTGCATCGGAGCAGGCCACTTGCCAAGCCTAATAATAAACTACATTGGTGAGTCAAGTTAGGGGAGAATAACCACCCAAAGCTCAGCCAATTTACTTACATGGGCCATATTTTCTAACCGGAGCCAAACCCACCATCCATCGAGCTTGGCCTAAATTAACCCTCCTTAGAAGTGGACAACACTCACCTGACCCATTGTCATTCATAATTGCGGGGAAAGTGGTCAAGGTTTGAAATGGTCATGAATTGCCTGGAGCTGTAAGGGGTTTACAAGGGAAGCGGATTACGTCCGACTAGAGTTCTTGTGGGTCCCACCATAATGCATCTGTTTATCCATGCTGTATATTCATTTTCTCCAATCATTTTAAGGCATGAGCTCAAAAATGACGTAGATCCAACGCCCAAGTGGACCACACCAGACCACACTAGAGATGACTCTTGCATTTAATGCAACCTGCATTTATTGATTTGTGCATTAAATGCTACTAAGCCCATTATTTGGTGTGGTCCACTTGAGGGTTGGGTCTGCCTCATTTTTGGGCTCATATCAAGAAAATGAATGGACAGCGTGGATAAATAGATGCATCATGGTGGAACCCACAGGATCTCTTGTTGGACAGATTGTAATCGGCTTCCGATTTATGTGGGCTTAAGTTTAGTGTGTTTAGGTGGGACAGAATTGCATTGACTCATGTGCAAATTCAACATGGGGTTTGGAGGCGATGGGAAGGGTTGGCATTAGGTGCGATGGAATTGGGGTCGGGATCAGGTGGGATGGATTTGCATTCAGTTTTTGGTGGAATCCACTACATCCGTGGTCCCCACATTGATGCATATGTTTTATCCATGACGTTAATCCATATGCATCCTTTACATGTGACATTTGAATTGTATACATGTGCAAGTGATTGACATCGGTTGTGAATTTGGTCCGTTGATTACAATTCTATTATCCACCAAACATGTTTTACCCAAATATAATGCTTTTTTTTAGAGGAAAAATCTGATCACAATTGTGAGAATTGGATAATCCAAAAACCATGGTATTCCCAGACATGCCATCATTGTGCAATAATTTTGTTTCGATCCCATTTAATCCTGCTGGCTAAACAGGCCTTGAAAGTAACATGTGCCTCAGACACATGGCCAGCAAATAAAAAGAAAAAAATTCTTTATAGCGCCCAAGAGATGAGCTCTACCTTTTCAACGCGAGTAGAATAAAGGTACCACCTTCCCCCCAAAAACAAAAAACAAAAAACAAGAAAGCAAAAAAACTTTTTCAATGTGAGTCCACGTCCCGACAAGGACAAGCAATACGTAGTTGAATAACAAAAATCGGGATAAGGTCCATCATCACCACTGCTATGCTTTAAACCCTGATTCCAATTCTCCCATTGCAGAAATTTTTGTATAGAAGAGTTACTCCATGAGAGCCATCACTCTTTGGTCACCCACCGAGACGATTATCCTACACGCAATTGAATCCAATCCAAATTAACAAAGATAGGGACCTTTAATAGATGGATCATAGCCCCAAACTTAAGACGGATATAACGATCCTGACCTCTCATTGATGACAATTGTTTGTGGAATTTGTACTGTTGGCTATTTTAAATTAAATGCTAGCCATTGGATTAGATATTAATTCAGTGTAATTTTTACATTGCTAGCCATTAAAAATGTGTCACAAGGATGGTTAGATTTAGGGCCTGTTTGGTTTTCCAATTACAATGGTAAATGACTATAAATGGATAATGATTATTTATTCTTGGAATTGTGTAGTGATCTATCATTTTTATTTAGCTGTTATGGTGATTTTGCTATATTGTTTGTTTCACCTTAAAATCATGGAAAAAATGATAGTTATACAATGTGAAAATGTAATCATTTGCGATTTACTTTGTCTACGCTTTTTCAAAGTGTATAAGGCTCTACTTTTATTTCACAGGAAAAATGGAAAACAAACAGCCCATGACTGACCATATTTGTCGCTTGCTCACTGGATGTGTGCATCATGGTCCATCACGGTCCAGCATCAAAAGTTTTGCTCGTGGATGTGAAGAGAATTATAATGAGCTGATCAACCACAAAAGATCCAGCCCATGTCACTACGCAATGGGGGCCCACATTCAAAGTTATTTCTATACATTGAACTGTTAATATTCTCTATACTATCATAAAAATCAAATAATCTAATAATTATGTGCTAGTGATGATCATAACCTTGGATTTCTGAATTTTAATGCTAGCTATTTAAATTTTGCATTCTCCATTCCAAGTACATCTACAGGCAATGATGTTCACAATAATTAATTCAAACGTATTTTGATATATAGATCTCATATGGGCTTCAGTAGTGGCCACTGACAGACGCTAGATGCAGCGATGGGAAAAATGAACTGCCTATTGTGCATTTTGCCTTTGAGAAGAGAAAAACTTCGACAATGGATGCAACACATTCACTTAGAAAGTACTTAAAATTTGAAATCGGACCGAGTAAACGGTTTTATCGCACTGAGTAAACTCAGTTGGGCCCACCATGAATGTATGTAGTTTATCCATGCTGTCCATCCGTTTTTTCAGTTCATTTTAGGGGTTGAGCCCAAAATTGAAGCATATTCAAAGCTCAAGTAAACCATGTAACATGAAACAGAGGGAATAATGATTTCCACCGTTGAAACATTCACAGGGCCCACAATGATGTTTATTTCTCATCCAACATGCTCATAAGATGAAAAAGACATGGATGAAGGGAAAAAACAAATATTAGCATGATACAAAACTTCTTTAGTCCCCAAGAATTTTTTTCAATATTCAATTCACACTGTTTCCTATGCAGTGGTCCACTTGAGCTTTGGATATGCATCATTTTTTATATCAAGCCCTAATGTTATCTAGTAAAATGGATGGATATAGAGCAGATAAAATTCATATATCACATTGGCCCCCACAGAGTTTACTCAGTATGCGTATACTACGCAACCAGCTTCCTTAAAAATTAGAGACGTAGGATGCAAGTAGTCAAACGGTCCAAATTATGGTACCCAGTTTAGAATCTTTTTCCTTATTTGATGATTTGACTGGGTATTGGAGGACAATTATTGGACAGTTAAAATGAAAAATATCAATAGTCCTATTTCCACAGATAAATAAATGCTCATGAGTCAACAGTTATGATTGTTCAAACAATGTGGCATTGGGGATTGTGACTCGACGACAGTGGGCTGAATAATATAGTCCGTTTATGGGAGGTAATATATGCCACGTGTATAAGCATCATCTGCAACGTGAGTCTCGAGAGGTTGTACTCTACCCACGGGAAAATCTTTGATGCTCTGGTAGAGTGCCATCGATTATACACAGGAACTTAGAGATTACTTATAAAGTGCACACGTGACATAGAACTAATTCAGATCAAACCGTCTAAATCATGAGTCTCTATTTAGATATACTGTGAACAAAAAATTATGCTTATTTGATCATCTGACAATTGGATTGTTGGACATTTATTGGACGGTCGTAATGAAAATTATCTGATGGATCTGTTTCAACAAACAAGTGTCCTGAATCATATATTAGGCACTAATGATTGCCCAAGCAATTTTCTTTTTAACCATATATTAGCCATAGTGAGCTCAACAACTTGGTATAATCTGAGTGAAAGAACGCCACATGTACAGGTCTGATTGCCTGCGTATCAAGCGTAATAAGCAGCCAGAGTATTATCAAATGACACCCTGCTTTTGACGATAATACAAAAGTGGGCCACCATGCATCTGGATCACACCTTTTGTTAGAAGGAGAGAAATAACATGTGCATTTTCATGAAGTACGTTTGGCACCCAACCGTCACACTATTGGATGAGGCTGGTCTTCTACTGACCAACGAAATGGACGGTTGACAAGAAAATGTGCTCCCTCCATCCACATCGGGGCCCACAAGATGTTTGATCTGATATGGGTGGCATACCTGCAGCCATATGTGTACCCTGAAGATTGTATGCACCCACGATAAAGGCTACCACGCGGACCTGATCTGGAATAATTGGAAAAATTTGATAAAACAACAACAAAAGTTTTGCATAAAGGTGATGGGACATGATATAAAAACCCAAGTCATGCACTACAAGCCAAGAGCTCTAAAAGAAAAAGAAAAAGGTTTGGTGGCCCACATGAGACCTTATCTCTTTCTACAGATAAATTGATCGCGATTATAGTATGCATGTACAAAAATCTTATCCGGCCATCATGGCCGTTCAAGACTAGAAAAGATAGGATAACAAATGAATGTATTCAAGATAACTTAGGAAAAGCACCACTGGATAACAAAATGAAGGAAAATAAATTTGATATGATCATGTGAAATGATGGCCAAGAAGTAGGCCAGTTAAGCGTGAATTCATACAAATTCAAGACTCTTAAAGCATTAAGGAAAGATCTTTTTGCATGTTTGATTTTCATTACATTGTGTAAATGCCGGCAAATGAATGCAAGTAGGTAATTATTATAATTTTCCTTTGATACAAAGATTATTTACTCCTTGTAAATACGTGCAAAAAAGGATAGCTATATATTCGTGGGGCCCATTGTGATCTCTGTCACATATCCATGCCGTCCATTTGGTTTAACAGAATATTTTAGAGGATGAGCCAAAAAATGAGGTATATCTGAAGTTCAAGTGGCCCACACCATAGGAAGTCGTGGTCATAAATGATTTTTATGGTATATATTCAAACCACTATTTTATTTGGCGTGGTCCACTTGAGCTCTGGATTTGCCTCGATTTTGGGTCCATTCCCTAAAATTGCCTTGCAAAATAGATGGACGGTATAGATAGGCAACATGTATCACAATGGGCCCCACAAAAAATTTGTACCTCAATTTTAGTGCACAAAAAACAAAATTGTCGTTGTTAACAAGTACAAAAATTATGTGGTAAGTAATAATTACCAATTTTCTTGTATTTACACCATATTAATGGAAATCAAATAGCCCAAAATGACATGGATGAAAGCGGTAAGAAAAGACACCAAACTTATGGTCTAATTAATTTTACAACTCCCTTAAAGAGTGAAATGTCATAATAGATTTTTGTGTAGTTAACTCCAATTAGTTGGGATAGGACTTAAATGATGATGATGATGATATCTCATCTAATATGGTAGGTACTTATCTATGGCCCCATGAATATTTAAATTGTGGATGTTCAGTCCTCACCTTTTGGCATACTTGAGTCTTGGATTTGGCTCATTTTTTGTCTCATATCGTAAAATGAACCATAGGGTGGATTTCACACAAACATCACGGTGGCCCCACCTAAGTTCTAACTTCCTCTTAAAGGCTTTGGCAGGAAATTTGTGTCTGTTGGATGTGGATTAGGGAGTAGATTGCCTGTGACCCAGGCATATCTCTATGCCTGGGGCTGTGGAATCCACAAAGATGTTTGTGATAAATCTACTCTGTCCATATGTTTTTAAATACCACATTAGGGCAGTATTCTAAAATCTGATGTATCCAAAACTCAAGTGGGCCATACCAACAAAATAGTGGGAATAGCACCGTCCATCGTTAAAACCTTCCTGGAGCTGAACATGATGTTTATATGCCATTTAAAACGTTCACATAATTACTACCACTCAGATAAACTGTGAGAACAAATATCATCTTGATACAAAACTTCTATGATGGCCAAGCATTCAATCCATGCTGTTTCATGAGGTATGGCCCATTTGAGTTTTGGATCTGCTTGATTTTTATAATCTTGTCTTGTTTTGGTCTTATAAAACATATGGATAGAGTGGATTTGTCACCGATATCTCTATGGGCTTAGAACAGCTCTGTGCACATTATAAGATGTTTCTTAGGAGCCACCAAAATGGTTATTCACCATCCAACCTATTGATAAGGTCATAAATGCTTAGACCAAGGGAAATCACAAATATCAATTTGATTTAGAACTTTTGTAGCCTCAAAATGTTTCTAATGGGGCACCAATTTGACACGCTAGATTGAGGCATCTTAGCATGGACAAATTGAAAGCTATGGTGTTAAAAATTTTGGTAAATGGGCTGCCTAAACTTACTACATTTGGTATTGATGAGGTGTGTTAGGGATGTCAATATGGTAAGTGGCGCAGCCGTAGGCCAGACAAGAGTGAGCATCATCTCTCTCGTAGGATAGTCGATCCGAATCCATAAATCTATCAAACAAGGCAGTCCAATCTTCCTTGATTTCTCAAGGGGCAACTCAAAGAACACGAGCCAAAACATGGAAAACTCTGAGAAATTCTATTAAAATCATACAATAATGTCTAATAACAAAAATAAAATAATATTTGTACTAATTAAGCCCTAAGCTTCGTAACCTAGGTATTCTACTTGCAAAAGGAAAGAAAAACCAACGCAAAACAGAAAAGGAAGTTTAAAAATTGCAAGTTCACGGGCACTCCGAGACGCTGGCCAGCCGATCAGATATGGGGCTCCAACCGGTCAGATCTGGACCAAAACAGTCCAGAGAGTTCGGCACTCTCTAGAAGAAGGTCCGACCGGTTGCCCCGACCGATCGGCCGGCCGGTCGGCAGGGGTATTTTCTGAGCAAATTTCCTGGACTTCAGCTCTTTCTTGGTAGTCTTCTGTTGATCATTTTTTTTTTGTTCATCTTCATCATGTAGAGTTCAGCCACACCCTCTATATTAGTAAGGCACATCGCCTTTCATTTGATGAGTCCTTCTCAAAGTGCAAGGCCCCATTGAAGCTTATTCATAGAGACTTAATGGGACCTTGTGTTACACCTTCATATTCAAGCTTTCGGTACATGGTTTTGTTTGTTGATGATTTTACAGGATATACATGGGTTTATTTTATAAAAGAAAAATCAGATATGTCTTCAACATTCAAAGAATTCAAGATGACAGTTGAAGGTGCTCTTGATAAGAAGATTAAGCGGTTAAGAATTGATAATGAGGGAGAGTTTACCTCTAATGAGTTCTCCTTATTTTGTCAAGTGAACGGTATTAAAAGAGAGTTCTCTTGTGCTTACACAACACAGCAAAATAGTGTGGCTAAAAGGAAGATTAGACACCTTACAGAGACTTACAGAAGTTGGCTACATACAAAGAATTTACCTAAGGCCTTATGGATGGAGGGTATGGAATGTGCAGCCTATGTTATTAATCAGGTTTCTCTTAGCCCGGTTAACATGAGATCCCCTTATGAGTTGATGTTTGGGGAGAAGCCGAGTGTTAAACACTTTAAAGTCTTTGGTTCCATTTACTATGTTCATGTTCTGAATGAAAAGAGAACCAAGTTGGATGCCAAGGTAAGGAAATGCATCTTCATTGGCTATGATTAAATGAAAAAATGATGAAAGTGCATGGATCTCGAGAATCATAACTTTGTTGTCTCCCGGGATGTTATATTTGATGAAGTTTCTTCCTATTATGGAGTGGAAGGTACGGCGATGGGAAGTGTTGTTGGTAGCACTCATGTACAATCGAAACTACAAGAAGAAGCTAGTTTACTCGTAAAATGCTCCTATGGTGTCAAGTGGCTCCTCTCCTTTGTCTACGAGGGAGCAATGTGATAGAAGAATTGAAGCTAACAGCCATGAATTGCATGAGCAAGATGAGATGGCCGAAGAGGTAGAGAGTGCACCGTCTCTTAGAAGGTCTAAGAGAAAGATTGCCTTGCTCGCTTACTATAGAGATGGAAATTTTGTAAGTATACATTCATGCTTTCTTGCCAGCCCAGCCGTCTTGTTTTGATGAAGTAAAAGGTGTTAAAGAATGGGATTGCGCCATGGATGAAGAGATGCATGCTCTCATACAAAATCAAACTTGGGATCTTGTACTAAAGCCCAAAGATGTGAAGCTTATCACATGCAAGTGAGTTTACAAAACCAAGCACAAGGTGGATGGAAGAGTGGAGAGACATAAAGCAAGGCTTGTTGCTCGCGAGTTCTCTCAAAAGTACGGGGAGGACTATAAGGAGACATTTAGTCCCATTGCAAAGATGACTTCAGTTTAGGTTGTCATTTCGTTGGCAGCTTGTTATAGATGGAAGTATGACAACTGGATGTTAAAAATACTTTCTTATATGATGAAATTGATTAAGATATATACATGGAGCAACGATTGGCTATGTATCTCATGCACACCCGAAGTATGTTTGCAAGCTCAAGAAGGCACTTTATGGGTTAAAACAAGCTCTTAGAATGTGGGATGGTAAGATTGCCGAGTATTTACAGTTTTGTGATTACTTCACTTCAAATTTCGATTATAGTTTGTTTGTTAAGAAGCAAGGAAGACTGGATGTTATTGTTCCTTTGTATGTCGACAATATGATAGTTACCGGCAATGACAATGAAGAAATTGCAAGGCTTCGGACCGAACTCTCCATTCGGTTCAAGATAAAAACTTGGGAAAGCTTAGTCACTTCATTGGCTTGGAAGTAGGGTGCATGAAGGATGAGATATTTGTATCTCAAAAAAGCTATGCGAAAAATATTGTAAGCAAGTTTGGCATGAACCAAGGCAAGTGGTGTTCCACTCTTCTCGATGTAAACATGAAGTTAAGGAGTAAAGAATGCATGCCTCTTCCAAATCCATCCTTATTGGACTCTGGTAGGTAGTCTCATATACTTGACTATTACAAGACTCAATATTACATTTTCAATTGGACTTGTTAGTCGCTACATGCAAGCTCCTCGCAAATCGCATTTGGATGCAGCCAAGCGGATCTTGAAATATGTGAACTCTACTCTTGACATGGGCCTCTTGTTCAAGAAAGGAGTTGGACTTGATTTGATCGGTTTTTTGGATGTCGATTTTGGTGGTGACTTGGATGATCGTAGGTCTACGTCGGGCTATCTTCTCATGTGGCTTGACATGTATCTCATGGTATAGTAAGAAGTAAGATTCGGTGTCTCTTTCTACAACGGAAGCGGAATACAAGGCTGCTTCTCTTGCTGCCTAAGAATGTGTGTCATTGCGGTGGTTGACCGAGGATGTGTCCTCTCAAATTCACAAACCAACCATCATCTATAGTGACAATCAAAGTGCTCTCAAGCTTGCAATAAATTCGATTTGTCATGCAAGAACCAAACATATTGAAATCGAACATCATTTCATTTGTGAAAAGATGTTGAATGGATCGATCGAAGTTTTGAAAGTGCAGAGCAATGACAACATTGCCTACATCTTCAGAAAATCGCTTTCCAAATGTCAATTTGAATATCTTAAAAGTAAACTTGGTATCTTCTCTAAAAAACCACTTTAAGGGGGTATTGAATTTTAAAGTAATTTCCTACTTTTGTCATTTTCTGCTTATGGGCCCACAAGCACATGTGTGGTTGGCACATGCCTCTTTTCTCTCTCCTCTTCCCTTTTATAAATCCTTTTCCCCAAAAAGCTATCATGAGGACCTCTCTCATTGAATGCGTATCTACAAGGGAAGAGAGCAAAGTAGCCCCCTCCCCAAGTTATCTTTTTGTATTCTCCGTTCCATTATCTTGTGTTGGTGGGAACTCATACCAGGTGGATTTTTTTTTTATTTTCTTTGTATAAACTTATATACATGCTTTGAATAAGAAGAATCAATTCAGTTTGTTCACCATCAAATATTAGATTGTTGTCTTCTTCTTTTGCCGGTTGTGAATCTTGAGTTAGTGTGATTTTACCACACTATTAGATAGGCGGGTTGTTTCGGTATTACAATTTCCGCCATTCTTCACCCCAAGGGCCTGCCCGGAGGCTTTCCCGCATTCCCGCTGTAAAGCTTTTTGTGTTTTCAAAAAAAAAAAAAATGTGAGGCCTGATCTTTTTGTAGTGCCCTTCCGAAAGTTGTAATCATTTGACCTGATTTTACTTCTGAGCAGATTCATTGCAGTTGGTACTTCGTGACTTCTTAGTACATTGGAGATGGATACCGAGATTAAGGAGAAATATCTTAAAGCCTGGAAACCTACCATCTTCGCTACAGGTAATCAGAGAATTACATTATTACGCTCATCCTTAATGAAGCGAAACACTAGGGAGTCTCACCCCTCAACAAACAACTAAAGAGGATCGCTCCTTCTGCCCCACTTCATGATCTAGGGCGCCATTCATCTATGATTCCCTACCCACAGTTTAAAAACTCAAAAACTCGACTCCACCGTCTGTTATTCCGGTAGTCTCGATTCCCCGGTAGTCTCGATTCCGAGGTCTGCATAACTAGAACTTAGTGATGGTCCACATACAACAAGCAAGCCTTTCCAACCGTACGAAATTTAGATGATGGACCATCACTGACAGGATGCACCTGATGATTGTCTGGAACATCATGGATGTGCCACATGAGCAATTTATTCGAAGTTGCAAAATAGAGGATTGCTTACCCCACTTAGACCCGATCCGAGCACCTTTACATTTTGTTGGAGATGACCACTAGTCCCGGATCAAATCCTCTACAACATCTGTTTTACCAGCGCAGAAAATACCCAAGCTTAGGTGCGTTCCTCAATTCTAGATCCTGGGGCCAAATCAGCACGATCCATAGCTCAGGTGCGCCGCACCACAGGGAACAATGGGGATGGATTCCAACCATAGGTTTGTTTGTGGGGCTACCATGGTGTGTATCTTTAGTCAAACATGTTCAACAGTTGTAACTCACCAGAATGAAGGGAATATACAACTTAACTATATTAACTATCGTGGTTTCCTTAGATTGCTTTTTTATGTATGTGAGTGTTTCATGCAGGTCTGATATTCAGTGACGCCATTGTTGACAACGCAATCATGGGGAACTTGATGCGTCTCCTAAGATTCAGTTTGGGGGCGAATACAGCACGTAATGCAATATTCTTCGCTATTCAGATGAGCTTGACATCTTTAATGGCGATTCTTGGGAGCTTTCTCACTGATGCTTATTTTGGCAAGTTCCAGATGATCAAAATATCCACCATCATCTATATCATTGTAAGTTCTCCACATAAGAAGAAGGCTAGATTGTGGTCACTAGGGCTGGTCATGAGCAGAGTCAGCTCAAGAAACTCGATCGACTTGACTCGAAAAAGCTCGCCTCGGCTCGACTTGACTCAGTAGAACAAGTCAAGCCAAGCTTCGTTTAGGAGCTCGAGTTAGAAATCAAGTTAAAGTTCGACCATTGGGTCACTCGACTCGACTCAACTCGAAACTTGACTCGATTCAAGCTCAACTCGACTCGAGCTTGACTCAACTCGTTTCATATAGATATTCGTAAAAAAAAATTTAAAAAAAAAAAAAAAAAAAAACCCTCATCTTCTTATTTCTTGGTTCTCTCTCCTCCCTCCCCCACACACACATTAGGGTCCAAGCTCAGGACATATAAAACCCTCACACATTGGGGGCAGGGGGGGATTTTAATCGTACTATTTTGTTCAAGTAAGAACATTCCTTGTTGAGCATATCTGATGGATTGAGTAATTTCAAGTACAAAACATGGTGAGCACATAGTGGCTATGTGTTATACACGCTACACAAACACAGGTGCTATGGTGAGACCACACGCCATACATATCTACAAAACAGGGGCTATGATAAGACCAAACACCATATGCAGCAATTGATTGTAATTTTACGAGGGAGGTGGTGCGTCTGATCCATCAATCAGCGGGGCCTCATCATGAAGATGGTCCACACAATAATCAGGGCAGTCCATTCATGTGGTGAGCTATGCATGTACTGTGTTAATTATGGTTCAGAAAATATTACTAGTGGTCTGCATTCAGTGCGTGTATGACCTGGCCGAAGAAAAAACTAATCAGAGCTAGGTCATTTTAATGGTAGGGTCCCACCTGTAGAAATACTATTCTCCCCTAATATATGTGTGACTTCTTGAACTTAATGTTGTTGACTTTTAATTTGTATTTTGTAGTAAAAAAATATAATAAATTGAGGTGGGAGCAAGCTCGACTCGACTCGAGGTAAGCTCGCCTCGACTTGATCCACTAGCTCGCCTCGAAAGTTTAAGCAAACAAGGCAAGCTCCAATGGTAAGCTCGAGGGTGAGCTCGACCTTGAGCTCAAACTCTAGGAGAGCACAGACGAGTCAAGCCAAGCTTGGCCCACCTCGACTCGACTCGGCTCGATGTACATCCCTAGTCACTAGGGATGGCAATGTTCGAGTCGATCTATTGGCTAAGTAATATGACCAGCTTAAAACCTGATTTCAAGCTTCATATATCAATTTTGGTTGGGTTTGGAGAAAACATGTAGCTCCACAAATGAGAGATGACCATATGCACTCCCTCATGCATTCATATGCACTCACACACATTCACACAAACCCTACGAGAGTTGATCACACGCGCACACACACAAGAGTCGGTCACATATAACTAGTATGATAACTTCTCATCCAATAAAGGATTTTACGCCAACCACTTTTGTAAGACATTCCTACCATTTGAACCATCATAAGAATCATCTAGCACAAAACTTGGACTAAGCCACTCATCAAGTAGGCCACACCTGTATGTTCAGTCGAACCATCTATTTTTCATTGATTACGTAGGATTCATAAAATTTTAGGGATAAATTTTACCTTTCCATTTGCTCTTCACTTACTGAGAGAGAAATGTTCGTGTAAGTCCCACTTTTGCTACATATATGGACCATCCATCATGTGGGGCCCAACCTTCAATATGGGTAATTCATCATGGGGTCGACCTTTAATGTCAACCTTCCATCATGTGGTCCCACATTCAATGTCCACCATCCATCATGTGGGTCCCACCTTTGCTATGAACCGTCCATCATATGGGGCCCACTACACAATGTGGATAGTCCATCCATCATGTGGGGCCACATTTTAATGTGAGTCATCCATCATGCGGGACCTACCTTTGGTGTTCACTGTCAATCATGTGGAGCCCAACCATCAATATGGGTTGTTCATCATGTGGGCCTACCTTTGATGTCAACCTTCCATCATGTGATCCCACTTTCAATGTCCCCCATCCATCATGTAGGTCCCACCTTTGATGTGACCATGCATTATGTGGGCCCACCTTAATGTGGAAACCCACCTTCAATATGGGTTGTTCATCATGCAGGCCTACCTTAGAGATATTCTTAAGAAGAAAGAGAGCAAGATAGAAATTACTTAAAAAGTTTAAGGACAAACTTGTCCAAAAATTAACTAAAAATGTCTAACTACTTGAGCTAAATAAGCTCTTAAAGAAAAACCGCTCTTCCTATCACTTATTATTTAGAAGCTTTTTTGCTAGTTTCTAAAAAAATAAGTTCTGAAATGAAAGCTTTACCAAACGGTGTATTTTCATAAGAGCTTATTTTTTTAGAATAAGCAAATAAGCTCTTATTAATAGAGATGCCAAACGCCCCCTAATTATCCTTTATGTGGGGCCCCTCAATGTCTATTACCCATTACCCATCATGTGGACTTCACATTTGATGTGTCCATAGTATTGGCCCTCCCTTTGAAGTGGATTGTCCATCATGTGGGGCCCACTTTTGATATCCACCAGTCATCGTGTGGGGTGCACCTTCTATGTGGATCATCCATCATACGGCCCACTTTGGATATGGGTCATCCCTCATGAGAGACCTTGGATGTGGACTGTCCATTAAGTGGGGCCCACTTGATGTGAACTCTCCATTATGAGGGGTCACACTTTTATGTGGGTCATCAATCATGTAAAGCCCACTCCGTCCATTATGCAGACCCACCTTGATGTGGACCATTCATTGTGTGGGGCCCCACCTTCATTATGAGTCATTCATAATGTGGGCCCATCTTTGATATCAACTAACCATCATGTGGGCCCACCTTCGATGACCATCATCCATCAAGTGGGTCCCGCCTTTGACATGGACTATCCATCAAATGGGACCCCCTTATGTGCATGTTCAGTCATGTTGGGCCACTCTTTGATGCGGGCCATCTATCATGTGGGGCCCACCTTTGATGTGAACCTTTCATTATGTGGGCCCACCTTGATGTGGGGCCCCACTTCAATATGATCATTCATCATGAGGGGCCCTTCTTTGATGTCCTCATGTGGATCCCACCTTTGTTGTAGATGACTATCATGTGGGGTCTACTTGATACGTATAGTCCATCATGTGGGACCCACCTTTGATGTCCACCATCCATCATGTAGGTCCCACCTTGGTTGTGGACCATCTATCATGAGCAACATTCAATATGGGTCATTCATCATGTGGGCCCACCTTTAATGTCAACCTTCCATCATGTGGGTGCCACATTTGATGTGAGCCATCATCGAGTAGGGCCTGAAAGATGTGGATTGTTCATCATGCAGGGCCACACTTTGAAGTAGGTCATCCGTCATGTGGGGCTCACCTTTGATGTAACTGCGCATTATGTAGGCCATTAATCATATGGGACCCACCTTCACTAGAGGTCGTTCATCATGTGGGCCTACCTTGAAGAAATTATAAAGAGAAGAGAAGAGGGTAAGATGGGAATTACTTAAAAATTTTAAGGACAAACTTGTCCAAAAATCAATCCAAAATGTCTACCCGCTTAAGTCAAATAAGCTCCATTTCAAAAAGTAACCCCTCCCCATCTCATTAAAACGAAGCTTATTTACTACTTTCTAAACAAATAAGCACTTGATTATACTTTTACCAAATAGTCTAAAAGATTATTTTTTTTTTTTAGAAATAAGCCAATAAGCTCTTATTTGTAAAGATGTCAAGCGCCCCCCTAAGATTTGAAGATTCAGCAAGGTGTACAACATACACTCAAAAGTCACTTGAATGATAAGCGGGAGTATAGGAGAAAGAAGATGCGCAATATAAAGAAGGAAACTAAAAATGGATGGTCGGATCGCCACCCATGCATGCATGCACATGGAGATTGTGAGAAGAAGAAGAAGAGACCTACGACACTCCTCCTAAGCGGAGACCCTACTCCAATCTCGAACCATAGAGATTGCTTGGATGCTTGTATAGACTAGGTTTAATGGCTTAGATGAAGTATTTGGCTTGGATGGCTGAACACACTCACTCATTTTCCTATACTACTCTCATTCTCACTCTTACTTTTACTCTCACTTTCACTCTTTCCTTGGGCAGAGAAAATGACTTCTCCAAATATTAAAAAAAAATTTGTCTTACTCTCCCACAATTCTCCTCCCTTTTCAAATGAGGGGGTGGGCCTCTATTTATAGAGGTTGGCCTGATTCTATGGTAACTAGCAGCAACTTGGCAAACATGCCATGTGTAGTGATTTGATCGATTAGAGGACATGTGCCCGCATGAATTTAGTTCGACAAGTGGTAAAACAAGTAGTTTCTCTTCCTTGGGGTAAAATGGTTCTTTTACCCTTAGGAGGCAATATTATTGTCGTCCTGCCGCTGCTTTCTCTTTACCAATATCCGAAAAAATCCTAACAAAGATCCCAAAGATCTTCCTGAATTTGCAAAGATTTTAGCAACGATCTTATGGTCTTCTCCTCACATGAGTTTTGCATTTTTAGCTCAACAAGCTCTAGGTTGACCCTTTGCACACTCTGACTTGCTAAAGTGTCTTGGGCAGTGATACTATTACTGCCCATGTGGATTTTTGTAGCATAGCAGCTTCATGCAATTTTGTGATGGCCTGTTGTGTCCTCAAACTGTCAAAATATCCCTTAGGTGGCAATATTATCACTATCCAGGTGGAGTTTGCTCTTCAAATTTGCCCACGTAAATACACAAGCTAAATGAAAAATCACCATCATATCAAACCGTTATAGTCTCACGGCTTCTCAAACAGTTATACAGATTCAATTTGGTTATTTTAATTCCCATAATTGATGTATATATTGATCTCATATTCTGAAATTTAGATTAGAAGTTCCACAAAAATTTACAAAAAACGAGGGCAAGCCGTTATTTGCATGCCCTAATAGTCAAAATGTAACGGGACTTTTGATTTCCGTTGCCATGACAAAAGGTCATTTCGATGTTAATTTTTACTATACCTGGAAAAGGTAAGAGTGTTTGAGAAGAATCCGGATTCTCTAATGGCTGCAAAACAGGAAATCCATGTTTTGCAGCTTTTTCAAGAAGGAGGGGTGTATATGTAAACAGCTACTCTTTTTTAACCACATGGGGTTTCTCATTTGAATGAGTGCAGATCATCTCTGTTGAACGCACATCTGTTCTCATTGGTACACATCATAACTAAATGATGTCAGCTCACAAAACAAGCCGATTTGCCCTCTCAAGTATGGATTCCGTGCTACCACTTTTACCGTGTGGAATTTCTCCGAGCCTCACATGATTTATCTTTTAGATCCGCACCATCCATCAATTTTTTCAGATTATTCTAAAGCATAAGATAAAAAATGAAGCACATCTAAAGCTAAAGTGGATCACACAACAAAAAGCATGGGATTGAGCTGGTAACATTGAAACCTTCCCACTTGTGAGGTTTATTTGCCATCTAACCTCTTCATAAGGTCACTTAGAACTTGATGAAGGAAGAACACAAACATCATCTTGATTAGAGTCGTCCGTGGCCCCAAAAGGTTTTCAATGGTAGGCGTTCAATTCCCACTATTTCCTGTCGTGTGGGGCGTTGTGCCATGTAGCATGCAATGTATTGGGAAGAGAGAAATTCGGGGTATTTTGTTAACTAGAGATATCGAAAATGATGTGGGCGAATGAGAAAGCGCCGGCACTGGAATTTCATGTGCTTTGCAGACGATCCGCACATCCATGTCAAAAGCCACTGATTTTGTTTCTTGAGTATCTAGTCAAGGGACAGTAAGAGATTGGGATTTATATGTTTATCTTTCTTTCCTTTCTCCATTTTTTTAATGCCGGGAAGAATTTTTTTTGCAGGCACTACTCATTATACCTTGTTTAGAACGGGGAGAGGCAGCAAAATCTGTCTACTTTTCTTGTTTCCTGTTGGCAACAGGAAGAGGTTGTTTTCAATGGTTGCTTCAAAACCAGGGAGAAGACCAGATCAACGCTCACTACGAAGGGAAGAAGAGAGCCAAGGTCCTTCAACAGATCTGTTGGTGGACGCCTACGTTCTTGGGCTCGGCAGTGGGCTCCATCATACTTCTCATTTCAGAGAGAGTTAATTGGTTATATATTGTTTGGACAATTCCAGGAGTGATGGTTGTAGCTTTTATTTTGTTCTTGTGTGGCAAGTCTTCATACAACCTCAATAATGACAAGTCACAAAGAGGCCCCCTCATACGTGTGATTCGTGTCTTTGTGGCTGCCGCATTGAACAGAAATCTTCGTTGCCCCGTCAACACAACTCATCTCCACGAAAATTCTGAGGAAGGACATGAACATCTCTTGCCTCACACTAATACTCTGAGGTGAGCTCCACTTGGACCTGTCATTTTTTTACTCTCTCACATGAACATCTCTTGCCTCACACTAATACCCCTAAGGTGAGCTCCACTTGGACCTGTCATTTTTTTTATTCTCTCTCTCTCTCTCTTCTCTCTCTCTCTCTCTCTGGAAGTTTTGCAATTTTGATTGTCAAATCCCTGGCTCAGATAAAGGAACAGGATTGCCTCAAGTTGGCTTTGTCTGCCAATATCAAGCTTTGACCATAACGTTTTCCCATCAATCCTGACAAGAATCATGTAACCAACCTTGATTAGTTGGGACCCAATAGGGTGGTTGTTCAAAACCGTAATAGCTAAGAAGAAAAACAAGCCAATCCGGTGGTTGTTCAAAACCGCAATAGCGAAGGAAAAAAATAATAATAATAAGGTCCACGCAAGGGAAATCAAATATTCAAAATGCATTTTTTGTGAGGGACTCAACGAGCAAAAGCACATACACAGCTAAATGAAAGAGTGGGATATGTGGCCACTTCTCTAAACACACAACACAAGTTTTATGCCAACTGAGGGGCCTTCTTGATTAACTCTATACTCTAATTACAATAACTAACTAATTGCCACATATAAATGTTAACTAATAGGAATAATTCTAGACCTCTAACTCAAAAAATATCCTAAAATCAAGTAACCTCTCTAACTTGATAACCAATGAGATTCAATCCTACTCTGCTCGAACTTTCAATTTCATCACTACCATATACATCCTCATAAAATCTATCACAACTGAGCAAATGAGAACACGCAAGCAAGACGCCAATACCCTTGAAGAGTTCCCTGAAGATCTTGACAAGTTTCCCCACATGTTCCAACACATTTCTTCTTGCCTCGAGGGAAACAACAACCGAATTATTTGACTAATCTTGAAAAGCCGGGACATTATGTTCTAGCCAAATTGTCCACAGCACTGCGATTATCCAGAGCCTCCACAACGAAGTTCTCAAACTGCTCCCTCTCTCTTTTCCATGCTAAGCATGAAGGAACTCGACCATGGATTGCAGCATAACCAAATTATCCTTCTCCTTGAATAGATTGAGAACTTTCCACCAAATGGGGGTGAAGGATGATGTAGAACGAAGATCAACTGATGTATGACAAGGATCAAGCATATTCTTGTTAGAGAAGAACCGAAAAAAGCTCAAAGAAAAGTAGACAAAATTTAGCATATTTCGGTCGACCGACCAATCTAGTCAATCACCTGCAAATCACCAGAGAGTCCAGATTGCTCATTGGACACCTTTAGGCTATTTCAGTCAACTGAAACTACTCCAGAAATTCAAGTTTTATCTCTAGACACTTTTGGAGTTTTTCATTCAATTAACCAGATTGATCGATCAACCGATCAATCGCCTAAAAGCTTGGGTCAGTCGACCAATGACACTTGACAAACGACGTAGACTTGCGCAAAGTTGCATGTTTTCTCGTGATTTCTTTCCTTATTTGTTTAGAACTCTTTGATTCGGTTTCTAAAGTTTTTTTAGGTTATATAAAGCTCATTTAAACTCATTGTTATAAGATCATCTTCCATATTATTCAACAAAAAATTTGATTTTTATTCGATTCTCATATTGTAGAATCAAGATTTCTCTTATGGATTTGACAAAGCTCCGGTGGATTCCAAAAGGCCTTGTAGATTTAAGATAATCATCTCCCTGGGTAAGACAGTGATCAACCTCATCACGTCCCTCCCTACGTGAAAGGAGCAGTGTAAAAATAGATGATCAACCCACTCCACGTTCCTTCGGTTAACAATTGAGAGCATCTTGTTTTTCTGAACTGGCCATATAAAACTAAGAACTAGAGGGGGTTCCCTATGTACTTCCAAATGTGGGACAAGGGGTCACATTCACCCTGATACGAAGCTGAGTGAATAGCCTCGTACAAGGAGCTTATTCAGATGGGCCACACACGATTTTATATGACTTGGTCATGATTTTGAACTTTCACTTTGGAATGGCCCACCTGAGTTTAGATTTGGCTGAATTTTGAGGCATCCTGTTTTCATGGTGTGTTGCATTTGATGAAAAATATTTCAGATGCTACACACACATCACAATGGGTCCCACACACTCTTGTGAGCATGGTATAGTTGACATTATGCAATCCTCACCCATCACACATATGGTCCCAATCCAATAGAGTCGACTGCATGGTAGCTTACCATGTAGTAAATCTTTGTGGACCCCACAATGATGTGTGCATGATATCCAAGCGTCCATTAGATGTGTCCCACCATGCTGGCTGTAGGACCTAAAAATCAGGCCGTTCTATGAACCATGTGGACCACACCAAGAGAAAGGGTAGGGAGGGGCGGTTCCCAACCTCGGTTTTGTATGGGGCCCACAATGTTGCGTATATAAAATCTAGGCCAGTCAGCCCCTTTATCTGGCCAACTCAGGTGGGCCCATTGCAAAAAAGAAAAGAAAGGTTGGAATCCCTCCTAACTGTTTACCTGTGTTGTGGCCCACCTGACTTATAAATTGAGTTGATTTTTAGGTCTTAGGGTTAGCATTCTGGGACACATCTGATGGATGTCTTGGATATCGTGCACGCATTATGGTGGGGGCCACAGAGCTCAACTGCATTTGTGTCCCTGCCAAGCTCGACTAAACCCTCTTGGATATCATGCACACATCATGCTGGGCCCACAAGCTCAACTGCATGTATCCCCATATATATATATATATATATATATATATATATAGAGAGAGAGAGAGAGAGAGAGAGAGAGGAACACTTGCGCACAGTTCTCAAGAGAACTTGTGAGCACTTTTTGAGTCCTCATCACACATAATATAAACCCAAAATCTGAGCCGCCCACATGATGCCGAAAAAACCTTCAAAGCCTAACTTTCACCATGATCCAGAACTTTGGTGGGCCATGGCAAAAGGAGAGTTTCCTCCCTTGATATTCCTCTCTCTCTCTCTTTCTCTCTCTCTCTATAGGCTGCTGCCCACTAGACTTTTGGATCAGGTTGAAAGTTGGGCCTTAGGGGGTTTTTGGAGTGCTATATCATGTAAATCACTAGATTTCAAGCTCACATCAGGTGTGATGAGGGCTCAAAAGGTGCTCACGAGTTCTGGTGAGAACGTGCGCAGGTAAGCATTCCTCTCTCTCTCTCTCTCTCTCTCTCTCTCTCACTGTTTCCTGTCGTGTGGCCCACTTGAGCTTTGGATCTGCCTCGCTTTCGGTCTCGTGCCCTAAAAGGTATGAAAAATTGATGGACAGTGTGGATCTAATACATACATTATGATGGGGCCCATGGAATTTCCACATTCCAACGGTTCCATCTTTCTTCTCTCTCCAGCGAGCAGCAGATTTTTTTGACGTGTGAAATCTATGTGGCCCATGATGATTTATTTCTTAGATCCACACCACCCATATATTTTGTCAGATCTTTTCAGGAATTAAATCTTATCTACTAAAAATTTGTAAATGATTTCCATCACTGGAGCCACACATGCATACTTCATGACTCACAAGGAGAGCCTTCCTCTATCAACATTCATGGACCCTTGGAATCTCTCACCTATCCTATGGGACGTAGTTCCACTACTCATCATCCACAATTTCCATCAATTTCTATGTTTTTTCTTCTTTGTTCCAAATCCAACATAACCACATTTTGGTGAGCCTTTGGCATGTGCAGGTGCCTAGACAAGGCTGCCATTCGTCCCAGCAAACAGGGTGCAGACAAAAACACCATTCCTCCAAGCCAACAGGATACGGAAAAAAACAAGGAAGAAGAAAATGATACGAAAAAAATGAATTGGAGACTATGCAGAGTAACAGAAGTGGAGGAAAATAAGCTTCTCTTGGGGAAGTTCCCCATCTGGGCAACCTTACTTGTGTGGGGGATAGTATTATCACTGCAACAAACTTTGTTCATCGAGCAAGCATACAACATGGAACGTCGACTTGGTTCCGTATCAGTTCCAGTCACATCCCTCTTCCTGTTGACAGGACTATCAAAGGCAGCAATCTACGGATTTCAACTTGTACCACTTGAGTGGAAAACCATATTAGGACATGAAATTATTCCCAAAAAAGTACAGATTGGTCTTGGAATGTATTCCTCAATATTGTGTTGCATGACTGCTGCTCTGGTGGAGAGTAGAAGGTTGCATGCTTATAACTGCATAGGCTGCGTTTCTTTCAACTTGAGCATTTACTGGCTAATTCCACAGTTTTTCCTGATAGGTGCAATGGATGGATTATTCACATGCGGCGTCAAAGATTTCTTCAATGATCATTGTATGAAGAGCTTCGAGTACTCATTCTCTCAGAGCGTGCTTGCATCAGGACACTTTCTCTTTGCAGTTTTGGCTATCATAATGAATAACACAACAAAATGGTTTGGCAAGGACATGAATAGTAGCCGTGTGGATTATTTCTATTGGGGATTAGGGATGCTGAGCTTTATCAATCTCTGTATTTATGCTTGCATCTCACGCAGATTTAGTCCCATGGAAAAAAGCAATGAACACTACAACATCAGCAACAACAACAACAAAACTGGAAACGACAACGGCAACAACAATGACAAAGATGAGGCAACAACATCAGCAGAATAAAGAACAACGACAATAGAAATGGCAACAGTGAAACAACAGGAATCGGGCACTAGCATTGCTAGTTCTGAGCACGTATGAGAGCATCATTTATCAGGAGTACGTTGTATCCATACTTGTTGGTTTGGCTTAGTTAGTATTTTAGACAAGAAATTCATCTTAACAATTTGCGAATGAAGTTATTTTAGATTAGTGGCGATGAAGTTAAACCGTATATCTTTTTTTTTTTTTCTTTAAAATGTGATAAATTTGAGAATTTTGGGACCCACGTGACATGTGTAAGGTTAAGTACTGGATCCTCGAAATGGGTGGATCCTTACTGTGGGGCCCACGTTGATGTATGGGCCTTACATCCACGCCGTCCATCCAATTTGAAAACTCATTTTTGGGCAGTGTATATTACTTTCCATGGTGTGGCCCACCTTTTGGTTGGATCAGACATAATTTTTCATTCATCTGATATTCGTGATACGATTCATGTGGGCCACACATGCAAAAAGAATTAGAATGGTTGCCTAAGGATTAGAATGGCATATTTGTAGGAAACAGCAAGTGGATATAAAAAGCCAGGTTGGGCTGGGTGGGGTTAATAAAATGAATTGAGCCCTAGCCCAAACCAGAAATTGATCATGCCATGCATGTGAGTCCCAAGCCTAGCCCATGGGTCAGCTACTAGGTCCAAGCCCGGCCAAAACCCAGGTCAGGCGGGCTATCCGTCCCATTGCCATGAGAAAATGTTTGCTAAACCCACGCGTTAGCTAAACCGGGTGTAGCAATGACCCCACCACGATGTATGTGTTGTATCTACGCCATCCATCCATTTGGAGAGATCATTTTAGGGCATGAGACCAAAAATGTAGGCCTTTGGCCTCTTCTTCTTCTTCTTCTTTTTCTCTCTCAATCTTCCATTTCTGGCCACCAACTGGACAGCTAGGATTTGTTGGCCCGTGTTATTTTAGAAACTATGCCCATCCCTTACAAGCGTTCAACACAAATATAGTTTTAAAACCCAGACCGGACACCACACGTTTTTGTAGGGGCCGGTCCGACCGCCAGTGGCTTGATGATGCAGCTTGAAATGGGTCAAAATTATTTTCATCCTTGATCAGCAACGGGTTCACATCAAACCACACAAAAGCCACAAAGTGTGACAGATTTCAGTACTGTTGTTGTATTTGATCCGTGTGGAGGGCAGATGTCCTCACCGATAAGCTCATGGGCTCCAATACTAATCAAGTTTATCATGGCTATCAACCTATTGAGACATTGATTTAAAAGGGCTGGCGATGGACCACTTTGAGAATCGAGATTGGGAATACGGGAGCCGCATATCAGTACTGGACCGCATTACAAGGCACCTTTAAGGGGCAAGGTTGTCATGCGTGAAATCCAATGGGCACATCCCCCTAGGTTAGGAGCTGTTTGGGGGTGAGGGATTTGTCAAATGGATAGATCTCATTTTCTCCTTAGTTTTTTTTATTCTTCTTCTTTTTTTTCTTTTTTTTTTTTTTGGTCTTACGATTGGATTAAATTCATGAATTTATTACAATTGATTCCCAAACAATTTTAGACCATGGGATTTGTCACATCCAAATCCATGTATTTATATCCACTTTTAGCACATTTACTTTTACAGATGCCACCATGTGTTGGCACTGCGCTAAATAATAGACAAAATATCCTACTAATGCATCAATAATATTGTTTATACCTGGCCTGGTGTATCCAAATCAAACGATTCAGAAGACACCGCATGGCAGTCATGCCATATGTAGTATAAATAACTTCAAGAGGATTTAAAGACATGCTCACGAGAGAGCATTAAATTCTAGAGTTGTATCAAAAGTACAATATGCAAAAGCTAGAGTCTCGTTAAAACAACTCTCTCACTCAACATTAAATGTCAAAATCCTATCAAAGCATGTCTCTATATAGCATTAAATGTTAGAATCTTGTCAAAAGCAACTCTCTACGGATGCCAAAGTCAAGTGACATTAGGACCACAACAATTTTTCAATGAAGGTGTCCAGATACGGGAGAACTTCCACCGACACACGATTTGAAGAAGCGAGAGTATATCCCTTGTACACGTACACGTGGCCGCATGCTATAGGCTACTCTTACGTAGAAGAATCAAGGAGATTTTCACAGTTGATTGCCCAAATCCTCCACGATGCTAAGACTAAACAAGGTCACCACCTCTAGGCCCCACGCCATTACAATCAAACACAGCTTTATTTATCCATCAACCATAGACATTTATCTTTTTATTTTATTTTAGTCTTAGTCTCCATCACTCCTCATAGCATGGGGTCCCCTAGTTAGTTTTAATTCTTAATTCATCCCTCCACCCTTCATCAATACCATCCCATTGGATAGCAAGGAAGATCGCTCAGTTTCGAATTGAAGGTTGTGGGACTTTCCTGCAACATCCTATGTGATTTCACTAGTCATCTCGCCACAAAGTCTGGTCCACAGCAAATGATGAACAGATAATCTAATCACGACCATCTCGCCACGTGCTCAATTCCTACCAAGACCACGAACAAACTGTCACCTTGCTTACCATCTCGCCACAAAGCCTGACTCTGATCGAGCAATGAATAGATTGTCAAAGATCCACCCTCCATCAGGCATTTTGCCACGAAGCCCAGTTTTCAATCAAGCAACAAATAGACAAACGTACCGCATATCATGACCCTCCCTCTATGAAGCTCAATTCACGATTGGGTAACGAAAGGATTGTTGTCCCCAAGCCGATCGTAAGTGCTACTACTGTAAAAATCATTAATATGATATTACTTTTAGCTTATATCTTCTTTCTTTATTAATTTTTACTATTGAACTAGAATAGCTCTCACGCTAAAAGAACAAGTCTTTAGACACAAGGCAAAAAGAATCTATCAAGAAGGATTAACCCTTACCCTTTCATATATCGCCTTATCACTGAATCATAACCGGTGGTTGAGAGGATAGTTGGATCTGCGTCCAGACTCCAATCAATCTAACTCAACGCAAGGGCATTAGCGATTCAATCAGACATCAAGTCAAGTAGATTGGCATACTTGTGCATATCACAATCGCACACGAAATCTAAATTAAGGCCTTCACTCACACGTGTGGCCTCGTATTTGATTAAATTACCAATAATAATTCTTGGCATGCCCGGTGGGACTCGAACCTACTTGGCTACCATAAATATTCATTGTGCATTGTCCGAACAGTTTTTTGACACACCCGGTGGGATGCATGTGCAACCAAAAGTTCAACAATTCAACAATATGGTTAAAAGATCTAAACTCAGTCCACGCATCACAATCACACACAAAATTCAAATATAGGCCCTTGATCACATTTGTGACCTTGTGTTTGATTGAATTGTCAGCAACACCATGAATGCAGCAAGTTCATGGATTTATCAACTCCATTATCTCATTTCCCTTATCCCAAACAGGACATTAATAATCCCAAATAATAGATGTACAGCTGATACTAGAAGTTGTAAGAGAGATCCAATGTCCTCGAATGCATGTCATTAGTGTAACGAAAAATATCTTATTATAAGGGTGAAAACTAGTTGATTTTGAGAATATGATAAGAAACAAGGATGGAGAAAAAAAAAAATGGGCGAATTCGGATTCTCCATCTTCTCTGTGAGTGTTTTTGGATGAATTTCAAGAGGGCTACGCATGACCATGATATGGTTAACTAAAATTACTGAAGATTATATAAAATAAAATTTAAAAAAAAAAAAGTAAGAACAGTGAAGGGCAACGAATCTGATCCAAGCTGCTTCAGTCAACAGTTTGACAGTTGAATTGGGAAACCGTGTGACAAGAGGTGATCCAAGTCCAAAAATGGTTCTTCTTACTGTTAGAGTCCCTTGATAAACATTGATATACCATCTTCGAATGGCCCGAGCTTTTTGAGAAAGTGGTTATTTGACATTTTATTTGTGTATTAATTTGATCAATTAAAATTTTGCATTTTCCTAGTATTTTGAGAAATGTGATGCTTTATACATAGATATTTAACATGTATTAGAAAATTTTATAGGAAAGATTTGATTTCCCTTGTATGTTTTTCCATTTTGCTTAGATTTAATTGGGCGTGATTGATTGTAATCTCCTTTATTGGAGCCCTTTCTCTTGCATATATTCAGAGCACCGTACTTAATAAAAATACACAAACTTTTTTTTTTTCAAAATTTCTCTCTTTTTCAAATTTTTCATGGTATACAAGCTAACAGACATGAGATTAAAATGATGGGAACACATAACATGATGTAAAATCAAATTTGGAAATAAAGAGACTGCGCTGACAGCATTGATGAAGGTAACATCTCTAATTGGTAACATTTCCTTTGTATATTTTTCGAATAACATGTATCTTTTTTTTTATTTAATAAGATGACATATAAACAGCATATTACTAGCTATGGTATGACTTGACTGCATGTCTGTATTAAGATTTGAGAAGGATCTAGAGTTCATTTGCCTCTGTCACCACTAAAGATCTAGGACACGAGGGAGGATAACATGCTGAGTATTTTGACAATTAGAATCATCCGTGTTGTGGATTCTATGCTGAGTGTGTAAATGTAACTGTAGGACGAATGCAAGTTCCTTATCTCAACTACTTAGGGTCAGTTACATGAGTCCTTTTCTGCGTTCCACTGTCCATCAATGGCCATAACAAGGACTGCTCACCTGGGCACTTCTCTCACAAGAACTCGTGAGCACTTTTTCATGGCTCTTCACACATGACATGAGCCCAAAATCTGAGCCGTCCAGATGATGCAACACCCCAGAAAACCCACAAGGCCCATCTTTCAACCTGATCTAAAACTCTGGTAGGCCACAGCAGAAAGCAAGAGGCAAATCAAGGGAGGAAATTGTTTCCTTCTTTCATGGCCCACCAAAGTTCTAGAACAAGCTGAAAGATGAGCCTTGTGGGTGTTTTTGGGGTGCTGCATCACGTGAACGGCTCAGATTTTGGGCTCACGTCATGTGCGATGAGCCATGAAAATGTGCTCACAAGTTCTTTTGAGAGAAGTGCACGCGTGAGCATTCCTCTCTCTCTCTCTCTCTCTCTCTCTCTCTCTCTCTCTCTCTCTATATATATATATATATATATATATATATATATATATATATATATATATATATAAATCCACTCGGTCCATCCATTTTGACCAGATCATTTTAAGGCATGAACCCAAAAAAGAGGCAAATTGAAGGCTCAAGTGGACCATACCACATGAAGCAATGGAGACTGAATTCCTACCATTGAACTCCTTCCCAGTGCCCAATGTGATGTTTATTTGCCATCTAACTTGTTCATAAGGTTGCATAGACCTTGATCCAAAACCTTTGTGCCTCCCAAGAAGTTTTCAACGATGAGCCTTCAATCTCCACTACTTCCTATATATGGTGTGGGACACTTGAGCCTTCAATCTGCCTCCTTTTTGGGCTCATGCCCTAAAATGATCTATCAAAATCAATGGATGGCATGGATAGGCCCCACAGATCCCCTGACAGAATCATCCGTCTCTAGCTAGGTCCTGGTGGGGGTAGTACCCAATCTAGAGCTAGAGAGGGATGGTCCAGTCAGGGGCTCTATCGAGCCCACCATGATATATGTGTTTTATCCAAGCCATCCATCCATTGTGAAAGATCATTTCAGGGCGTGAGCCGAAAAGGAAGGAAGATTGAAGGCTCAAGTGGGCCACACCACAACAAGTAGTGGTGACAACGAGCCCACCATTGAAAACTTCCTAAGGCCCACCATGATGTTTATTTGCCATCCAACCTGTTCATAAGATCAGGTAGACCTGGATGAAGGGAAAACATAAATATCAACTTGATCCAAAAATTCTATCACACAGAGGTTTTTTCAGCAGTAAGCATTCAATCCTCACTATTTCCTGTGGTGTAGTCCCACCACAAGAGCCTTTGATCTTCCTTCTTTTGCGCTCATGCAATAAAATGATCTTTCACAATGGATGGATAGCTTGGATAAACACATATTTCACAATGGGCTGAAAAGAGCCCCTGACATGATCGTCCATCTCTAGCTAGGTTGAGTGAGGTATTTAGAGCTGGGCACGGGATATGGTAACTCGGCAACTCGACTAGTCTGACTTGGTTCAAACCCGACTCGATCCGAACTAAATGGCTGAGTCAGTCCGAACCAAGTACAAGTGACCCAATCCGAAATCTAAACAAGTAGAGTCCAGGTCACCCAATGACTCAACTCGAACCATAAACATTTTCGAATGGACTCGACTCGATGTGATCCCATCTTGACTCAACTCGAGTTTAGTATAGGCAAAGTTGTCTTTCATCAAATGTGTAATTTCTCTCCCAAGGCAAAGTTGTCATTTTCCAAAACGCAAAGGCTAAAACTGGATAGCATTTAATACACATGTTGTGAATTCCCAAAAAGCAAAGGCTAAAACTGGATAGTATTTAATACATAATGTCATTTTCCAAAAAACAAAAGTTAAAATTGGATAGGGCAAATAGACTTCTGCAGCAAAAGTATAATATAGTAAACTAGGAGTCACTTAGGGCCTATTTGGTTGGCATTTGAAAACTCGTTTCCGGCCTAAAAATTGGATTCTAGCAAAATCCAATTTTAACTGATGTGTTTGGCGGCAATTTCCAGCCAAAGTGGATTCCATCCGAAAACCTACATTGGCTAGAATTGAGATTAGTGGAAACGGTGTGGGGGACCGTTTCTAAAAAAGCGAAACGAGGCGAAAGTGAGCATCCACGCGTTATGTATGCGTTCTACATCTATGATGTATGTTTTTATATCCACGTGGTCCATCTGTTTTGAGAGCTCAATTGAGGGCATTAGACAAAAAATGAGGCAGATCTAAATCTCAAATGGACCACACCATAGGAAAACAGTGTTGATTGAACGTCCACCATTAAAAACTTCCTAGGGCCCACTATAATGCTTATTTGCCATGACCATCTGTCTTGCGGGACTACTATAAGCCAGGAGTCAAGTTCTCAAGCGGATCTAAAGCCCAAGTGGACCATGCCACAAGCAACAGCTAGATTACACAATTTTCAACCAAACAGCAAGTTCCAGAAGGAACCTGGTTTCCAATCCCATTTCTGCAATTTTGCATTCCAACACTGGAATCTGGATTTTCTCTAGAATCTGGATTCTGCAACCAAACAGGCCCTTAATACTCCAGCAGAGCATAGTATTTCTTGCATATGCAGAAGTCTAGCATAAAACTATCGAAAAATCATGATAATCTAAACCGTCAAATTCGTGAAGATCATCTCTAAAATGATATATATTTGATAACTCAACCTAACTCGTTTCTGACTCGATCTAACTCGATCCTTGTGATTGTGACAAACTTGGTTCGGTTTAGTCTAGGCCTTGAACGGTTCGGATCGGTTCAAGCATGCCCGACTCGATACCGAGTCGGGTCGAGTTCGAATCAGGCCTTTTCCATAACTCGAGTCGGGTCGAGTTTGAATCAGGCCTTTTCCATAACTGGATTGGTTCGGTTCAGCCCAAACTCAGTCCAACTCAACTCGATGCCCAGCTCTAGAGGTAGTATGGGTGAGGTAGTAGGCAATCCCGGCCCATCTAAAAATTTATTGCTGGGGCCCACCGTAATGTTTATTTGCCATCCAACCTGATCATAAGGTCACAAAGACCTGGAAGAAGAGAAAACACAAATATCAGCTTGATCCAAAACTTTTCTGCCAACGACAAGTTTTCGTGTGTAGATGCTCAATCACCGTTATTTCCTGTGGTGTGGTCCAGTTGAGCTTTGGATATGCTTCAATTTTGGGCTGTTCCTAAAACGAGCTGGCAAAACATATGGACAGGTTGGATAAAACACATACATCACAGTGGACCCCACAGAGTCCAGTAACTTGGGATATCGGCGTTCTGTCGCCACAGAATCCGCTTCCAGCACGTAATCTGCTTTAGGACAGTCGGAAGCTTTTTTTGAACCACCAAAATGTTTCTCAGAAAGGTGATGGGCATATCCTCTTAGCCCCGAATCATTCGCTACAAACCAAAAGCTCAAATGTTCTTAAAATAAAAATAAAAGTGGTGGCCCACATGAGACACCATCTGTTTCTACGCAGAAATGACTCACGAATAAAGCCTGCATGTATGAAATTTTTTATCCAGGCCGCTCAACGAATGTGATATCTGGATTGTAGCCAATGACTATATTAACCATGTAACAAAGACTATCTTTCCCATGGAAATTCTGAGCTACTTACAACAGCTTTCCTCGTGCACAAATTCAAGCTGGGTGGAAGAAATGGAGACGTGACTCTTAAGAGTTTTATACCAACCTTGAGTACCAAAATCATATTTTAAGGAGAAATCTCACAGGACAATGTGAGAACAGCAATGCATTACAAGACAAAATTCTAGGTAGTTCAAGAATAACATGTTCATAGGATGAGTGCAGCTGAAATTACAATGTTTAGATGAATGAGTAAGATGGAGAAGGATATAATTAGAAGTGAATGTATTCAAGGTAATCTAAGAATGGGTAGTAAGATGAGGGAAGGTAGACTTAGATGGTATGGTCATGTGAAACGACTACTAAGAGCTCAGCCGATTAGGAGTGAGTTGGTGTAAATTGAAGACACTAAAAGGACAAAGGAAGGCTCGAAAGGACGTGGGTGAAGGTAATAAGAAAAGAGTTTTAAGACTTAATCGCTTAACTAAAGTTATGACCCCTTGATAAGAGTGGAATGTCAGAATGGGATTTGTGGGAATTGTGTAGCGAACTCCAATTAGTTAGGATAAGGCTTAGATGATGATGAGGATAACATCTCATCTAATATGGTGGGTATGTAAGGGTGTTTATGTCTATTATGCAGATTAAAAAAAGAGAGAGAAATGAGGTATATCAACTCACATTTTCATAGTTGACTGGTGAGAATCCTCCTCAGCAAAGAAGATGCCATTCATTCTCTAAAAACAGTAACTCTTTAGGACAACAAGGGTAGTGTTTCACTTGATAAAGGGTTGTTGAAGTGGTACTACTATAACCAAGAGGTTATAGCACTGAGATGAGTTTGATCTTATATGCATGTGAACCAATCTATCATTTGTAGCAATACGATGAGTTTCAAGATTTTGAAATCCAAGCTTAAGATGTCGGTTCCATTCGATCTCTGAGTTATTAATCAAACAACATAATGTGAGTTCTAGGAAGTTTTCTTCCTTGAACTCAATTTCCATGGAAGACCACTTCTTGAATGACAACTGGTCCACCAGCCAAGGTTGGAGTCATCCATTTGTTGTGGCCACAATTATATATCATCCATCTGTCCCATACACTATGGCTCACCTAATTAGTGCACTGACCTGATTTTTTAGTAAGAGGATCTAAACGAAGGGTTCTAGCATTGCGGGTGCATGGAGGGGGGGAAAAGCCTCTAAAACCTAGATTGATAACAATGAATTAATTGTCCTCTATAACCAATTTGATGTGTCTTACACAAGTACTAAAGATATCCAAGACACCTAAACTCTTGAAATAGTAGAACTTACTAAAATTAGGAAAGATATCTCAGCTCAAATTCATTAACCATTCTTAGTCTAACCTATGCAAGACTTCAAGATAAGACTGGACTCTTTAAACCCTAAAACAAGTGAAAAATAACAATATTGGAACTTAACTAAAATTTTGACTTCAAACTGAAATATAACCCCGTAACGACCTTATTTTGCAAAACTGTTTAGGGGGCAAATTGCCTTTGGTTAATTGGCCAATATGTAGTTGATAATTTTCCAATGTCATATTTTATGTGCGGTTCCTATAACTAGTTGTAAAGTTATAGCTGTCGGAAGCAACAGTACACATTAGGCAGCTTTTGCCCTACATCTTATAGTGCACATTAAGCGGTTTTTGCTCTACATCAAACTTTCCATTCTGATTTCTTTTGATCCTAACACTCCATAAAGTCATCCTAGACCCATTGTATATCAGGTTACACCTGATGGATGGCTTGGATGTTCTCATGCTTACAGGTAGATGGGATGTGTCGATTAGCAAGACCTCAATAGAAGCAAAAGCAACTCAAGATTTAGGTGAAGTGTGTTCGTCTGTTACTTTAAAATGTATGTGTGTGAGAGACAACAACAAAGTTAGTCCTGAGATAGAGAGAATGCGGATGCATGTGAATTATCTAAATAAAGTATGTGTCTTTCTTTCCAAATTTAAATATCAATAAAGATAGGGTACCATCCACCTTATAGAAAATGGCTCTGTGTCTGTGAGAGAGAGGATCCTAAAACCCAAAATGAGTGTCAATCAAATCCGAGTAGAAACATCTCAAAGCAGGCTACATCTGAATTCCCGCTGAAGAAATGAGTGTGAACGAATTTGAGTGGAAACATCTAATAGCAGGGCTACATCTGAGCTCCCGCTGAAGAGAGATCTGCTGAAGTCCATCTCCAACGTAATGAGATAGAAGAAAGGTAATAAGCATAGTTGGTGAAACTCTTTAAACTCTATTAACTTTAATTGCATTAACATTTTAAACTCTTTAACACTTTAATTGTTCTTAAACCAATTAAACTCATCCTTTGGAACAATACTCTTGTTTTAACTTTCTTTTCAGTACGAAAATAATTAGACTAAGTAGTTTTAATTAGATTTAAAGGTGGGGATTGAACGACTGTCGTCCAAGCTGTGTGGGATTATATGTTTTTACCACCTGTGCATCCACATATATGCAGTCAAATATGGGCATTTTTTATTGTCCCTTTTCATCAAAATGTTATTAAACTTCCAAACTCTTCCTTCTCCAATTTTTTGGCATTTACATTCTATTTTTAGGCCCTGTGTGGTAGACGCCTAAAAATGAATCCATCCCATTTTAATCAACAGCAATTATGTATTAGAGATCTTGATCTCATATGCAAAACGAGTTAATCTAGGCATCTACCAAACAGAGCCTTAGTCTTTAAGGACCGCAAATCAAACCAAAATGATATTTGCTTAAAAGAATTTCCACAAAGATAATGACAGAGGGAGATGTTAAAGATGCCCGCTCCTTTCCCTAGTGCTGACCTAGACTGTTCATCTAGAATACTCCTTTGTAGATGGACCACGGTGACGATCTCATTTAGGGATCTCACTAACAGACCAGGCGAGTTTGGTCAAGTGAGTCAGTTTCTAACTCATCTTTGTGTGGATGGTGATGACTTATTATTGATTTTTTTTTTTTTTTTTTTCATGAAGCTCATCCAGAGTAGGGTCCTCCTCAAGAATGATCTGAATAATCATGTGATTGCAGGCCTCCTTTACATCAAGGATGAAACACTATAAAGAGAAAAACTCAGACACCATGTGACAGTGAATGCACAAGCACAAAGAAATTGTACATTTGGCATATGAGTTGCTCAAATTGAACTATCCAAATTGTGGGCCTCAATTGGATGTTCATAAATGAAAGGCATCACCAATTTTGATGACCTGGCTAGTGGATTGATGGACAGTTGGTGGACAAATGAGACAAAATATAACCAACAATCATAACTATGCCAATGAGTTTCTACAAATCAGATACTAAGACTATTCAATCAATCTACTTTTTCAATTACAGCTTATTGGGTCCCAAAATTTGGATGGTTAAAAATCTACACTGTGTACACAATTTCTTAGGAGCTGCATATGAACTGGACATTGAAAGTTTGGGACCAGCCAACTGAGGAAGCTTTTGGGCATATTTCATACAAGGTAGGGTCCAATAGACCGACTGTTTGGAGCAGTGAAAGATGGGCCCCATTTGTATAATAGAAAACTTGAGTGTATTGTGAATCTTCTCTGGTCTGTATTCTACAGGTACACTAGTCATCTCACCTTTTCATTTTCAAGATGACCCCAACCCCATTCGGCGGTTAGGCCTAATCGTGTACCTTTCCTAAACCTTGGACCGGTTGGGTCATCCTTAGGCCATGCATGATGTTGAATGCGGACTATTTTTGCATATCTTTCAAAACCATCTAAACATTTTCTGCATGGGCGTAGCCCTCCGGATAAATGGATAAACCTGTTTTTTGGACATGACAGCTAATGATGGGGCCTACCTGACATATGGACCAGCAATTATGGACCTGATTTTACTTCAAAGCAGATTCATTGCAGTCGGTACTTCGGGACTTCTTAGACCATTGGAGGTGCATATCAAGATGCGGGGATATCTTCAAGCCTGGAAACCTAGCATCTTCACTGCAGGTAATCTGATTATTTCATTACTACGCTGATAATTAATAAAGAGGACAACTAGAGAGGCTCACTCCTCAGCAGACAACTAGAGAGGATCGCCCCTTCTGCCCCACTTCATGAGCCAGACCATTCATCTATGGCGTCCTAGCCACAGTTTCAAAACTCAACTAGACTCCAAGGTCTGTTGTTCCTGGTCAGGCTCGACTCCAAGTGATGGTCCACATCCAAAAAGCAAGCCTTTCCAACCATATGAAACTTAGATGGACCATCTCTGACAGGATGCAACTGACGGATGTCCTGGAATATCATAGATGTGCCACATGAACAATTTATGTGAAGTTGCAAAATAGAGGATTGCTTATCCCAATCAGACCCGATCAAAACACCTTTACATTTTGTTGGAGATGGCCAGTGGTCCCAGATCAGAATCCTCTACAACATCTGTTTTACCAGTGCAGAAAACACCCAAGCTCTGGGCCCACCATGTTGCCTGTTTGATACCCACTCCGTCCACCAGGTGCGATCCTCAATGCTAGACCCTGGGGCCAAAATCAGCAAGATCGTCAGCTCAGGTGGGCCACACCACATGGAACAATGGGGTTGACACAAACAATAGTTTTTTTGTGGGTCCACCATGGTGTGTATCCTTCATCAAACATGTTCATCAGTTGTGACTCACCAAGATGAAGGTAATATATAAAAACCAGACTGACCCAAAACTCAGGTGGCCCACACCACGTGAACTTAGAGGTTTTAGGCACAAACTGGACATTATCATGGTCCATTTGAGTTTTCTGTTCGGCAGATATTTTGTATATACAGTTTGTATTATGTCATCTCATTGAATGAAACAGAAGCATTTTGATTTCTCTCTCTTTCCTCTGATTAATGAAACATAAGTCTCCCTTTGATTAATCTCAGTCAACGAAATAGAAAGATTGTTTTTAAGTAGAAATAGAAGGGGCTTAGTATTGTTCAATAACCAAGAACCCAGACTCAACTCAGTTGACCAATGAGGCAAGTCTTGGACAAGTTGAACCTATGACTCGGACTAGCCCCATAAATTTTGACAAGGCCTAACATAATTTTTTACAATGTTGGCACCAACTCCATGAACCCTTAGCCTCAAGGTGCGTGAAGCAATTACATGGATCAGTTAAGGGGAGTGTTACGGTGAGGGTATACTGTATTGGGTGATCTTGCACACTACCATAGCTTTTCCCAAATATTTTATTAATATAAATAAAGAGGGGAGAGGAAGCCCTAATCTTTATCTTTCCTAATTATAGAGAGGAATGGTCAGCTGAGAAAGGAATGGACTATTGGCAAAATGGAATAGGCCGCAACCGTGTTTTTAGAAGAGAAGGTCCATACAGTAAAATGGTCAATGTCATATACTTTTATTCAAGTATCCTTGATCCAAATAGTACATGTCCCGCATGGAATTGATCTGAACGATCCATTAGGTGGTCCGTACTATTGAGCCTCCATAGCTCAAAAGCCACACTGATTGGGCGATCCTAATTACTTGATGTGGATGCCTACCAAGTGACACTATGAAAGAAGTAAAGACAAATAAAATCACATTCAAAAGGAAAAATGTCCTTCTTACTTGGAGAAACAGGAACATCTAATGGTTTGTGATTTTTGAGCCATTGGAACCTAAATGCCAACGGCTGACCTGGCAAACAGTTTATACTCTAGGAGTACAGTTTTTACATCTAGGACAATTTCCCATGTTCCCATGTTCATCAAAGATATAGAAGCTTTGCCCTCTGCTTTTCAGATGGGAGGGGCGGCTAATGTATGGTTCCCTTAGCCAAATAAGATTCTCTTTACTACATGGTAGGCAGGTGTATGCTTTAACAAAATTTATTGCATGCACATTCATATTGAAAGCATAAGTGCAGGAACATGGCCACCAATTCTTCGGGCAAACACATCTACAAAATCAATGTAGAAAGAAAAGGAATTACCAATTAACAAATTGGACAACAAGAGTTCACAATTCATATGTGCAAAGTTTGCATAAATTCTTCTGAAGAAGTGTAATTTTTGTGTTGAATCTCAATTCTTCAATCAACCCAGCTTCGAAGGCAGTGAGAAAAAGAAGTGTAATTTTTGTGTTGAATCTCAATTCTTCAATCAACCAAAGCTTCGAAGGCAGTGAGAAAAAGAAGTTGTTGGCCTATGAATAAGGAAAATATCTTGATTTGCGAAGTACAAGAACGAAAGATTGTTTTTTGGAAACAAATAGGTGCAAAATCAAATCAAGGATATTAATACATAGAGAATTGAAAGTAAAAGGGAAATATTAGAGACACTTTTAAAAAGAGAATGGTAACTCTTTCACCTATATCAAGGATTGTTCTCAACTTGGTTGATATTATATCATCTCAGCCAATAAAATAGAAATATTTAGAGTTGTCTCTGTCTTTCTTTCGGTTAATGAAATATAACTTTACCTTGATTAAGAGATCAATCCTTGCGTTTACTTTGATTCACTGAGGGAAAGCTTAGTTTAAGAGATTTTCGACTCTAGCCACTTCCATGTTTGTGCATGTTTAACTTAAAAATTCAAGGTTACTTCACCATATTTGAAAAATATAACATCATCGCTTCATTACATTGCTCTTTTGTGTATGTGTGTGGTTCATGCAGGTCTGGTGTTCGGTGACACCATTGTTGACAACACAATCATAGGGAACCTGATGTTTATCCTGAGAGGCATTTTGGGAAAGAATATGGCACGCAATGCAGCAATCTTTGCTATGCAGATGAGTTTGAGGTCTTTAATGGCGATCACCGGGAGCTTTATCACTGATTCTTATTTAGGCAAGCACCGTATGATCATCATTTCCACCATCATCTATATCATTGTAAGTTCTCCCCATGGGAAGAAGGCTAGACTATGGATATTATTACTAGGGATGGCAATGGGTCGAGACTCGAGTCAATCTGCTGGCTAAGCAATAAGACCTGCTTAAAACCTGATTTCGAACTTCATATATGACGCAAGGATGAATGTGGTGAGGTCATATATGACGCAAGGATGAATGTGGTGAGGTCGATCACCGTCTTCCTCACAGCATAACTACTCCAAATCCACGGAGCTCTTTGGACTCCTCACAGAGCTTCCTCGAATCCACGAGGGATAAAAGTAGGAATAAATCCTAATAAATTCGAAATAGTTTATTTGATGATAAAAAAATGAAATTACTAATCTTTAAATAAGGAACTCAAACCTATGATGGAGTTTTAGACTTAGACTCCAACTCAAACACCCTAAAACCGTGACTTACCATAAATAGTAAACATCCTATTTATAAACGACCTCTATTCCTACTAAGACTTCGTGGTTTTCTGCCAAAAATAGTAAGTGTTCAATTTGGCCCAACCACATTATTCTCCTAACTTTTCTAAGCCCTTTTCATGTTGGGCACAACTGATGGAATCTCGCAAATCCGGCATGGGAAACCCGGCATAGTGGGGTTGGTTGGCTTAAGTAGGTTCTCCTACCCCAAAATCATATATAATATGTCGAAAAACTCATCCAGGTTTGCGAGATACGACTGATTTAAGGTTCTGACCGTCCGGATCATTTCCGCCTCCGATCGGGCTTTCTCTGCTCCATCTTTGCCATGAAAGTGTCCGCGACCCGCTCTACATCAATATATCAGTTTCAGTTGGGTTTGAAGAAAATATTTAGCTCCACGAATGAGAGATGATCATGTACATGCGCTTGCACACATGCACACAAACACGATGAGATTTGATCACACACACGTGCACACACATAGACAAGTTGATCACATACAGCTAGAAGTATAGTAACTTATCATCCAACAAATGCTTTCGCGCCAACATGCCACTTGCGTAGGACATCCCTACAATTTGAACCATCATGAGGATCATCTAGCACAAATACTAGGCCACTCATCAAGTTTGTCCACTGATTCCAACTGTGTGGCCTGCCTGATGAGAGGATCAGCATGTTCTTTGTGTCAAGTGATCTTCACAATGGGGCCTATATCCTACACAAGCGGCAGGTTTCCGGGAAAGCTTCAGCTAGACAGCAAGTTAGTGTACTTTTGTTTGTGCATGATCAGTTACCACCTCCCACCATAAGGTAGGTTTCCAGAAAAGTTAAAGAGCTTGTTTGAGAATAGTTGCCAGGGAGGGTTTTCTATGAAAATGGCCTAGAAGAGGGGTGTTTTTTTTTTTTTTTTTTTTTTTTGAAGACCAGGGTATCCAGACCTCTTAGAGCATCTGACTAATCCCCGGGGCACGTACAAACCCTCCTTATCCGCACGCGCCGGGTAATACTTTTATTATTGGAGGTGGCCACCGACGGTACTCAAACTCAAGACCTCCCGTCCTTATCCACACATGACTAGAAGAGGGGTGTACATGTCAAAAAAAAAAAACACTTTTTTTTTAATATATCAGCGTTTCTTGATGTTCTTTCTCAATATATCTAGTCAATAGATGGTGAGAGATTGGGATAGGTATCTTTCTCTTTCTTTCCTTTGTACTTCTTTTAAAGCCTAGAAGAAACTTTTTGCAGGCCCTAGTCATTTTATCTTGTTTAATATGGAAAAAGGCAGAAGCTTCTATCTACATCACGTGTTTCCTAATGGCAACAGGCCAAGGTTGCTTTGAACCGTTGCTTGAAAACCACGGAGAAGACCAGATCAACGATTGCTACGAAGGGAAAAGAAAAGCCAAGGTCCTTCACGAGATCTGGTGGTGGACGCCTCAGTTCTTGGGCTCGGCAGTGAGCCCTATCATAGTTCTCATTGCAGAGGAATATGGGTGGAACCGTGGAAATTTGCTGGTTGGCTAACTACAGGAGTGATGGTTGTTGCTTTTATTTTGTTCTTGTGTGGCAGGTCCTCCAACAACCTCAATAAAGACAAGTCACCTAAAAGCCCCCTCATACGTGTGATTCGTGTCTTTGTGGCTGCCTTGTTGAACAGACGTCTTCATTGCCCGGTGGACATAACTCATCTCCATGAAAATCTTGAGAAGGAACATGACCATCTCTTGCCTCACACTAATCACCTAAGGTGAGCTCCGCTTGACTCGAACCTGTCATTTTTTGTCTGTGGGAGTTTCGCAATCTTATTGTCAGTCCCAAGCCCAAATAAAGGAGCTGCTTTGAACACAACCTTTTCTCATGAATCCTGCAAATATGACTTTTCAAATAGAGTGGAGAGGCAGGATTGGATTCATGAAACCAACCCCAATTAGTTGGGACAGGGCATAGATGATGGTGGTGGTAATGTTTAAGAGGTTTGGGGGTTAAAGGTGATGTGGTCCCCAAACAGCCCAATCAGGTGCTTGTTCAAAACCACAACAGCGAATAAGAAAAACACATCCACAAAAGGGAAATCAAACATTTAAAATGCACTTTTCAAGAGGGACTCAACGAGCAGAAGCACATACACAGATAAATGAAAAAGTGGGCCACAGGCCTCTTCTCTAAACACAGAACAGAAATTCCAAGCCAATGAAAAAACATCCCCTTCCGTTTTATGGAGGGGCCTTCTTTATTAACTCTAAATTCTAATTACAATCAAAGACTAATTGCCATGTAATGTCAACTGATAGGAATAATGCTAAACCTTCTCCTGCCCATAGAAAATATCCTAAAACAAATTAACAAAGAACAAATAACCTCTCTAAGTTAACAACCAATGAGATTCAAACATACTCGAACTTGCAATTTCATCACATCCTCAGAAAATCGACCAAAACTTTTTTTTTTTTGGAAGATTCCAAAATTTTATTCAAAAAAGTAAAGCCTATGACAAGTTGCATGCAAGGAACAAGCAAACGAGAACATGAAAGATCCTAAGACCCTTGAAGAGTCCCCTGAATATCTCCCACAATTTTCACTGCATGGACCCATTCCAACATATTTCTTTTGGCTTTGAGGAAACAACCGGATTATTTGACTTCTCTTGAAAAGCTCGGGCAATATGTTCTAGCCAGACTGTCCACAGCACAAGTATCATCCAGAGACTCCACAACGAGGAACTCAAACTGCTCCCTCTCCACTTGCCATGCCAAGCCTGAAGAAACTCAACCAGGGATAGCAGCATAACCTAATTCTCCTTGAATAAACTGAGAACTTTCCACCAAATTTCTTGGGGGAAGGAGCAATGTAAAAAATATGTTCAACCGGCTCTCCATTCCTTATGCACATAGGACAACCATCCGAAATAACCATGTTCCTCTTCCTCAGGTTTCCAATTGTGAGGATCTTGTTTTTCCAAACCAGCCATACGAAAACAAGTACACGAAGGATGGCATTCTGTACTTCCAAATGTGGGACAGGTGATCACATTCACCCTGATACGAAGCAGATTGAATAGCCACATAAAAGGAGCTTATTCAAGTGGGCCACACACATGATTTTATAGGACCTAGTCATGAATTTGCACTTTCTCTACGGAATGGAACACCTTAGTTTGGATTTGGTTGAATTTTAGGGCATCTTGCTTTCACGGTGCGTTGCATTTGATGAAAAATTCAGATGCTGCACACACATCACAGTGGGTCCCACACTATGGTGAGTACGATACAGTTGACATTATGCAATCCTCATCCCACGTACATATCGTCCCGATCCAATGGAGTCAATTGTGTGGTAGCTTACCATGTAGTAAAGCTTTGTGGACCCCACAATGCCTCGTGCATGATATCCAAGCGTCCATGAGATGTGTCCCACAATGCTGGCCCCAAGCACCAAAAATTAGGCCAGCCCATGAACCAGGTGAACCACACCAAGGGATACGGTTTTTTTTTTCAGTGAGGAAGGGGGGGGGGGGGATCTAGGCCAGTCAGCCCATTTATCTGGCCTAGATGAAGATTCAAGCCAAAATTGGGCTATTTTTGCAACTCAGGTAGGCCCCAATGCAAAACAAGGGTGGGAAAGTTTAGATTGCGTATTGAGTGGCCGCCCGTGATGTATATGTCTTATCCACACTGTCCATTCATTTTACCAGCTCATTTGAGGGCCTCATGCCAAAATTGAAGCATATCCAAAGCTCAAGTGGACCACATCACAAGAAACAGTAGAGATAATGACGTCCTCCGTTGAAACCTTCCTAGGGCCTAGGGCCTAGGTATTGTTTATTTGTTATCCAACCTGTTCGTAAGGTCACACAGACATGGATGAAGGGAAAACACAAATATCAGCTTGATCCAAAACTTTTGTGGCCCCCAAGAAATCAACGGCATGCATTCAATTGCCACTGTTTTCTGTGGTGTGGTCCACTTGAGCTTTGGATATGATTCGATTTTGGGGTCATGGCCTAAAATGAGGTGACAAAATGGATGGACAGCATGGATGAGACACGTACATCATGGTGGACCCCATAGAGTTTACTCGGTACGCTATACTCAATACCCAAGACATACTTGGATGGGAATCCCCTCCAAATTGTTTCCCTGTGTTGTGGCCCACCTGATTCATGAATTGGGCTGATTTTTAGGGATTGGTGATGTTAGATTTTTAACTTTGAAAGCAGGGAAAGTAAAGTTTTTCAAAATCCAATTAAATTAATCTATTTTTCAAGAACCAATTGCAATAATCTCATATTTATAATACATTGGCACAATCTAATGGCATAGACAATTTTTTCAAGAAGAAATTGTCAATGTAAATCCTCTACCCTAGGAGGCCTCTCCCCAATCTATCATAGGGAGAGGTGAGGGTCCCTGCCTACACCTATGGTAGGGGCCGAGGGAGATGCACGATGTCCACAAGGTGCAAACACGATCACACATGTGATGGCAGATGAGGAAGAATAATGATTGGATGATGGAGATGCTCTCTCTCTCAGTGGCACTTGGGGGGGGTGGGGGGACGTGTGTTCTCTCCTCTTTGCAATAGGATTATCTAAACAAGGAGTTAGGGTTTCACAGATGTACACTAGTATGGTGCTCCACCACCTTACGAACTTCTTTCTACACCACCATGAGTGAAGTCCGTTAATCTGTCTCAAACATACATATAATCATGATCCAATCCCTCCACTATCATGGCCATCCACTAATAGATCTAGATCTCATGACGTTCAAGTAGTGAATTATCAAATCTAGGCCATCAGGTCATCATCAAGTCAAATGAAAACAATTTTAAAGATCAAAACAAGACTTCAATGGTTGAAAACCTTTGAAAACCCATCTAAAACCTTTGAAGTGCAAAGCCACATGGTAAAACTACTTGATGAGCCCTTGATCAAATCAAATCTAGCCATATAATAAGTAATTAGGTAAACCCAATGGATCCTATCCTATGTTAGCCTGGACAAGAATTAATAAATCCTAATAGACATACCCTGCATCACCTACTTTCAATGGCCTCTAGAAAATCTTGTAAAGTGAGCCGAAGACACCCAGTCAAGATCATGACCCTTACAGGTCCTCAGGCCTAAGGATTAATCACCTTTCATACACCATCAAGTTCTTGATCACATGATAATAGTTCACCCTAATAGACCTATAAACTATTAACTTGAACTCAATTATTTAACATAAGTGTCCAAAGGTTCAACATCAAAATCATGAATCCATGGCACACTTACACTCTCATGTAGGGTATAGGCAATCGCATAACCCTCACTAAGTTTGCTCCCGATAGCAGAAAGCTACCATCTTGACCCAAGTTAGTCTCCTCACATAGGATGACTGTATATCTCGAATAATGATATCTACAAATGTGTTCTAAGTATCTGTGTCGATCATGGCTCAACAGGATACTGAGATCCATGAACCACAACTGTCCCTAATCAATAACAATTGTTTCCAATCTCAAGTTCCCATAGACCAAAGGAATCAATCCTCACATAACCCATATCACATAAGTATTTAAGGCAACACCAGAAATTAACTAAGGGACATCACATTGTCCAAAATAGTGAATGGTCATTAAGATCAACAACTGAGATTGACCTATCACATCCATATGGCCAGTGGATTAGGTCACACATTGGTTTTCTATGACATTACTCCAACAGGGGTCGACATGATGAGACACATTTGACAGATGGCTTAGATATCATGCATGTTGCATGTTGAACCAATTAAACTATCCATGTGGTCAAACCCACCATAGATAGCTCATCACTAAACTCTGATTGATTTAACCATCCTAAACTGTACAGTTTATATTGAATTAATTATAACCTGTACAGTTTATATTGAATTAATTATTGTTCACATTACATATTTATTAGTGCCCACAAATCAACCATCATACTCAACCAAAGAAACAAAGTTTTTCTCACTATAAAGGAGAGCAAAGCAAGTCCAACGGCCATGCAGTTGTACGGCTCTTGCAAAATTACCTAAATACCCATCTTTTTTGTCTAAAACCTTTTCATCTCATACCTTTAATTAACCAAAAATTTAGCCACTCAAATAAATAATTATGGAAAAAAAATTCCCCAGGCTACTCACGTTAAATGTACTAGAAATACTTATACACATTTATGAATCTGTGTGTCTCTATGTCTGTGTGTGTACTATATATACATACATACAGATACATAAATATATGCGTGTGTAATTCATGACAACAAAGAGATTGAGAAGGATGTTGCTCGTAGTATTAGAGCTGGGTGGATGAAGTGGATATATGCCTCTAGAGTTTTATGTGATCCTCACATACCAATCAAACTGAAGAGAAAATTTTATTGGATAGCTATAAGACCAGCCATGCTTCATGGGACACAATGTTATGCAATCGAGGAACAACATGTTCATAGGATGAGCATAGTTGAAATTAGGATGTTGAGAGATGAATGAGTGGCAAGACAGAGAAGGATAGAATAGAAACGAATGTATTTGGGAAACTTATGAGTAGCACCAATAGGTAACGAGATTCTGAAAAGTAGACTTCGATGGTTCCGCCATGTGCAACGCAGTCCAAGAACAGTGCTGGTTAGGAGTTGGTTCAAGTGGAAGACTTTAAAAGGGCAAGGGGAAGGCCTAAAAGGACATGCACGGAGGTACTAAGAAAAGAATTGATGGCCTATGGTTTAATTGTGGATAGGGTCCTTGATAGAGTGAAATGGCAGAACAAGATTTTTTGTAGTCAACCCCATTTAGTTGGGATAGGGCTTAGATGATGATGATGATGGTGGTGTGTGTGTGTGTGTGTTACCTGACTTCATAAACTCTAGAGATGCATCTGATTTGACTGCAGTAAATCAACCATCTTATTTTATTTCACCACAAATATATGGTTTGCTAATTGTTTGTTCGATCCATTCACCTTTACTTTGTTAGAAAAGCCATATTATTTTATTTTAGCCACCTCTAATGTATCTAATCTTCAGTTGTTTTTCATTCATTATCTTTTTGACCAATCTGGTTTTCATACAGCATTGTCTTAAAATCAATTTAGCAGAACTTTGGTATTGGTAGAAGCTTGATCTTACCCTATTGCCTTGGATTAATTAAACAACATAAGCAATTCAACCTATCCTCGACCACTCTAGCTGTTAAAGTCAACACCATTTCGCTTCAGGTTTGGAATTACACAAAACAAAAGTTCATCTTAATGCTTTCACCCCCTAGATAATTATCATCTAAATTACCATCAACCAATGGTTTTTTTTTGTATTAAATCTCAAGAATGAACATCAACAAAGTAGCAAAGTCTTACATTCTATTAAGAGAGAGCTCAAGACATGGTACCTAGACATGAGAATGAACTGAATGAAAAGACTCTTTACAAAGTCAATTACTGTTAGGAATTCAAAGGAAAACCATGACCCCATGGCAATTAACGTATAGATAACAAATGCACTTTGTTGAAATGGAAAGACTGACTACTAAGCAGGTCCGGCTGGTTGGCCCACAGGCTAACCTAACCAATTGTAAACCTTACCAGAAGCAACACTATCCAACTGAGTTTGTTTTTCCAAGATGCGACTCTCACTCATCCAACATGCACGGCCCCATTATGCACACATGCATACCTCACAAGGAGAGGTTTCCTCTGTCCACATGCAGGGACCCTTGGATGTAGTTCCATCTACTTATGTTTTGAATCTCCAACACTCTTCATCCACAAATTCCGTCAACTTCTCCATGTTGGCTCCTGTGTTCCAAATCCAACATAACCATATTTGGTTGAGCCTTTGGCATGTGCAGGTGCCTAGACAAAGCTGCCATTCCTCCCAGCCCAGAGGATGCGGAAAAAAACAAATGGAGGTTATGCAGAGTAACAGAAGTAGAAGAAAATAAGCTTCTCTTGGGCACATTCCCCATCTGGGCAACCTTAGTTATGTGTGGGACAGTATTATCAGTGCAACAAATCTTGTTCGTCGAGCAAGCATACCACATGGAACGTGAACTTGGCTCCATAAAAGTTCCGGTCACATTGCTCTTCGTGTTGGCCAGACTATCGAAGGTAGCAATCTACGGAGTTCACTTTACACCACTTGACAGGATAACCATATCAGGACATGGAATCACTCCCAAATTACAGATTGGTCTTGGGATGTTCTCCTCGATACTCTGTTGCATGACTGCTGCTCTGGTGGAGAGGAAAAGGTTGAATGCTTATGACAGACACAACTTTGTTGATGAAGAAAATGAAGAAGACCCTAAAGCCCGTCCAGGTGAGCATTTTCTGGCTACTTCCACAGTTTTTCCTGATAGGAGCAATGGATGGATTAGTCAGCTGTGGCATCAGAGATTTCTTCAATGATCACCTCCCTGATTGTATGAAGAGCTTCGAGTTCACATTCTCTCAGAGCATACTTGCATCAGGATACTTTTTCTTTGCACTTTTGGCCACCATAATGAATAAAGCAACAAAATGGTTCGGTGACGACATAAATTATAGCCATGTGGAATATTTCTATTGGGAATTAGGGATACTGAGCTTTATCAACTTGTGCATTTATGCTTTTATCTCACAGAGATATAGTCCCATGAGAAAAGGCAAAAAAAATAAAGAGAATGACCCCAATATCGGCAACAGCAACAAAAATGAAAGTGACGATGGCAACAGCAATGACAACGGTGAGGCAACAACATCAGCAAAAGAACGAACAATGACAACAGAATTGGCAACAGTGGAACAACAGGAATCAGGCACTTGCATTGCTAGTACTGAGTACATCTGAAAGCATCATTTATCAGGAGTAAATTGGAACCATGCTTGTTGGTTTAGCTATTACGAATTACAGTTAGTTAGTATTTGAGATAAGAAATTCATCAGAACATGTTTGTACCTCTTAATGAAAGGCTTTATACGTAAAGCAAGATTTTAATGGTTAATTTCAGATAGTTAGAAAACTCTCTTCATTTGTGATTGTTAGCACATCTTTGGCCAAGTGAGCTTCTTGCTGGCAAAAACATGGCTTTATTAACAGTTTTTTCTTTTTCAAAATTAATATACTAACTAATATAAATTTGGGATTTTTAACGTTAAATTCCTCCAAAATGCTGATTTTGCCAAATAATGCCTCCAAGAACCGCATATAAGGTAGCGATTCTTGTGGAATGGAATTACTAAATTACCCCCATATACTTTTTTTCTTTAAAAAGTGGTAAAGTTGAGAATCGTGGGGCCGACGTGGTATGCGTATATGTATGACATCCAACCCATCCAGCATATGCACCCCATCATCATGAGCACTTAAGCAAAAAATCTGGTCAATCAAATCATTAGATTAGCCACACCTGAATTTGGATTTTTTGGGCAGTGTATGTTAATTTCTATGGTGTGGCCCACCTCTTGGTTGGATCTGCCAGAATTTTCATTTACTTAATCTTTGTTATAGGATTCATCTGTTGGACGGTTTGGATGTCATACACTTACAACATGGGCCCCACAATTCTCTAGTTCACCACATTTTAAAGAAAAAACAAATGAGGGCAATTTTGTAATTTCATTCCTTCTAAGACACTCCCAACGTGTTTTTTTTATTCTTGGAGGCATTATTTCCTAAAATTCACAGGAATTTTGTGGTAAAAATCCCTATATCAGTAAAAAAAAACAGTGTTGAAATTAACCAAAAAAAAAAAAAAAAAAAGGAAACAAAACCAAGAGCTACTGAAATTAACACAATTCTCTACTTCACCACTTCTTAAAGAAAAAACAATTGAGGGCAATTTTGTAATTTCATCCCTCGAAAGACACTCCAACGTGTTTTTTTATTCTTGGAGGCATTAATTCATAACATTCCCAAGGAATTTTGTGGTAAAATCCCTATATTATTAAAAAAACAATTTTGAAATTAACAAAACAAAAAAGGAAATAAAACCATGAGAGACTGAAATTAAAAGGAGTCGTTTCACTTAAGGGTCGTTTGGCAGCTTGGATTTGGAATCCCTGAGATGTTCATTCAGTCAGTTGTGTTTGGGAACCTCCACTTTCAATCTGTGAATCCAGAAACTGAAGTTTGGCAAGCTGTATTTGGAGATGTGGAAAAAGAATGTGTTGCTCTACTTAAAATAACCAACTTTGATTTGGAGGTGTGGAGACGGCATGTATTGCTCTCTCATTAAATAATCAATTTTAAAAATATGACCGTTAGAGAGAATTTCAAATCCTTGAATTTTGCAAGCTAGCTTTTAGAGAGGAATTGGAAAGTGGACTTCTCCCCCAATTCCAGTGAGCCAAACACAATATTTTGGACTGGAGTTGGATTCCAATTCCAAATGCTGCAAAAATCAACTGCCAAATGACCCGTATATGGGTAAATAGGAATCCGACCATTTGGGGCTTTTGATCAAATGCCCAGGGTACCATATATGGGATCACTTGTGTCCATGCAAATCATCCGAAAATCAAAGAAAACTCAAAGGTTTGGAAGAGCTAAATACCTATTTCGATCACCACTAATAACGATATTCTTAGCTCCATCTCAGTTTAGAAATCGATTCGAACGAGTTCTGGTAGTTTCAGCGGTATCAGAGCAGCACCCGATCTTTGATCTTTGACATTGGACCTTTACTGCGAGTCTCATTGTCAAAACGTTGAACACAAATCTTTCACTGGAGTTATTGTATTTCGCTGATTAGAAACCATCGCCGGATTTTTTTTATTTTTTGTTTTAAGATCGCTGTCACCTGAGAAGAAGAACTAAAAAAACAAAAAAAACAAAGACTAAGTGTTCAGAGAAACCCATCGTTCAAGCGGTGAGAGCTAATAACAGCTCCTTTTATTTTGGTGCTCCGCTGGACTACCTTAAATTGCTGCACATTCAGGATCATCGAGCCGGGAACGTATTAGGTACTACCCGAGCCTGTCCCGAGCTCAGGACAGGCCCAACGTGGCACGTACGTGTCACATTTGTATTGGTATAAGGCACGTTGTCAGAAGTGACCTGCCATCTCAGCAAGCCTGACAACTCATGTCACGCCACCTCTCCCCCAATGTCCACACGCCACGTACTACCTTGAGACAGGCCCGGGTAGTACCTAATCGACGCTCCTACCTAAGCCACGCTCCTCTTAGCCCAAGCCCTTGTGAAGGGGTGTTTGGTGCATCGACTTAAATGACATTACGTGGGGATGAAATTGTAATGAAACTAATAATTAGAGGTGTCAAAAGTTGTCATGGGATTGAGGGGTATATAGTAAATCTGAAATAAACTCCAAATGTGTTTGAGACATGCACTTAAGGTTGAAAGTCAAGCGGGTTTAACCCGATCGGCCCCCATTACCGACCTGATATTAGGTTGGGTTTGGGCAAGAAGTATCAAACCCAATCTTGAGCTTGGGCTATGCAAACACTAACCCGATAAAGCTTGAGTCGGACTTGGGTTGAAGTCTCGAGTTACCCGACCTAACCCAAGCTCGATCTATATACAAGTTACTTAGAATTTTATTGTAGCTTATATTACTTTAGTAAGTAAATTTATAATGTTTGAAATTTGATGTGTCAAAGGAGTAATTATTGTATATTTTAACTTATTTGTTAAGAAAAAGTGAAATGTTTTACAATAAATAACTATATATATAATTAATAAAGTCATAGGTTCAAAAAATAAGACATGTATTGAAACATATTAGGCTAATGTAATAATGAAAATATTAGCATGCATCAACTTGACCAACCCGACCGAGCCCGCTTGGGTCGGGCTTGGGTTGAGAATTCCCAACCAGAGGTTGAGTTGAGTTGGGTTGGGTTGGGTTGGGTTGGGTTGGGTTAGAGTTGAGGTATAAAAACCTTGTGTTGGGTTAGGGTTGAGCACCAACCTGACAATTTGCATCATCATTTTATGGCATGGGCCCAAAAATGAGGCAGATCCAGAGCTTAAGTGGACCACAACGTAGAAAGTAGTAGGGACAATGACGCCCACCATTGAATTCTTCCTAGGGCCCACTGTGATGTTTATTTGCCATCCAACCTGTTCATAAGGTCAAACAGATCAGGATGAAGTGAAAACACAAATATCAACTTGATCCAAAACTTTCATGGCCCACAAGAAGTTTTAGTGGTAGGCGTTCAATCTCCACTACTTTCTATGCTGGGGTCCACTTGAACTTTGGATCTATTTGATTTTTGGGCCCATGCCCTAAATGATCTCAAGAAATAGATGGACAATGTGGATATAGTCCATATACCATGGTGGGACCCACAAAAATTATTGACATTGACCCACCATTTCAAAAAAATTCAAACTTTTGGGCAGGAATCAAGGCTAATAAGTGGATGGTGGAGGAACGGTATTAAATGCAATCCCATCCCACTTAGAGGTGAGCGCGAGCTGAGTTGAGCCCAGTTCGAGCTAGGCTCGCTTAATGACCACCCTAGCTTGTGTCCGACTCGGCTCGGCTCGGCCTTCTAGCTGAACTAAAATGTTCGATCTAGCTCGACCGAGCTTTCGAGCGAGTTTAAGCCCAATTCAAGCCAAGTTTGAGCCGGGTAGGCTCGGCCCAAAAGTCACACTTAAAGCTGTTTAAAATTGGGCCCAAAGGCAACCCAAAGCCCATTGACACCCCCACTTACTTTTATAGAGAGTTTCATCTCTCTTTTCTTTGTTCACTTCCGATGTGAGACTAAAAACTATATTTTTTTAGTTTTTTACAAGTAAATCATCCGAGCCAAGCCGAATCAAGCTTCAATCAAGGTAAAGACACATTTTGCTCCACATTTCATGCATGTTATCTTCCAAGCAAAGTCCGATTTTGGAAGAGGAGAAGCGCTACATGGCAAGTGTGCCCTATGCTAGTTTGGTAGAAAGCTTAATGTTTGCTATGGTTTGCACTAGACCAGACATAGCTCATGGAGTTGGTGTACAAAGCAGGTTTATGAGAAATCCAGGTAAAGCACATGAGGAAGATGCTAAATGGGTGCTTTGGCACTTGAGAGGCACAAGTGATTACAAGATTACATTTAGCAAAGACTCCAAGAAGATGCAAGGTTTTATCGATGAAAATTTTATCGTCGATCTTGATTAGAGGAGATCAACAACGGGATATGTTTTTCATTTTGCAAATGGGCCGATATGTTGGATGTCCAAGCTTCGAGGGACGGTGGCGTTGTCTACTACAAATGCCGAGTACATGGCAGCTATGGAAGCGTGCAAAGAAGCGGTTTGGCTTCAAGGTCTAATGGGTGAAATATGCGTTGATTGCAAGCCTATGAATTTATATTGTGACAACATGAGTGCAATTCACTTGGCCAAGAATCTTGTCAATCACAAGAGGGCCAAGTACATAGCAATCTGACATCACTTCATTCGGCAAGTCATTGAAAAAGGCAAAGTTCATTTGTTGAAAATTGGAACAAAGGAGAATGTAGCGGACATGCTCATAAAACCAATTAAAGTGAAGAAGTTGAATTAGAGCTTGACTTCTCTAGGCTTCAAAGCAAGGTAATGATGATGGATCGGTAAAGTAAGTGATTTTTTTATCAATTGGTGGAGATTGTTGGATTAGTGATATGCAAATCACTTGGGCTTTTTTCTCTCTCAGACCCATGTATTTCATGTTGGACTTGAGCAAACAAAGTCCATTCGATGGTAGACCCTTGGAGGGGTAAATTTGGTATTTCACTTCTAAAAATATAGCTTATAATGTAAGTTATGTTGGGTGTAAAAAATATGACGAGGGATTCCAAATTTAGGCGTAAAAAAGGGGTTTTCTCTTCACAAGGAAGGAAAGAGTTCAAGAGGGTTATCTTCTTCAAGGAATGGTTCAAGATTCTCCAGGTTTCTCAAAGGTGCTTATTTTTCTTTCTCTCAAAGTGTTCTTATTAAAAAAGTTCATTCCTAGGATTGCAATGGTAGAACTATTTATTTTTCTTTATGGAATAGCTGAAGTGGTGAACAACGTAAATTTCTTATATTGTGGCTTTAGTTGTTTTTTTTTTCTTTGTTTTTTTTCATTGGTGGGGACAAATAGTTACAGGATCAGTTTAGTAACCCAAAGCCAATTTACAGCCTGCTATTTTGGTTTTGGAAGCCACACTAAGTGACGCTCCTAGTCGCAACGCTCATCACTGCATCACCATCTCAATGTCTCAATAGGCCTCCACCTACACCACACCGGTGCCGCAACCGCACGTAAAATTAGATCTGACACCGCCATTCGGCATCATTTCTATTTCGAACAACCTCGTTCCCGGCACCTCTGCAATCGCCTACAACCACACCATGCACCTAATATCTATACTGCATCATCACGAATATTACACTACCGACGAGACCCTGTCTTCCATCCTTGCCCCCGCCGGTGATCAGACCCATCTAGTTCCTTCTTCTTTTTTTTTTTTTTTTAATGACCATTATCTGCCCTTATTCGAAACCCAAACAATGCAACCCGCAGATCTCCATTGCCATTCTCAGATTCGCCGAAGCATCACCATTTTCAGATCATGGAACCAAACCCATCTCCAACGCTTGCTACCCATCCTGCACCAAACCGTCCATCTGCAGCCCATCTCCAATATCACTAGATTCACAGCACCTTGGCTTGAACCCACCATCGCTTCCTGGCAAAATACTGGCACCACCACCATCTTCTCCATTGTTTCCGGCTATCCACCTTGCCAACAGTTTTCAAATCACATCCATCTTACCTCCCTTAACACCACTATTCAGCCTTGAACACCTGCTAGAAGATGCCATCTTTTTTAGCTTTAATATGTTATCCACTACAACCCTTGTCTAGATCCGCTAAATCCTCACCTTGTTAATCGGCCTTAGACAATGTAGCTTTTCTATAGTAGGCATTTTAATAACATGTGTTTTCCATTTTTTTTATATCGGCCATTGGGACTGGACTTGTTACTATGTTAGTCATATGAATTGGATTAGTATTCCTTGCTAACAAAACATTTAGAACCATTAAAAGAATATTTAGATTCATTGAAAGAGCAACAGTTGAAGTCCTGCCATCGAAAGTGTCATTAGATTGTTTGTTAGATGTTGAAAGTACCACAAGTCGTCAAAAGTGCCTGCTGGCCTCATGTTATTCCTCCTTTGGTCACCACTCTCTTGTAATTTAAGAGTTGTCATGCTTTTGAGCTTGGCCAATGAATTGCAGTAACTTAAAAAAAAAAAAAAAAAACTCAGGTTATTTCCGTAAAAATATTTCATTGAAAAAGTGTAATCGAATCATATAATACAAGATAAGAATAGAATTCAAGAACAGTATGAGATCCAATAAAAGAAAATCGAAATTTACTGATGTTTCTTTTTCCTTCTGCTCTGTAAATGCTATTCTCTTCACACCCTTTTCCGGCCCCTTTTTTCCGTTCCGTTCGAATTAGAAACCCCATTCCCATGATGCCAGAACTCTCCCAAAAACGTCTTCGCGCCATCCAAGCTCGGAAAATAAGGAGGCTCCATGAACATCTCCGACAACGCATCTGCCTCTCCATCCGACGCGACGAGCCCTCGATTGCCCTTCGCTTCCAAACTGCCCATAACCGCCACCACCAACTGCCGATACCCGAAGAAGAACCTCTTAACTGCCACTTCAACTGCCTGGAACGCCTGCAGCAGATGGATCTTCCCTACATCGCCCTTTCCATGGAAAAGCCTCATTGCCGCCTCTTGCACCCTCGGCCCACCCTTCGGGTCCACCTCCACGCCCAAGATTGACGGCACCTTGTGCTTCAGATCCTTTGAAGATCTCGTCAGTTCGATCAGAGCCGTTGATCTGAAGCAAAACGCTTCGGATTCGTTCGAGGCCTTGATCGCGAGCTGGTTTTTTAGGCGGAGGAAATCGTCCGGGTCCATCAGCAGGTGGAGGTCTTCGATTTCTGATAGAAGCTTCCAGATCCGCTCCAAAAGCCAGCAATCACTCGCGGCCTTTTCGAATTCGCTTCTTTCCATCCGATCGGCGATCCGTCGCAGCAGCTCTCGGGCTGTGAATATCCAGGACTCAAGGATCTGATGAGCGGTGAAAAGGATCCCATTTTCGTAATTTTCGAGATTTCTAAGGGGCCTTTTCAAGGCATGGAGATCGGACGGTCTACAGACGATATCGTACTCGAGGTTCGGTTTTCCTGTGAGATTAGGCTCTCCCAGCCCGAGCGTGAACGGCGATCGCTGCATGTGGCACTCGATCGCGAACGAGATCTTCCTGGCAACGTCCTCGGATTTCTGCCACGTGGCGAGACGCGGGAGCAGGCTCGCCTCGCTGATCCGGCTGACTACCGAAAGCGACTCACCTGGGAGTTTCCAAACCTCCGTCGAGCTCCTGTCTCGGGATAACACGCCGTTGGAGTTGCTTAGATCGACGATCGGGATGCTGCCACGCTGACTGTTTTCATCCTCTTCTTCGCACATGGCCGCGATGAGCTCGATCTGGTGCAGGGTCAGAGCTTCGAGCCGGCGTTTCCGCTCGTTCCGGTTCGCGTAGGGTCTCGGATCGGACAGAACGAGCGAGATGAACCGAAACGTTATCTCTAGGGCTTGTAACGCCGGTTTGAGGAGCGTTTCCGATTTCCAGTTCGTAAACTCTCTGGAGCTCCACAGCTTGGAGAGCTCTGGAAGGCGGATGTATTGCTCGTAAGCCAAGGTGGCTGAAGGGCTAGATGGTAATAAATCGCGGGCACGTGCGGTAGAAGGAACGGAACGATCGGATTTATCAGACAGTTTCGTCGATATTTTGGACATCTCGGCCGATACCATCTTAGCTTTCCAATCCAAATCCACCATTTTTTTTTTCAATCAAGAGGGAGGAGAGGAGAGAAGTGAATGGTTTGCAATTGACGAAAGTGCCCTTGCGTGTTATGCTTCAGAGGTTTGGAGAAGAAAGGGGAGAAGACAGAGGTATTTATAAAGAGAGCTTCGAAGGCTTTGACGAGTCTGATAAAAGCGTGTGGAAAGAAAGAGGCACAACCAAGCTTATCCGTTTTACCTAACCCAACACGCCACTCTCTTTAAAAAGCATCGTTACCAAATGACGAAAGTGCCCTTATCTAATTTTCAGTTGCGTTTCTATCCTATCTATGTTTGCACTGTTGTGAAACCTTACACGCGCAACAGGTGAAACGTGCGAGTGGTGGGAGCAGATTAGGTGTTACCCTTGCTGTAGGGACCATCTTGATTATATTTTGTATATCCATTCCGTCCATCCGTTTCTCAATCCCATTTTATAACGGTGTCCCAAAAATTATAAAGATCCAAATATCAGGTGGACCACACAATAGGAAATAGTGTTGAAATTCCAAAGAGCCCATTGTAAGGGTTTAGTAATGTTTATTTGCAATCAAACCAGGTGATAAATGTCAATAAGATTTGGATGAAGGGAAAATATAAAGATCATCTTGATCCAAAACTTTTGTGGCTTATAAACTGTTTTTAATGGTAAATTCATCACTTTTTCTAGTGGTATGGTCCACTTGAGATTTGGATCTTCATAAGGTTTGGGTTAGCCTACTAAAATGATATGGAAAAACAGATGGACGGCATGGATATACATAAAATACATCAAGATAGGCCCCACAAGGTTAGCGTAACACCCACTACTCCGCTTCCACAGTTAGTTGTACACGTGGAATGGAATATACCAACTTAAATTAAACCAACTAAATCCTGCAACTTACGGTCGCAATGTAACACTCCAAAAATGCACGCCGCCCGGATCCACAGCGTCCATAATGCATTTTTCTTATATCCACGCCGTCCATCTATTTTTTTCCGCTTATTTTAGGGAATGAGCTCAAAAATAAGCAGATACAAGTCTTTTGTGGACCACGCCACTGGAATAAGTGGTGATTGAATTACTACCATTAAAATTTTTGTGGGAGCCACCGTAATGTTTATTTTCCATCCAACCTGTTGATAAGGTCACATAGACCTGGATGAAGGGACCACACAAATATCAGCTTTATCCAAAACTTTGTAGCGCTTAAGAAGTTTTTAATGGTGAGCATTCAAGCACCACTGTTTCTTGTGGCGTGGTCTACCTGATACCCAGATCTGCTTATTTTATGGTCTCATGCCCTAAAATGAGGGGGGAGAAATGGTTGGATGGCGTGGATATAAGATACATACCTCAAGGGGGGTTCCACACTCAGGGATCCACCGACATTAGTGGATTACCGGTCACCGAGGACGCGGATTAGCTACTGACAGGTTGAGTAGCGATATAGCTACTGAAGTGACGTCACCAACTTCTGTGGGCCCCACCATGATGTATGTGTTGTATCCACACCGTCCATTCATTTGGAGAGATCATTTTAGGGCATGAGATAAAGCATGAGATAAAGAATGAGACAGATCCAAATCTCAAGTGGACCCCACTAAAGAAAACAGTGGGGACAGTGAAAAAACCGTTGAAACCTTCCTAGGGCCCACCATGATGTTTATTTGAGATCCAATCTGTTCATAAGTTCACACAGACATGGAAGGAGGGAAAACACAAATATTAGCTTGATCGAAAACCCCTGTGGCCCAAGAAGATTTTAATGGTAGGAGATCAAGCCCCACTGTTTTCTTTGGTGGGTCCACTTGAGATTTGGATCTGTCTCATTCTTTATCTCATGCCCTAAAATGATCTCTCCAAATGAATGGACGGTGTGGATACAACACATACATCATGGTGGGCCCACAGAAGTTGGTGACGTCACTTCTGTAGCTATATCGCTACTCTACCTGTCAGTAGCTAATCCGCGTCCGGTCACCGAAGCCTCGTTTCAAAAAATCAGGCTGTATTCGCAATCCAACCACTGCTACGTGGACACTTTTCTGTTGAAATACGATAATTAGATTTTTTTTTTTTTTCATTTTTAACCGTCCAATCAATGCCCACCAATCCGTATTGTCAGATTAACAAACAATCTTAACTTTTGGTTCATGATGCATCTGCACCAGGACTCATGATTTGAATAGTTTAATATGAATTACTTTTATGCCACGCATCACGCATACACTTTTAAGTAATTGCTAAGTGACTGTGTATCATCCATCACACTCTTTCAGAGTATCAAAGCTTTAATCAAGAGATAATGTCTATCTGTTTGGACTTTGGACGGTCGTCTTTGCTAATTGGCGTTTGTGGAATCTGAGCAAAACCATGTTCGTTGTTTCCTCGGATGCTTCTCCCTCGTTCCACTGTCGGTATTTTCGTGGAAAGGGTCTCATCTCCAGTTTCATGTAGTTTGCACCTCGTTTTCGTTTTAATTACACCCCTGCCCTCATGTTCTGGCTGTAAAAGGATGATATTTTGGGCTGCCTTTTGTTGAGTAAGGTCGAAAAGCCTCCGTGTTCACAGGGATAACGACTGGAACCGAACTCGAATTTAAGAACATGCGAATCCTAATGAGTAAATGACGAAATTGCCCTCTTAACTTTTTTTGCAGGGCGGCTTCAGTCGGTCCCTGACTGTAGGGGCCACCGTGATGCATGTGCCTTACATCCACGCCGTCCATCCGTTCTGATAGCTCAATGGAGTGTATCACCCTAAAAGTTGAAGCAGATCCAAATCTTACGGTGGGCCACACCACAGGAAACTGTGGTGATTGAATACCCACTATTAAAAACTTCTTGAGGGCCACCGTTTATTTACCATCCAACCTGTTGATAAGGTCACAAAGACCTGGATGAGGGTATCACACAAATTTTAGATTGATCCAAAGCTTTTGTGTCCTACACACTAAAGCCGAGCCCATTCGAAGCATGAAATGTAGGCACAACACATCTTCCTAATGAATCTGGACTGAACACATGGCAGACCATACACTTGATTGTCCATTGGAGCCGATTCTATTTTAACACATAACGTGTGATATTAAAGTTACGAGAACCTCACCATAGTATATGTGTTTCATTCATTATTCATTCTACCAGCTTATTTTAAGGCATGAGCCTAAACGATAAAGGAAAATCTCAACTAGACCCACACCATAGGAAACAGACAAAAAATAGTAATTACACAATCGGCCATTAAAAACTTGATTGAGCTCATTGTAATGCTTATTTGCCATCTAAGTTTGTTGAGCAAGCCATATAATGGGGCGTTCACAGCTCTTTTCTTATCATATGATCCGCTAGACCTATAGAGCTTTTCCCGCACCGACTAGGAGAAAGGTCAGTGATGTGTGCTCCACTAAGCAATAAGTCCAAAGCTTTAAAGGATCCTAAGATTGAAATTAACGGACTTTCTCATTTGGTACGGACCATCGACCCGCTTTGTTCTCATCATCCACGTCGACTTAGAGAGGAATGATCACATAGAACTCATATGCCACACGTCTTTCTCACCGACGCATTGCATATGTGGAACTTGTGAGCCGCTGAAAAGAGAGTCCACGTGAAACAGATCATGATGATCCATTCATCAGGAGGGTGACAGCTGATGTTGCCTTGGCCGTAGAAACTTCCAAATGGAATGTGGGTTATACAGTATTCTGTATACACCATCCAACCCACTCATCAGGTGTACCCTGCCAAGATGAACGGACCCACCTCATTCAAAAATTCAGGTGGACCACACCATATCGATAGGCTTTAGGTGTAATTATACAGTCTTCCTTTTGATGTTTCACACATGAGTTCTGTATCAGGATCAGTCTTGGTACGTACATTGAAAAGGAGAAGGCTCACCAGATGCACGATTTGGATTTACATTCACATTATTTCTGGGCCCAGCAAAGCTCGAACTTAGACTAATTAATATAATAGCAGGCAGGGCTATGGTCGTCCACTTGCTAAATCACAAACTAGCGAGGGTATTTTCGTCTTTGTAGTAAACTCCCTATTTTCATTTTGGATAAGGCTCCCCCTGCTAACTGCATCCACTCTCCAGACGCGACTTATCAGTGACACCCACCTACTGGGAGTACCTCCAGCTGGAAGCTCTGTGGAGCCCACTGAGGTGTACATACGATATCCACTCCGTCCATCAGTTTCTCAAGATCATAATGGTATGTAAGCCTAAATATGAGGCAGATCCAAAACCCAAGTGGCTCACAATACACGAAACGGTGAGGACGAAAACGCTCACGGTTGAAATCTTCCTTTTTAGCCTATCGTGATGCTTTCATGAGATCCAAACCGTTCATAAGTTATTGCATACCGGGATGAAGGAAAGTCACAAATATCAGGCCTGAGACACAATTTTCATGGCCAGTTCAAAGGTTTCATTGGTCAGCGTTCAGTCGTGGCCTGGCCCACTTGGTTTGGAATCAGACTAATATTTTGTCTCGTGTTCTGAACTTAGCTGAGGAAAGTGATATACGAAGTTGATGTCAAGTGGAATTTTGGGTCCTCTGACTCAGTAGCCATTCGAGAGGAGCGCCCGTGATTGGACTAGTGCCGCGATCACCGTTCATCGATTACTCCCCGTGTCGAGCATCGATTGCCGTCCAACTCCGTAGCACTTTTCGCCAGCTTGGAGTATCCAGGGACGGCGTCATGTGACGTGCTGGTTGCGAAAGCGTATTTCTCCGACACGTGGCAGACCCTTCACGTGACCCGCTTCCGGCTGGCTGTAAGCTGTTTCACCTGTCGTGCGGGGCGGTGCTAGATCTGCAGCTGTGGTGATGCCACGTGTCATTAAGATTAGATAACGACGACTAGACTCGCTTACACGTTTAGCAGAGACACGCGTCAGCTTCTAGATGAGTTTGGAAAGGGAGCGAATTAGGTGTTACCCCGGGGAAACAGCTTTGTGGGTGTTACCCCTATCGTGCGGCCCACATGGATGATATTTTGTATATCCACGCCGTCCATCCGTTTCTCCAGCCCATTTGAGGATGGAGTTCCAAAAACTATATAGAAGAAAATCTCAGGTGGACCATACCACTGGAAAGACTGGTGATTGAGTTTCCTACCATTAAGAATTCCAAAGAAACCATACTAAGGTTTTAGTAATTTTTATTTGCAATCCAACCTGTTGATAATGTCAAGAAGATCTGGATGAATGGAAAATATAAAGATCAGATTGATCCAAAACTTTTGTGGCTCACAAGAAGTTACTAATGGTCATTCATCACTGTTTCTAGTGGTATGGTCCACCTGAGATTTGGATCTTCTTAGGGTTAGAAATAACGTCCTAAAATGAGATGGAAAAACAGATGGACGGTGTCGATATACAAAAAAAAAAATCAATATGGGCCCCACACGGTAAGGGTGACACCCAGTAAGCTGTTCCCGGGGTAACAGCTAATCCGCTCACGTCTGGAAGAGGGTCTGCATCTGAACGCTATGATTAGTTTATGTTAGCTGGTCGAACGTGCCTCCTGTGTTTGACTTAGAAGGTCAAATGGCGGACGGTGCCTAATGCTAACCTACGCGGGAATAACCTGGTCAATATGCGTTAATTTCCTATCAGGGTTGTTGGAGGGAGCCGTGTAGCCCTCTATGATGTTTGTGCGAAATCCAATCCGTACATCATCTGAACCCACTAATGTTAGAATGTGCTGCCAAAAATCAGCCAAGCCCAAAATTCAAGTGTGCCATTTCGCAGGTATCATTCGAATGGGGAAGACCAAAATTGAAGCCACCTGGGGCCCACGGTGATGTTTATGTGCCATCCAAATTATTTATAAGCTGAGAACTGGTGAAGGGAAAAGCCAAACTTCAAATTATTTATAAGCTGAGAACTGGTGAAGGGAAAAGCCAAACTTAAGGAAGGATTCGGTACGCCCAAGAAGGTCTAAGTGGTATGTATACCATAACCACTTTTCCCTGTGGTGTGGTCCATTTGAGTTTCAAATCAGTTAATATTTCTGTGATCAAGCCCTAGGATAATCAAATTCAGATGATGAACCGATTTGATGTAATATGCACATGACGATTCATCCAACGGAGCTGTTTGTTGTGCACGGACTCACGACTACCGCCGTTGCAGGAAGTTCGGGTACGTTTATTTCCGATGCTTTGCTGTCGCGTGTGCAGAACGCGGATTAGGAACGACCCTGGATCCAGCCAGGTGGGTCGTGGGTGTAGGGAGAGGATTAGATGTTACCAGGATAACACCTTAGTTAAAACCCACTAAGGTGTTACTCTTACCATGTGGGGGCCATGTTGATAAATGATTTTTATATCCTAGCCGTCCAATCGTTTTTTCAGCCCATTTTAGGACGGCATGACAAAACTTAAGTAAATCCAAATCTCAAGTGGACTACACCACTGGAAATAGTAGTGAATGAAGATTAAAAACTTTTTATGAGCCTAAAGTTTTTTGGATCATGCTGATATTTATATTTTCCCTTCATCCACGTCTGTTTGACCTTATCAATTGGTTGGATGGAAAAGAAACATTATGGTGGGTATTAATGTGGGCCCTAATATTTTTTAATGGTGGGTGTTCAATAACACTGTTTCCTATAGTGTGGTCCATTTGAGATTTGGATCTGCTTAATTTTTGGTATGACGTCCAAAAATGGTCTGGAAAAACAAACGGACGGAGTGGATATATAACAAATCATTAAGGTGAGTCCCACGGGAAGGTAACACCTCAATGTATGTGCTGTATACCTCACCATCCATCCGTTTTTCCAGGGAATTTACTGCAATAACCCTTGGCTATTTTTACCAAAAGTCCAATTTCTCATCTAGTTTATCTTTTTTAGCCTTTTAAAGAGAAATTGAAAATTTATGGTCGACTTCCGACTAATTCCCCCTAGGCATGGTGGATTCCCAGAACACATGGTGGTCTGAGGGGTATTCTCTACGCGTAAAATTTTTAATTTCTCATCAAAAGGTCAAAAAAGATGAACCAGACGATAAATTAAACTTTTGGTAAAAATAGCCACACTAAGGATTATTACAGTAAATATCCCGTTTTTCCAGCTCATTTTTCGTATGGCCAAAATGAAGTAGATACAAATCTTGGGTGGACCACACTACTGGCTCCACTATTAAAAACGTCCTCTGTAATTTTTATTTGCCATACAACCTGCTGTTAAGGTAACAAGGAAAAACACAAATCCATCCAAAGCTTTTGTGGGCTTAGGAAGTTTTTAATGGTGTAAATTCAATAATTACTGTGTGGTCCACCTGAGATTTCCATCTGCTTCAGTTTTAGGACCGTGCCTTGAGATGAGCTGACAAAACTGATAGATGGCCTGGATATACAGCACATACATCAAAGTGGGTCTCATGGTCAGGGCCGCACCCACTTTGCTGGATCTGGGGTCGCACTTAATCCGCGTCCGTATGCACTGAAGGAATAATAGATATGTGGGCCCACCTCTTTGCACACAGCACGTTGTAAATGCTGCGGACGCGTATTGCCCGGTGTCCGGATGTCGATGTCGTGACTCTTCTTTGCGCACAACGCGTGGTCAACGCTCCGCGGATTGTCCGGTGACTTGATGTGGGGCTGTTGTGATGTGTGTATTTTATCCACATCCTTCATCCATCCACCTAAATTTAAGGCATGAACCCAAAAATGAGGCAGGTCCAAAGGTAAAGTGAACAACACGACATGAATTAGTGGGGATTGAATGCTTACTATAAAACTTCTTAAGAGCCATGAAGGTTTTAGATCAAGCTGATATTTGTATTTTCCCTTCATTTAGTTTAGTGTGACCTTAAGAATAGGTTGGATGGAAACTAAACACCGTCGTGGCCCTGGAAAGGTTTTAATGGTAGGGCCTTATCATCCTCATTGTTTCCTGTAGTGCGGTTTTCTAAACTACATTAAATCAGCCTCAAATTTTTTGTTCATGAACTAAAATGAGTTGGCAAAATCGATCAACGGCGTAAATAAAACACATACATTACCATGAGCATACAAAGTCGGGTAACTAGAGATACATTAGTTGACCAGGTCACAGGTTATCCGCCTCCCAATATTCATAAGTGGGGCTCCTATCCAACCATTGTTCAGCAGTGCTCCACTGTACATGGACTGTGCTTGGAAAACATCCTTGACAAGAAAATCCTAGCCATTCTCTTCATGCATTAATGTCCCCGTCCCCGCATAGCGTCCTTTAAAGGGCTTCGGTACTTGTTCGTCACTACTTTTGAATTAGGCCTGATATGTGTATTGTTAACTTGACTGGGCTTTGCTTTTCTTGGATGTGCCGTACCTTTCCAAAGTGGCTATGATAGTATGTTGGAATGTTTGGAGTTGCTACTAGCTGATTTGGTGAAATGGTTGTCCAAAATCAGCTAGGGCCGTAGACTTGCATGAAGCATAGAGAATCATGAAATTCTCTTACCTAACTGACACCTATGATTGGGTTAAGACCATGGAAATATGAGTAAGGGGCCTTGGTTACAAGAGAAGAAGGGATTAGGCACCCTCTCCTACTCACCCCAAATGCAGTCTCTACTTTAAGAGATATGTAACTATAAAGAGAATATGATACCTACAAATGTGTTAATCATATAGCTATGGTTCTGATCATAACCCCATGAGAGGGTCGGGTAGGCAAAAGAGAAAAAAAGTAAACAGATCATACCCTTGCTTCGCAAAATCCAAAGACAATCAGCATGCAAACATAATAAAATAAATATGAAGGAAGAAAGAAGGTCATAAACTTACTTTGCAAAGTGGAGACCCTGGGCAGGTAAGCAGAATAAATATAAACGGCAGCAAATGCAATAAAAAAGAAATAATATTTGTTGAGAAGGGAATGAGCAGAATGGACAGTGTTTTGAGCTTTGATTGAGATGTGAGAAAGAGAAAAGGAAAGTCAAACACTCTTTTCTTGAATCAGAAAATGAATAGTTGGCTTTTTGTGTCTACCTGAAGCAGAACCTAGATATAAGTATGGTAGTTGTAAAACTTCTTAAGTGACAGAATCTTCTCGTCCTTTGGGGAGCAGGAGCTAAGGAAACTGACGAAAATTTATCCAAACTTCTAGACAAATCTCTTTGCTATTTTTTACCCTCTTTAGATAGGCTGAGGGGGGGGGGGGGGGGGGGGGGGGGGTTGTTGTCTATATAAGCTACGAAATCATCTGCTAATGGATGGCCAATGACCAATGGACACTTAGCGATTTTTTCATGCAGAATCTATCAGAAATCCCTAGGTGAAGATTTGCGTCATGAGATTTTTGTTGATTGATGAACAACCGATGATGCGCTCTCTACAGGGTGGGGTGTCTACAATGGCCCATAGATAAATGGCTTAGAAAAGAAATACAATAACCGTTCATATTCATTTGAAATCCCATACTTATCTATGGGATCTCCGCACCTGGAAAATACTTTTTAGTATTCTGCATTCAAGACATAACATGCCAATGGTTGTCGGGCCACAAGTCTTATTCACCAAAATTGAATTCCGCGCATAAGGTGTGTAGTGCACCCTGTTTATCAATTACATGAGTCGGTGTGTCAATCAGTCGCTTGAGCCCAAAGAAGATGAAGACTGAAGACACAAGCAAGCAAGTTGCACTAAGGAATGAAGAAACAGGTATATGAGCTGCCTTGGTGAACCTAACCCTTGACCCAAAACAATTCCGTAGACCATTGATGTCTCAAACCTAATAGAAAAACCTTTAGTCATCATTATATGACCTTGGGAGTCCCAAAAGACCATATAGTGTAAGGCATTAAAGGCCCCAAACTGCCCAAAACAGCATGTCTTGGTGTGCAATCGATCAACCTATGGAGCGAACATGGGTGAATGATTGAAAACGGTAAAAAATGACTAGTCAGACCATTTGAACAAAAATCGGACTGTCCAACAAGGGGGTCAGACCGATCGACAGGAAGGCTGGACCATTCGACGATGCTCAGAAACACACTGTCTTGTTTCTTTTGCTAGGAAGGTGATTTTTCAGCCCTTGTTTGTCCCATACATTTGTAGATCTTTTCTAGGCTAAAACCATTGAAATTATGCATTACTCAAGAGTTTAATTATTTGATTAGAGCATTCAATGCTCATAATTAGAGTATGCTTAATCTCTTTCAATCCCTAGGCTTTATACAACCATTCCATAGTTAAATCCCACTTCCTAAACAACCCTTAGCAAACCTCATTGCTGTACTAGTCTATTACTATATTTGTTGTATATAGTTAGAGCTGGACACGAACTGAGTTTAACCGTTTGGATCGACTCGGATCAACTCGGTAAAACCCGGTTCGAACAACAAGTCTTATCGTTCGAACTTTGTTCGAACACACCAAAAATTCAATTCAATTTCAAACACAGTCCTGTTCGACTCAAACTCAAACTCGAACTCGACTCGTTCGTTCGACTCGATTATATATATATATATATATATATATATATATATATATATATATATATATATGTGTGTGTGTGTGTGTGTGTGTGTGTGTGTGTGTGTGTGTGTGTGTGTAGAGAGAGAGAGAGAGAGAGAGAGAGAGAGAGAGAGAGAAGAAGAAGAAGAAGAAGGGTGGATGACAAATAAAAGTGACTGTGAGCCTAGGAAGGTTTCAGTGGTGGACATCATTCTCCTCACTGTTTCCTGTGGTGTAGTTCATTAGAGTTTTGTATCTGCCTCATCTCTTATTTAATGCCTTAAAATAAGTTGTACAAATGGATGGACGGAGTGGATAAAACAAATACATCATGGTGGGACACACAGAATGAAAAAATCGGTATTTACTATTAAGTAATAGAAAAAATATTTTCAAGCGAAAAAATGAAATTGTTCGAACTTGTTCGAACTCGTAAAAATTGTTCGAAATCCATATGTTTGAACATGTTCGAACATGATTGGGCTAGACCAAATTGTGTTCGAACAGAGCCATTCTGTTCAAATGTTTGTTCGAACATTACCCACTCAAGCAGCCGAACAATCCGATCTGGTCCATTTTCTCGGATCGGATCGTTGTCCACCTCTATATATAGTAATACTAATAAAAACTATTTGGAATCCACGCGGCCAGAACAAGGTCCAAGGTGGTGGACCCAGCCGAACCTGACCCAATTTCTAAACGGTCAAAATTAGTCAGGGACCCGTAAAGATCAGGCTAGTCCATTGGGTACCCTTAGGTCCAGCCACCTCATGATAGTCGTGACCAGATCTGCATGTGATCGAATCCAAACATGTTGCTGGTCTCTGGATAAATAGGATACAATAATGACAAGGAGACAATTCGATTTAAGGCATAAATTGGGTTCTAATCAACTAAAACCCGACTGACCTAACCCGATTTCAGGTGAAGTTGTGTTCGGTTGTTAGGGTCCTTGGGTCAAGTTGGGGTTGGAAAAATCCAACCTGATTTGGAACTGTGTTGGGTTCAAGCTGGGCAAATTTGGGTTAGGAAATAACCACGTGCATGTGGGTCGAGTTGGGTAGGCTCAATTATGGGGTTTGAGTACAGAGAAACTTAGGTTGGGCTGGGTTGTGGGTTAGGTGCTCCTTGTTGGAGAGCCTTTAAACGGTGCACAGTTTGGGCGCTCAGACTGGTCGGGTGACCAGTCTGGCGTTATGGCCCAGATGCACAGGTGGCGCTGGACAGATTCCATGTGCCCTAGACTGGTCGGGCGACCGGTCTGCAGGGGGCTCCGACCGGTCGGGCAACCGAAAGGTGGTTTGGTTAGACGCAACAAATCTAGAAGTTTCTTATTGCAAGTCGGTCTCTTGCGCGATTTTGCGCAAGAGGTTTCTAATTTCGATTTTATATCGATTTAAGGGGTGTAATGCAAGATTAGGATTTTTGTCATTAGGGCCATGTTTCCTAGATAGATTGAGAGGGTTCTAGGGTAAGAGAAAGAGCTTGGGGAAAACTTGAGATTCTCTGGGATGAAGAAAATGACTGTGCTTGTCTGTTTCATGTGAGAATAAGCTTTGTGTAGCTTGGGGATTTCTCTTGTGGGCGTTTTGTTTCTTTATTCTCTGTAAACTTCTGTTAATCATAGTGAATCGCTTTATGCCATGATTTTTTTTACCCGTTGAGGGGTTTTTCCACGTAAAATCAAATTGTCTCTTATGGTTGAATGCTTGTGTGGTTTAATTACATTGTATTTCTCGTTTGATCTTATATACTGTTGTGGTATTTGTTCGGCTTCCGCTTCCACTGTCGGCACCCCTATTCCCAACAAGTGGCGCTTCCGTTGTTGGTTTTCTCAACTAGTGGTATCAGAGCTATTGTTGGGGTGGAGTAGAATTCGGATCTGAGACGAGGAGATGGGATCAAGCATAAGGTTCGACATAAAGAAGTTCTTTGGCAAAAATAACTTGGAGCTATGAAAGGTGAAGATTAAATCCCTTCTAGTTCAGCAAGCGCTTGATGAAGCTCTTGGAAAGTGATCACTCAAGGTTATGAAAGATGATGAGTGGACGAAGCTCAACAAGAAGGCTAGAACCTCGATCCTGTTAAACCTTACAGATGATGTCCTCTATCATGTCATGAAGGAAAAGACTACGGCTGATACGATGGCGAAGTTAGAGAATTTTTATGCCAAGAAGTCTCTAGAGAATCGCATGTATCTGTTGATGCAGTTGTTCAACTTGATGGTGGTTGAGGGGATGGATGTGGAAGACTACTTAAGCATGTTCAATAGGTTGGTTTGCAAGTTGGTGGAGATAAACAAACAGATGAATGATGAATATCAAGCATGCATCCTGTTGAATTCTTTTCCAGATTCATATGAGTCATTCAGGGACTTTGTGTGTGCAGGGAGGGAGACCATTAACGTTGAGACCGTTATCTCAGTCCTCCAGTCGAAGGCAATGAGAAAAAAAAGCTGTGACGTGGGTTCTCGTTCTTCCTCGAAAGTACTGATTATGAGGGAAAGAAATTCTAAGTATAGTGGAGGATATTCAAAATCAGGATCTAAGGCCAAGGGCAAAGGGAAAGATAAGGTGAAGTGCTGGAGTTATGGTTAGGAAGGCCACATGAGATGGGATTGTCAGAATTCCAAGTTGAAGCAAGAGAGGTATGAAAATTCTTCTGGAGAGGGAGCCAATATCGTAGAGGACAGTGGAGATCTTTGTAAAGTTCTGACTGTATCTAGCAAGGTATCTCACGGTAGCGAGTGGATCCTAGATTCAGGGGCTTCATGTCACGTTTGTCCTGACCAGAGTTCATTCACGACATATAGGGAGTATGGTGGTGAATCGGTGTTTGTGGGCAATGGCTACTGTTAAAACTAAAAAAATACTCAAAATGACAGTTTTTCCTGTGTTTCATTATTTTGAAAATTTCTAAGTATAAAGACATGCATAGACAATCATAAGCAATCACAAAGTATACACAAGAGAGATATTGTGAGGCGAATTTTATTCTAGAGATTCTGAAATCTTTTACATTCCAAGCTGTGATACTGGTCACGAGCCTTTAATTACATCAATGGTTGATCACTCTTGATTAGAAGGCAAAAGACTAATCCACCAGGGATTATGGTCTTGAGTTCATGGTCGTATAGACCTATTTGTTTTCTTATTATGGACTTCTTCATGTTTCGAGACAAGTCTAATGTCTATGTCCCATTTTCTTTTGGATTGTTCGGGTTAAGAGACTGTCAGGATTTTATTGAGTGGTGCAACTCTGGGCCGTTGGCCTCTGGAATACACGAACATCGAATGTTGGCCAGCACGACTCAAGTCCCACGCCCGTATTTTTATGACAGGTGACCTTAGGAAGGTACTCCGCAATTTTCTGAGCGAGGTTTTTAATTGAGTGCTGCAACTCTAGGAATACACAAGCAACGAAACGTTGGTCGGCATGACCTAAGGCCAGCGCCCGTATTTTATGACGAGTGACCTTAAGAAAGCACTCTGCAACTACCTTATCAGCTCAACTGACGGACCCGTTGTCGATAGGTAGGGCATCGACTGTCTTTTTGTAATGGCAGTCCATAGCATGATGTTTCAAGCTTTGTTAAAACTCTTTTATTTGTGGTTTCTTGTGGTAACCATAACCCCTTAAGCTTAGCCTCGAACCTTTATCCGGGATAAGTAGAACTTTGTACGATAAAGTAAATGTGTTCATTCTAGAGTCCGACGACTCATCTTCGAAAGCATTCTTTCTTCTGGATAATTTTTTATGATCGATTCGAGATCGAATAGGTTGTGTCGAGCCAAGATCCTTCTAGGATTCAAGTTCAATGGGCGGGATTGGCTACTTCTGATGCCTGTAAATGGCTAATTATCGGGTCCGATAGGTGCCCATATATGCCAATTTTTTTTTTTTTTTTTTTTATAAATGATAGGGATCGGTGCCCCGTAGATGTTTAACTCGGTTGTTTTATAGCCTGAGTGCGTTATCTTTGCCTTAGCGTCTTTGAAATTGCAGTTGATTTCATTTGGCATTAGTCGATTTCCGAGCCAACAGAGCACTTCCTAGGGTTGAAAATGACTAAGTACTGGGCATATTGACCGTTTAATTAGGGTATTTGACGGTTCTGAGATCGGATAACCTCGTTGCGGTGCATGATTATGGTGTATCATGTTACGAAAAAGAGAAGTCTTTCTCGAGGTTGGTCCAATTCCTCCCGAATCTCCTCGATTTTGATCTTTTTCGACTTTTTCGGAGAGATTTTCGAATTTACAAATTTGACTAAGTGTTGGACTTTTTTTTATTAAATCAATGATCTGGGCCATTTATCATTGATCTTTGGGAAATCCAACCCGGGGGATGGAAAGATATCGCTGATGTGTGTCTAGGAGGGTCAGCGCAATCGGGAGGCGGACCACACTGAAAGTGGACCACACGATGGAAGGTCCCACCTCTCAACTAGCGTCTAGGTGCATGGGACATATATGTAGGCGCATGTGACAGGTAGTGGGCACATGTGCCCAAGTCTGGAAAGAGAGAGAGCAAGTGGAGATCTTCTGGGCGCATGTGACATTGCACATGCGCTTGGACCAAGGTAGTGGGCGCATGTCCCATCACCACTTAGTGGATTTTTCACTTTTTCAGGCCATATGGGGTGGGTGCATGTCCCTCTGTAATTTTGTGGGAGATCCCACTACTTAGCCGTTTTTCGGCTTTTTTGGGCAAAGTGAGGTGAGCGCATGTCCCTATGTAAAAGTGGATATTTCCACTACTTAGTCTTTTTATGAGTTTTCTCTCCAAGAGGAGGTGAGCGCATGTCCCTCTTAAAAGTAGAAAAAGTCCACTAATTAGAATAATTTTGGGATTTCTCTCCCTCTCTCCCTTTGTATTCGGGCTCCGGCAGAAAAGTCCCTTTTTCGGCGAGGGATTCTGGCGAGGAAATCCATTCAGGCCAGGGCATCTGGCAAGGGATGGCGGAGTGAGTGCATGTTACCTCTTGTGTCACTCTGAGGTTTTCAGGGGAATGATGATGGATTTGGTCATGAGGGGGGGTTGCTATTTATAGTGTTCTAAATGGATCCGGATCTGGACCGGCGGATACTTTCAAGCGCATGTGTTTCTGGAAGACTTTTCGAGCGCATGTGGCCTCCGACTATCACCCTCCGATTGTTGCCGAGCGCGTGTGGCTTCCGAATGTCACTTTTCGACTGTTGCTCGGTGCATGTGTTTCTGGAGGACTTTTCGGATGCATGTTGCTTCCGACTATTGCCGGGTGCATGTTGCTACCGACTGTTACTTTCAGACTGATGCTAGCGCATGTGATTCCAGGTCAAGCGCATGTGTTTAAATCTGACTTTTTCGGACATTTTTCGGGAAGCTTTTCGAGAAGGATTGTCCCTGGCACATGTTGTGAGCCCATGTGGTTTCGAAACTTTCGTATGTGGTTTTGGAGCTGCCGCATGTCCTTCTTGGAAATGCATTTGATCCACTACTTAGCCAATTCTTAGATTTTGCACTCTGCAAGAGAGAAACAGTTCCCAGACTTAGAATATTTTTGAGATTTCAGGATTTCAGGCTCCGACTGTCCACTGTACAGCTACCTTTTCTGGGCCAAAGTCACTAACGCCAAGGCACTTTAAGCCTCTCATTGGGCTATCAAATGAATGGGATGGGGTGCGGAGGACCAAGTGTTGTGAACTTTGGTAGTTCCTTCCTAATTTGGAACCTCCGGGTCAGCTCTTTATATAGGAACTTTATTCTGGGAAGCGCGCGCATAGAAATACGCACCGCGCGACTTTCAAACTTGCAGGTCAAGGTTTTCTTGGCATTCCGGATCATTTGGCGGTGATCTGTTCGTCCAATTCCACTCTAAAATGGTACCTGTAGGCTTTTGGACCCTTTCAGTCAGCTCCGGACAAGGGCGAAATGCGTTTTGAGGTGTGCAGGTAAAGATATGCGCCGCGTGACTTTGAAACTTACAAGTTAAGGGTTTTAGGATGTTCCGGATCATTTGGCGGTGACCCGCATGTCTGATTTCGTTCTAAAATGACATTTGTAGGTTTTGGTCACGGCTGCATATGTTAGGGTTACGCTGGTGATTTCTCTTGGTACACTCGAGGTAAAAGGGTGCTTGTTTATCAACCGCAATCGTTGTTATGAAGTGTTGAGATGGGCACTCGTGTGTATGAAGGCACGGAGGTGTGACCATCTTTACAAGTTTATCGGGAGCATAATTCACGGTGGAGCTGCGGGATCGGCAACGAGATCTATGGCTGCTCGTATGTGGTAAGTGCCCAAGGGCCACATGAGAAGAGCGGAAAATGGTGTAAAAGTGCAAGGTTAGGGTTGATGGAGGCACGAGAAGTGGTAGAGCTATGATGAAGATGAGATGACGAAGCGATGATGGTTTTGATTCGACGTTTGAAGCCTTGGTGGAGATTGTTGGAGAGCTTTCAAACGGTGCACGGTTTGGGTGCTCAGACTGGTCGGGTGACCTATCTGCGCGTTATTGCCCAGATGCACGTGGCGCGGGACAGTTTTCATGTGCCCTAGATCGGTCGGCTGACCGGTCTGCTGGGGGCTCCGACCAGTTGGCAGTGGGGCAGCGTGTATGAATTTCTCCTATGGACTGTTTTGTGCAAGGGTCAACTGGTCGACTGCGCATGCGGTTTCTTACACAATTTCAGGACAGTGCATAAGATGTTTTTATTTTCGGGTTATTACCTATTTAAAGGGGTGCAATCCGGACTTAGATGGTATCCTAAGGTGTCCAAGGTTTCCTATTTGCGTTAAGAAGAGGGGTTAGTGATTTGTGGGAGAGAGAACTTGGGTTTTCTCTGTTTTTTCTTTGCTTGTGGGCTATCAATCCTTGTAATCTTCTGTTTATCGTAGTGGATCGCTTTGTACCGTGGTTTTTTACCCGTTGAGGGGTTTTTCCAAGTAAATTTGGATTATCTCTTGTGGTTGAATGCTTGTTTGTGGCTTGATTGCATAGTGTTTTTCGTTTGATCTTGCATTACTCTGCGCATTCGGCTTCGACTTCCGCTGCCGCTTTTCCCAACACTCTTGAGGTATCAGGTTGGGCCCAGGTTGATGGTATCCGACACAACCTGCCAGAGTTGCGGCCTCGATAGGAGTATTGGATTAGACTTTCCATGCAGGACGATAAGAACATGGTCAAATGAATGTGATGAAACGGAATACATAGGATTCCGGCAGAGGATAGGGCTCATACTTGAATGATCCAGGGCATTGATCTGTTGGGCCCATTTTTTTATGGACCATGCCTTAAAAGTCCCCTCAATGGGACAATCATTGCATTTCAATTTCCGCAATTGCTATTAGAGAGTCTGGATTGTCTGCTGGGCTTAAACAGGATTTTCCTGTTTGCTGAACACTTGATTGGTCCAGCTCATCAGGTGGTGGCAAACAGGAAAATCTGTTGAAGATGAGCGGACGATCCGGATTCACTATTAGACGGTTAGAAAACAGTCTACAATGGTGGCTAGGATCTTGTAACCTGCTATATTAAGGGGGAGCGGTCCATTCACCATCGGCCGAAACTAAGGCTCTGGATCATTCAAAAATGGGCCCCACATGTGAAAACTGAATACTGTGAATATCATCCGCTGAAGGGTACACAACTCCTTATTCCAACTGCGGGGTTTTATACAAGCCCTCCAGGGGGCACAGGAAACACTGCGTCACCCACTTGGTGTACTGTTAATGATCCACATAGCATTTCTGGATGAGATCCAGGCCGTTCATTCAACAAATCCAATAGCGAATGGCCCATGAATAAGAATTAAAAATAAATAAAAAATCTTGCTGGCCCGCCGTCGGTCATAATCAATTGACCGGTGTGGTGGATAAGACAAAAGGCATCCACGATTCCAATTCGATCATAAAAAAAACTCACTAGTTGGATGGTTAGGATTGTCCGTTAAAACCAGTTTCTGGGGTTAGTTACCTGGCTTATCAGTGGTGGGGCCCACAGATGAACAGTCTAGATCACAAAAACGTGCTCACGTGCATTGAAAATTTCGAGAGCGCCAGAATGGGAACCTTTTACTAACTCATTGGAAAGATTCAATGAACTGGCCCCACTAATTTGGCAATGTTAGGCAGCTAGCGCTGCTGATAAGGGAAAAACCCAACTATTTCAAGGAAAGCCTTTTTTTTTTTTTTTTTTAATCTATTATTATCTGAATTCTAGAAGTACAGTCCTTTCTTTCCTAGAGCAAGTGTCACATGTCCAAGAAATCCTACCCATGTGAGAGGTGGCCCACCTGAAGATCTCTTGGCATGAAAATCAGGTTGGTCCATTGATTAAGGGAACTACCATGGGCTGTCATTTGCACTTGACATTGTATACTACCTAACAATTAGATTCACCTTCTTTTTATTTTTTATTTATATATAGATGATCATCACGGGCTGGTGGACCCTTTGTGTGACAACGTGAAATACCTATACCACAGGTTACAAAAATTTCCTGTAACTTCTAACATAGACCAGCTGAAATGCGATGCGGGTGCACATCACATGGTGGACCCAGAAATCACTTTGAAGAATTCCATGGATGAAATGACGGCCCACCACGTGATGCATGCCACATGACAAATTTTGAGTAGTCCACCTGGCAAATAGTTTCGATTGACAAAAACCAAAATTAATGCACATCCCCATTATATTCTATTGCACTACCTCCAAATGTACTCCGTCGATCCTCAATGTGGCATGAGCCCAGGTTCTTTTATAAGGCAGCCCATGGATGGATAGCCTGGCCCAATAATCAAGTTAATCAGATGGGCCAAAATTGTCCAAATAAAAAAGCACAACTAAGAAAAGCTTGGCTGAAGCGTTTTTTAACCCATTCCCTCTTTCTAAATTCATTGCCTACTTCCTGAGTGGACAAGATTTGTTGTTGGGTGAGAACATCTGCATGGCCAGATGCGCTGGCTAGATGGATGGCCTGGCCATTGCACCTGTTTGCTATAGTGCTGTGGTAGGTTGACGATGTATACCTTGTACTCTCGGTTATAGGGCTGTGCATGGCTTCGGTGGGTTCGATTTTGAGGGGTGATATCTAACCGAACCGACTCAGTCAGTTTTGGATATTTAACAACTGAACTGAACTGACGAAGCCTCATTAATCAAACTGAATCAACTAAATTCTGACGATTTTGTTGGTTTCATGACAATATTCAAAAAATTAAAAAAAAAATCCAAATCTCTAGTGGATCACGCCAGTGTAAAAACTGATGAATGACCATTAAAACCTTTTATAATTATAACTACAAAAGTTTTGGATCAAGTTGAAAGTAAAATTTGACTTTTCCCTTCATCCATATATATATATAGTTGGACATCCAACTAGTTGGCGTGTGGGGCCTACCATAGTGTTTACATGACATCTTACCGGTTTGGCTTGGTTGTCCCACCATGAAACGAGATGCTCCAAAAAGCAGGTCAATCCATCTATTAGGTGGGGCACATCATAGAAAACTATGAACAACCACTAAAAAATTCCATATTCATGTGCAATGTATCCAATGGTTGGATTGACCTGATTTTTTGGGAATCCTATTTTCACATTCGGATAACCAGGCTAAATTGGTAAGATGTCGTGCAAACACCACTATGAGCTCCACACACCAACTAGTTGGACGTCCAACTAGTTGCGTGTGAGCATCTCTCTCTCTCTCTCTCTCTCTCTCTCTCTCTCTATATATATATATATATATATATATATATATATATATATATATATATATATATATATATATATATATATATATTCGGTTCAATTGGGTTGAAAACGATTTATAATTTTCACGAAGTCACAACCGAATCACATTTTCAGCTTTTATTATAAAAAACCAACCTGACCTGAATAAAATGAAAAACCAACCAGGTCGGTTGGTTATTTCAGTTTGGTCGGTATTTTGAGCAGCCCTACTCAGATAGTCATAGCAAAGCTCTCTTGTATGCTTCTTATTAAAGGCCCATGGGCTTGTATTAAATACCCAAGACACAAACTGTATCAAGCTAGGAGCTAAAGCCCATGGGCTTGCCCAGCCCCATGTCACTCTTACTCAGATCCTTCAGAAACGAGTTGTGGATGCCAGGCTTTGATTTAAAAGTGCAACGTGAGCCAGTCAGCCCGGGTTGAGTATCAACCTGAGACGAACTCAACATCCAAAGGGTCGGCCCAAGGGCCAACAGACCCTTGACCCAACCCAAGTGCATGACCACTCAACAGTTACACAATTCAAGTTGGGTCGGGTTAACAAATGCAACCAGCAAACTAACATATCAAATTAAATATCTAACAATCAAATAATATTTCTAAATAACTACTTGTAAGTAGAAAAATAATATTAACAAACTAAAGTCTACAATCACCACTTAAATAATAATAATAATATGGATAAAAAACTTCATTAAATATTTAGAGAGATTATGCAAAGTCATTACACCACTCACATATGGGCCGCAGGTCAATTCTAATCCTGAATGCTATTTTCCACATATGAACGGTTCCGATCATGACCTCATGTAACCTAAAGTCCACAACATGGACGTTTTTTTGTATATTGGCCATAACTTGCATACATATGCATGTAAGGTGGGGTTTCTGAGGCCTTACAACCCGAGCCCAAGCCTACCTGGGGTCAGATAAAAGTCGAGTTGAGAATTTTAAACCCAAGCCAAGCCAAACCTCAACCTAGCACAACCTAAAGTCCAGGTTGGGTGAATAGGATTGAACCCAAGTTGCACCCCTAGTTTGCAACTTTAGTTGGCCATGAAACAAGGGCCCAGTTTATTTAGGGCCCAGTAAAGTCATACATATGCCTGTTTCCAGGGTTGGGCTGAACCTTCAATAGAACATAGTATAAAATAATAATAATAAAAAAAAAAAAATAGTGAAATGGACCTGACCCATTTATAAATCAAGCCCAAGCCTGGCCCTTTGTTAGGTAAGGATCCACAGGCCAAACCGGGCCATTGCCAGCTTTAATCCTACTGCTTTTTCCTGACTTGGGACTCTTTGCTGATATTTGTGAAGGTGATAGAGGGTCCCACTAAAAGTACGGGAAAAGATTGATGAATAAATACGGAGCTGATATGAAGTGGGGCCCAATTTCATGGCCGCTTTTTAATAGGTGGTAGGATCTAAGCAGGGCAGAACTCCCATCACCGGTCAGTAAACATGTGACCTAGATGAGATTCAAGCGGAGAGAACTTTTATGCTGTGTGATCATTTTCGAGCAGTCACAATGTTTTGATAATCTAGCAATCGAATGAAGCTCATTTCACCTGTTTAATGTGGACCATCCTTCTTTCTTTTCTTCCTCAACCTTTTTCGGCCATCTAATTTCGGATAAAAACAAATGTACATGACATCCAAGATTTGCAATCTAATTTTTATCCATGGCCCCTTCCCATGGTGGCCCACCACATTAATAGGCTGCAAATGCCCAAGTAATGCACCACGTGTCAATTCAAAATGCTATTGTCAAATTAGCCACCATATGTGGAAGCAGCCATGAATCCTTCATAGCAAACCACAACAAGGCTATTGGTCTGTGGTGGCCTTGGTCTGGTCTAGAACTCAAAACTCATTTAGGGTTTGGGGTTTGGTCTATGGTGTCCAAGGAAACTTGATTTCTTGAAATGCAAAGAAACAACCAATGATTCCACCCTCTGAAGTGGAATATAAACTGTTTTTCTTTGAAAGCTCGAGTCATTAGAGAATGGTGTATCAATGTATACGCAGGGTATTACCTTGTCAAATTACCACTTCATCTAAAAGCTCAAGCTATTAGAGGATGTTGTATCAATGTATATCAAGGGACTTAAATACTCTAATAGGTTTGAATAGGGCTGGTCATGAGCCGAGTCAGCTCGAGAAACTCGATCAACGCGACTCGAAAAAGCTTAGCTCGCCTCGACTCGACTCAATAGAGCAAGTCAATCCAAGATTCATTTAGGAGCTTGAGTCAGAAATCGAGTCAAGTTCGACCATTGGGTCACTCGACTCGACTCGACTCGATTCAAGCTCTGCTCGACTCGTTTCATATAGGTATTTGTTTTTTTAAAAAAAAAAACTCTAATCTTCTTATTTTTTTTGTTCTCTCTCCCCCCTGCCCTACACACACATTGGGGTCCAAGCTTAGGACATATAAAACCCTTACACGTTGGGGGGTTTCTTAATCCTACTATTTTGTTTAGGTAAGAACATTCCTTGTTGAGCATATCTGATGGATTGAGTAATTTCAACTACAAAACATGGTGAGCACACAGTGGATGTGTGTTTTACACACTACACAAACATAAGTGCTACGGTGAGACCACGCACCATACATATCTACAAAACAGGGGCTATGGTTAGACCAAACACCATATGCATCTATTGATTGCAATTTTACAAGGGAGGTGGTGCATCTGATCCATGAATCAGCTGGGCCTCATCATGAAGATGGTCCACACAATAATTAGGGCAGTCCATTCACATGGTGAGCTATGCATGTACTGTGTTAATTATGGTTCATAAAATATTACTAGTGGTCTACATTCAATGCATGTGTGACTTGGCCAAAGAAAAAACCGATTAGAGCTAGGTCATTTTAATGGTGGGGTCCCACCTATAAAAATACTATTCTCCCTTAATATATCTGTAACTTCTCGAACTTAATGTTGTTGACTTTTAATTTGTATTTTGTAGAAAAAATATAATAAATTAAGGTGGGAGCAAGCTCGACTCAACTTGAGGTAAGCTTGCCTCGACTCGATTCACTAGCTCGCCTCGAGCTCGCCTCGAAAGTTTTAGCAAACAAAGCAAGCTCCAATGGTAAGCTCGAGGGTGAGCTTGAACTCAAGCTCGAACTCAAGGAAAGCACAGATGAGTCAAGCCAAGCCTAGCCCACCTCGACTCGACTTGGCTCGATTTACAGCCCTAGGTTTGAACCATTGATCAAGTGACTGGCATCTTCACAAAGGGCTAGGCAATACCAGATTCCAGCTGTTAAATGATAAACTTTATGTTGCCGACCAATCATTTAACCTACGGGTGCGTGATAATGTTATCTCCACTATCTCCCAATGATAAAGGGTTGTAGAATTTCAAAGATTTCAAATATAGAATTATAATATTTCAAATATTCATATTATCTTGTTATCTCTTTATTATCCTGTTGTAACCGACTACTATTTAATACGATGGATTTGTGTGATCCAAATATAAATGATTTTAAGGCCCATTTGATCCGTCGAGCTTATGTAAATTTGTTGAGCTGACTGTTTAGCCAGTCGGTCCTCTTTTAGAATATAAAAAAAATTTCTTGTTGGCAAGAGTATATCACCTATCATAGATTAAAATCTTTTTAATTTTTCTAATCTTTTCTATGTCTCCCGCCTACTGTAGTGTGTGCAAGTGATCCAAGGGTCGACCCCTGGTTGTCTTCGGTCCCATCATGTTGGTCTGTCTCTCCACCTTCACCCGCCTTGGAGGTTTGAGTAGCAACAAAAGCTAGCAACTTAGATCGTCAAAGGCGTGCCGTATCTTCCGTGACGTAAACACAGTAGGAGATCTTTTCGCAAAATCTACCACTGATCATTGAAGAGTATCTTTCTTGTCCTCAATATATTTTCAGTAACCATATAACCTATTCTATGAGTTGTCCTTCTTGTTTTTTTGCTTAGTACTAGATTGATGTTAGTCAAAAAGAAAAGAAAAGAAAATCTTTTCACTTGGTTTAAATTACTAAAATGCTCTTAAAGTTTCGATGCCCCAAAAGCATCACTGTCGTGGTGGTTGTAGAATGAGCTTAGGATCACCAAAAAACAATAACATAGGCCCCACCAAAGGTAACCACCCAAAAAACTCCTAATTCACGTTATAGCCTACATGATAGTTAGATTAGTTTGGCTTATTAGTGTCCCAATTTGCATGGCTTGTATACCATGAAGACGTGATAATGGGCCCTGAACACAAAAGTTATAAAATAAGGAGGCCAGAAAAATGAATGGGTACCGCTACAGGCATAGAAAGAAAGAGAAAGTTGCTATCAGTGACTAATCTACACTTTTTTTTTAAATCTTTTTGTGGACAACTCAAGTTTAATATCTACCTCTTGTTTGAGCTGACGTCTAACATGAGGTGGCACGATAAATGTACAGATGGATGTTATGCAATCGTCACAATTGTCTTTGCATAACTTTTGTTTGATGGGCTAATTTTGTGTATTACACACAAACACGAAGAAGTGAGAGTGGACCACTTTTGCATGAAAAGGGAGTGGTGAGGAGTGGGTAAAATCCAAGCCATCCATTGACGCGGCTAAAATCGAAGTTGTCTGTTTAGAAGCACACAAATTTCAAAATATAGAAATACCACTGATCTATATTGAAAATGTCAATTAATGTGATGTGTAATCTCAAAAGGCATGACTTTACTAAGACAAATAGAGTGGGAAAAAAAATGCCGTTAACCCCTTGCTTGATAATATATGGTAGAGACTATTCTAAATTAATCGCCACGTCAAGACATGACCAGCGTTTGGACCGAACCCTCCACAAAATGGGCTATAAACCATTGCTGCTGATGAGTGCCAACCATTTCGAGAATGGCGGTGAGCTATCACCATAATATAGCCCATCATCTAGTGACAGCCCAACCAATTTGAGTGAGGGTGGGGTATCCTTCCACAGCTAAGCTGAGAGAGAGAGAGAGAGAGAGAGAGAGAGAGAGAGAGCAATAACTTCCAAATGACCCTTATCTTCCATATCTATGTGGTCCCACACTCTGTGTTTTGTGTTCTCTGGGTGGGGTTCAGTCTCTTTTTTCCATCCATCTCTTGACTATTATGATTGATGGATGGACCTTTCTTATTTGACCACACAAGATGATGAGGCGTTATGCAATGCTCAGGCACAGAGAGTTTCTAACGTACAGCTCCTGGCTTTCAATTTGCATTGTATAGGTGGGCTGTATGGTTCAGTGATCTAATCCATTGATATTATGGGTCCACCAAAATTCTCCCAGATGAAAAATCCTAAAACTTCCATAGGTTGCTCAAGGATAACAGAGGCCAAAGATCCTATAGTTAGGATCATCTAATCTGAGAATATTTTGTTGCATGGACCATCCATAGCGATTTCCATCCTGTCACTGGTTTGGATCACCAAACAATGGGCCCCATTTGTACCAACTGAAGGCCCTAAACTACTATACAAACTCTAGCCAGAACATTATATCAAATATACATGGACCATTTTTTTTTCTATGGTGTGGCCCAATTAATGATTATCTACGCCCCATTTTTTGTGCATCCCCTCATCATGGTTTGCCTCATATAATGCACAGGTTGGATCACATATACACAACACGGTGTGACCCCACCATGATGGTTAAATTTGGAGCGTCCAAATTTCATAGTGGAGCGACCCTTCTAGACAGGTTGGATTCATACACACGCAAGTGGGCCCCACGCACAGCACATGTATACTAAGCTAATTATACAAGGACTTGTAGAGGAACTGGCCTCAAGATAAAAGGTATCTTGAGAGTCACACACCCACCCTTGAATGCGGTGAGCCACTGATGACCACATGATTCCAAACTATCAAGTCTAAATTTCGATCATCAGATGGAGGAATTCTCCAAATGAAAAAGACTGATGGAACATACATACTAGTATAGGCTATTGAGACTGAGGAGTCATTGCTTTTCCTCCCACTTGCTCTTCTTCATCCATAGAAAATGATGGGGCATTTAATCCCCTCTTTGCGGACAGCTCAGAGACAAGCACTAGTGGCACCACAATGGGAAGAGAATGGTCTGGGCTCTCTGTGGAACCACATTTCTGAGATCTGGGCCATCCATTAGCTAGCCCAAGTACTAGTCTTGTCCACTCATGATCAGGCCCTGCCACAGTTTATATAGGAAAAATGGGGTTGTTAGAAGAGAAATGATGGCAGGTACATAAGCAAATGTTGCCTAACAGCTGAGTGGGAATGGCCTTATAATTGATCTAGGGTGTACTCACAATGCGTCCTTCCTGATGTGGGGCCCACCTTGATGTGTCTTTGACATCCAATCCAACCATCATTTGTGCTAGCTCATGTTAGTAAGTGAGCTCAAAAATCAAACCAGTCCAAAATTTAAGTGGGCTACCCCACAGAGAACGGTTGGGATGAGGGAAATCCACCAATGAAACCTTCCTAGACGCACCTTGATATGCATGTGCCATCCAACCTGTTCATAAGGTGATTCCCACCAGGATGAAGAGAAAAAGAAATATCAGCTTGATCCAAAACTTTGAAGCTTTCAATGGTTGCCATCCTCATCCCCACTTCCTCCTGTAGTGTGGCCCACTCAGACTTTTGGATCGGCCTTATTTTTGGGTTCATCTCCTAAAATGATCTTATGCAAACGATGGACGGTCAGCATAGATGTCATAAGCACATCACAGTGAGCTCCCTACAACAATTGTTGCAGGAAATTCAAAATCCTGCAGAAACCTATTGGGTGTAACTACTAGAAAATAGATGACAATGAGGTTTATCATTTATGCATTATTGCAAGGTTCATAGACAGAAGGAAACAGCTGTTCGACTTATCTATACCAATGATGAGGTGGGCCATCATAGGTGGGGGTTGCCCCATATAACCACCAGATTGAAAGATTTCATCACTTTGATGTTTCGACTACTTCCATAGTTCCAATTGAATGTGGTGGAGTATTGTCATACTATCTCCTCAACTGTCTAGTTGTCGGCGATGGATCCAATGGTTCAGATCTTCCAATGAAGAGGCTTTTGGTCATCTCTCATCCTCATCAAGCCCATGAATCATCAGCCTCATGTGTGTGGGTCCCATGCATATAAAAAATTCTACATTTGCTATTGGATGGGACCCACGTTGGCAGATTGTAGCATACTAGTGTAAAATTAAGAGAGGAATAGTCTAAACAAGCTAATTAATTCTCTCAGTTTGCAATTCTTCAGAAGCTATAATAAATTGGGTAAGGTGGGTTTATGTGAGTCCCACATAATGTGATGATGTGGGGCCCACAAACCATTGAATCTGGGACGCGTAATGAAGACATCAATTCTAATTGTGTGATTGTGATTGAAATGTCATGTTCTTCTCCAATCATGCAAGGCTTACTAATAGCATTGATTCGTGCCAGCCTGACTTGTACCGGGTGACTAAATGAAAGGATGCCCCAACTCCTGAGCATTATCAAATGTACTGACTCTATCTGTAACATATCAAAGGCCCACCTTGAAAACGAACCGACAACACATATAATTCATCCCTCAGATTAATCAACGAATGTAAAAGAATAAAATAAGACGTATACTACATGTATGTTGGATGGACAGAGAATGGATTATTATAATGGGTGTACGGATTGTGATTTTGTTAGATATGGTCCATCTTCGTGTGTGAGTCACTCACCGGTAGATAGGTGCAGTATTTAAATTGTCTAATGATTTTTACATTTAGGTCTTTATATATGTGTAAAAAGTTAAATGAAATAAATAAAAATAAAAAATTCCCTTATCTCATTTTTCTTGCACAATAAGAGAAAGTTGTGGAATCATGTATGAAGAAATTCTAGAGAGATTTGCTTTCTCTCTTAAATTAACAGAGATTTAAGAGTCGCTTAAATGATGGTAAATCGTTTACAACTTGCATTGGAGTGCCCTAAAATACTTCTAAATCATTTATATTTACCATTTTTCCTCATTTTCATTTGCTTAAAAAAAAATATGATTTTATTTGCTAGTATATCACCCATTTTACTCAATTTCATTTGCTACCAAAAAGCTATAATTTCATTTGCTAGCAAAGGATTTACTAGCAAAGAGCCTCTAACAGCTTTTTTATAGTTTGAATTGCTTGATTGTAAAGGAGATATGTGTTGGGGTTAGGAGCCCCGCAGCGGAAGCAATCAAAGCAGGCAAGGAACACACTACAATGACAATCAACAAGCAAATCATCACACACAAGAAGGCAATCTGATTTTTATGTGGAAAAACCCCTCAAGGGTAAAAAACCACAGGCACAAAGCGGCACCATGTAAGACTCCATTAAGTGGGCCACACATGATCATCGGTTTAGATCATGACTGTTGGATTATTCAGATTGATCGATTCAGTGGGCCCCACTATAGTTGTGATCATTGCAAATAGGTTTGGGGCGGGACGCTTGAACCGTGTTCCCTATACGCGGTTCTTAAGCCAGATATGGAAACCTACGGTGTGGAGACCCTAGAGGAGAGAAGTGTGATGGGTAAGCTTCTTTGGCCCTCTTTCCTATAAATATATGTCTTGGTCCCCTTACCAACACAAAAGAGCAAATCCTAGTCCCCATTGAGAGGTTCTCCTAAAGGTGTTAGGTACGGAAGACCAAGAGTTCTTCTCGGCAACATGACGACATCGGAAATGTCTTCCTAATCAGGTACGCCTTTAAGATTACAGTATGAAATCTCCATTGTTGATGCATAGAAGATCCGATTATTCCGCATTAAGATTAAGTTTCACAGTTGGTATCAGAGACGACTATGCAGTTAATCTTGGGGATTTTATGAGTTCTTGGTGATTAAAATTTTTTTTTTCCCAAAACTCATCACCGACCGAGTAAGGATGTAGAATTCGAGTGCGTGCGTGCATCAAGAGTATTGAAACCCCTTTAAATTAAAATCAGTCTCCCTGGGCAATCAATCAGCCCCGGATAGCATGTTCATGGAGAGGGTTTTATACCCATCAGTATTCCTATTTTTTAATGGATCCCAATCAGCGGGTCCATCTCCCTGATCGCCAGCACCCACAGCCGCGATTGGGAGTCGGCGATCTGGATTCAGGTATGCCTCCCATTCAGATTAAAAAAAAAAAAAAAGGGGGGGGGGGGGGGGGGGAGAGATCATTGGGGTCGCTGCCCTGTTTTTTTTTTTTTTTTTTTTTTTGGGTTGAGGCAACCATCATCGATTGGGTGTATGGCCAACACCTCCACGATGAAGATCTGACGGCGGTGACACCCTGCTGATCTCCATCATCGGCTTGCAATAGCGTTGTACCGCCAGCCATTGCTGACCTCCATTATCGTTGGCGAGATCTCAGCCACTTTCTCTCCAATCAGCCATGGATTTCGTCACCCCCCGTTATCGTTTGCTGCCGTGCCGCTGCCGTTTCCATTATCAGGCCGGCGTGAATCAGAATCCATGGAGTTCACCTGAAAAAGGGGCAGCTCGGTTGCCGCCGTTAATGGGAGTCTTCTTCTCCGTCAGCGGCTGTCGAGCGGCAACCGATTTCAGTGTTGGTTGTGGTGTCGGCAGTAACGGAGACGACAAGGTCAGCGGCTGGTGAAGAATTCCTGCTGTGGAGGGGCTCATGGCCGATCGTCGGCGGCCAGATTCAGCCGCAGTTCGGGCCGGCAGCGGACATCCTCTCTTGCAGCGGCTAGGGTTTCCAATTTTTTTTTTCGGGCATATGCTGTGGGCATACAACGTATTGCTGTTTTTGGAATATTTATTGGGTTGGGCCACACACTGTGCCGTGATCCAATCCAGTGGGCCAGCCCGATAGGCCCAACACAGTAGGACAGGCCCATATGCTGTGGGCATACAGCGTATTGCTGTTTTTGGAATATTTATTGGGTTGGGCCACACACTGTGCCGTGATCCAATCCAGTGGGCCAGCCCGATAGGCCCAACACAGTAGGACAGGCCCAAGAGGCCCAGTCCATTTGGCCTAGGCCGGATAGGCCCAATCAGCCCAGCCCAAACCCAATTTCAGTGGCCTCTTTAATGCCTAATTTTGGGCCCAACCTCGGGCCTATTGCAGATCTTCTTTTGGACTTTGAGGGGCCCACTTTGAGTACTTGGGCCCATTGTCCAAGACAACTAAACAATTGAATTAATTTCACTTGGGCCATTTTTAGAACAAATAAAACCTAAATATTATTAATGGTTGGTGGATTTTATTTTGTGGATGGCCTAAGTACTTCAGTGAATATAGTTATTCTTTATCAAGTTCAAATTTGGCCTAAAATGGGGCCATTATCCCATGTGTTTGAGACTGACATTTAGTTGTTGACCATTAAGAAATTAAACCAACCATTCTTTTGGAAAATGTTTTGAGCCTACAGGCGGTCAACGTCAGTTGTGTTTTGGGTCAGATCAGAACTCTTACAGAATGGTCCATTTTGGGCAGGACCATGCAGCAATCCTTGAGTTTGGAAGTGGAGATTGGAACTAGTTGTGTTAGCCACCAAAGTGACCGCAATTGGCAAAGATTTCTACTTCTAGACTTCTGTACTTGGAATTCAGTGACCCTCCATTATAGGATTGTATTAAGTTGCGTTCATACCCAGGCGAGCAGTGGTCAGAACAAAGAAGTATCATCGTTTGGCTGGATGTGAGCGGGATGAAGTGATTCGTGATAGTGATATGGGTCTGAGAGATTCATTTCACCCAAAGGTGATGGGCGTCTTAGAACTATTTCACCAACATTGGTCAGCTTCATGATTCAGTAGAGCCTCCTGTATGTTACAATTTCGCCCAAAGGAGGAATCGTGATGATACGCTGGGCTCTTGCCAGATTTTGATGATTATGGCCCATCACCATTCTGGGTCATTTAATTGAAGGCCCAAATCAATCGAATGAACATACATGCATGATATTTGTGGTTTATGTTTATGCATTGTTATATGGGACTTGTTTATTAATGTGAGTTTATGCTTTGAATGTCTAGCTATGACTGTTTCCAATATTCCAACCCAATTCAATTCCATACCTTTGCTTACTGGGTCCAACTATTCCAAATGGAAGTCGTCCGTTGAAATAGTCCTAGGTTGCATGGACTTGGATCTGGCCCTGGAGGAAGTAGAGCCTCCCATTCCAACTGACTCTTGTACGGAATCAGCAAAGGCTCACTACAAGGCCTGGACCAAGTCAAATAAGATGTGTCTCAAGATCATAAAGAACTCGATTTCTGAGACCATGCAGGGTGTCATGCCCGACACTGAGAAAGCTAAAGATTTCTTGACTGAAATAGGAAAACGATTTCAGAAATCGGATAAAGCTGAGCTGAGTTCACTTTTACATAAATTGACTCAAGCCACCTATAACGGTCAAGGAAATATCAGGGAGTACATTGGTGGATTGTCTGATGTGGTGGCTAAAATCCGCGCATTAGACCTTAAGATTGAGGATGAACTCCTGATTTTCTTGGTTCTGAACTCCCTTCCTCTACAATTCAGTCAATTCCAAATCAGCTATAATACTCAAAAGGAAAAGTGGACATTGAACGAACTGATATCTCAGTGCGTTCAGGAGGAAGAGAGACTCAGAAGGTCGAGCAAGACACAAAGTGCATACCTAGTGACATCTGGTCAAGGACGAAAAGGATTATTCTTTTCTTTCGATTGAAGTCCTTTTCCAAGATGCCCATGACGCCCACCGATAGTCGGATTCAGAACTTTCTGTAAATGCTTCTTTTCCTTCCCAGGATTACTACCGACGAAGAAGACGTTCTTCGGACCAGTAGTCTTCTTCCTAACACTTCATAAATTTCGTACAGAGCAAAGATTCCCATTTCTGGTGTAAAATCAGACAAAACTTAGTTTAAATCGACTATACAGGTGTCTGAGGACCACCTATCTAAGACCACGTTGATAAGTGTAAACATTAAGGTACGTCCTATACGAGGTTTCGGCCTGCGGTTGACTACGTCATTCTAGTCAGATATACCCCTTGCCGTAATCTCGTTTGCACCTTCGATAACCTCAGACATCCGAATCCAATAGCAGTCCTGTGAAAGAACTAGATCATCTATGACAAACACACGGAAGATATTCCGTGTTAAACCAAAGGTAAAGAGCAAAACTGTTTAAACCAATACTCAAATTTATTGCAAATGGAAAATTAAGCATTTACTATTATTCAGTTGTGATTGGTTCTGGCACTTTAGTCAATAACCTTTATCAGCTAGATTTGGATGTTTCACATGTATACAGCATTAACTCCTCACATGGAAACACTAAAGGCATCAAACGAAGTTTAGATTGTGAGAATTCCTCCATGCTATGGCATAGGCAATTAGGCTATATCTCTCGTGAGATATTGGAAAGGCTTGTGCGTGAAGGAATTCTTCACTCCCTGGACTTCTCGGACTTTGGGGTTTGTATTGATTGCATTAAAGGTAAACAGACTAGAATAAGGAAAAATGGTGCCACTAGGAGTGTAGGACTCTTAGAAGTGATTCATACAGACATCTGCGGACCGTTCTCTACAGCATCCTGGAATTGGCAGAAGTATTTTATCACTTTTATAGATGACTACTCTCGTTATGGGTACTTATACCTTATTAACGAAAAATCAGACGCCTTGGATACATTTAAGATCTATAAGGCTGAAGTCGAGAATCAACTCGACAGGAAGATCAAAGTCGTTAGATCCGACCGTGGTGGTGAGTACTACGGAAGGTATGACGAATCTAGGCGTAATCCAGGTCCATTCGTTAGATACCTACAAGATTGTGGCATCGTCACCCAGTACACCATGCCTGGTACTCCAGAGCAAAATGGTGTAGTGGAAAGGCGTAATCGCACCCTAAAGGACATGGTGCGATCTATGATTAGTAATTCTACGTTGCCAGAATCTTTGTGGGGTGATGCGTTGAAAAAAGCTGTGCATATCCTTAATAGGGTCCCAAGTAAGGCTTTAATGAAAACTCCATATGAATTGTGGACATGGCGAAAGCCTAGTCTACGATATTTTCGTGTATGGGGTTGTTCTGCAGAAGCCAAACCATATAACCCGCATGAAAGAAAACTTGACCCTAGAACTGTTAGTTCCTTTTTTATTGGATACCCAGAAAGATCAAAAGGATTCAGATTTTATTGTCCATCATATTCCATGAGAGTCATTGAGACTGTGAATGCTAGGTTTATTGAGAACACTGAAGATAGTGGGAGCACAAATTTAAAAGATATTGTATTTGAGGAAGAGCGGATTGTGGTTCCCACCACAATCATTCAGAGTAGCATGGTTGTCCGTCTAGTAGTGGACCCTGAGATCCCTATGGACGACCATGCACAACCTCAAATACAACCCACTGATGAGGTAATGGAAAACCCAATTCAGAATAATGAGCCATTAAGACGATCACATAGAGAGAGAAGATCTGCAATACCAGATGATTACATCATCTATTTGCAGGAGCATGAGTTTGACATTGGGGTTGAAAAGGATCCTGTATCCCTTTCACAGGTCGAACAAAGTGCGGATTCTTCTCATTGGTTCGATGCCATGAAGGATAAATTGAAATCCATGAAGGACAACAAAGTTCGGGACCTTGTTGAATTGCTTGAAGGGATTAGGTCGATTGGTTACAAATGGGTATTTAAAACCAAACGGGACTCTAAGGGCAATATCGAAAGGTATAAAGCCAGGATAATTGCAAAGGGTTTCACTTAGCGTGAGGGCATTGACTTTAAGGAGGCTTTCTCACCTGTATCTAAGAAAGACTCCTTTAGGATCATTATGGCTCTTGTGGCTCATATGGATTTGGAGCTACATCAAATGGACGTGAAAACTGCATTTCTCAATGGAGATCTAATGGAGAACGTATATATGTTGCAGCCAGAAGGTTTTAAAGCCAAAGGCTCAGAACATCTGGTCTGCAAACTTAAGAAGTCCATTTATGGGCTGAAACAGGCATCACGACAGTGGTACCTAAAGTTTCATGAAGTTGTTTCCTCATATGGTTTCATTGAAAACACTGCGGATGAGTGCATATATGTGAAAATCAGTGGGAGTAAGTTTATCATTTTGGTCTTGTATGTTGACAACATTTTATTGGCCAGTAGTGATATTGGATTGTTGCGTGAGACTAAGAAATTTCTATCTCAAAATTTTGAGATGAAAGATCTTGGTGATGCCTCCTTTGTCATCGGCATTCAGATTAGCCGGGACAGATCACGTGGATTACTTGGCCTGTCGTAGAGGGCCTATATTGATAGGGTTCTCGAAAGGTTTGGCATGCAAGGTTGTGCTCCTGGCCAAGCACCTATTGTAAAAGGTGACAAATTTGGCCAATTTCAGTGTCCTAAGAATGACCTAGAGAAGGACAAGATGAAAGCTATTCCGTATGCGTCAGCAGTAGGGAGCATCATGTATGCTCGGGTCTGTACGCGTCCAGATATTACTTTTGTGGTTGGAATGTTGGGCAGGTACCTTAGCAATCCAGGAATGAATCATTGGATAGCTGTAAAGAAAGTGTTGCGCTACCTGCAAAGGACAAAGGACTTCGAACTCACATACAAAAGATCCGACCATTTGGAGTTGGTAGGATATACAGATGCAGATTTTGCTAGTTGTCTCAACAGCAAGAAGTCCACCTCGGGCTATATATTCATGATGGTTGATGGAGCCGTATCATGGAAGAGCGTGAAACAGTCGATTACGGCATCATCTACCATGGAAGCAGAGTATGTAGCTTGTCATGAAGCCACGAATCAGGTGGTCTGGCTTCAGAGCTTTTTCTCTGGGTTACGGGTTGTGCAGATGACCCCGAAACCATTGAAAATCTATTGTGATAGTTCAGCTACAGTTAACTTCTCCAACAACAACAAGCATTCATCGAGGTCAAAGCACATTGACATCAAATATCTTGTTGTGAAGGAGAGAGTTCAGAATTGTCAAGTGTCTGTGGAACTCATCGGCACAAGGCAGATGATAGCGGATCCTCTCACTAAAGGCCTTCCTATCACGCTCTTTAAGGAGCATGTGACGTCTATGGGAGTTGTTGGTCCCAAGGATGTATTTCAGTAGTGGGAGTTTTCATGTATGATCCGATTATGTCCAGACATTTTTTACAAATATCTTTTATGCATTGATGATTCTGTTTTTCAGTTTATATCTTGCTTCTCCTTCAGTGTGCACATTTAGTTTTGAGTAAGCAAGACTTTGGTTTGTGTCTTGGAGACACGTTCAGTAGGATCACTTGAAGATAAACACGTATGATCACATAAGACGTGTAATCTTCATACCACACCCCATATCATTGATCCATGTCGTTAAGGCTATTGGTATTTGTGATCGTGATTCGTCACACTTTGAAAATATGAAATGTTGTGTTGACTACCATGATTCAATATCAGTGGTCTTGATGGACCGGATCTGACAAGCGTTGCTCATAATTATCCAACGGTATTGTTTTGAAATCAGTAGGGCGCCCATTAGGAACTTTTAAAACAAACATGTTTTATGAAATGTTTTTCACAAAATAAAATAAATGTTTTGTTTTCTTTCAGAGATCAGTGTAGCCCAAGTGGGAGAATGTAGGACTTCATTAAGTGGGCCACACATGATCATCGGTTTAGATCATGACTGTTGGATTATTCAGATTGATCGATTCAGTGGGCCCCACTATAGTTGTGATCATTGCAAATAGGTTTGGGGCGGGACGCTTGAACCGTGTTCCCTATACGCGGTTATTAAGCCAGATATGGAAACCTACGGTGTGGAGACCCTAGAGGAGAGAAGTGTGATGGGTAAGCTTCTCTGGCCCTCTTTTCTATATATATATGTCTTGGTCCCCTCACCAACACACAAGAGAAAACCCTAGTCCCCATTGAGAGGTTCTCCTAAAGGTGTTAGGTACGGAAGACCAAGAGTTCTTCTCGGCAACATGACGACATCGGGAATGTCTTCCCAATCAGGTACGTCTTTAAGATTACAGTATGAAATCTCCATTGTTGATGCATAGAAGATCCGATTATTCCGCATTAAGATTAAGTTTCACACACCAATCCACTATGAATCAGAAGTTACAAGAGATTACAGAAGAAAATCATGGATCACAGCCCACAAGAGAAATCCCAAGCTACCTGAAGCTAATTCTCACATAAGAAGGACAAACACAGCACTTTCCCTTAACCCAGAGAACTCCAAGCTTCCTCCCTAGCTCTTTCTCTCACCCTAGAACCCTCTCAATCCCTTGGCCCATTAGCGGCAACCCTAATCTCAGATTACATCTCTTTAAATAGGAGAAAATCGGAATTAGAAACTCCTTGCGCAAAACCGTGCAAGAAACTAAGTCCAAAAAGGAAACTGCCCGACCGGTCAGATAGCACAAAAAAGCTCTAAATACCCTGCTGTCTTCATCTCCAACGTGACCGACCGATCGGTGGTCTTCATGCGTGAAAAGTAGAGGCGTCCAATCCCAACAATATGCACCTCCCTCTCTTCATTGCATCTAAGAACTTCAATGGCTCTCTCTCTCTCTCTCTCTCTCTCTCTCTCCCCCATAAAAGAGTATTTGAATTCATGGGCCCACTTTTATAGCTCACTTAGTGTGTGGTTTTATATGTGGATTAACCCTAAGCTTTAGTAAGATGGGATTAATCCAATTATCCACTTTAAAATCTACTCTTATATACAATTTAAATGTTATTTATTGAATTACTTCTTTAAAATATCTCATGTGAACATATAATTATAGATATAAATCATTTTACAAGCTATTCGAATACGGTAAATAATTTACTAATAAATCATTTAGAACTTAAAGTCAAACTAACAAGCTGTAAATCATTTATAATTTGCTCTATTTACCACCATCCAAACAACCCCTTAAGAAGGAATTTTATATATATGAGAAGAAGATTATTAAACTAAAGAAAAAACCCATAATCCCCAAACTATTGCATAATAGGTTTTTCTTTTGTAACACTGCTATTTTTTCTTTTAAGATTGGGAATGTTTTTCACATAAAATCAATGCAAATTTCCTTCTCTTTCCATCATTTAATTTTCTTTCATTTTATCCTTTAATGCTTTTGTGGGTTAATTTATACAAATCGTACATCTTATTTGTTTGTAGGAATTCTCAAGCGAATTAAGTACTGAAAAAGGAGTTCTGCATCTTCCCATCAAATTATGGTATACAAATGGAAGCAAAGGCTAGTGTCCAGTAGGTTTCTCTACTCTATTGCAGAAAAACACTTGCGAATCCCAAGGCAATTGTTGTATGGAAGAGATGTAATCCCTGTGGACGCGGTTTTGCTACTGACCACTTTAGTAGCTATCTTGCTAGTGAAATGATGTCACCAAGTTCTACAGGGCCCACCATGATGAATGTGTTGTATCACACGACCATCCATTTGGTGAGATCATTTTAGGACATGACCCAAAGAATGAGGCAGATCCATAGTTAAAGTGGACCCCACCACAGATAACCGTCGGGCCGACCATGATGTTTATTTGAGATCGAACATGTTCATAAGTTCACACGGGCATGGACGAAGGGAAAACACAAATATCAGCTTGATCGAAAACTTCTATGGCCCTTAAGAAGTTTTTAATGATAGGCATTCAATCCCCACTGCCTTATAGGGTGGGGTCCACTTGAGCTTTGGATCTGCCTCATTGTTTGGGTCATGCCCTAAAATGATATCTCCAGATGGATGGACGGTGTGGATACAACACATACATCATGGTGGGGCTCACAGAACTTAGTGACGTCACTTCAGTAGCCAGATAGCTAGGGAAGCCGATAGTAGCTATTCCTCGTCCCCATCGCAGCCCGCCAGAATGTAATGAAAGAGTATATTAAACCATCGGCAATGAATATGAAAAAGACAAGAAAACTACATACATTAAGGCCTTAATGGTTCCATGAAGTTAACCAGCCTATGAAAGGTTCTGTTAACGACCCAGCCAGACCATCCATTTCTTTTAATCTCATGGATTCCATGGTTGAAATTAAACACCATTACTAGAGATCCTGACCATTGATCCTAATACGTTAGAGAGAAATGTGAATGACTTACATCCAAAAGCCATAGAGCCTTCGACGTGATACATTAGAGAGAAATGCTCCAGTTGATCAGTCCAAGTTCCATCGATCAATCTGGACTGTCTTTTTAAGTCCAGAACACATTTCATGGACTGCTATGGAATGATTTCATTGATCAGATTATCTCATCCATCCTTAATTTGGCCGTATTGTCTATTGATGTAGAGTGCGTTGCCGATTATTTCATAGCTCAGATGGACCAAAAGAAGACTGGTTGGGGTTGGAAGTGATCTAGACCATCAGGACCGTAAAACGATCATATCTCGAAATTTAGAATGAGTTTCTGTATATATAATATATGATTTTGGGGCAGCTCGAGCTACTTTAGCCAACCAACCCTGCTATGCAGGGTTGCCCATGCCAGGAATTGCAAGATTCGACCAGATTGACGGTCATTAGCTTAGTTTCATTTCAATTTTACTATTTATAACAAGATTTGTTTCAATCATAACTTTTGATCAATAGGGTTTTAAAATTTATGCCCAAAATGAAAAACTAACTTAGAATAATTAGTAGAACAATATGGTTGGTCCTGTTGGCCCGTTTGAAAACTCTATTTTTAGCATAAAACCATGAGTTAGGGTAGGATTATAGTATGTTTACGTAAATCAAATTTTCTAGGAGTTTGAGTTGGAGTCAGATAATTACCTAACAAAAGTGATTCTTTAGAATCATAAGCAATCCATGATGGCCCCTAACAAACAGATGGATAACATTGTTGATTGGACTATTTTTGTGTAAACAATCTTGACCATCCATATTAAAGGCAGCTGATCAATGGTTAATATTTGATGGAATGGTGCAATGTTTGCATGGTAGCCCACGAAATATGCGTTGAACCTAATGAACACTATGGATTGATTAATTGGATTGAATTAGACTGTCCAAGTGGACCAATTCAACTGGAGCACTATCTACAAGTGCTCTAATCGCACGGGAGCATTTCTAAGAACCGGTACATTGCCGCTTCAAGACCCGCAAGAACTAGGGGTGTCAATGGGCCGGGCTCGGGCCTAAAAAACAGAATTCCACACGGAGACAGCCCGACATCCCGGGCCGAGACCTACCGAGGCCCGGCCCATTGACAGCGCTAGCAAGAACTGGTCAGGTACCCGCCTGCAGAGGGCCATGGTCACTTCAGGGACATGGGATTGGTGAGCCCGAGGTGGAACTTGATCAGTCATACAGTTTCTCGTTGAGATCTCTTTAAAATCTATACCCTAAGAATTACTTTTACTGCTCAAAACATCATTTGTAACATTCATATGACTAAGCTCTACACTAACAGTCCATTCACGATTGGGCCCACTTCAACTTGCGTAAAATTGGGGGTGGAAGTGGGCCCAGCTAGGGGGCCAGCCCAAAATGGACCATCTTGGACTCGTTTAAAATCGATTTGGGTAGAGTATGGGTTATGTCCAATTAATTTTAATAATAAGCCACATGCATGTAAATGACCTTGTTTGCACTGAGCATTTGTCAAAGTGACAAGTGTGTTAGATGTAATCCATCCATCAGGTGACCCCCAGCCTTGTAAAGGTCCTTATTTCATGTGAAACCGAACAAAACAGAACTTAAAACACAGGTCCAAAAACCAAAAAGGTACCCAAAACCGATCAAAGTCCAAGGGAACCAGGCTGACAAGACCTGAACCCGATCAATGTGTATCCAGGAACTGTAGGACCCGCCCATTGACAGCCCAGCCCTACTTTGAACCATATCATGGAGAAAGCGGACCGAGAGGATGGCACGGCTGGGTATATGTAGGCTTGGGCAAAAGCTCATATTGATGTGTGCCAAAGTATGAATGGTCGCAAAAGCTGGGGAGCTGTGACCCACATGGCTTTGAAAGAAAACACACTCAAAAGCCATGCGGCCGACTCATACATGAAAACACTCAAACGTGCCGGCATTTCCACAGCCTTTTTCGGCGTGCACGGTGACCCAAGCCCCCTCCCTCCCTCCCCTCTGCCCAAACCACTACTTTAACCAGCTATCCATACTCACGCGCTCAAAGATGGCACATGTGGCACACATATAAATCAAATCAAACCCTTCAAATGATGGGTCCCACAGTAGACAGGCCATGATCCAAAAGATCAGCTCAATCATCGATCGGTTCAGTACATTTCCTTTCAACCCCCCATTAGATGTCCACAGATCGGCCTATTACAAGATTGATTTAACACAAGTCTTTGTTTATGATCCATCTAGAGTGTGGCACTTGATTTGGACGGTTTAGTTTGAGTTAGTAACATGCCACGTGTACAATTTATGAGTGCATGTGTACGAACTATCAGACTCCTCTGCAAAATATGGAGAGATAGAAGCCTCACATGAGCATGTATCCGGAAAGCCAAGCATCTGACATTGCCTCCATTCACGCTAATCCCAGAGAGATTAACTTAGAAGATACGATAATCTCTCCCACCTCCGACTGTTTGAAAAATCTCCCTTCGTCAAACAGCAAATCGTCGCAGAAGAAAAGTCAACTTATGTGATCTGGACCCTTAAACTAGTGGACCCTAATTTGATTTAGTTCATAGTTTGCTAAAACAATCAATATTGGTTGCCTTCTAGTGGACAGTAACATACATATGTGTTTAACGGTCCACATTCGGTGATCTAAACTGTTGATGGCCACATTGTAGATGGCCCATGCACCTAAAATCCCATGGAATGGAAGACTTCTAGCCCTTTAATAGGTGGTCCATAAATAAACGAGGAGAAATACAGCAATGTCGACGTTCTAACCGAGAAAAGGAGCTTTTGTAGGATAAGCGTAACCTAATGAGATATGTGGGGCCATATTGTTGTGCATGGCATCTAATCGTCTGTCTTGGAAGCGGATTGCGTCTGGCCCCGCCCATCTCTAGCAAGGAACAGACAGATCTGTGTGGGGGCCCACTGTGATGTATCTGTTTATCCACACCGTCCATCCCTTCTCTCAATCATTTTAAGGTATGAGCCCAAAAAGGAAGTGTAAACCACACCAAATAGTAAGCTTAGGTTGCATTAAATGCACAGAGCATTGAATGTCTGGTATGGTCCATTTGAGCGTTAGATCTGCCTCATTGAGCTCACTCCTTAAACAATATGAGAAAAGGGATTTACCGCATGGATAAACAGATACATCACAATGGGTCCCCCACACAGATCTGCCCTTTCTTTGCCAGAGAAGGGCGGTGGCAGACACAATCGGCTTCCGTCCATCATATGCACCTCCTTGTGTTCTCTTGGGCACCCAAAAATAGGGCTCATCAGAGCTCACATGGGACATGTACAAGGAACACCGGCAATGGGACCACGAAAAGTTAAAAAAAAAAAAAAACCTTCGACATTGTGTGTCGGTCATTTTTTATATCTTTTCCTAATAATCCATCTACAGATGCACCCGACTAGAATGACTAGACACTCCAAAGTCAGGCCATGCCATTGCCAAAACTCAGTATAAGTGGATGGATTGGATGTAATGCACACATAGTACTGAGCCTCGTTTGTAGGTGAAGCTTAACCCATCAAGCGTTGTAGTAGATCTGGGTTTTGAGTTCATACAAGTGGACCCAAGTTTCAGTGATTAGAATTCTCCATGGGGGCCCATCCGCCAAAATTCCCCGGATTGGAAGATCTAGCCATTCAACCCTTTACATTCTTGGTGTTATGATGGATAAGCCGCAAACAAAAAAAAAAAAAAACTCGTGATGAATCGATGCTTCTGATCATTAAGGTGTGCAGTCCAATTTGAACCATGAAATGTTTTTATTACAGTTCGAATTGGGACCCGCGAATAAATGGTTCGTATCTTCCCTTCAGTGTCATTACTCAACTGCAGCCTTTCCACATGATGGTCCAGAGCATGGACTGTTAGAATCATCTACCTATCTTCACGTGGAGCCCCCATGGGGTAGCACTCGATGAGCGGTGACTCTTGAGTCGTGATTTGATCGAGATTGTCTCATTTTCTAATAGTAGAGATAATGAGGTGGTCAGCGTTTCTCATGGCGGTGATAAGCCACAGAATCCGCTAAGATTAAAAAATAATAATAATAAAATGCAGGTGGGATCCATAGCTTCGTGATCCATAACGTAAGACGGATGGGACACACCATGGATGGACCGTGCACCAAAAATCTGCCAGATATGAAGATCTAGCTATCCAATCTTTAATCCTTTTTCTGTCATATATCTTCTTGCCCAAAAATCAGCAAGTCCTCATATTAGGTAGGCCACTTGTTATAAATCGTCCGTTTATTCGTGTACGTGTAGCTCACCTGATGAGTCGATTGGCCAAATTTTTCAGTTAGATTACATTCATCAAGGTGCGCTTGTGATGATCGGTCTAGATCTCAGGCCGGCACGCGCCGAATGCCTGGAGTTGGCACGGCAGAGACAGAATTGCAAGATGCATTCGCCGCGTGGGCCATTTGAACGGTTTTATTTACACCTTCTGTTTGAAGAGCACGTCGGACAGCTGTGAGTGCAAAACATTGCTGTGTTCCCTCAGTGGACCATTTATAGTAGGGCTCACCAGATGGACGGTGTTGATTCACCAGCACAACAGCCACGTCCACAGTGGCGTGACCGGCCGCATGTGGGTCATCCATGATTGTTCCTCGGTAATGATGCCATACAGTCATGTTTGTTATGATACAGCCCCCCTTCCACCCTACACGTGGCAGGAGAGGTGGTTCATGGGGACCGTTCACATAAATGGACCATCGCATTGATGGTCGATGGTTCAAAAGTGCAGCGTTTAAATGATCTCAAGGGCATTTTTATCCACACTCATTTATAGGTGTAAAGTTAGGTGCTGCACTGGCCTCACCCAAGACGATGCGGCTCTTACTGTGGGGATTACTTGTATGTATGTATTCTATATCTAAGCCGTCCATCCGTTTTGTCAGATCGTTTTAGGACATGAGGCTAAAAATGAAAAAAAATCTAAATCTCAGGTGGACCATTCTATAGGAAACAATGGTAATTGAATGTGTTACCATTAAAAACATTTTAGGGCTCACCATAGTGTTTGCATAATGTGGGCCCATTTTATTTTTTCATCCCCTTTTAAGGAAACATTTTCCCATCCCAAACGGGCCCACTATTTTACCGTCGTATATAATCTCTTCATTTAGAATGAATGGCATCACTCCAATGCTTGTGCTTCAACGGATCACAGTGATTTTAAGGGGCGGGAAATCAAATGTGCATAGAAAGATCCATATGAATTATCCATTTTCACAGCCATTGATCAGGTGATTAGGATCATTTTATTAAAGTGATTTAAGAAGGATGGACCATCAATGGTGGGCATCACATGATAGATCACAAATATAAATGATTAGATCTTTTCTTGTATATATAGTCAATATGGATCATACATTTCCATACCCATTAGTCAATGACTAAGATCATCCAATTAAAATGATTTGACAAGGATGGGCCATTAAAAGGTGGGCCCCACACAATGGACAATTCATATTAATATTGTAATTAATAAAGATGTTCCATTTTCAAAGCTATTACTTAGACCGTGTTATGTCCATATCAGGGGCCCATTTACGTGCCGTGAGATACATGTGATGGACCCCTATACAGCCATAATGCTTGTTAATAATGCAATAGAGATAATTAGCCTATTCTACGGTCAAATCCGGGACGTGTTATTAGATTCTATGGTTTTGGGATAATGGAATTAAAATAGGGAAACAATAAAAAAAAAAAAAAAAAAAGGCTGAGTAACTCAGCTAATGACTTGCAGGACTCGGATCCCGAGTTAGAGAGTCAAACAGTAGCCCAGACACAAGAAATTTAGAAAGGAGAGATGAATCGTGAAAACTCAATACGCAACGATGCATGCATATGTTACTATTTTACTATTTTTCTCAGAGGTAGTGAGCAGTTGTGTGCATCTACGGTGCTCAATGAAGAAAAGGTACTGTTTCTGGATTCCAACCTTTATTTGATGTCAGCCGTTCATATGGTGGGACCCGTTATGGTTCATGCTCCATCATCTCATCCACCGGAGGACTTGCAGATATTGGTCAGTTACAGCCACAATTTCTCATTTAATTGGGTCCATTCGGAAAATTTGGACCACCTGATGGGTGAGATATATTGAGGGTGTTCCCCTAGGTGGGCCCCACATGCGCACTGTTTTGGGCAAGTTGGTTCATTGAACAATGGACATTTCCTCCTGTTTACGGAACGTAGATGGGTGAAAGTGAAAACTAAAACGGGCTTTCGGCACAGACAAAAGTGTCAGTACCGCCTCGGTTGGTGGTGATTCGTTTGGTAACTAAACAGCCGTTGGATTGTGGGATCTTTTTCTTCTTGATCTGAGGACAACTGCACACGTCCCTAAGATAATCCAATCCACTGATGCATCACATCTCGGATAGTAAGTAGGAGCACATGGTAATTAGTATAGAGCACAGTTCACATGCACGTAATATGATAGTTTAAACCGTCTGATTGATCGCCATGAATCATACGGCTAGGATCATCCACGCAGTATGATTTTCGCCACATGGGGTCATCCACAATTTAACAAATAGTAGTAAACAAACATTGGAAAAAAAAAAAAAAAAAACAGTATTTTACTGTCAAGTCATCATTATGTGAGTTTAATAAAGAAAATTGGGGGGAAAGTGTAATTTAAGCAACTACGGTTACAAGATGAATATTACAAGTTACAACGACTCATCATCTCATTTAGATCTTCCCATACACCTAGTTACGTTTGAACAAGTTGGGATTCATACCATCTATCCTAGCCGTTCATTAGGTTCCATCCATTCTTTTTCCACTATGATGCAAAAATCACAGTAATCTGACGGTCCTAAAAATCCGTGACTAAAACTATCTTCTATGAGTGATCTTGTCCTTCCAATTTTCCATGCAACGGACTAAAGATTCGATCATCAGATCAGTATGATTTTCTTAGACAGGTTGTAAAGATTGGATTGGACCTAATCAACCGTTCAGATTGGTGATGTGGGTGAGTCCAAATGCAACTCGGTGCATGGAAAGTTTTCCTTGCACGCATCCCACGAGATCATTTCCCCATAGAAATCACATCTCCATTAAAAAATAAATTATGAACTGCCCATTAGATAGAGAGGGATATTATTAAAATACAAGTTTTAGGCAAGTTTGCATCATCACACAAAAAGAATGATATTTTGCCACCATTTAAAAATGACAACCACCAGACACATGTATGGCACAGCTTTAAGGCAATCCAAACCGATAAACCATAACCCAAAATCACCCTGATGAGATTTTAGGGACCAGTGATTTTGTCGATTCGGCTTAGGCCAGTAACTGTTTTACTTTAACCATCCATTTGAAAGCCTCTAAATTTGATAATTAGGATCGTTTGATCAGTGGGGTTTACAAGCAGTGCTCCATGCACAATATTCCCCAATGTTTGGATGGTCTGGATAGCTATACGCATATGCCATGTTAAAGAGGATGAAATCCCACCAGTACAAAAACGATGGTGAACTAGCACCTGTATCAAACGTTAAAATAAGGAGGCACCATGACTCGTTGACCGGTCTCCTGTATGCGAGCCCTTATTCACACACCCACTAAGAGCAGGGACTGGAATCCCCTACAACACCTGTAGGGCCCACCAGTTGTAAATGTAAATCCACTCCATCCATCAGGGTCCATCCTCGAATCCAGTCTCTGAGAATTAAATCCATCAAGATCCACGAATCATGTGAGTCACACCAATGAGAAAAATGGGGATAGGATGCCAACCATAGGTTTACGTGTGGGGTCGCTGCAGGGCTTATCTTTCATCAAACCCGTTAATCAGGTGTAACTCATCAAGATGACGTGAACGTACAAAATTAGCTACATCCAAAATTCACGCGGGCTACACTGAGTGAACTTAGATTTTTTTAGGAGCAATTTTACATTGTTCACATTGGTCTGCCCATATGAGTGTTTCTCAGTCCAATATTTTGTTTGAACGGGTAAAATCGTTCTTCCAACCTGATGGACGGAGTGGATTCACATTAGCAACATGATGGACAGCAAAAGGCTTGGATATCGTACGCAGCTGGAAAATCAGGGTGTTGTAGACGACTCCGGTCCTAAGAGCAGCCGTTTTTTTTTCCCCACATTATTATAACATGCCACTTCAAGTAATAAGTTTCTACAATCTTATTACCAAAAATAGAAAAAATGGATGTATCTATCGGTAAGGTGGGTGTAGATGTCATTTTCCAGGGCATTAACTTAATGCAGGATGATTGCAGAGGGGTCACATGCAGCATGTTCTAAAAATGTTAAATTATTTTAGAGGAGGTGATTCTCTCTGAGACCCCATCCACCATACCTCAGATCCAGACTTTTGTGATAGGGCCCACCGACATGTCATCTGTTCCGTCCAGATCGTTCGTCTGGTTGACCTTTTCATAGAGATTCCGTTGCCAGACGTACGATCCTGACTGTTCGATCAACTGCTCACATGTCATCCAACCTGTCTAGCAGGGCCGTCCTACAATCTAAGTTGGCGATCCAACCATGATGTGGGCCATCATGTAAATCTGGAGGTTTTTTAAATTGGTCGTCTATTATTTCTTATGGTGCTGTCCACTTAATAATTTTGTAGGCCTGATTTATTAGGAATTCATCATCATCATGGTGGGGTTCACTGTGATGCACAGGTTAGATGGCATATACACAATATGGTAGGCCCCACTAAAGAAATCAATGGACAACCGTCCAAAATCAGCTAACTTTAAGCAGTGGCCCACTGCTATGGTTGGATCGGTCCGATTTCTTTAGGACATCGATCTTGTTGGGATAAGAGGACAGGCAGTGGAAACAAAGCCGAACACAAGCAAACAATTCAATCAAACAAGCCACACAATGCAATTACAATGCATGCAATCACCCACACATAGACAATCGAATTTTTACGTGGAAAAACCCTTCACGGGTAAAAAACCACAGCACAAAGCGACAACAATCCACTATAATATTAGAAGTTACAAGAGATGGAACCCAAGACCCAAAACCCAGACCCACAAGAGAAATCCCAAGCTTACCCAAGAAGAAAACCCTCTTCTCTAAGCTCTTTCTCTCACCTAGAAGCTCCCTCAATCCCCTTCGCAACCTTGGTAAACCTCTAAACTCGTAATCCCCCTTAAAAAGGAAGAAAAACCGGATTTAGAAACCTCTTGCGCGCAAACTGCGCAAGAAACCGCGTTACAGTAAGGCCGGTCGGACACCCCTACCGGCCGGTCGGCCGACCGGTCGAATAGGATAAAATCTGAACAGCAGCAACGCTGCCTAGTTCCAGAGTGTGGCCGGCCGGTCGGCCACTCCCACCGACCGGCCGGTGGCCTCTGCACAAAAACCATGATTTGAGGCGTCCTTTTCTCAACAAACTCCACCACGACTCAAATCATCATGCACCTCCTGGCGACGCACAATCTCCACCTCTACTTCGTCATCATTACAGTCTCGTCGCTTCTCATGCACCATCGACTCTATCCTTGCATCTTCACGCGCCTTGTTGCTCTTCCCATGTGGCCCTTTTTCTCTTGCCACACTTGAATAACCATGGATTCCGCTGCCGATCCCGCAGCTCCACCATGAACAGTGCTCCCAATCACCTTGTAAAGATTATCGCACCTCCGTGCCTTGATCATCACACGTGCTCCCTTCATCACTTTACAATATCGATCGCAGCCGATGAACCTGCACCCTTTCGCCTCGAGTGCACCAAGAGATATCACATTCCTCTTTATCTCAGGGACATGCTTCACACTTTCAAGGATCCGTTCGACTCCATCGAACATCCTAATGCACGCTGAACCAATCCCCACCACATTGCGAGCGTAGCCATCGCCCACAAACACCGATCCACCATCATGCTCCTTGTATGACATGAATGAGCTTCGGTCAGGACATACATGACATGATGCCCCTGAATCCAAGAGCCACTCTCCACCAAGAGGCTCTATGCCAGATACAGTCAATACATCACAACCGTCACCACCGTCCTCTATAGTGTTGGTTCCTTCCCTAAAAGAACCTCCAGATCTCTCTTGCCTTTTCTCAGGATTCGAACAATCCCTTTTCACATGTCCTTCTTCCCCACAATTCCAGCATATCACATTGTGCTTCCACTTGCCTTTTGATTTAGATCTCGATGAAGGAGATCCTCCACCCCGCTCAGAATTCCTCCCACTCATAACCAGTGCCTCATCAGTAGAGGGACCCACGCCGCCGCTTTTCCTTCTCATCGCCTTCGCCTGAAGGGCTGAGATAACGGTTTCTACGCCAATAGTCTCCCTACCTGCACACAAAGAGTCCTTGAGAGATTCATATGATTCTGGAAGAGAATTCAACAGGATAAACGCTTGATCCTCGTACTTTATCGGCTCATCTACATCCATCAACTTGTAAATAAGCCTATTGAAATTGCTGATGTGGCTCTCAACATCGGCCCCCTCCGTCATCCTCAAGTTGTACAACTGAAGCTTCAAGTATATGCGATTTTCAAGAGATTTCTTCGCATAGATATTCTCCAACTTCGCCCATGTTTTAGCCGCAGTTTTCTCTTTCATGACGTTATACAGGACCTCATCTGCCAGGCACAACTGGATTGAGACATTGGCCTTTTCATCAATCTTCTTCCACTCTTCTTCTTTCATAGCTTCTGGTCGCTCTCGAAGGAGCGCAACTTGCAATCCTTGCTGAACTAGAAGGCCTTTCATCTTCACCTTCCAAAACTCAAAGTTATTTTTCCCCGAATACTTCTCTATGTCGAACCTCATGCCTGATGCCATGCTCTTGTCTCAGATTCGAATTTCTGCTACACCCCAACGATCGCTCTGATACCAGTTGTTGGGATAGGAGGGCCGACAGCGGAAGCAAAGCCGAACACAAGCAAACAATTCAATCAAACAAGCCACATAATGCAATCATAATGCATGCAATCACCCACACATAGACAATCGGATTTTTACGTGGAAAAACCCCTCATGGGTAAAAAACCACGGCACAAAGCGACAACAATCCACTATAATATCAGAAGTTAAAAGAGATAGAACCCAAGCCTACAAGAGAAATCCCAAGCTTACCCAAGAAGAAAACCCTCTTCTCCAAGCTCTTTCTCTCACCTAGAAGCTCCCTCAATCCCCTTTGCAACCTTGGTAAACCTCTAAACTCGTAATCCTCTTTAAAAAGGAAGAAAAACCGGATTTAGAAACCTCTCGCGCGCAAACCGCGCAAGAAACCGCGTTACAGTAGGAGACTGCCGATCGGTCATCCGACCGGTTGGATACCCCTACCGGCCGGTCGGCCGACCGGTCGGATAGGCTAAAATCTGAACAGCAGCAACGCTGCCTGATTCCAGCATGTGGTCGGCCGGTCGGCCACTCCCACCGACCGGCCAATGGCCTCTGCACAAAAACCATGATTTGAGGCGTCCTTTTCTAAACACATCTTTCTTGGATAGGCAACCATGGTTGAACAGGTTGTGTTTTGTATGCATACTCCAGTGGCCCCACGCGCAGTACTTGTTAAGCAGCCGATTCTACCGGATTCGGATTCGGTAGTCATTCCTAAGTATCAGGATCTCGTAATAATCAGTGATGGAAAAGCTCCGTAGCCAACTATGATGCATATGTTTATCATTTTAGTGCATGAGACAAAAAAAAAAAAAAAATGAAGCTGATCCAAATCTTAGTGGTTAAATGCCCATTATTAAAAACTACCTAAGGCTCACTGAAATGCTTGTTTGCCATCGGACATGCTTGAAGGGAAAACATAAATGACAGTTTGATCCAAAACTCATGTGGTCCCCAAAGAGATTTCAACAGTGGGCGCTCAATCACCACTGTTTCCTGAGGTGTGGTCCACTTGAGATTTGGATTTGCCTCAATTTTGGGAAAATGTATACACAGCAGGGATGAAATACATACATCAATCATTGTGGGGCCCACACCCCTCGTACTGGAGGGGTCACTGTCGAATCCCAGTCCGATTGTACAGGGACCTGCAGCGTAACCGGTCTCTAATTAAAAAAGAAAAGAGTAATTATTCCGCATCAAATGGGATAAACCCAACATGTCCATGTGTTTTCTGGGCGAAAACATTTCATAGATGGGCCCCACAAGGTGAACAGTTAGGATCGGCTGATGTGATGAGGGTAAGCTGAGCTGTAAAAACTGGTCTAACGGATGATGTGCGCTCTTGTTGTATCACTTGAAGAGCACTAATTCCAACAGTCAAGTGCAGTCCCCCGCGTGCCGCATGCATGTCACGTGAGGATTGAGCGACTTCGCCCGAGTGCGGTATCGAGTATCCAATGCACTCGCCCGTCCAAAAGGCGTTTCGCGTCTTAGTGTGATGGTAGGCCGCACTTCCACTTGGAAAAAAGATTCCTAACGCCGTTAAGACAGCCCTGTGAACCGTACTCGGGCGAGTGCACGTTTTTGTAAAGGCCTCTCACACGTGCTAACATGAAAGAGATTGCAAGATCTAAGCTGCTCACCAGGAGGATTTCAATTTTCAGAATCCCTGGACCGAAAAAAATGGAGACTCTGCGTGTTGGGTGAAATTGAAAGTTCAAATACATTGGACGGTCCAAATAAATTGAACAATTGCCTAATGACAACCTAGATTTCTGGCCTTTCAAGCTAGATCACCGTTCTGATCTTGATCTAGAGGATCTACCAACTTATGAGTTGCTTGAATCTGAAGCATGTATGCCAATTTCGCACGCGTGAGAGGCCAATCCAAATGAACCGCACTCGCTCGAGTACACTTCTCAGATTAAATTGTTTGACGGGACGCATGCATCAAATTTCACACTTGCTGATGCTTTTCACTCTCGGAGTAGACAATCTACACGCATGTACACGCGGATACATATACAGAACTTGAAAGACTTATACGAGATCTAATCCATCCATCGTGTGGTCCTCATCATTTTCATAGACGGAGCTAATAATCAGGATTTATCACTCATTATATGGGCCACAATTACAAGATAAATAAGGACCGTTGATCAACTACCTAACCAAATCATTCTTCCGTCACACTGTTCCCCACTAAACAAGTGGACTAGCCAGCTAAATGGACGGTATAGATAGTCAGAAAAGCGTCCAACGGATTTGATCTCACACGTTTACTACAACAATGCTACGGGGGGCGCGTAGATGTACACGCGTTTAGAAATGGGGACTTGCTCATGGTTATCCGAGAAAAGGGGGAAATGGGCCCACGTGTAGAGGACGATAGGAACATATGCCGAATTTTTCCAAAGTGGTGCGGGCGTCAAAATCCGAGCGTTAATCATTACCGGTCCACTAAACAAGGTGATTAGTTGTAAGATTAAGATAAAAAAAAAAAAAGGAGGGTCTGGTGAAAATAAAGTAAAAGGAAGGGTTTCTAGTGCGTTTGGGTAGGCACAAAACAGAACCCCACCGGACCGACAAATCCCGTTTCAACGGGTGCAACGTGGAGCGTTTTGTAAATCAGACGGGGAACAAAACTGCGTGTATGCCAGATAGGAGCGTTTTCATCATGCAATCCTCGCCGTTTACATGCTTTGTCTCAAAAATCCCAAATATATGATTCATTAGTACTCATTCATCAGGTGGGCCTAATGTATACGTAGCATCCGAACTCTTTGTCGATTTAGAACCTAACTGATGTGACTTGAAAGGCTTTGATAGGGTACACGTGTGCCTTGCTTCCACATGTAAAGCGTGTACACTTGCAAGTTGTAGTTTGAGGTAAGATGGAGTACAGAGGCTTGCTAATTCCACGCGCACGTGTAAACCCGTACACATTCACACGCAGCACGTGCTAATATAAACTGGGCTTCTTCGTACAAAATCAGAGAGCTTCAATCTTCAGGTGGGCCACAATCGTACAAAGCAAACTGACGGTAAAATTTCATCTAGCAATTTTTATGCTGTGGCCCACCTGAGGTGTGAAATGTCCTACACGCGTGTAGATGTTTACGGCTCTGCACGCGTGTGGAATTAGCAAGCCTCGAGCAGAGCATGCGTCGTTTTGCAAGGGATTACGGCATGCTCTGTTTTTCAATTTGGACAAGTGGGGATCGTAGTTATGTAATCCAAGCCGTTGATAAGTTGGCCCGTTTTTTATATTCCAAATACAAAAGGAATTCAAGATGGAAAGATCCAAGCCATTGAAACTTAAGTTTTGACTGATTTTGTATTTTCTTCTTAAAGTTTTATTTTGTGGGCAAATGTTGAAGGGTTAGGATTTTGTTCCCATCTGTGGAATTTTTATGAATAGGCCATACAAACTGGGCCAATCATACGTAGGGTTTAGATGAACCATGAAACCCCCACTAATAATAGAAACAGGAACGTACTGTAGCTATTGTCCATGAGGAAGCGCGATCATGGAATTCCACGTCGAGCAGATCAAAATATCTTTCCCGTACAAAGGAATGTACAGTGATGAAGTGATGGATACGGATTGCGTGGTGTGCCGACCTCCATGGTGTGTTGACGTCACCAAGTTCTGTGGGCTACAACACGATCTATGTGTTATATCAACACCGTTCATCCATTTGGCAAGATCATTTTAGAAATGGAGCCCAAAAATGAGGCTTATCCAATTATGAAACTGACCACACCACATAAACCAGTTGGGATTGAACATCTTGGGACCACAGAAGTTTTGGATTAATATAATATTTGTTTTCTTCCCTTCAACCACGTCTGTGTGACCTCATGAACAGTTTGGATGAGAGCTAAACATCATGGTCGGCCTTAGGAAGGTTTCAACGGTGAGAATCATTGTCCCCACTGCTTTCCGTGGTGTGGTCCGCTTAATCTTTAGATCTGTCTCATATTTTTTGTCTTATGATCTAAACGGATCTCGAAAAATGGATGGACAGTGTGGATATAACACATGCATCATGGTAGGCCCCACAGAACTAGGTGACGTCAACATAACCCGCAATCCACTGCCGAAGATGATTGCTTTGGTGGACCATCATGTGGGTACACCATCCAGTGGGACTGCGTTAGCCATCCGATCAGTGGCCTACAATAGAGATGATTTGGCACAGAAAGGGAGGAAACGATACACATCCATAATTGATGGTAATTCATGAGAAGGTCCCGTACCAACATCGTTGAAGTTGAAACAACACGCAACTCGCCGCAAGTGGGACCCACTGTGGTGTTTTTATAACATCCAATCCATCCAATAGGATTGTCCCATCATGAAAATTATACTTGCTAAAAATAAATCTGATCCAATCAAACTGGGGGCCACATGATAGATAACAATGAACATCCACACAAAGACCTTGAAATTCACATGGCGGTTCACTTGATGGTTTCCGATCATGTTTTTGTGGCATTCCATTTTCATTATGGGGCAACCACATTAGATTGGTTCCATACCATACATACACCGCAGTGGACCCCACAACTCAACAAGTTTCATTTACAACTAGTAGTGGGTGAGACCTCTTTCTGTAATTGTATAGTGAGAACTGTCGAATTTCTGATTTTCTTTCTGATAACGAGTCGACTCTGGCCCACCAGATCAAAGATCCTAATCACCATGCATGTTTATCACTTGTACTGTTGGATGACTCGCCGAACTTTTAAAAGCACGCGCCATAATAACATTTATCTGCCATTAACCAAGTGGCGTGGGTCCGAAATAGATAACCATTGTGTTTTTTTTTTCATTCTGTTACTATTACAAGATGCACGCTTGGTCGTAGTCCTATAACGTGTCATCTAATCCGAAGGGAAAACGTGTATAGTAATCCAGCCGTTGAATTGGTCGCCCACCACATGGGTAGGACATGATCCAATGGTCCAAACCTAACCATGTCGACTTTGAACCAACCGTCCATGATCGTCCTGTGATTTCGATATCCACCATATGACCAATTTATTATTCTTTTGTGTTGATGGCCCACCTACAGAACGGCCAAGAACACAAACAGTCCGATCACTGTGCACAACTGGCACTTGAAGACTACACACCATGGAACTCCTTGAAGTGTGAACCACATCACCTTTTCTTCAATTCCTTTCTCATATTAATTTGATGCAAGGTCGGAAAAATGCGTCATTGACTGTTGACTCAGGAATTATCAGATTAGCCTGGACCCGTTTGGAAAAAAAAAAAAAAAAAATCATGAAATTGGAAAATCCATAGAAATGCAATTGCAACTTCGAGGGATTTTCATAAGGGCGTGTTTGGTTTTACAAAAAATTATGATTTTTTTTATTAGCATGACGAATCAGTCTAATTTAGGTGCAAAATATCAAGAAATTTCATGATATTTGGTTCTACCAAACGCCCTCTAAGTGGATCTCTTCGAGGGATTCTGTTCTGGATATTCCAAAGAGGTTTCCCATTAGATTTTGACTTTCGAACGTTCGTAGGATGAGATGCCAACGATGTGAATTTCGTGTAACGTGGTTGTATTTGATACGGGGCTGCACCTTTGAATGGTATACCCACTCTTCAAATTCTGACCAAGTAGGGCCCATATTTTGACAATCCAGACCATTGGCTTGTTGTTTCCCTATCTGGATGGACTATTCGTCAAAAATCTCCCTGATGGAACAATGAAAACCATCCAATTAACCTACAGCAGAAGAGAAATACAACGATGATTCACATCCAACAGATTATTTTGTTTGCATGCTCCCTCAAAAAGTAGACACTCCATTGGTCTGGATTGCCGAACCATGGGCCCATTTTTCAGAACTAAAGAGGTGTCTATAACTTGCAAAGATCCGTCGCGTGCATTTTTACTGTTTCAGTTTCGTAGGGTTGTGATGGGTGATCTGCTGTGTTGCCCACTTGCAAAACAACAAAGCAATTGATGTCATGCAGACGCATTACTTACAACACAGCTATAAGTGGTGCGTGTGATTTAGTTCGAATCTAAAGGAATCCCGTGCAAATTGCTAATATCTAAGTTAGTAAACAAAAACTTGATCTCAGTATAATGCACTCATGTATTAGATCTGGACCGTTCATCTGACAGATCATTTAATGAATAGGCAATACACTATCCTAGCCTTTGATTGGAGGACAAACCCATTTGAAATTGACCACTTGATTGGACCAATTTCTAACCACCTGATTGAAATACTCGAAAGCTGTTGAGTTAGTACCTAGGATAATTGAATTTGTATGATTTGCAGGCTACTCTCCATCCATGGTGGAGCCTAAAGAATGAATGATCTGGATCGCATATATCACGCAACATACATCCCAGCCATGGATGTCCTCTCTAGCTAATTAGGACGACCAACAAGGCATTGAAGCAGACTATCTACTAACCGCTCATTTGGATAGTTTTACTCTTCTGCATACGGAGTGGATTAGGTGTTACCCATACCGTGGGACCCACCTTGATGATTTGTCATATACCCACACCGTCCGTCTGTTTTCACACCGTCCGTCTGTTTTCCAGCCCATTTTAGGGATTGGTCCAAAAAATTAAGTAGATCCAAATCTCTGGTGGACCACACCACAGGACATAGTGGTGATTGAACGCCCACCATAAAAAGCTTCCTGGGGCCCACTGTAAAATTTATTTTCCACCCAGCCCATTGATAAGTCCATCAAACCTGGATGGAAAGAAAATACAAAGATTGGCTTAATGCAAAATTTTAGCCTACAACAAGGTTTCAGTGGTTAATCACCACTGTTTTTAATGGTATAATCTACCTGAGATTTGGATCTCCTTAATGCTTAGGACAAGTTTCTAAAATAATATGAAAAAAAATGGATGGACAGTATGGATATGTAACATATTCATCAATTTGGGCCCCACACGGTAAGATTAACGCCTAATGGTTCCCCTTCTACATATACGGGAAGGAAATGCTGCAGTAGATATTTTGGCTGCATCTGCACCACGGGAGCGAATTAGGTGTTACCCCGGGAACAGCTTAGTGGGTGTTACCCGACCATGTGGCACACATAGATAGTATTTTGTATATCCACACCGTCCATCCGTTTCTCCAGCCCATTTGAGAGTGATATTCCAAAATTTATGAAAATCCAAGTCTCAAGTGGACCATTCCACTCGAAACAGTGCTGATTGAGTTACCACCATTAAAAATTCTAAAGAGCCCATAGTAAGATTTTGGTAATGTTTATTGGCAATCCAATCTCTTCATAATGTCACGAATGTCTGGATGAAGGGAAAATTTAAATATCAGCTTGATCTAAAAGTTTTGTGGCCCGCAAAATTCTTTTAATGATTATTCATCACTCTTTCTATTGTTATGGTCCACCTGAGATTTGGATCTTCTTGTAATTTTGGATCACGTCCTAAAATTAGGCTTAACAACAGATGAACAGCATGGATATACAAAAAATTCATCAAGGTAGGGCCCACACGGTAGGGGTAACACCTGCTAAGGTGTTGCCAGGGTAACACCTAATTCCCTCACCAGATCAATATGGACGCGGATTAGCTAATGAACCCGACAGTAGCTACTGAAGCGACGTCACTAAGTTCTGTGGGCCCCACCATGATAAATGTGTTGTATCCACACCGTCCATCTATTTGGAGAGATCATTTTAAGGTATGAACCAAATAATGAGGCTTATCTAAAGTTCAAGTGGACCCACCACAGAAAACAGCGGGGACAGTGATACCCACCGTTGAAACCTTCCTAGGTCCACCATGATGCTTATTTGAGATCCAACCTGTTTATAAGTTAACACAGACATGGAATAAGGGAAAAAACAAATATCAGGCTGATTGGAAACTTCTTCGGCCCAAACAAGTTTTTAACCCCACTTTCTTATGTGGTGGGTTCCACTTGAGCTTTGGATTTGGCTCATATCCTAAAATGATCTCTCCAACCTGTGTGGATACAATACATGCATCATGGTGGGCCCACAGAACGTGGTGCCGTCACTTCAGTAAGAGACTAGCTATTGTCGAGTTCAATAGCTAATACGCGTCCGATCAATGTGCTTGATTTCTCCAATTGTACGTTTTGGCCGGCTCCCGCAGCCGTCTTTAATTAAATAAATCTTTCCTTGTCATCGAAGAAGTACGGCTAAATGAGCCGTGCAGGATTTCATAATTTGATCCCATTTTTTTCTGATCTAAACCGTTGATCTAATAGGATTGGAAAAATACAAAGCATGACTAGGAAAATATCAATACGAATTCCAAACCCATAGATCAAAGGCCCACATAAATCTACGTGCAAAAGTGATACCAGAGGAAATTAATTACTAAAAGTAGAAGTATTTAATATAGGGGCAATCAGATAAACGGTGTAGATCATATCACAATGGCATCATATGTGCTGTATACTAATGAGATATTGTAATTCTCGAGATCCTGTAACAATGGTTTCCTAGCCCCTCAGATGTTGTAATTCTCGAGATATTTTTATTTAGGGAGCTGATTGCGTAAAAACATTATGTACCAAAATTTGGACGCGGATTGGCTAGCGACCCAACACCTGCCCCGGGGCTGGTGTCAAAGCTGTGAGGGCCCCACCATGATGTATATATGTGTTTTATCCACGCTGTCCATCCATTTTTCCACCTCATTTTAGTGCATGGGCCCAAAAATGAGGTGGAAAAATGGAGTTTTCAACGGTGAGAATTCAAAACTTTTGTGGCCTCCAAGAAGTTTTCAACGGTGAGAATTCAATTACCACTGTTTCCTGTGGTGTGGTCCACCTGAGATTTTGATCTGCCTCATTTTTGGGCCCATGCCCTGAAATGAGGTGGAAAAATGGATGGACAGCGTGGATAAACACATACATCATGGTGGGGCCCACAGAGCTTTGACATCAGCCCCGGGGCTGGTGTTGGGGTCACTGGCCAATCCGCGTCCCCAAATTTCATAGTACCGTACCATAAATATATGTACCAAAAATTATAGTACCGTACCCTCTTTCCAGGCGACGTACTTCTGTAGCAATGACTACCATCAAATCGGTGGGCCCACAATAAAAACCAGGCTTTTCAGAAATAAGGATGATCTGTTCGTTGGGGAGGGCCACACTTGAATGCATATTTATACCGTCAATTGTCCATTGATTCCAACGGTGTGACCCACATGATGAGTAGAAAGGTCCAAGTTGCATGTATTTACTCAGTTGCGATTTATCTGAAGAACGCACCTGCACCTCCTCGACAACCTGTACATTGCTGATTTCAGGCAACTCCTCTCAAGAATCGAATACAACACAGTATGCATGACAGCTATGAGTAGACTTGGAAATACTCATTTGCACGTATGGGGTGCGTGGTTCTCGTTGAATTTCTAGGTCGGAAGGGAATTTCCCGGCCGAAAGGCAACGAAATTTTAATCACATACCTAGATAAAAAGTCACGTATAATGTGAATGATGAGGATGAATCTTTATCTTCCACACCTCACATATTTGGAAAAATTGAAATGGGAGAAAGAATTTTCCATGTGAGTGTAAGTAAAGGGACTAAGTTCAACCCACAACAATTACTTCTCCTTCATGTCTCTCACCTGCTAGACCTAGGCGTTTCACCAGCAGGTCTCAGGTCCAAATGCTAAGGAGATGCACTAACCCACCAGTGGGTGGGTGCATCATGTATCTAACCATGTGAGTGTGTTGCGCAAGTAACAGGGTGGGTATATGTTACATGACTAACAAAAAGAAGAAGAAAAAAAATACTTCTTCTTGAGAGTGTCCAAGCTATGAAAGTTAATGTCTCTCTAAAACATTTTGTATAGGAGTATAGTCCAAGTGCACCATCCCCTACATATATAAATCATTCCGTGTTGGAGTATTTCTCTGGAAGACTAATGTGAGTCATAATCTACTAGCCATGTGGTTAAAACAAGGCTGTCTTCAATTATAGATCATAATGACCATGAATCCCACGGTGAGAACTTGAGATACCTTACTATTTTAATACAATTTTGAATTTAGATGGATATGTGTTAGTTTAGGAGTGAATCTTCCTATAGTCCTTTAGATTTGGTTAACCAAGGAGAGTTGTAATTCATAGATCTCAATGCTTTGTTTGAACCATAATTATCATAGGTATATGTAGGACACATGTGGACACTCTATGATGAGATGTGTGGTCATCATGTCATGGCCCGAAATTCGTAACCCGAGTATAACGACCCAAAGCCCGAATTTCAGGGTGTGAATATAAAATTCGAGCATAGATTCCTTGAGATTCCATTCTACACATCGCATATCTAAAATAAATCCCAAATATAATTTTTTTTGCACTAATGTCTTATTACATTGAATTTTATAAAATTAAAACAAATCGATTACATTCGACGCTCGTGTGAGATGTGACCCTCTAAGTACTTTGCTCCGTCTATGTCTTTTTCTTCCTGTGAACCTACAAGAACTGTGGTGATTTTGGTGAGCTAAAAGCCCAGTGAGGTCATTTCCATCACAGGTAATATTTCAGTTAATAAGAGATAGGATGTGAATCATCAATGGATAGAATTGTGTGAAATATACGAGGATTATGTTATGATTGATATACTTTATGATTTATTATCAATAGAACATGATTATCATGATGTTATGTATGTCATGATACGTGTGAGAGCAATAAACGTCTAGGAACTCGCTGCCACTGAACATTAGGAACCTGTCACAAATCAACCATGCTCACCTAACCGGTACAGCGAGGCGGTAAATCAACCATGCATGCCGGTGGGCAAATCAACCATGCACCACTGATCCAACCGAGCAAATCAACCATGCTCAATAAGTGAAACGACCAGAACTCAGGTGCCACTGAACATTAGGAACCTGTCGCAAATCAACCATGCTCACCTAACCGGTATAGCAAGGCGGCAAATCAACCATGCATGCCAGGAGTCAAATCAGCCATGCTTTTGTTCTGTCGTTGTGTATAAAAGATGTATATGAATGTCATGAATTACAGAGACATATCTTCAAGCATACAATGCATGTCAAGCTCAATTCCAATCACACCATGGATGCATTTACTTTATTTAAAAAGTTTCTATCCCTAAGTTATTATCAGTAAGGAAACGTAGGGACAATATTACGTAGAATTTTGTTAATACCTCAATTACCTAGGGTCGTACCTTGTTTAACATCATAAGTGCGTAACCTAATTCAAGTGTATGTTAATATCGAACTTTACGTAACGAGGAAGAAAGTTAAGAAAAGAAATTACCAAGTGTTGTAGATAAATTTGGCTATGAGCAGATGATGCTCAAGAGAAATCGCAGTCGCATCCCGAATGCGAGCAGCTCGGCTCGTGCTTGACGAAAGGGGTCGCATTTCAGAGATACAAGCAGCTCGGCTCGTGGTCGTTGAAGGGGTTGCATTCCGAATATGTGAGCAGCTCGGCTCGTGCTCGTTGAAAGGGGTCACATCCCGAACATGTGAGCAGCTCGGCTCGTGGTCGTTGAAAGGGGTCGCATCCCGAACATGTGAGCAGCTCGGCTCATGGTCGTTGAAAGGGGTCGCATCTCAACATGTGAGCAGCTCCCGAATATGAGCACTCCCGAATGTGACCACTCCCGAATATGACCACTCCCGAATGTGACCACTCCCGAATATGACCACTCCCGAATGTGACCACTCCCGAATATGACCACTCCCGTCATGAGCACTCCCGAATATGAGCACTCCAGAATGTGACCACTCCCGAATATGACCACTCCCGTCATGAGCACTCCCGACATATGAGCAGCTCCCATCATGTGAGCAGACTTGGTCTCTGGTCTCTGGTCTCAACATGCGAGCACTCAACCTGGTCTCTGGTCTCAACATGCGAGCACTCAACCTGGTCTCTGGTCTCTGATCTCAACCTGGTCTCTGGCAAGGACGTCCCTCAGCTTGGCAAGAGGCCTGGCCTCATCTGCCTTGGTTTATCCCTCTTGATAAGATAAGGATAAAGCTTATCTCACTAATCCAAATAAGATAAGGATAAAGCTTATCTCACTGATCCAAATAAGATAAGGATAAAGCTTATCCCACTGATCCGGATAAGATAATGATTATCCCAACAAGATCCAATTAAATCTCTCCAATAATTATCTATAAAGAGGCATCCGCACTCTCTCCAGGTATGGAATCGACCACTAGAAAAACTTCAAGAATCTTTCCTTTCAGTATCCGTACTGAATTTGCCATCGGAGGGTCGTAAGCCGGGCCAACCGGCGGCGGTCCTAACCTTTCTTGGTGATTACAGGTTCCCAATCTACACCATTCATCTTTGAGTGAAGATCAGACGACGAAGAATCAAAGTTGGTCCCTGACCAACATCTGTTAGCCAATTTTTTGCGATAACACCAAGAAATTAAATTTTGCAAGAAGAATATTTAGAATGTAAAACAAAATGGATACTTTACCTAGGATCCTTTCTATGTATGATAAGAAAGTGAAATCCTAACTCAAATCAGGAAAAAGGGTTGGGAAATAGACCTATACCTAAGAACCATAGCAAAGGAAGATAGAACTTGAACAAGGAGAATAACACACATATGGAAAAGGAAATCAACTAGGAATTCTGAGATGAATCACTCACATATGGTAGGCTCTATGCTCCAATCGGGTCGGAGTCGGCTCACTGAGTCGACTCAGTTGGCAATCTTCTTTTCTTTCTTCTTTCTTTCTACCTTCCTTCTTCTTTCTTCTTTCTTTCTTTCTTCTTCTCCCTTGCTGGAGAATCCTTCTAGCAATGGGGACTGGCAGCAGTGGGTGGATACCCCTCTGCTTTAGAGACCCACGGCTGCCCTCTCTCTCTCTCTCTCTCGGCCCTCTCTCTCTCTCTCTCTCTCTCTCTCTCTAACAGCTCTCTTCTCCACTCTCTCTCTCTCTCTCTCTCTCTCCTCTCTCCCCAACAGCTCTCTTCTCCACTCTCTCTCTCTCTCTCTAACAGTTCTCCCTCTCTCTTTCCCTCTCATTGTTTCTGTTAAAGAAACGAAGCAGAGAGCCGGCTTTTTATAGCCAACTTCACACGCCCGCAAGGACTGTTGGATGTTTCCGAATCCAACTTGGATTCGGATTTCATTCTTTGAGTCTCCGTGGATCGTTGAAATGATAAGTGGGGTCCACACGACCCTAACGAAACAATTTCCAAGCTACCATGCACAGCAATGGCCAGGATCTTGGCTTCTTTGGATTTGGACGATGAATTCAAAAAGAACGGATAAACGACCGATGAGGGAGATTTTCAAGGGGACACCATGCGTGAGGGAAAGGAAAAGAATGGATGGTTTGGATGATGAATGTGGGGCCCACAGAAGGACGGTGTGGAGGTTGCAGTCGGACAGCGTTCGCACGTCCGCACGCTGTTACAGCGGCGAACGAAGAAGAAGAAGTCGTGCTTCTTCATACGCGGTCAACACTGTTGACCGGACGCGTGAATGGATGGTTTGGATGATGAATGTGGGGTCCACAGATGGACGGTGTGGGAGACCCAACCGAAACAGCGCTGCTTACTGTTGCAGCGGACGAAGAAGAAGACGGGGTTCCGTCTCTGTAATACGCGGTCAACGCGGTTTGACCGCGTGGCCGGCCATGTGCACTGCACATGCGGTCCCACCCTGATACATGCAAGAAATCCAATCCGACCATTAGCTAGGCCACTTAGTTTTAAGGCATGACACAAAAAATGAAGCAGATCCGAGTTTAGATGGCCCACTTATGGCCCGTTTTTTATTAGGACATTTGTAGAGTGATCGGAGGGTTGAAATTCCATTTGTACGGTTAGATCGTGTCCTAAAACTCATATATAAAGTTTTGTACCAGAATGATCGCCAGAAATCATGATACTTGAAAATGGCTACATAACTTAAGTCTAACTAACGGCATTTTCGTGATTTTTGTGAGATTTGACACTTTTACGCTATTTTAGGGTTCATGTTGAGCAACTTTAATAAAGGAACCATATGGTAACTTCCTATGGATGATTTATTATTAATTTATCAATATTTCAAGTTATTTAATTTACTAAATAATTAACTAATCTATAATTAAATTATTCTAAAATCCTAGGGTGTTACAAACACACCCGAGCAGGTTCATAGGGCAAAAAAATCACTGGTTTAAGCATATGCCTTGTGACGGACACGATATATGGGTCATATTTATGGACAGACATGTGTACAGGGTGATGCACGGGGGGTTTACATTGATCGCATAATTCGAAATCGGAGTGGACGGTTAGATCTTCCGGTTTAGCAACGATAGATCATTCTAACGGTCAGTTTATTGATTTAGCTAAATATACTGAGTTTTTGAAGGCCTTAAAAAATGTTAGAATGCGTATAAAAGTATATACGTGTGTGTATGCGTGTGAACAACACGGCCCATAATTTAAAATTTTCACGTGTGAACATGCACTCGTCTACTTACTCGTGCGCCCAAATTTTCGGGGTATTACACATCATATGCGAGGAAACCAACTTAGGTTATGATGGACAGTCTATATTAGCTATCAAGAGTCAGTTTGATATCAGTGCACCTTTACCATAAACCCAAGTAAGAGTAGGAGTTTGCCATGGATATAGAAACTACTCTAGGAGCTCCGACCACTTACATTGTTAGATCGGGATCATGTCATTGGTGTGGGACCCATTAGCTTAGATTGAGAATGATTAAGATAATCAGGACTTGACGTTTTCATGAAAGGTGATTAATCCTTAAAACTGAAGGCGTGAAAGAGTTATAATTTTAACCAGCTAACGTTAACTCTTCCTACAAAACTACAACATAGGCATAAAAAATGAATGTAGCCGAATACTTCCATGAAGAGCTATTAATTCTTATTATTAATTCTTACACGAATCAATAAAAGATTTATTAAGTTTTGTCTAGAGACATGTACATAGTTAAATCTAACTAGATTAAAGACTCATCAAGTCATTTTTTTACTAAGTCCTGTATTTGAAATGTTTTAATTGTCTTTTCAATTGAAGTTTTGTTTTAACTATTAAAATCATTTTAATCACACTTAACGATGATCTAATGGCTTGGATTTGATGATACACAGTAATAGAATTAGATAATGAATATATGAATGGATGAAGCGAATCGACGAACTTCCTTTACAATACGTTGTACCGAGGTTTGTAAGATAGTAGAGCACCATGCTAAGTGCTCGTTAAATACTAAACCCTCTCCTTACTCAATAAAGAGAATTGTAAAATGTTCCAGACATCCCCCCTTAGACATTTGTGAGAGGAGAGGAGAGAAGAGACAGAGAATGTGGAGTCCATCTCATTTTCACACAGACGTTATGTGTAGTCCACTTTTGTAGACAGAACATGTTAACCTCGATGCTTATTAGAGGATTGTGAGTGCTAACCTTCACACATACTAAAGGATCTGATGAGAGCTATTTCAACTCTCAATATGGGGATGGATCAAGGAGAAACCTTTTTAATTGGAGGAACGACATTAACACTATTTTCAACATCACGCACTAGTACGATCTAATTCATTCTCAGTAGAAATTTGATATAATTGTATTCGAGTAGCCCTGAAGAAAATTATGTATTTGATTAGTAAAAATATATTTGACTCCGTTGCCCACTCCACCAAAACCCATCAATCACACTTATTATGGGCCCACCGATATGCTTAATCCAAATAATCTAATGATCATATCCGATCATATGGGCTCACCTAATAGAAGTCTTACAATTCATTGCCCTAAAAATTTAGCCCTTCTATTTATCATGTGGGCCATGCATAGACAAACGACTTGATGGACAAATGCAAGATGACAAGCCTACAAAGATCAACGTGGATGTGATGATGTATTGCTCACCAGATAAGTGGGCGTTTCTGATTCTTAGTGCAGGAGACAAGCACTGATCATCAGACCATAGTGATTTTTTTAGCTATAAGCAATCGACAGTGGACCCCTTATCAAACGGTCACTAGTGATCTTAGGTGGTGGGTGGGTCCAAGAAATGGCACCGGAAAAGCGAAGAAGAGTTCGTGTACGACCATGGCTAAGAAATTCCCAATATGTTCCAGATAAATCCGTAATATATCGTGGCAGAAACGGGGGCCCACCGAGCCGTCTGAGGAGAAAGGAATCCAACCGACGGGCGAGTGGGGCACACACTCAGCGCTTTTAAAGCGTGCTAGACATTGGCGTTTCCAGCTGGTTCGGCGGGCGCTGCAGCTGCGCTGAACGTGTAAGTCCTTTCTCTTCTAAGGTATTATTTCACAACGGAGAAGAGTACGGACTTCTGGTGCTTATTCACACTGTGAGTGTACACGTGTAACACATGAATCTCCATCCAAACCACTGACTGAACGAGTCATAGGACCAAAATCAAACAGACTAACGGTCCTGATCTCTTCTTCGTAGAAAACTGTTTGTTGAAATTGGAACATCTTTCACTATATTTGTCCATTTAATTTGAAAATAATCGGACAGTTAGCTGATCCATTCAGTCTTAGTTTTTGGTTGAGGCCCATCTACGGTAGCATCCAAAAAACGAACGGTCTAGATTGATTTATACATACACTAACAGTCGGATCTCTGTCTGTGTACAAGGGCGTTGATGGCAATACACTACCAGAAGATCAATGTTTTGCTCTCTCTCCCCTTTATTTCGGTGGGCCGTGGCCCATTAACACAACGCGTCTGATGATACGGCGACAGGTGAGGGGGTTTGATGGCACCTCGAAGAATTAAAACTAATTAAAAAATTATTAAAACAAAGAAAGGATTAAAAAGAGAAGTGAATTAATGAGGAAATTAAATTCCCGGAATTAGTAAAGTGAGATTTTGGATCTGCGTTATATGATACTCAGCTGCGTATGACGCTTGATATACAAGCACTAAATAATTGTACACGTGGCATATATTAACTAAGAAAAGCCGACTAGATTGTGCAGACTAATGTTGATAAGTCACAGTCAATCCAAACCTCTGATTGTTGGACACTTGTTCACGACCGTTGGATATTTTCACTTTTAGCCGTCCAATAAATGTCCATCAATCCAATGGTTAAATTATTCAAATAAGCTTAATTTTTGGTTCATGATACATCTACACAGGATGAAATAATTTGGACAGTTTAATTTGATTACTTTAGGAAATTTTTGCAATTTATAAGTGCCTGCGTATCATCCATCACACTCTAGCAGAGTATCAAAACTTTTCTCTTTAAAAAAGAGAACGCCAAAGAAGCCAAGGCAGGGATGGATATAAGCAATTAGAAGGATTGCCGGGCCGTTATCTTGCCGTTGCCGTTTAAACGGCGTATTTCTCCTATATAAGCCCACTCCGCTCCGGTTTTCCTCCCACTGTCCACGTCGTTTTCTCCCGATCTTGAATTTGCCCAACCAAACGGTAGCAGAAGAGAAGGAAGGAGGAGTTTTCAGAGGTAGCTGCTGCTTCCTACTCTCTCTCTCTCTCTCTCTCTGCCGAACTTCTTTCCGAACTCGAAAGTCGCTTTGCGGGTTCGGACCGGTTTCAACGCTGCTGCAGTTGGGAGCGCATTTACTACTTTCTCGGCCGATTCGATTGGCTGCGATCTGCAGTTATATCGGCAATTAAAGCGCCTGCAAATCTCGGAATGGAGGATTCTTCTGCTTCTTCTTCAAGCGCTGCTTTGCTGTCTGCATGCTGCTGACATTCGTTGATCGCTAGCTTTCATTGCCGCTTTTCCTCTTCTCTAAAATCAGCAAAAAGACAAGAAGAAAGAGAGAAATCTCAAATCGAGCTATCAACGGTAAGAGCATTCCTCCGTCAGATCGAGAAAAACCGCAGTCCGTTTAGTAGGAAAGAGCCAGACACGTTGAAATCGCTTCTCCCTTTTTCCGCTTTTCCGTCTTCTCTCGGGAGCGTTTGGATCTGAGTTTTCGCTTTCGTTTTCCGGGATTTTTATTTTTCTCGCTTTTGTCTGTTTTCCTGTTCGTTTTATGTTTCAGATCTGGACGGATCTTGACGTTCGGGAGGAGCTCGCAAACGCCGTTAGAGACAACGGGAGGATGTTGCCGCAGAAGCAAGCGGAGGAAGCGATCGTCTCGAGCTATAACGAGACGGAGCATGACGGAAAGGAGGAAGATAAGGAAGCGTCATCGATCCTGAGCGTGAAAAGCTTTCTGTGGCATGGAGGCTCCGTTTACGACGCCTGGTTCAGCTGCGCTTCAAATCAGGTAAAAACAAAAAAGTGTACTATTTCAATTCCAAAATTGAAAATAGGTGTCTTAAAAAATCAAACAGAATGATATGGATATCGATTTTCCGTCTTTATTCTCCTCCATTTCTGATTTTTTTTCCTCGAATTTTGTTTTCTGCAGGTGGCACAGGTTCTTTTAACGCTGCCGTACTCCTTCTCTCAGCTGGGAATGCTTTCTGGAATCTTGCTACAGCTGTTCTACGGAATCATGGGGAGCTGGACAGCGTATTTAATCAGCGTACTCTACGTAGAGTACAGAGCCCGAAAGGAGAAAGAAAACGTTAGCTTCAAGAACCATGTCATTCAGGTACCTAATACTCCCATTCTCTTTCGGAATCCAGAGCTTCGTTCTATTTTACGAAAATGCCCTTGGGTCTTTGATTTCAGTGGTTTGAAGTGCTGGATGGCCTCTTGGGACCTTACTGGAAAGCCGTCGGCCTCGCTTTCAACTGCACTTTTCTTCTCTTTGGGTCTGTCATTCAGCTCATTGCTTGTGCGAGGTATGTTGACTAAAATTGAAAAAAGAAAAAAATCTTTCAACGATTTTATTTTGAAGAAATTTTGATTTCGGCGTTTGGGGAGCAGCAATATATACTACATAAACGACCGTTTGGACAAACGGACATGGACATATATCTTTGGAGCTTGCTGCGCGACTACGGTTTTCATACCATCCTTCCACAACTACCGTATCTGGTCTTTTCTGGGTCTTGGGATGACGACGTATACGGCCTGGTATATGACAATCGCAGCTCTAGTACATGGCCAGGTATATTACATTAATGATTAATAATAAAATAATTTAAATAAGCATAACCTCTTTCCTTGTTTGATATGTAGGCAGTTCGAATCTTTCGCCTTTTTTTTTTTTTTTTTTTTTCAGTTAGTTTTGGGTGAGTTGCGGTTTGTGATGATCGGAACCGTCCATTCTATTCGACTGTTGAATCGTGGCCAATCAATGAACGGTTACTATCGTCTAACCACGTGTACTGGATTGAAGGGAATATGTTATGGGGCAGGAATATGCGATCCCCTCTTTTCGTAGTGCACTTGGCTGGTACATGTCAGTCGGGATCGTCCATCTAGAGGGACCTATCTGGATGGCCCATGGCTCAAAAATCACACCTATTGGATGGTCCATGGCTCCAAAACCTCACCTATTGGATGGCCCTAGCTATCACTTCTATGCAATTTTCAGCTCTGAATGTCTTTGAAATCCGGTGATCGGATGGCTAGGATCATCCATTCCATTTGTTTCTTTGAACCATTTGAAATCCACAGTAAAGGATACAAAGGGGGACCAATTGAATCCGTAACGTGCCACATGTCCTGCAAAGAGATGGGTATGTGTAGTTGTGGTCCCTACGGTTTCATTTCCTTTCTTTTGAGCTGTAACTGAAGCTGGGAATGGGCAGCCGTTTCTCTCTCTTTATTGGCAGTTATTCGAAACCGTTGGGCTGCTTATGACGCTTGATAAGCAGCGTATAGCAATCGTACACGTATAATATATTAACTCAAATTAAACCGACTAAATTGTGGAACTTTTACCGTCGCAAAAATCATATTGCTGAAGAATCCTAACCTCTGATTTTTGGACACTTGTTTTTTTATATGAAACTACTGGATATCTTTATTTTTAACCGTCCAATAAATATAGAGGAATCTACTAATTAAATAAACAGATAAGAGTGATATTTTGTTTATGATACATCTCAGCTGATACCCATAATTTCAACGGTTTAGTTTGAATAATAGCCACTTATTCATGTTCCTGGTAATTTATTACTGCCTGAGTATCATCGACCACACTCTGCAAGAGTATCAAAGTATTTCCCTCTCGCTTTATTTCGTCAGTTTTACTGAGTGAAGTCTCTTCTTCTCTTTGCTGCTGCCGGTTCGGTGCTTGGATTGGATTGGGTGGGAGACGGGTACAATAGGCGGAAGGCGTTTCTCATTCGGCTCCTTCAAAGCTGGTGTTGTATTTCACAGGCGCCACCAATATCCTTTACACTTTCGGCGGACACGCTGTCACCGTGTAAGTAGTCTTAACAAAAAATACTGTGCCTTTTACTTCGTTTACACCGCTTCTGTGCTCTGCAGCTTTTGCTCCCCATGTGGGTGGTTAAAATGATAACCAGGAAAAGGGTTTCCTTCTTCTGTAATGACGAAACTGCCCTTGTCATCTAAGCAAACCACACCAACATACACACGACTCAACCGTTCTGGACTCGGTTGGGTTGGTTTGATTTCTCTGTTTCTCAACAAAAGAAATCCCTAGTATTAAGGGTACCCATTTTTATCTCCAGGAGTTATTTAATACTGTGGCAGATACGACCCTTGAAATGCAGGGAATTATAAATTGTGGACGAAAAAAATGGTTTAAAAATCCAGTGCATGTGCCTTTCATATCATCCCATTTCAGCCTGTATTGTACTGTTTCAGGCCAATATGGGTGATACAGTCGTATTGTTCATGGATGGTACCCGTTCCAGAAGATAATAACCTTGGATGAAACTCATAAAATTGTGGAATCTACAGTCACTCAGTCACAGTCCAAAAAACATTTTGGTCAAGCAATTCTAGCGCCTGATGGATGGACAATTGTTTGCTAAGTGTACCGTGTACCCCTCGAATATACATTTTTTTATTTTTAAACATCCAATAAATGACCACCAATCCATTAGTCAAACAAGCAATAAATGAACAGCCAATAATTTAGCCTGTTCAATTTGAATTACTTCAGGATGGCCTGCTAGCCCAGCTGGTAGATGCCGCTAGTCTCGGGTTCAAAACCCACTAACCCCACCAGTGGGTGGGAGCATCGTGTGACTGTGACTGACCAGGTGGGTGCATTGTGCATCTAACAGAGTGTGCATTGCATGACTATATATATATATATATATATATATATATATATATATATATATTGAATTACTTGTACCTCAGTTTCATGCAATTTATAACTACCTGACAAGTGCCTGAGTGTCATCGATCGCACTCTAAAAGAGCATGGAAGTTCTTTTCTCATGCTGTCATTGCCTGCACACTTAGGGGGCGTTCAGATAGTAAGTTATCTTATATGAGCTACAAATGCCTCACTTAGTTTTTACTTATTCAATTGATAAACAATATCGGTTAAATAATTTCTTAAGTTATGTCCTTGATGAAAATGAAGGAAATAAGTTCCTTTTGGAAGTTAAAAGTAATAAAAAAAAAACAACTAATAAGATATAAGTTACTTTTTATAAAAAGCTGCTTATTTAATTTTAATAACAAAACTAACTTATTTATAATAAAAAAAAAAACTAACTTATTAACTTACATTAGTTAAAAAAGCTACTTATTTGTTAGTATCTAAACCGGACCTTAATAATTAGTGACTAAACTCGTCCGAGTCAAGGTTCTCAGCGGACAAGTCCGTTGAGTCATGAGTGTTGACTTTACCAACAGAAGCCTAAGCTAGCGCGCTCTTCGGTTTTAGCACTTCAGTTGTGTTTAGTCCGCGAATCCTGAGGTGGCCTTTCTGTCGGCCCTGATATCGGTCCTGCCTCCCTAAGCAACCATATTAACTGTACGCGGTTGCCCGTTTCCCATTGGGTAAAATACAGGTAGTCGTCGGACCACCGAAGTGAATACCTAGTCGGACGCTGGGCCCCGTAGATCAGTGTAAGACCCACTTCAGGATGTAGGGCGGATCATACAAAGCTCATGAACGGTGGACATAAAGGTAAACCGTTGATTCTTTTAAAATTTTGTCTGTCCAAGGTATACATCAACGGTTCAGATCATCTATACACGCGGCCCAACTTACTGACCACGAACTGACTTTAATATTCCCCAACTCGCGGCCATCTTTAACTATTTTCTTTCCCGATAAGTTCTTCTACCCTTCTAAAAACTTATCAAGGGTATTATCGTCTTAATAAAGAGTGTATCAACTCCTGGTGACTTCCACGTCTTTGCTCTACCCAGTCCCTACCAGTACGGCTTTTGTGAAAAATCTTGGTCATTCATCTGTTGGGTTCCACAATAGAGTGAGGCCCACCTGATGAGCGGCCCAGATCGATAACATTGTGTAAGGTAGTGAATTCGGACGGCTACTTTAGCTCGGGAGGCTGGCCATTGCAGCCATCCATCCCATTACAAATAAGTAAAAGGTGCAAATGATATGATGTACCGTTGTTGTATTATCTGTTGCAGGGAGATAATGCATGCGATGTGGAAACCCCAGAAGTTCAAGTACATATACCTGTTGGCGACACTGTACGTCTTCACCCTAACATTGCCGTCAGCCTCTGCCGTCTACTGGGCCTTCGGTGACCAGCTCCTCAACCACTCCAACGCCTTCTCGCTCCTTCCCAAGAACGGATGGCGTGATGCTGCCGTTGTCCTTATGCTAATCCACCAGGTCCGTCTCAGGAATACTACAGTGATACTGTCCAGAATTCACTCACCGTCAATGCGGTATACATGAACATCATTTCAAACCGTCCAAATGATGGGCCCAACTTGGGATGGGGTGCACAAATCTGTCACCAACAGGCGCCTGTACTGGTTCAGCGCCTATTCAGCTAAAAACAAAAAAAATGCCCCCATAGCCCAGGGTTCAAATTCAATAAGTACATGATCAATAAGCAGACTGCTAGTGACGGCCAATAACATCCACTCCGTCCACCAGGTATGAACACTTATTTGAACCATACGTGCAAATTCAGGCCGATGGTGAATTCTAATGGGCTGCCCGGATGGGAACAATGTAAAATTGATCCTAAAATCTCTAAGTTCACACAGTATGGCCGGCCTGAGTTTTCGCATCTGCACTCCATCCTAGTGAGTAAAACCTGATTAATGGGTTTGCTCAAGGATACACATCATTGTGACCCCACAATCGAACCTATGGTTGGCGTCCCATTTGCATTGTTCCCTGTGGTATGGCCCACCTGAGTTGTGGATCTAGATGATTTTTTTTGTCCCGGGCATAGAATCAACGATAGAACCTTATGGAGGGAGTGGATGTTACCTATGCGGCCGTAAAGAGCAAGAGTGTTTTATTGCAACTGTGTAAGGTAGAGGATTTTGTTCTGCTAGTGGCGGGGCCTATCATTTCGACGTTTGGATTGATCTACTTCCATTCCACTTGTATGGTTTTACCATGGGTGTTTTGGACCCACTATAGATGGGGCATAGACCCCAAATCAGATTGATTAGAAGATTATGGTCTTTGTTTAATGGTCAAATTTATGTCGAAGTTAGACCGTTGACTGGTTCTTGCAGCTTGGCCGCCCACAAGTTGTCTACTGAGCGGCCAGTTAACAGCATAAGTTCAATGTAACCTTTGGGCCATTACGGATCTACAGCCGGGCCCACCATTTGGACAGCATAACCTGAAGTGCATTTATGTAATTTGTACTGTTTGAATGCGTATGCACATGGGAAGGTCTTTTTTATCTTTAACAAATCCACAAGGAAAATGACTTATTTTATCCTCTCTTTTTTTTTTTCTTTTTTTTTAATAACTCTGTGACCATAACGTGCAGTTCATTACGTTCGGATTCGCATGCACGCCGTTGTATTTCGTGTGGGAGAAGGTGATTGGGATGCATGACACGAAGAGCATCTGCCTGCGTGCAATTGCCCGGCTGCCCGTGGTCATACCGATATGGTTCTTGGCCATCATCTTCCCCTTCTTTGGTCCCATCAACTCCGCCGTCGGTGCACTTCTCGTTAGCTTCACCGTCTACATAATCCCATCACTGGCCCATATGCTTACCTACAGGAAGGCCTCTGCTCGACAGGTAACGCCCAACCCCTCCTGCCTATGCTTCTCTTGTTTAAATGACCAAAATGCCCCTATTCTTTTTCCGTTTTCCATAGATTGTCATGGTTCACTCTAGTGACTCAAACTCAAGCTCAGTCGACTGATTCTAGATTGAGTCCCCACTGACGAGCAGGTTTCCTAGTGAATCAGCCTCAAAATCTCATCTAGTTGAGTTGACTTGGCCGACTTTTGTGTCCAGTGACCTAGCCTTAAGACCATTTTTCCAGCTAAGAACTACAGGATTCTGACAATGACAACCTGGAGTCGGTAAATGCACGGTCCTTATCCTATCACCGAAAACAGGAAAAAGTCAGCTACTAGACAGTGTCCATCCACTGAACTTTCTGAACCCACGCACGGCACGTCTCATACTTATACCAGATGGTTAGGATCATCTGTTCGGTGTAAATTTAGGCTATCCTCCTTTCAAAGCGCCAGCGTATCATCCACCACAATCTACAAGAGTATCGAAGTTTTTCTCGGCAGGCAGCACTAAAATTTCTAGAACCATATGGACTAAAATGCCCTTTCAATTGGCATCATTTTGGACTTTTTACTTCAGGAAAGAAAGGGTATTCCTGTCCTGTGCTTTTGTCTCTAGAGGCTCTTGACTTCTGTGGATGGCATTTTCTGTAACCGAAAGCTCGCGGCCAACTATGATATCTGAAAAATCTACTCGGTCCATCAGTTTCTCCAGCTCATATTAAGACGGCATCCCAAACATGAGTCAGATCCAAGACACGTGTGGACCACATCACAAGAAAAAGTGGGAAATGAATGGTCCCCGTGGAAACTTCTTGGGGCCCACAGAAGTTTTGGATTAGGCTGTTCTCCATCCTGGCAAGGATCATCTTATGAATGGTCTGGATGGTATATAAACATCAAGGTGAGCCCTGGTAAGGTTTCAATGCTGGGCATTTCCATCCCCACTGTTTCCTATTGTGTGGCCTAGTTGAGACTAGTATCTGCCTCCTTTTTGGGTTCCCATCCTAACATGAGACGGCAAAACTGATGGATGGAGTGGATTTCACATGGACATTGCAGTGTCCCCACTGAGCTTTGGGTCACATGGAACTCCCTGTTGCAAACGAGGAAACTCGCGCCCTTCTTACCCTATTGACTAAGGATTATTTCGTCAACGGGCAGGTAGGCTTGCCAGTAGAAAACGAACCTGAATTTGGAGCTGGATATGCAATTTCCAACGACTTTGAGACGCCACCTAACGTTGGACTTACTGCCCTGAAGAAACCGATCCGTTGAAAAATCGCTTTTAAATTCATTTCGTACCAAAATCGTTTTTGGTCTACTCCGTTTCTCTACCCCATCACGTACTGTCCAATCGTGTTCTGGATATTGAAAACTTCTGATTGGAATAGAATCCTCGCGTGAAACGCCCAAGATCTGTGGTGGGCCCTACAGCTTGGTTCTTTTAGGCCCTGCTTTGTAGAACAATGCAGCGTCTGTGAATGATCCAGGGTTGAATCCCGGTAGTGTTACCTTTCAAAAAAAAAAATACAGGTGAAGGTTTGGAACAATGGGACGGCTCCAATACATCTATTTCTTTCTCACATTGTAGCCGATGTGATGAGTGAACCGGCCTGAATTTTTTGTCAAGAGCATGTACACCACATGATGGACAGCCTAAATCTTGGGCAGCACAACACGCACATGGGATCATATGATATATTCATGGGATCTGTGTAGTGTATTGCTATCCTTACAGGACCCGTTGTGGATAGTGTATGATATTTTTCGTCCGGGTCATTTATTTCGACTGCGACTTCCACGTTCGGCCCAAAAACATTTCCTCTCATCTTTCTGTTGTAATTATCCTTTGCCAAGTGTATGTCACAATCAGTGGTCCTATAACAAAGCCACGTGACATGCATGTGACACAAAAAGGAGGTGTGTAGGGTACCCTTCATTAAAGGCAGGGATTGGAAATATTTGCAGAGGTTGGGATGTTTCTTTCAGTTTGTTACGTGCTTTAAATAGTCGTGGACAGTAATGTCTGGAAAGAAAAAGGCCTGAAAACTCCAGACTCTAGTTAGTCTTAGCTGATTCCAAACTCAGATTGGGTGGGTGGTTGAATTCTTCAGTAACTCAGATTGGGTGACTATTGAGCTGAGTTCACTCACTGACTTTTTGGGCTCTCTGAGTTGTAACCCTGGTATCGATCCCAATTCAGTTATGTGGTGGTAATGGTCATAACTGTTATTTGTTGTGGGGACATAACAGAGAAAATGAGCTGTAACTGCCTGTAATGGCCTGTTGGTCTAGAAGTTTTTTTTTTTTTTTTTTGGAGGAGGAGCTAATCTTAATGGTAACTGCGGTAGCATAGAACACCTTGGTTGTAACACGTTTTATTCATGTATTGCAGAATGCGGCGGAGAAACCTCCTTTCTTCCTACCGAGCTGGACGGCAATGTATGTTCTGAATGTATTTGTGGTCGTTTGGGTATTGGTTGTTGGATTTGGCTTCGGTGGGTGGGCCAGCATGACCAACTTCGTGAAGCAAGTAGACACGTTCGGACTCTTCGCCAAGTGCTACCAATGCAAGCCTCCAACCCCACCAACTCAACATCACTAACTCAGCATTCGTCCAACTGAGTCGAACTGAGTTAAATAACCCAACCATACACAAATCAAATGCCCATCTCTTTCTCACCCCTTGTATTATATACAATAGGACGTGGCTGGCACTGCCCCACTTGATGGGCCAGTGAGGATCGTTCGGTGATGATTCCTTTTGCCATTAAAGCATATGGTGGTTATATGTGGTGATTTCATTTTCCTTCCTTTTTTCAGTACAAGCGTTTGTTGTTATTATAGCGTTTCGATCATGTTTCCAAGTCTTAGAAAATAGGAAAGGTAAGGTGGTTGGCATTGTAGGGCCACATGGCAGTCGTCCAATGGGTCCAACGTGGAACTTTGAAGAAGACATTTTGAATGGATTCTCAGAGATGCTTGTCTTCACATGGCCTGCACGTGGGTCCACTGATCTGTCACGTGAGTGTAGCTCCAAACTGTGCTTTCCTCGTTTTAGTTTTAATTTTTTTTTTCCCCTAAATCATAGACCTTTGGTGGAGGCATTAAATGATAGAGAGTGTATGTTTCAAGTTGAAGATTCCTCATATTTCTCACTCTTCTCTTCTACTTTTTTATATGGCTTTCTGTTTTTTTTTTAGAGTTGTGTTTGATGCTTTCCAGATGCTTGTGCACTCAAAAGCTGCATCTTGGAACATATGTAGCCCAAGCTAAACCCTCTCTAGTTGTAGATTCCAGAGTTGAATAGGTCAATGATTAATGGACATGATGCTCATTGAATAAGAAATCAGATCAGGTGTCCACCTATCAGGAATTTAAGGAATCAAATCAGTGTAATTGTTCTTTTATAATCGTGGGCCCCACAATTTGGTTGGTATAATTTTCTTTTATATGTCAGATTTTGCTGTTCTTGTCTAATCTTCTTTAAGTAACGATTTGAAGTGAAGGCTGGCAAAAGAAGTAATTCTTCTTCAATAAATGCTCTAACGATTGCAAAATATTCTCACACTAAATCCATAGATTTATATAGTTTGATTTTGCAGTCCAACTCTATTGCATATATGTGAATTTTGACAGAGTTGATGAATTTCACGTCCCCATCTCCTTGATCCCAAACAAGGCCTACCATAAATTAGAAAACCCGAAAAGAAAATCAAGCACCAATAAGAAAATCACTCAGGACCTATGAATGGGAAGAATTCAATTCACGAAAAAAATCCCAGTAGTCGTATGTATGAACGTGTAATCAAAGAATAAGGGTCTGAATGGGCCAGGTTAGAGCAGGCCAAGCTTTATCCAAACCCAGCTTATTTTGTTCAACGTAACCCAAATTCAGCCCAGGCCCTTGCGGGCCAAATTAGTTAGCCAAAACCCAGCCATGAGTGTTTAAACAGGGCCCAGCCCGAGCCTGAGCTCCATCTTCTTACCCCGCCTAGTAAATCCAACGGCGTGATGTCACATGGAAGAGCATCATGGTGGTGGTGGGAGTCTTTGGAGAAGCAGAAATTCACAATCACGACCAGCCAAGGCAAGCCCGGCCCAAAAGCCCGATCAGCCAACCCCTTCGATTGATAGCCCTAGAGAGAGAGAGAGAAGCTTTTCTGTCCATACTCCCCCTTAGATGAGGGCTATGATCGACTTGCAATTCTGTCCATGCTCCCCTTGAAATGAGGGCCATGAATTGGATAGGCCAGATTGACGTGAATATGAGTGCCATTTTGAGACGAAGCATCTATACAGGACCCTCACGATGAGCGGCTTGGATACCGAAGTGTTCCACGTGTAAGGGGGAGTGCTGAAACCATGCACACGAGCACAGAATGATATGCAGAAAAATTGGTTTTTAATTTTCTTTATTATTTTTGGCTCCATAATATAGGATGAGGTTAAAACGTCATCACGCTTCCAAGTCCTACATCAATTTCAGTTTGCCAGCTAAAACAAGGTTTTCTGTGAACATTGTCCAAAACAGATGATGCTAATGGGATCACTTAGGCCTCGAAAAGTTTTACAACACCACCAACTGCTCTCATAATCATCGTTAACCACCTAGACCGTATCAATGACAGGGTGGGCACCACCTGATAGATGGGCCGCGGATGATGTATACATGCCAGGCTGGCAAAGGAGACAGGAATGCGTGTGGAGGGTGGCCTGGGGCTTTGCAGCAAACACCTAGTGACGTTTCTATTCTATTTTGCCATGGGTGATATATCCAAGTATTCAAGTCGAAAAACAAAAACATGTGCCCTCTACTACTAATTTTCCATGAAACCTGAAATATCATGAGAGATTATTTTAGTCAGCATTCAAAATATATCAACTAATCCGTACAAGTGGCCCACGTTCGGTGGTGGGTGTCCCAGGAAAAGTTTGTAACACAAGGATTCCAACCAGTTGCCGGACAATAGACGGTGAAAGAAAAATACAGCCCAGACCAAGATTCTCAAGATTTCAATTAGGGTTTTGCCAATTTGACAGATCGAGAGGGGCTGTGGTGAGACCCCGTGCAGACCATCTGATCAACAGTTTGGATCCCTAAACCATGGACTCATACAGAATGGGAAAATCAACACACTAGCATCAGAATGTATCAGGAACCTAACTGATTAAATGAAATAGGGAGAGACAGCATTCTGAAATTTTGACCTCAGCTAGCCGTCCACGCCTTCAGGGGCATATGGAGCACCCTGGGTCATCTGAGCCACAGGTAACCTCATTGTGCAATGATCCAGCAAAAATATCAGGCCGGTTCAGTTGTAAAGTCATCAAGCTGGCCATCGCATAAAAACAATGACAGTTTTCAAAGACTTCACCAAGGATCCAATTCACTAGACATGGCCCATTGAAGTAGGGATCTACAATGGGTGGCTAGGATCTTTCTATTTAGAAACTTCTGGGGCATGGTGCGATCCTGGATCATTGAAGCATGGGCCCATTTGTCAAAAACTGAATTCCCCCAAGCTTCCTATGCATAGCCATGTATGAAGGATTCAAAGAATTCCCTCTTTTACCCGATGGTAGATTCAAGTAGAATATTAAGAAATAACCCATCAACGCCCAAGCATATCCATTCTTCATTTTCAGCCAAAAGTTGAGCGAGCTCTCTACCAGTGAAAGTAAAATTACTATTCCTGCTGGTGAAAAATGCCATGCTAAATCATTTTGAGGCCCAACAACGAAGCCAGCTACAAGGTGTCTAATCACTTTGCCCTTGAAAGCTAATTCACAACTGGACCTGTACACCAAATTGACGTCCGCCATGCAATAATAATCCCACTTTTGAAGATGTGGAGAATCTCAGCGATCTTTCTTTATGTAAACTCATTTTTCTATTTAACAGATGAGTGTTGCTCTTGAAATTACAGTCACAGCAGTTAGCATCTGCCCTGAAACATGATTTCTGGCCAGTTGTCATGGAGGAAAAAGAAGAAAGTGTTTCTGCATATGCTGCTGACCAGACATTTGCATGTGCAAGCGCCTTAGCCGATATTTCTATTTCAGGAAACAAAACAAAACAAAACGAATAAAAAAAAAAACTCACCATTTCTTGCAAACCGAAGAATCAATTCATCCAAAATCTCGAACTCATCAAATCTCGATCAGCAGCAGCACCACGGTTGGCCAGTTTCTGAATACGGGATGAGAATTCACCAGCCTGAAGGACGGATACCAAGTGGTTAGGGGCATTTACATGGGAGAGGAATTTGATGGTATAGATATTGCAAGGTTAGATCAAAGAAAAATGCCAAAGCCGGTTGACTACAAGTTCAAATTTAAATCTCGATCAGCAGCAACATTAGCACATTCAACATTTTCCTCTTTTTTTCTGTTTCTTTTCTTTTTAAATAGATGAAGAGTTGAAAAACAAATGAGTAAGGGGCCATTTGGACGGAAGTAAATGGAGGAAAATGGGGGGAATTGAGGGTAAATGGAGGTAAATGGCATTTGAGGTGTGTTTGGATGGGAGTAAATGCATGTAAACAACAAGAAAGGAACTCGAATGAATAGAAGGCACACTGACCTTTTCATCAATCCACATCAGTGAACTGAGTTGATTGTTTAAAATCCGGACAACTACATCAATAGGAGTCATGCCATCAATCATTTCAAGGTCACCACCCTACACAAAGCTAAAACAATGAGCACCTGCCATACTGCCATTGACAAAGCCAAACTGATATTCACGTGGTGCCGTACCTGATTGCCGTTCAAGGTCTCTATAATTGACTTAATCTGTTCTGCCATCTGTTCCATCTCCCTCTCAATGAACTCCGCCTGCTCATACCTGAAATTGCAAACAAGAAAACCCTCAGAAAGCTATCAGCAATGCATATAGTTCATTCTCCAACTTGAGGAAGTTTGAGTGTCTTAGTGATAGTGACTATGCTGTCTCACGTAGTGCATGTTGTACATTTGTCGTTCTTTATGGAGAAAGTCTCACCTGCAACTTTTCTTCTTTTCTTTTTTTAAGTTGCAAATGGTGGTGCCAATCGATCCTGACCCTCAATATGGTGAGATTAGCTGATTGCCAATTTCAACGAGTTGTAGATAAGATATTCACCGACTAGATGCGTGTGGGACCCGCCGCGATGTATGCATGGTATCCAACCCGTCTAAAGGGTCACCCCACTATGAAAATGGGATGCCCCAAAAATCAGGTGGGCCTCCATGTGAATTTGAAGGTTTTTGGATGGCACTCCATTGTTTTCTTTGGACGGGTTGGATGCCATTCACCCCATGGTGAGCGCTACACAGCTAGTAGCACGAAGCTTCCATCCACCAGTTGCATCATGTGAGATATTCTCCTATATATTAGCTTGGGCGTAAGGGGCATTATTGTCCACATCATAAATATGAAAGGGTAATAACGTCAGTGTGGAACCATTGACTTCTCCCATCTGTAACAAGCCCATCCATTCTTTTTTGGAAAGTATATCGAACCCAACTGAAGAGGAGGGGGGGCGTTCAATAAGAAATAGGCATGTGATATCAACATAACTATTACAATCACAAATAATATAAGTATTTTTTTTAAAGGTAAATCACCAATAATAGAAGTAACAAACTAATCTCACACAAATCCCAATATTCGACATGAGTAAAGCCCAGTATGGATGTAAGGCCGAGTGGCATTTTAGCCATTTGTGGAGGCATCTAATGGGTGCAAGAAACCCCCTTCTTTGTCTTTATTGCACCCAGGGGACAGCAATCACTACCATTTTTCCATCATCTCCCACAGCATGCAACATTCTGGTCATGCCAAAAAATAACTCGATGCTGTTTCCATCTGCTATGCCATTTGGTTTCCCAACTAATGGTGTGCATACAAATGAAGCCCAAAAGCCACACAAACAACCACACTGTGCATGTAAGTATGCAGTGCCTTTTTCTTCTTCTTTTTTTTTTTGCAAAAAAAGAGAAACAAAGTAAATGAAGAAATGCTAGAAACAATAACATAGTTAAAAAATAAAAAATAGGGCAACATTAAATGAATTGGGTAGAGGGATACATTGAATCTCTCGTTGCTGCAGCCTCATCTTCAAGAAGCAATCGACGTTCATCCTTGTAAATACGCTCGGCTTCTTCTTCCGCACTTTGTAATGCCTTATCAACCTAAGTAACAACATGAAAGAATACAGTTCACTAGAAAGAAGTGAGAGGACCTACAACACAGTCATAAAAACACTGAAATGAATATAAGTTCAAAATTAACCAACAGCTCCACGTTTCAAATCCAAGCGGATGAATATTTTAATCTCAAGGAGCACCTAGGTGTTGCAGTGTGATCAATACACCAAATTTAAACATCATGTGTGGAGAATTCGACACAAACCTTGGATCAGATTACTACTGAGGGAACAGAATCTAAGAAATATAGTAAAATCAGCATCCTCAAGATAAGTTGCTAACCTCTTGTTGATGAGTTTCGATTAACTCCAACTGTCGCTCCAAGTTAGTCTGTGTCTCAACCACTTTAGCCACCTCGCTCTGTACAATATTTGCCATTAAAATCAGAAATCAGGACTAAATGAAAAGAATATCCCAAACAATCAAGTATTAGAATTGTTTCACAATCAAACATTTTGCAAATCATTAGTTCATTACTTGTTATCATCATCATTAAGACAGAAGTCTCCCCCATTCAGATTCCAAGAGCAAAAGAAACAGTGTCAAACATCAAATCAAGCCACATGCAAGTGTTCCTTCGAATCACAATGCAATGCCACTCCCGATAGAAAGTAGCCAGTAAGATTTAAGTTCAAGCCTAAATAAACCTCATGTGGCATTTCTTTCCATCTAGGTTTTGGTTGCATGAGAACATACATCAGACCATGTGATGATAGGTAGAAAATAAGAAACAATAATCATATTTTCAGTTAGCCCTTCTAAGTGTACTCCCACACCCTATTCAGTGTACATGTGAAAATATAGCACATGTCAAAATACAGTCCACTCATCAAGTGGAACACCATGGATGTACACTCAATGCTCAAATCCAGCAGTTGGGATTGTCCAACAGGCCGGCTTTCGCACCATCTACCACCAGGATGTTGTGGAAGTTAATGATGTGTCGATATATATCTCAATATGGTCATTTACAGGAGCATGGGTTTCCCAAAATCAAGGATACAGGTACTGATACGAATATCCTGCTTGCTACGATAGCATGCTGAATTAGAACTGTTAAATTTTGCACAATTTTCACATAGGACTTATCTATAGCACTTGTTTTATATATTTCACATCAGGCCTAAAGTAAAACATATACTACATCCATACTATTAGTACCTGTAGCAGTATCCATATCTCATTATGTTGCCTGAGCACTAGGGCTGGTCATGAGCCGAGTCAGCTCGAGAAACTCGATCAACTCGACTCGAAAAAACTCGCCTCGACTCAGTGGGACGAATCAAGCCAAGCTTCATTTAGGAGCTCGAGTCAGAAATCGAGTCAAGTTCGAGCACTGGGTCACTCTACTCTACTCGGCTCAAGCTGGACTCGTTTCATATAGATATTTGTTAAAAAAAATCCCTTATCTTCTTATTTCTTGGTTCCCCCCCCCAAAAAACGCTGAGGTCCAAGCTTAGGACATATAAAACCCTCACACGTTTGGGGCCGGGGTTTCTTAATCCTACTATTTTGTTTAGGTAAGAACATTCCTTGTTGAGCATACCTGATGGATTGAGTAATTTCAAGTAGAAAACATGGCGAGCACACAATGGTTGTGTGTTTTACATGCTGTATAAAACAAGTGCTATGGTGAGACCACACACCATACACATCTACAAAACAGGGGCTATGGTAACACCAAACATCATATGAAGCTATTGACTGCAATTTTACGAGGGAGGTGGTGCATCTAATCTATGAATGATGAATCAATTGGGCCTCATCATGAAGATGGTCCGCACAATAATCAGGGCAGTCCATTCATGTGGTGAGCTATGCATGTACTGTGTTAATCTATGGTTCAGAAAATGTTACTAGTGATCTACATTCAATGCGTGTGTGACCTGGCCAATGAAAAAACCGATCAGAGCTAGGCCATTTAAATGGTGGGGTCCCACCAGAAGAAATATTATTCCCCCCTAATATATGTGTGACTTCTTGAACTTAAATGTTGTTGACTTTTAATTTGTACTTTGTAGCAAAAAAATAATAAATTGAGGTGGGACCAAGCTCGACTCGACTCGAGGTAAACTTGCCTCGACTCAATCCACTAGCTCACCTCAAAAAATTTAGCAAAGAAGGCAAGCTCCGATGGTGAGCTCGAGCTCGAGCTCAAACTCGAGGAGAGCACGAACGAGTCGAGTCAAGCCAAGCTTGGCCCACCTCGACTCGACTCGGCTCGATGTACAGCCCTACTGAGCACATACAGTATCCGGTTATACTTAGAGCTGGACACGAACCAAGTTTAACCGTTCGGCTCGACTTGGATCGACTCAGTAAAACTCTGTTCAAACATAAAGTCTTCTTGTTCAAACTTTGTTCGAACATGCAGGGTGCGTTTGAAAAAAAATTCGAGTCGGTTTCAATCACAGTCCTGTTCGACTCAACTCGAACTCGAACTCAACTCGAATATTGACCGACTCGACTCGACTCGTTCGATCGACTCGGTGTGTGTGTGTGTGTGTGTGTGTGTGTGTGTGTGTGTGTGTGTGTAGAGAGAGAGAGAGAAAAGGTTGGATGACAAATAAACATGACTGTGGGCCCTAGGAAGGTTCCAATGGTGGACATCATACTCCTCACTGTTTCTTGTGGTGTTGTCCACTTGAGCTTTGTATCTGCCTCATTTTTTGTTTAATGCCTTAAAATGAGCTGTACAAATGGATGGACGAAGTGGATAAAACAAATACATCATGGTGGGGCCCACAGAGCTTTGACACTAGCTTGCTAGGGGGTGTTCACGTCACTAGCCATGAGCCAACCCACATTGGTGTCACAAGCCATGCGCAGTTCCTGCACTGGAAACCTAGGTGGGGCCCACTGTGATGTTTGTGAGGAATCCACACCATCCATCCATTTTGTAAGATCATGATTTTAGGATGTAAGACCAAAAATGATCTAGATCCAAGACTCAAGTGGGCCGCACTAAAGGAAAAGGTGATAGGAAAATTCCTACCGTTGAAATCTCTCTGGAGTCCACAATGATGTTTAATGCCATCATAATGTCGTTCCTGTAGTGTGGTTCACTGGAGATTTAGTTGTGGCTAAACCTTGTGATTTGTCATTTGTTATATGCAATTTGTGAAATGGGGAACTGTTGTGGCTAAACCTTGTGATTTGTCATTTGTTATATGTAATTTGTGAAATGGGGAACTTTAAACCTTGTGATTTATCAATTGTAATAAGTAATTTGTGAACAAATCGGTATTTACTATTCAGTAGTAGAAAAAATATTTTCAAGCGAAAAAAAGCGAAATTGTTTGAACTTGTTTTAACTCTTAAAAATTGTCTGAAATCCATATGTTCAAACATGTTCGAACATGATTGGACCAGACCAAATCTTGTTCGAACAGAGCCACCCTGTTCGAATGTTTGTTCGAACATTGTTCGAACACACCCACTCAAGTAGCCGAAGGATCCGATCTGGTCCATGTTCGACTCAGATCGGACAATTGCCCACCTCTAGTTATACTAAATGCAAGCATGCATCACCCAATGCAAATTAAGACCAGTGGAAGCAAAAGAAAATATCCCAAAATATGACAAAATATGTATAAGCACAATATCTATAAGAACCCTAGCAAATACATTAAAAACGTTTTAAATGATAATATTTATACATAAAAAATAATAGTATTTCTTGAAGTGTCAAGCATAGTGGTATCTTGGAAAGTCAGCCTATTAATTAATAATGTAGATTAAAATAATATCAGAATTACAAGCCCAATGGATCTCGGAGGTTGGAGTCACAGGCCACCGTTGTAGGGACTTGAAAGCACAAGGAAGTCAGAAAACAAGCATGCTTCCCAAGTGTCAGAAGCACGTCCTATAAAAGATTTTACAAGCTACAACTCTAGCGGCACCCACTTTGGGACCTGCCCAACTTCACCTGTTAGCTCGCTATATTGATGATCTGTATGAGGAACAACAACAAACCAAATGATTGGCAGGAGAAAATGAATTATCGATATGCCATAAAGAGCAAGCATCAAAAGCATAGAAACCAAGCATGCTGACCACTAGATGAATTTACTAACGAGGTACATGCACCACAAATGGTGAACTATATCATAATCCCACAAAATCTTCCATTTTCTACAATTGCACCATCCAACTAACAGGGTAAAGAGAAGTATGTCCACCATCTTCCGTTCATGATTGACTTATGCAAAATAAATAGTCATAAGTTTGATCTATATACAAGCTGTAACGTGTAAACCAGATGTCAACATGAATAATTGCATCAGCTAGTTAATCATGCTAAAATTGCTTACACATTTACCATGTACTTGCCCTTTCGTATGAATGAATTACCTCAAGCCTAAGGAGAACATCCCTATTCTGCAAGATCCTCCTATCCCACTCTGCTATTGCCACAGCCTGCTTTCGGAACTTCCCAGTGCGCTCCTGCAGCTCAGAGTTCCAATCTTTGATAATCTGCAAGTAAATAAGCATGCAATTCAGAAACTTTGAAGATGGGGCCTAAAAAAGACCATAGCATTCCAAATTAATTAAGCAAGAAAAGCAACAATCTTAAAGAAACTCATGTGTCAAAACATCACAGGTTGACCATTATCATTGCCCCATTAAAAAAAAAAAAAAAATCCTGAAAAGGACAGGAGACAAATATAAAGATCACAATGCAGAATAACTTATAGACTTCCATCAGAAGCAAATAAAAACTCATGGGATATCAGTAATTATATTGTTCCATCTAGTTTCCATTGAGATCGGTTAAGCAAAAAGAAGAAAAAGAATAAGAAAAGAAAAGAAACAACAATGAAGATAGAAAGAGCAGAAAAAAAAAAAAAACAGATGGGAACCAAGGTATTACATAAAGGTAATGGACGGCTTATCAGGCAGGCTGATAACATAGGGCCCTGCAATGGCAAAACATTTTTTCTTTGGGGGAAAAGATGAAAAGTTATTGGTAAAATTCTATATATAAAAAAAAAGTGAGCATCCTAATATATATTCTTTTTTTGGCTTTGGACATGTATTTAATGGTGTAACAGGCCATTCTTTGGTAAGAATTCTATTTGTTGGGAAGTGCTAGCTTGACCTGCTGAAAGTCAACCAAATTGGCATGAATTGAACCTAAGTCAAAGCATGATTTGGTGGATTACAACAAAATGATGGAACAATGAAAAAAAAAGTTATAGTTTACCCCTTCTAATAGTCCCAAAATAGCATGATATTCCATAACAGCCACCAGCGTTACCATTATGACACAGGCCGTAACAAACGTTACGGTCTTTTAAAAAATGAAAAAAAAAAGAAAAAAAAGCAACCTATATCTATAACAGGCCGTTACAGGGGTCGTAGTCATTTTTTCCATAACAGCCATTATGACCCCATAACGCGTAATGGTTGCCGCCATTACTGTCACATAACAGCCATTACGGCCCTGTAACGGCTGTTACGGCACACCTTGAAAAGTAGTCTACTCCGCATTAGTTCACCAAATTCCATTTGAATTTTGTGTTTTGATCCTCAACATAGTCCTACATCTAGTTTAAACTCAGTTTCCAAACTTCCTTGATAGTTGAAATGAATAAGTGGAAAAACAAGAAAAATTGAAAATAACAATTTTCAAAATGGGCCCTTTCATGGTGTATCAGCATGTAATAGTGTATTGGTCCCATAAGGTGTCAATATTATAAACTTTTTTTCCATAACAGACTGATTCACCACCATATCTTGTAACAAGGGTGACAATTTCCTTTACATAACGGCCTTGACAACCGTAACGCAACCGGTTTTTGATACCATGATTGGAGCAATTGCTGCATGTGTCTTAGGGACGAGGAGGCTGTTGATCATTTATTCATCCAAAGTGCATTTGCAACTGCCATTTGGGCCTGTTTGGATTAAGGGCAAACAGAATAAAAGAAAGGAAAAGGAAACACTTCTTGCATAATGAGAGGTCTCTCTATGTTTTGATAGCAAAAATATATTGGATTCCATGCAGCAATCATTGCACTTTTCCGTGGTCAATGTCCCCAATACTACGAGGTGAGCATTGTCTCACAAAAATTGAGACTTCCATTTGCTATCCAAGCAAGATCCCTAAAAATGGAGCCTAAGAGGTTGTTTGGATGCCTGTAAATGAGCCTAAAAGGTTGGCTCTCCATTTACAGGACTTAAACAATTTACAGGCCATCCAAACACAGAATCATTTACCTATCAATCACTTACAGCTTAAAGCCAAACAGGACATGTTGTAAATGATTTAAACATGTAAATCATTTACAATTTAAACCATTCACAGGCATCCAAACGACCCCTAAGATTCGATAGTGCCATGGAATCCTTGAGAATCCATGAGAAAGCTGAGGAATCTTTGCTTGTGATTATATGGTTAATATGGAGGGAGAGGAACAATAGAACATCTAACAGCCAAGCAGAAACAGCCAGGGTAAACAATATGATTCAAATTCAAGCATCATTTTTGGAAAAAAATCATAAAAAGAGTTGCGGATTGCAACTCCGATGATGTATGGAATGTTCCAGGAAGGGACTCTTTGTAATGTAGATTCGAGTGTGGGCCTCTATTTGGTTGTTTTCTTTTCCCACTAAGATTTCTTTCAATAAAGTTCATTACCGAGAGAGAGAGAGAGAGATAGAGAGAGTGGATTGCAAATAAAATAAAAGTAATGAGAGAATCGAGTACCTCCTCAACAGTTTTCCCAGTGATCTCAGATGGTAACTTTGGTGCCTGAGATAGTGTTGTACTGAAAGTTGAAGATGATATAGGCCATGAAAATTGAAGGACAGCACAAAAGTCAGAAACTAAATCCTCTAAAGCTTGGAATGTCAACATTAGCTACTATTCAAAGAAGAAGAAGAAGAGCATGTAACATCGGCTACCAGCAGACGGTCAACAGAATCAAGGCAGTAAATGAACCTGGCACTGGAAGCAGCACTGACAGAAGAAGATGCCTGAGCTGTAGTGACAACAGAACCAGAAAAACTGATTTTTGCTGCACCTTCAGTGGATGCACCTGCAGATGTTGAAGTAGAAGCACCTGCAAAAGAATCACAGAAAAATTTTGCACAATCACAACAACATGGGTACATTCAGAAAGAAAGTAGGCAATACACAGCCAAGGCCATCAACCTCAAGAAGTAAACAAGTGGCTAAAGGAGTAGAATTGCAATTGAATATCAATTACACTAGGGAAACCACTTCATACCAGTTTTTTCCACAAATAAGGAAAAACAAAAAACATGAAAGAGTCCACCATGATTACACAAAATTCAAAACAAGGTGAACATTTGTAATTGCCAGTTGGAGACCAATAAGATTCATGAAGGCCATGTATCTCATCCAATTCAGAGGGGAAAAAATTGAAATTTCACAAACAGAAAATATCAGTGGACTTTCGGGGGCATAACCACAACAATGACATGGAAAGAAAAATGTCCAAAACATTGAAGTGGCCTAAGAAGGATAAGAACATATAGAATTGCACCAGTAGCAGCTTGCTGCTGTGAATATCTACAAAAGAAACAATTGCAAAAATTATTTATCATTATCCAGATTATCAATTATAAACCCATGACAAAATGCAAGAATAAAGTGAGAGAGACCATTACTCTGTAAGAGATAGGTTCACTTAAGGGTGAAAAATTCACCATATGCAAATCCAAGGCAAAGCAGCTCAAATGAAGCAAACAATTGCATGACCCCAATTTGAAGAGAATTCAACTAGGCATAGAAAGCACGAAAGAACTTAGGGCCTGTTCGTATAGGTGGAAACCAAAAGGTAGACGAGGAAAGGAAAACGTCATGTCTGAGGAAAAACTATGGAAAAGAATCATTACATAACCTGTTTGTTTTAGCATACAGGATTATAATGGAAATGTGAAATGGCCAATGGTCAGAAAGTGAGAGTTGTCTCCCAAAAAGGGTGAAAATCTCTATTTCTTAGGTTTTAGAGAGAAAAAAAAGGAGATGGCCTGTTTCTGAGGAAATATGAGGAAACAAAAACCAATTTCCTCACACCTCTTGGCTTTCCCAAACAAGGGGAGCCGTCACATCAGAGGAAAGCAGTTCTTTCCTCCATTGAATCCCATTTTCCACCATTCCAAACATCCACTAGGAAAAAAGTGAGACATTAATATAAAGTAGCATGCCGTTAATGATTCATGCCAAACAACAAAAGGTGCCAACTTAACATTTCAATCATTCAAAAGCTGAGCGTTACAGAAAAATCTTCATATGCCAGGAATAATACCTATATTTACAGAAGCTAGAAATACACAGAGAGCTAGATATATTCATAAATTTTCATATGCCAATAAAAAAAATTGAAACAATTGCTTGCTTCTCATCATGAGCACACCATCAATTACTAGGTTTCCTTGCTTACTCATCAAAAAGTGATCATTCATCCACTAAAGAGAACTATGGCAGCCTCTCTTAAAAACTTTGGAAGACCAAAGTAGATCAAATGTCATAGGCATCCATCACATATCCTGGCATATTTTGTATTTAAGAATCCTCCACCTCTTCAGCTGCTTAACAATTCAATTAGTTGGCTTGAAACATAAAGGGCCTGTTTGTTTTTAAATTCCCTGGGTAAATGCATTGCAAATGAGTAATAATTATTTCACTGGGAATTGCTGCATTACTACCAAGGGCTGATTTGACGTTTACTTTTTTTAATGTTAAAATCGAGGATGGTGCAAAACATGTGGGGCCCACCATGACGTATATGTCTTATCCACACCGTCTATCTTTTGTCCAAGATGAATTTAGGACATGAGACAAAAAATTAGGTAGCTTCAAAGCTTGAGTGGACCACACCACAGGAAAGAAGTAATCGAATAACTACCGTTAAAAACTTCTTGGGACCATTGTTTCCTTTGTTGAGGGCCATTTAAGTATTGGATCTATCTCATTTTTCATATAGAACCTCAAAATGTTTTGGTAAAACGATTGGACGGAGCAGATATGTCATATACATCACGGTGGGGCCCACAAATTTAAGCCCAACTTTTCGGACCGGTTTTCTGAGAAAAAATACCTGCGTTTTTCAAACGGGGTAAAATTGTAATTATCAGTCATTTACCAGGCATTTACAATGAAGTTGGAAAAACAAACAGGCCCATAAGGAATTGAAATGAAGTCTTTTATCACCAAATGGATGATTGAACGGGCATCAATATATCTAATGATTTTGGCATCAGCTGCAAAGGAAAAAGTAAATATCCAATTGACAATCTTCAAACAGTGTGGCCCCAATCAACTATCTTCAAACGCAGAATTGGATCATCCAGACAATGTGTGTGACGTGTAGGGCATCCAGACTGTGTGATGTGTAGACACAGGATCACGGATCACTTATATTTATATATTCAATGTGAAACATTTTGGAATATTTGTACTAATTTCTTCAGCCTTTCCGACATCAATTGGGCCCTGCCAAGTTCATTTGCAGATCTAGTTGATGGGTGAAATAGTGGCCCCTCCAAATGCCAAGGTAAACTTTTGTGGAGAATGGTCCCCCACACATTATGTGGGGAATTTGGAAGGTAAGAAACCATAGAATTTCAAAGATGAATATTCAAGTTGGGTCCTCTTAGTCTTAGGTCAAGATCAAGGTTCATCCATGGTTTTAAATATCGTCCAATACAACTCAGACATCATTATTAATTTCAGTCCAAAATTATATGAGTCACCACAATGAAACCGGACCAGGCCGAAAAGAGTTGGACCAAGTCAGGGTAAGTTGGGGCAAGTCAAACCAGTTCCAGTCCCTAGGCAGAGTCACATTCTGAAACTACTACTTAAATCATAGTGATGCAGGACCACATGATCCTTCAGAACCCCACAAGCCGTCCAATGACAAAAGGACATTTGATTGACTTGTGGACCCAACAACATCAACCGGATGAAGCTTCAATGCCCAATTGGACTGTGAGGCTCAAGAGTCCAATTGGGTGGTGGTGTTAAAGGTCCATATATATCACCTTTCTAATGAGAGAGAGAGAGAGAGAGAGAGAGAGAGAGAGAGAGAGATCCATGCATATCAACCAGTTTCCAAATTAGGGGTTGCACACATAATCTGCATTATATGGACGTATATCATGTCCCATACAGCTGGTATAGTTGGAGTTAGAGTTGAAGGTAGATTCGTTATTTCAGATTCTTTAGTTAAAGTACTTCATTGCAGTTTGAATGGAAGTGGAAAATCAACGGACCAATAAGGCGTACGAAAGAAAGAACAATCTAAAAACTTCTTTGTAGATTATTCTAGAGAAACTTATGGCCCATGTAAGGACAAGAATGCTGAACATACAGAACTAGACACTTGATTATTGATCGGATGAGACTTTCTTTGGTAGTTTGTTCTTGTTTCATCTGATGGGATTCAAAACTTCAGCATTGTGATGCATCCAGAACCCCCTTTGGGGTGATGAGACTCCGTCGGGATTGTGTGTAGTGATTCCACATATTCATCCTTTCTTTTACTGTTAATTCTATTTATTTGGTTCAGATTTTGAAGCTTCATATGTTTTTGAGCCTCAAATAGAGGAACCAGAGAAAAAATTGACCTACTACAATTGGACTTGCAAGAAAGATAACAACCACTGTCATTTGGAAGCTTATTTCAAGAAATGAGTTGTTTGATGCAATTCCGTCAAAATGGTATATAGAGATTTCCATGACTTAATCAAGCTTCATGAACACAATAAATTTCATGTGCATTTCATAAAAAAGGGGATATCATATGTACAGCAAAAAAAAAAACCCCACATCAAATCATAATCTGAAACAAGAAACGCAAGAATAAAAATTCAGAGAGCAGTTGACCAACTCACCAAATAATGGAGCAGCCGATGTTGATGCCTGAAGTAGTGATGAGGATGCTAATGCAGGTGATCTCGTAGACAACGAGAAGCTTGGGAAGGCACTGGCGCTGGCTGAGGAAGCAGCTGAGGTTGTAGCTGCTCCTGTCGTTGCTGCCACAGGGGTTGCTCCAAAAGCAGGAGCAGATGGAGTAGAAGCCGCAGAAACAGCAGAAGAGAACGGAGTAGGAAGCAGATGAAGACAACGGTGCAGATGCAGCTTGAACCGACACACTCGTGGTTGTGACTGTCGATGAGAGCGACGGAGCGGAAGAAGCTCCAAATGCTTGCGAGAACGGCTTCGCAGCAGCTGTGCTAGAGAACCCTGCCACACTGGAAGAAGCAGCAGTAGCAGCAGGGCCAAAACCTAAAGAGGATTGGAAGGGTGACGATGAGGGAGTACTGAAGGAAAAGCTCGATAACGACGAGGACGACGATGAGTTCAGAGCAGGCGTTGACGAAGGAGCAGCTGTAGATGCTGCACCTGTGGAGCTCTTAGAAAACACTGGAGCACTGCCAAGAGAAAATGGTGAAGAAGTCATCGCAGGAGAAGAAGATCCAAACAACTGCCAAGGTGTAGAGAAGGAAGGGGCTGTTGACGTGGCAGAATAAGATCCTAGCGAAGAAGTAGAAAAGGAAGGAACCGCCGCAGCAGCAGAAGATCCGAACAGCGGTGAGGAAGTAGAAAAGGAAGGAGCCGTCGCTGCAGCAGAAGAAGATCCGAACAGTGGCGAAGAAGTAGAAAAGGAAGGATTCGTCGCCGCAGAAGAAGAGGATCCGAACAACTGTGAAGAAGTAGAAAAGGATGGGGCTATCGTTGTCGAAGAAGAAGAAGAGGACCCGAACAATGGTGAAGTAGTAAAGGACGGAGCTGATGTTGCTGAAGAAGAAGTAGTAGTTCCGAATAAAGACGTGATAGTAGAGAAGGACGGAGTCGCAATTGTTGAAGAAGAAGAGGAGGAAGAAGATCCGAACAATGGTGAAGGACTAGGAAAGGATGGCGCCGCCGTCACTGTCGAAGAAGAGAAAGAAGATCCGAACAATGGGGAAGAAGTGGGAGTACCGAACATGGAAGTAGAGAAAGGTGACGATGCAGAAGCTGAGGTCGATGAGGGAGCACTGAAGAGAGATGATTCCAGCGGAAGAAGAGGGAGCACCGAACAAAGAAGTAGATAAAGGCGATGATGCAGGAGATGAGGTCGATGAGGGAGCGCTGAAGAGTGATGATCCAGTGGCTGATGTAGAGAATGCGAAGGGCGAAGTTGAGGAAGATTGGAAGGAAAGGGGTTTGGCAGACGATGAGGAGAAAAGATTGGAAGCAGAAGAGGAGCTAGGGTTTGAAGAAGCGAAAGAAGTTCCAAAGGAGAAAGGAGAAGAAGAGGAGGAGGTAGGGTTTGAAGAGGATGAAGAGAATGATGGGAAAAGAGAGGTAGAAGGAGAGGAGGAGAAGGAGAAAGGAGAGGGAGAGGATTGCTGAGACGAGGGAGGGAAGGGAGCGGATGAAGAGAATGCGGCAGAAGAAGATGACGAGGAAGAGGAAGCGAATGGGAAGCCAGTGCCGGCCATGGCTGTTTTCTTCTTTTCTTCTTCTCTTCTTCTCTTTTCCGAGTGGAGAAGAAAGGGAAGAGGAAGGGTTTTCTACTGCCCTGGGGTTTTTGGGGGTGGGGAGTTACTTGATACTCCGGCTACGTATGAAGCTTGATGCTCACGCATTTAGAGATAGGACGCCACTTTCCTTTTCCACGCCTACAGGGGGAACCCCTCTGTAGGTTGGTTGTCCACGAGAAGTCTACTCCATCCATCGGTTTCGCTAGCTCACGTTTAGACTATAGATGTGAAGTGGGCCACTATGGAAGCACTCACCGTTGAAACCTACCCTCAGTATACCGGGATGCTTTTGTGCCATTCAATCAGTTCAAATAGGTTTTTCCGTTTCCATCGTATGAGAGGGAGCGTTTGAGGGGGGGTTGGGGGAGGGCAAATTTTGTCTCAGGCCATTTTGACGGACCAAAAAGTCAAGCGCTAAGCATGGCCCGGAACTTTTATACAAGGCCCAGCACAAAACATATTTTGTAAAATAAAGGGATGCACATCCTTAATTTTTTAAGGGGCCCACCGTGTGATGCGTAGATAAGTTCTATTCTGATCATTAGAAGTGTAATCCTATGTTAAGCCAAGGGCCAAAAAATCAGACTTAGCCTGTGATTCGGGTGGGCCACACTAAGGGAAACGGTTGTGAGAGAGTCCACCCTTTGATTGTTATAGAGCCCACTGTGATAATTATATAAATAAAACCACAGAGTGAATGTCACACACACATCCCACATAGCTTTTTGTTGTATGTGAATTTGCATCGAAGTGAATTAGCTCTGACCCAGCTTAGTGGGTGTTACCCCTACCGTTGGGCTCACGTTGATTATTTTCTATATATCCACGCCATCCATCTGTTTCTCCAGACCATTTTAGGCTGGGGAACCAAAATTTATTCAGATCCAAATCTCAGGTGGACCACACCACAGAACACAGTGGTAATTGAGTGCCTCACTATTAAAAATTTCAAAGGGCCCATTGTAATGTTTTCTTAATATTTATTTGCAATCCAACCTGGTGATAATGTCAAGAAGATCTGGTTGAAGGGAAATTAGAAAGCTCAGATTGATCCAAAACATTTGTAGCCCACAAAAAGCTTTTAACGGTTATTCATCACTATTTCTATTGGTATGGTCCACCGGAGATTTAGATCTTCTTATGATTTGGATGTCATTCATATGTTTTTCCATCTAGACTTCTTATGATTTGGATTGCGTCCTGAAATGAGATGGAAAAACATATGAATGGCGTGGATATACAACAAATACATCAAGGTAGCCCCACGGTTAGGGTAACAGCTAACAAAGTTGTTACCCGGGTAACAGCTAATTCACCCTCTTCTTAGTTCTTACTCGCCTGTTTATCAAAAGTGGGCCCATGGCTCTATTATCCGATTCTACCCACAGCAGGCAGAGGATGTGCCTAAGTTTGTGATATCAAATGACTCTGTCCATCCAATGCGTCTGCCAGTTTGGACCTTTGGTTGGGTTTTCCTGTCCGTTTATTTTTGGGCCAGTGATACAAGGTTTGGAATATCGTAAATCATCTTCATCTCTGTTTCTCGTCTAGAAAGGCCTAGAGCTGGCTTGAGTCGTATTTTGAACTAGTAAGGCGAATCCTTTTCTAAAAATCTTCTGAGATTATTGGGCCAGCTGGGCTCATTCTCAGCCCTGGTCATAACCTTCTGGTGGACAACAGCTGAACGGTTAAGAAGAAAGCTGTGACTGTCGAATTAAGTAGTGAAATCAGAGTCATTCGATCAATGTGGATTTTGGATTTTGGATGTCCACGATCTAAAATTGCCCTATAAATCTGATTTTCCTAATTGGCACGCCTGCATATCATGTATGTGTTTGCCAATGAGAGTGGGCGAATGTACACTGCAGCCTTCCTCAGACACATGGCTGCATGTTGCAGTTGCCCACTTGAAGGCTGACCATGTAGGCCTAGAGATTGGGCCCATAAACTTGGCACAAGGTCCTAGCCCAGGCCTGAAATTTAGCCCTGATGGCAGGCTGGACCGTTCTGAGGCTGCCAACGAGGAATGACCCACTTAGCATGTTGACCCAGACTAATTATTAAATAGGCTACAATTATGAAGAAAATGGAAGGCCCGCATGTGTGTGGTTTACAGACAGTTATTGAATACAGATCACATTTCAATGATCTAAATTATATGATAGGAGTCATAGTAAAAGATGCATAAATTTCTTAGATTAGACTACTTCAAACCAATGATTATTAAAAACTTTTCTGATAGAGCCATGGCCAAGGCCTCAATTAGGTCTAGTGCTAAGGCTTTGAGAGCTAAGGTCAGCCAAAGGTCAACCTTGGTCAAGTCCATTACTATTCGGAACCCATGACTGGGTCCAGTCTGCAAAGCATATCCAATTTCCAACTAGGGATGGCAATGGTTGGGCTAGGGCCTGTTGATGTTGGCCCTAGCCCAACTCTAATCCTATAAGTTATAGTCCTAGCCCAAACCTAGCTGCAACATAGAAAAAAGCCTTAGCCCTGGCCCTCGCCTTAAAGGGTTGAACCAGGCGACCTATCCCAGCCCTAATCTTGTGAATCAAAGCCCTATCCTAGCCCTAGCTCTAACAGACGGAAAAAGCCTTGGCCTTGGCTCTAGTCTTAAAGGGCTGAAAGGTTAGAGCCGGCCATATAAGTAAAAGAGTTTAGTGATCAAAGGTTTTATATTTATTTTATTTTATATTTTATTCCCCCATCCACGGTTTCCTACATAAAAACAATTTGGATCATTAAAACATGACTCCAAGGCCTAGTGATTATATTTAAATTGCACATGTATGTTGATATGATACCATTGGAAATCTTAGGCTCTGCCTAGCTCGGCCCAAGCATCAAGCCCGATTTCAGGCCTGGGCCTAGCGCTTGGGTCAAGTTTAGGAGCCAAGCCCTAGGCCTACAAGGCTGACCTGGCTGCAACCCAACCCGTTGCCACCCCTAACTCCAACTTACATGCTAGGAACCAAAGTCCATGCTTGTTTTAGCCCACACGGTGCCCTACTGTTGCAGGATTTCAAATTTGAGAGCTATAATTACAACCCCATCTTGGACGAGGAAATCTTCCACACTAGAATATCAAATAATACTTCAAAAGTAAAGATGGAACTATTGGACCCATAGATGCGGCCCACAATAAAATCAAACAAAGTAATCACAACCGCACCAAGCAAAACCAACAATAGACGATAAACAAATTTTATATGGAAATTTTTTGCAGGAAAAAACTACGACACAAAGCGAATCATTATGAATAACGAAAGTATAAAAGATGGAGAATACTTACAAATCAACCTCAGAATGAAAACCCTAGCTTTTCTTCTCTCAAAAGTTTTTAGTACATTTATAAATCAAGTGTTAAATCCTAATCTCGATTACACCTGCTTATATAACATTAAACTGAAAATAGAAATAAAATACGTTAAACCACACTAAACAGCCTATGGCAGTCGGTCAACCGGCCCAAGAGTTTAGTTGACCGAACTCGCCAAATATGTCCAGCGAGCAAACATGGGATCAGAGGGAGTTTCAATCAACCAAGCCAAGCTCGTCGGTGAATCGAAAATCCTCAAAAAATGTCCGGAGACCAATTATCTCATCCAGAGTAATTACGATTGACCGACCACAACAATTTGTAGACCAATGACCCCTAAGATTGTCCAAATTGAAGACTTCATTTAACAAGAACTTGAAAGTTCTTTGCTTCTTTTTTTTATGTTCTAATTAGATGTAGATTGGGTATTGCCCTTGTATTAGCATTGGTGTGTTATGGTAGGATTTGATTTATCAACAATCATCCACAGTGTGGCTTGGTTGTGGTGTGCAGTCCAATAAAATCATGCCATGTCATGCCTGTACTGATAATACACCATGTCATGTTTGCACTGACATTATCATAAACACATCATAGGCACAAGCAATATCAGTGGTACGTCGTCCATTCAAATTTTGTAAAATCTTGGCAAAGGCAACATCTAACTCTTGTCGAATTTAACTGATCTAGATATTGATTATTAAAGCATTTGAAAATATAAAAAGAAATTTAAATCACGTGAAAAAGGAAGTACTTAAAAAAACAAAAAATATAATATACAAAATATAATATAAAATAAAATAAAATAATAAATAAAATCCATTTACGGTGGTTAAACGCAAATACTATAAAATTCAGATACCAGTTCCTGCAAGTCATAGAATACGCTTAGCATACGGGCGATTTTTGTAATGGCCATTAGACACGTGTATGACATCTAGCTTACATATTACAGCTGTCCGACCGTGAAAGTGGGATGCCCAAAATTAATGTCAATCCATCCATCTTGTTTGCCACAGAATTTGGAGGTTTTTGGATGGTTGTGCATTATTTTGTGTGGTGGACCCCACCATGTTGCGTATACACCATTAACATGTACTACACGCCATCAACCCATGTATCCCATGATCCTCTAAGATGATGGGAATTAAGGCTGTCAACTGGTCAGGTCTTTAGATTCCTAGACCTGAGCTGATCTAGGTTTGGATTTTGATGGGTCGAGGTCCTTTTGGTTCCTGCCTCGCTTCTAGTGCAGGGTTAGATTTGAGTCAGGTTTACATAATTTATGTAATTAAGCCCACTTGAATGAATGACAAAATCACACAAATTTGCCACTTTGACACATTCATGATGTAAATGAGCCATTTTAGGGATAGCCCAACAAACCTCAATGCATTGCTATAATAATCTATATTCATATGCATACATTATATATGATTCTACTACATGTCCCTGCCAGTGCCAGCATCCCTAACCTTTTGAACAATACATGGCGTGGGGTGACCTATCATTACTCTAAACCATTCATTCATTCATGCAATTAAGAGCAAGCCATGGTATAAGAATCATGGTGATCGGATGATCCTAACCCTTTGAATAGGGCTAATTTGTTACCAGTGTCTGAGAGTCATACGTCACATGTTAGTATCATCAAAGTAGTGTTATTTTATAATCATAAGAAATACAAAGTGAGATCCTTTTTTTTGTTAGTCATGCAACGCACCCACCCTGTTAGTTGCACACCACACCCACATGGTTAGTCACACGATGCACCCACCCACCAATGGGGTTAGTGTGTCTCCTTAGCACTCGAACCTAATTGGATCAGTCTTGATTGTCTATTTTCATTCTATTGATTGGAAGCTTATGATAAGTTGATCCGGATGATTTTTGCACCATGGCTTGATCTTAGTTATACAAATGAATAAATGGTCTCTATCAACAATAGGTCACCTTGTGTGCCATTTTAAAGGTTTGGAAATATCACCAACATATATACACATAGAAAACAATGAAACCATAAAAAAAAAACCCTCTAAAAATATGCAGTGGCCCATGAGATCAATTTGCCTTATCTTAGGGCATTCCAACTACTGTTAGACAAGCTAGACACTGCCGTACACAAGACTTTCAAGGGAGTAGCCCACGAGATGGTTGGATCTGTCTGATTTTAGGGGCCTTCCAACTTCCATTGAGATCTTGTTGGACAAGCTAGAAGACTTTAGGGAAAGTAGCCCACGAGATGGTTGGATCTATCTGATTTCAGGGGCCTTTCAACTTCTATTGAGACCTTGTTAGACAAGTTGAAAGCTGTCATACGCAGGATTTTTTGGTGGTAGCCCACGAGCTGGTTAGATCTGCCTGATTTTAGGGCCTTTCAACTTTCATTGAGACCTTATTGGACAAGTTCGATGCGCGCTCCATACACACAACTTTCGGGGTAGTCCATGTTGGATTTCCCCTGAATTTAAGGTCCTTTCAACTTCTATTGAGACCTGTTGGACAAGCTGGATGCCGACTTTCATGGGGTAGTCATAGGGGATGGTTGGATTCGCCTAATTTTAGGGGCGTCTCAACTTTCATTAAGACCCTATTGGACAAGCTGGTCATACAAAGGACTTTCAAGCAGTAGCCATAGGGTATGGTTGGATCCATCTGATTTCAGGGGTGTTTCAACTTTCATTGAGATCTTGTTGGATAAGCTGGATGTTGTTGTGCATAGGACTTGTGAGGGTAGCCCACGAGGAATATTAGTGGTATGTGGTCCATTCAAATTCTGTAAGATCTTGGCAAAGGCAATATCTAGTTCTTGTTGAATTTAACTGATCTAGTTATTGGTTATTAAAGCATTTGAAAATATAACAAGAAAGTTAAATCACGTGAAAAAGGAAGTACTTAAAGGAACAAAAAATATAATATAAAATAAAATAATAAATAAAATCCATTTACGGTAGCTAAACGCAAATACTATAAAATTCAGATACCGGTTCCTGCAAGTCCTAGAATAAGCTTATCATATGGGCAATTTTTGTAAGGGCCATTAGACACGTGTATGACATCTAGCTTGCAGATTAAAGCTGTCCAACCATGAAAGTGGGATGCCCAAAATTAATGCCAATCCATCCATCTTGTTTGCCACAGCGAATTTGGAGGTTTTTGGATGGCTGTGTATTATTTTGTGTGGTAGACCCCACCATGTTGCGTATACGCCATTAACATGTACTGCACATCATCAACCCATGTATCCCGTGATCCCCTAAGATGATGGGAATTAAGGCTGTCAACTGGTCAGATCCTTAGATTCCCAGACTTGAGCTGATCCAGGTTTAGATCTTGATGGGTTGAGGTCCTTTCGGTTCTTGGCCTCGCTTTAAGTACCTGATCATCTATCAAGCAATCGTCAGATTTTTGGTACTTTGTGTAGGGTTAGATTCAAGTCAGGTTTACATCTTTTATATAATTAGGACCACTTGAATGAATGACAAGATCACACAAATGTGCCACTTTGACACATTCATGGAGTAAATGGGCCATTTTAGGTATGGCCCAACCAATCTTGATGCATTGCTATAATAATCTATACTCATATACATACATTATATATATGATTCTACCATCTGTCCCTGCCAGTAATAGCATCCCTAAACCCTTTTAAACAGTACATGGCATGGGGTGACCTATCATTGATCCAAACTATATATTCATTCATTCATGCAACTAAGAGCAAACCATGGTATAAGAATCAGGCTGATCGGATGATCCTAACCCTTTGAATAGGGCTAATTTGTTATCATTGTTTGAGGGCCATAAGTCACATGGTTAGCATCAATTATCAAATTAGTATTACTTTATAATCATAAGAAATACAAAGTGGGATCTATCTACTAAATTTTTTAAGATGATGATTGGACTTATTTTGCTTCTTGGGTCAGTATTGATTGTCTATTTTTCATTCTCTTGATTGGAAGCTTAGGATCATTTGATTGACATGATTTTTACAGCATGGCTTGTTCATAGTTGTACAAATGAATAAATGGTGCCTATAAACAATAGGTCACCTTGTGTGCCATTTTAAAGGTTTGGGAATATCGCTAACATATATACACATAGAAAATAATAAAACCATAAAAAACCATCTAAAAACATGCAGTGGCCCATGAGATCAATTTGCCTTATCTTAGGGGCATTCCAACTATCATTGAGACCCTGTTAGACAAGCTAGACACTGCCGTACACAAGACTTTCAAGGGAGTAGCCCACAAGATGGTTGGATCCGTCTGATTTTAGGGGCCTTCCAACTTCCATTGAGATCTTGTTGGACAAGCTCGAAGACTTTAGGGAGAGTAGCCCACGAGATGGTTGGATCTGTCTGATTTCAGGAGCCTTCCAACTTCTATTGAGACCTTGTTGAACAAGCTGAATGATGGATTTTTTTGTGGTAGCCCATGAGATGGTTAGATTTGCCTGATTTTAGGGTCTCATTGAGACCCTATCGGACAAGTTGGATGCGCGCTCTGTGCACACGACTTTTAGGGTAGTCCATGTTGGATTTGCCCGATTTTTAGGTCCTTTCAACTTTCATTGAGACCCTGTTGGACAAGTTGGATGCCAACTTTCATGGGATAGCAATAGGAGATGGTTGGATTCACCTAATTTTATGGGATTCTCAACTTTCATTGAGACCCTATCAGACAAGCTGGATGTCGTCGTACAAAGGACTTTCAAGCAGTACCCATAGTGTATGGTTGGATCCATCTGATTTCAGGGGTGTTTCAACTTTCATTGAGACCATGTTGGACAAGCTGGATCCTGCTGTATATAGGACTTAGATGGTTGGATCTGCCTAATTTCAAGGGTCTTCCAACTTTCATCAAGACCTTATAAGACAAGCTAAATGCCGCCGACCATAGGACTTTCAAGGGGTAGCTCATGGGATGGTTTGATCCACCTAATTTTAAGGTCCTTCTTACTTTCATTGAGACTCTATTAGAAAAGCTGGATGCCACCATAGACTTTTGGGGTAGCCCACGGGATGGTTGGATTCACCTGATTTTAGGGGCCTTCCAGCTTTCATTAAGACCCCGTGGACAAGCTGAACGCCATTGTACATAGGACTTTTGGGGGTAGCCCACCGGATAGTTGGATCTGCTTGAGTTTAGGGACCTTCTAATGTTCACTAAGACCCTGTTGAACAAGCTGGTCACCGCCGCACACAGGACTTTTTCAGGGGTATCCCATGGGATGGTTGGATCCACCGTGCACGACTTTTGGAGATAGCATGTAGGGGCCTTATAACTTTCATTGAGACCTGTTGGATAAGCTGGACGCCTGACTTTCGAGAGGGCCTCGTGCAACGACTTGTAGAGGGACCAAGCCTCTTAAATTTTTTGAAATACGAAGACATTAGAAAAAAGTGTAAATGACCGTTTATTTACTAGTCATGGTTCTAGGAGAATTACCAAACCTGGCTGGCCAAAGTGATACTTTAATGGTTGACCTTCGTGACTACGTTCTTAAGTTCCCGGTTTAGGTCGAACCTGGCCGAGCCACCGGTCTGGTTTATTAGAGCATTTTTTCAATGGACCCTCCTAGTTCAAGGTTCATATGGACAATGGTGGGTCCAACCCAATGATAAACAGCCCCGATGCCATGCATGTGTACAACCTGCATAAAAAATGGAAGTATTGATAACCGAGTTTTAGCAGGAATCCCTGTTTGGCACCCTCATTGGTCAAACAAGGATTCCTGTTAAAACCGAACAGAGGATCCGAATTCCCGAGTTAACATTTGACGGGGCTACGTATCTAGGTGCTCCGCCCATATGCTGAGTGGTCCTATCATCAGAACCGTCCATATTCTAAACTCTATGCTGTAACCGCCTTAAGAAACTTATGAACATGTGATTATGGCCATCACTAAACATAGAACAATGAAAGGAAAATTTCAATGGCTCACGTGGAATATGGCTATGATCTTCCACCGTTGCTTTAATGGCCACAGATCATATGGTTATGTCTGTTTGAAAGATGTGATTTTTCATACATAAACAGTCCATGCGAAGGCCCTGCATATGGATGGAACCGATTTTGCACATCGCCTTGCTTCTTCTACTCTGGAAAGATAGCTCCACCATATTCAGGTTCTTTCAGGTACACGGTGATCTCTCTTTTGCTATGTTCTAAAGACTTTCCTGGTCTTTGCACAATGGCTCTGTTTGATCATGGATGCTGTGTGTGAGATCCAAGCCTTTCATTGGTGGGCCCTACTATTCTGATCTACTGTCCAAAAGATTAGACCAGCCTATCTTGTGAACCGTCAATCATACTTCTAATCACCAACTCTTTTGAGCACACATAACCATGGCAAGATCTGCCTGATTTTTGGGCCAACACGTGCACGCGGTGGACCCTGTGTAAGTGTGGCTGAGATATCTCACATGCGTGTCACGTGGGCAAGCACGGGAACGCACATGTGCAGTTGCGCGAGACTCCCACCCATTGGCAGTGGTCATTTATTTGATGACGAGAACATGCGAATTGAAACACCCAACCGGCGAAATTTATAATTGCCGAGTTGGAAGCACCTCATTGTAACAGCGGGGATATGGATTTCATATGTGGGACCCACAAAGGAGCAGCTGGCAAGTAACGGATCCGACACCTAACCACCATCTGATCAGAGAATGGACAACTCAGAACTAAGTTTGCTAATTAGAATACATTCCCACTCACTGTAATGGGATGCATCGGAAAATGAACCGTTGGATCAAGGTCTTTTCCAATGACCCAATCCATTTATATGATGGGCCTCAAAATGGATGTAAAATAACAAAAAAAAAAAAAAAACCACTTTCTTTTACATATTTTAATCCATTATGTCAAGGTTAAGGATATATACCGTCGACATGTAAAAGAAAATCATTGATCAAAGGGTTGAAATATTTCAATATAAGATTTTTTGGTTTCTTGGATGCTCATCAACCAAGTTTGGGCCACCATATTAATGGTTCAGATCCTCTGAAGACCCAGATCCAGCAGATAAAAGCTCCAGCATATCTTGTTGTAACACTTGGGGGATGTATTCTAGAAAACTTCTCTGCCTAACTGCCTAATAAATAGGTGCATGCTCTGCTCATGGGCAATTCCAATCTGGCAAAAATATTCTAGCAACTCGGCAGAGAATGGGGGGAGCATAGGAAATCTAATCAAGTAGTTTCAGTTGCATGACCAATCATCACCGTTTCTTTCTTGTGATGTGGGCCACCTGAGTTGGGATCACATTCTAACACGAGCTTGGGAAACTGATGGATCGATTGGATGTCATAAGGACATCGCTGTAGGCCTCAAAGAGTTTTGTTATACAAGGGCTGGCAGTTGAACCCAAGCTGCAATGCTGGATTAGTGTTATTTGATATTCTGGCTGCATACGACACTTGATATGCAGGCATTTGAAAATGGAGGGTATTGGGTAGTGAACCCAACAAATAGGAGCTAGATGGTGTAAGGACTTTGTGAGGTCTACTGTGATATATGTGTTTTATTGCCATGGCTTTGCCGGCTCATTTTAAGGGCATAAGCCCAAAATTAAAATATATCCAAAGCTCAAGAGATCCCTAAGAGACAGGAGAGACAATGACATCTACTCTTGGAACATTCTTAGGGTTTATTTTCTAATTTGACCACACACCTTGCACACTCACACCACAATGGGTGCTCACATGAGCCATAGGGTCGCAGGCAATGTTACAAAGACTTAGCTAAAGAAAAAAAAGCATGAATGCCTACCTAATCCAAAACTTTCATGGGCCTCAAGAAGTTTTTAAGAGTAGGCGTTTGTCTCCATTGCTTCATGTGGTGTGTCCCACTTAAGCTTTGGACATGCTTTAATTTTTTGAAGCTCATACACTAAAATGATATGGCGAAACAAATAGACAGCATGGATAAAATACATAAGTTATGGTGGCCCCACAAAGTCCTTACACCACGTAGCTCTATAGTGTTGGGCTCACCAGGCAATCTGTGTGCTTAGAAAATTGAATGCCTACTGAACTCAAAACTCTGATGTATCTAGATTGGTTTGTTGAAATAGGACTGTTGGATATTTTTCAACTGAATCTATTGATCTAATAATCAATTAATTAGATACCGATCAATTTTGAGTTATGATTCATTTGATCTGGTACCCATGACTTACATGGATGTGGATTGAGCACTATTCTTGTTTGACACCTCATGACATGGTACTGCTCTTGCTTGGCACCACATGGCATGAAATCATATGAAAATTTAATTGGATGACAGTCTACTATCAGAAATAAAGCCCTCACAAAATAAGCATGGGAGTTCTTCCATTTATATTCGGAAGTTAATTAAAAATTATTTGATACACTAAGGCCACCATCACATCCAGTCAAATCCATCCATGTCATGCTCGAACAGTATCCAATCGGTATAGGTAGGCCATAGCTTGAAAAGGTTGTTTATGATATTTCATCACGGGGAAATAAGATCATGCACGTGTAGCACACCATAGAGCGGACCGTGCATCAGCGCTACAAGGTTGGTTGTCTGCGCTCAACATGTACTGTTGACACCATAGAGTGGCACGTGTCTACCGCAATCCACAAGTCCTGCTGGCGAGGTTTCACGTGAGCTTCGTATGCATTTCTCCCATGGTGGTCATCAACCCATCTCTCTCTCCCTATACAAAAATCTACAAACAAGAAAACATACAGCTACTGAGGTTTTTTCTTGCAAATGAATCCTACACCTCAGGTCCATAATATGATGATCAAGACCATTGAACTGATGGGCCCCACTATGGATGGAGGATCCCTTGAACACCTTCCATATTGGAAGAGCTTAGTGACTTGATTAGAGAATTATAAATGGATGGCCCATGTGGAAATAAACTAGCAGTCTACACTTCGACTAAAAAAGGTCAAGAGATCAAACGGTCAGGATCTTCCAATCTGAAAAACTTATGAGGTGCGTCAGCAAACTGGAGATAGTGCAGGTTCCCTTGCAAAATGGTGCGGCCCTTGCCGTGGGGCCTACCTTTATGTATGTATTCTATATCCACTCCATTCATCCGTTTTCCCATTTGAGGACATAAGCTCAAAGATTTTAATGGTCATCCATCACTGTTTTTAGTGGTATGATACACCTAAGATTTGGATCTTCATAGGGTTTGGTATCACGTCCTAAAATGAGATGGAAAAACAGATGGACGGTATAGATTTGTAAAAAATATATAAATCTGGCCCCACAATGTTAGGGTAACACCCACTAATCCGCTCTCGTCTTGAGTATGGCTGGGGTCGCACCTTATCCGGTACGCTTTCTAACGAGACTTCTTCACTGATTTGAACCGTTTACAGTTGGGCCTCACCGTGGAAAGGAGATAATTAAGAAAATTATTTGCAATATTTTAACCCTTAGATATTGAAGTATAAGAAGTCACGTTTATGGAGTCAAATCTTCAAAAGGTAGTAATATTCCAATCTAATAGTTTCTCTTTTTTCATTGGCCATACCCAGTTCGTGAGGCCTGACAAATAGACTGTTTGGATTGGATTAGGGAAAGGTGAACCTATCAATCCACGCCTATCACGCAGTCAGAGTAGGAGTGGCGTGGAGAGAAGAACTACTCCAGTGCCGGGATCCTCTAGAACACGTGTTTTACTCAGCGCATGAAACAGTCAGGTCTGTGGGACTCAACTTCTTCTGTATGTAAAATCCATTCCGTCTATCAATTTCTATCCTCGATGTTAGTCGTCCCTAAAAAAAAAATCAGCTATATCCAGAATTCAGATTGGCCACACCACATGGAACGATGGGCATGGGATGCCAGCCAAAGGTTTGTGTGCGTGGGGGCCACCATGGTGTATGTCTTTGCATCAGACGCCTGAATCGGTGCAACTCACCAGGTGCAAAAATAAGCATGGTACAAAACTCAACTGGGCCAGGCAGTGTCAACGTAATGGTTGGGACCCATATGAATAATATGGCTTCTGCATGTATGGTCCAACCATTGGTTCACATGGTGGATGGACGGTCTGGATTTTGCATATATGACATGGTGGACCGCATGGTGGTTGGGTGTATCATGTAATTCCTAAAATTGGTGTTGTAGACCATTCCTGTTCGTTTCAAAGAATGAGGTAGACAACTCCTAGCTGCATTTGGACACTTTTATGGGCTGCCATGAGAACACTACGTGGATGTAAAAATCTTAACCATCTAATGGATAACATGTATTTATTATTGACGGTTAGAATTGCTTCCACAAAATTATACAAAAGTAGGTCCAATGAACCATTTGATCATGTATGCGTTAGGTCCATCGCACATTGATTATGATGGTATACTTTTGCTAGGCAATTCCAAATATCCCATCCATGGCTTAGAAAAAAAGGATTATCATAGAAAATATGAGCAAATCCTTTGGATCATCCAGTCAATTGAGTTTTTACAGGTAGCTAGTGTATCATTTTCTACACTTAATGGATAAAATTGAATTTTCCAAATAACCCATGGAACTAAGAGCACTATAACTCATGCTCCCATGACAGATTTCTCTTAATGAAAAATCTGTCCTTGAAATTAACTTTATGGTTTACGAGTAAAAAGAGGAAGAAAGAATTTAATGGGAATATGAATTGGGTAATCTTGTATCTTCGGCCAACACATGAAAGATTGTATCTGATTAGAAAGATTGCAAGTGCTCTGCATGGGAGCATTCAAAATCAAACTATATGGATTATTATAAGGATTTGTTTGGGTACAACCTTATCACCCTTTTTCTTTTTCTTTTTTCACTCGTGTCAGGAAAAAAAAAATACTTTCTTAAGTTAGTTTGGTAATAACTTGATACCTTAAAATTACTTATAATTGTTGGTGTTCAATCCAATGGTCACGCATAGAATTAACAGCCTGAATTCAATCATATATGTATGACTAGATTAATGTTGGGTGTACTAGAGTCTTACTCAATTTGAATCGATTTGAATGCTTATGACCCCAAGCACTAAACTAGCCAGATTAGAATTAGACGTGTGAAAGTTGGCTTAGTTATTCGGCTATCAATTGTTATAGCGATGAAGCGATTTTTTAAGGCGAAGGTTTGTCATTCATAATGAGATTTTTTTCCCCTTGGAGTCAATGGCTTTTCTTTTAACAATGATAGCATATTAAGTTTCTCAACAAAGTAATAATAAATGAACATGATTAAAAATAAGGTCGGATTGTTGATTTTATTAATTGAATACAAGAGTAGTACAATTAGTGAGAAAAAAAGTAAACTAAGTAGAGAAAAGATAAAATACATACGGTGGCTTGTGATACCAAAGCGATTGTGGAAAGCACCAGGTGGTTATGAGACAACCATGGTGTGAAGTTAGTAGGATGTGATTAGCAATGTATAGGAACTCGATAATCAGGAGATCTAACAATGGTGGTCGTAAATATTTAACTTACTCTCAGCACGTACTACATCGATGGCACTGGACAATTGCAGATCTAAGTTATTCTAATGGCTCCAAACTTACTGCAGCATAATTGTACATAAGTGGAGTAACTAAAGCCAAGAAGCTAAAACTAAAATGATAGGGAGTGTTGTGCTGTAGAAAGATTAATTGTTTGTGGTGAGGGTCCAGATCTCTTCTTCGAGTGTGCTTTTATAAACTTGGAGAGGCAGTGGCCATATCATTGTTTTTTGCATGAATCTTTGATTGTACAACGATCATATCCTGGTAGGATTTGAAATTTACAAACTTATCGTGTATAATTTGCTTCTAATTTTGAACGGGTTTCCGTTACTCATTCTTAATTTCTTGCCACCTTTGAGAAAAATGTCAATCATCCTTGAGAATTCTCTTTTTGGTGCTGGTTAGATTTGGCACGGCTATGTCGTGTGTATACTAGCTTGCATTGGTCATGTGTCTTGCAAATGATGTCCACCTTGTTAGTGCACTTTTCTGTGACATGTGCACCTTATTTTTTAATCATGTGCCATGTGTTGTAATGTTGGTTAAGCCTTGGCAAGCTGAAGATCAAAGATTCAAATGGACAAGCAGCATCAAGGAAGAAGAACATGTAAATGAGATGCCTTAGTGAGCCTAACCCTTTAAACCAAAACTCCCAAAACCTCTTAGATGTCTTGGACTAATTAGGAATACCCTTAGTCATATTCATTAGTATTAGAACATCATGAAAAAAAATGATAAGTTAGGCTAATTAAAGAAATGGAAGCTACTGTAAACAAATATGCCCAAATAGCAGTTTCCGATCGGAGATTAATCGGACAGTGGTTCCGATAGGACCAATCGGATAGTGCCTCCGATCAATCGGACCATGCTCCATCAATCAGAATTTGTTCCAGAGAATTCACTGGACAGATTTCTGATTAATCGGACAGGTTTCCAATCAATCGAAAGTGACCTCCAATCAATCATACATTTTTTTCTATCAATCGGAGATGCGCAAATCTGCCCATTTTTTTACCGTTGGAAGAAAATCTATAAAGGCAGGGGGATTCATTTTTGGGCAATAGAGGAAGATTTTGAGGAAATAGAAGTCACCATTGTTGAAGACCATTAGATACTATGTTCCTAACCCATTACAAGTGTTGGGGTCCCAAAAGTCAAGGTATTCGAAACAATGATTATGAGTGCCCAAATCACCACCTGATTAGATTCAGGGCCAGTGCATCGGAAATCGCGGCGAAAATCACCACAGACATCACACTAGAACCATCCATGCCCGAGACCAGAAACCGCGACCGCTCATATGTCGGGAGCTGTTAAGTGCTCGCATTCTGGGTGCGACCTCTTCGACGATAAACGCGTCGGGCTGGTCGCATTTTGGAAATGCGACCCCTCCAACGATAAACGAGCAGGGTGGTCACATTTCGGAGATGCGACCCCTTTCGTCGAGCACGAGCCGGGCTAGTCGCATTTTGAAAATGCGACCCCTTTCGTCGAGCACGAGCCGGGCTGATCGCATTTTTGATATGCGACCCCTTCATCGAGCATGAGCTGGACTGGTCGCATTTCGGAGATGCGACCGCGATTCCTCACTTCTCTTTAAAGCCGAATTTGTCTACAACAGACCAAAAAATGAAAAATTGAGCCAGTGGTGGACCCCACCGGTCATCATGATCAGAATCCTACAAATTTGAGAGGTGACCTCAACCATGAAGAAATAGGGCCAGTTGTAACGCCCCCAAAATTCGACACTCGAGTATATAGCTCAAATCTCGAAATCAAGGGTGTTATGGATGAATCCCTCACAATCACAACTGAAACTTTTATCCTTTCCATTCACAAGGTACCAAATATATAGAATTGAATTAAACCAAGCTTTGAAAATTAAACTATTAATTAATGGGTCTATGAAATTGATCCAAACTATCTAAACTAATGGCCATCTAATGGACCTTATTACATCAATACTTTCAAACCAAAAATCAAATAACTAATTCAAATAAAAATCTTCTAGAGTATTTCCTCATCTGGAACCACTTCCTCGAAGTCCTCTAAATCATCACCTGTCACTACGGTTAATCGCATAACACTGCGTCAGCTATAAAAGCCGGTGAGAAATCTCGTACAGTTTATCACATGTAATCAGATATATATAATCACATAAATAAATTTTCTCAACCACAAGGCATCAAGTATCCAAATCCCAAATATATCAATCAAGCCAAAAAAAAAATAATGTGCACGTAATGCAATGCAAGCCAACACACATCAACTATCTCTGTACGGTTATCAGTAGAACCTCCAGTTGGTTAACACTATCATCTGGAACATCGGTCCCTAGCGGCATAGCCAACTCGGATCACGAACTGTCCCACACCTCCGCCTGGCCTGCATAGCTGGTCTGTTGCACACACTTGGGTGCTCACCCAACCGGCCTCGATCAACGGAGCCTCCACCTGGCCTGCGTAGCTGGTCTGTTACACACGCTTGGGTGCTCACCCAACCGGCCTCGATCAATGGAGCAACGGCTTATTGCAACACTCACGTGTGCTTAGCCCAAATCAACTCAAGTGATTAACCACATACTGGAATCCTCAATCACATGGGATGCATGATTCATGCCACTCACTTTTCCCAATAATTCCAAAACCAAACACACAACCTTCTAGCCTTCTCAAAGCAACAAAATCACCATAATTTCATAATGAAGTTATACTTCCTCTATGTAAAGTAATTAAACAATTTCTATGTCAATTTCTACTGATAATAACAAATCCAACGTTTGGAAGCCAACTTGAATCAAGCAACATTAATATTTAAACCGACGTGAACGTAGATCATGCAAAATATGGACGTCACAAATCTGATTCACGAATCAAAATTTCGTACAACAAACCAAGGAATCTTCTTCAAAACTGTGAAGATAAATAGAGAATTTAAATGCAAGATTTATCAAGTGAAAACTATACGAGATGAACTCACTTCCTTTTTCTTTTTCTTCTTCTTTCCTTCTTTCCTTCTTCTTTTTCTTTGTTTTCCTTTTCTTTCTCTTTCTTCTTCTTCTTCTTCTTCTTCTCCCTGCTGCTAGAAGATTGCCCCAGCAATGGGAGCAGCAAGCCGTACTAAAAAACCCCCCCTTGAAAGCTCTCTCTCTCTCTCTCTCTCTCTCTCTCTCTCTCTCTCTCTCTCTTTCTCTCTCTCTCTCTCTGACGTTTCTTTTTGAGAAAACGCTGCCGAGAGCAGCTCTTATACGAGATGATATACGGACGGGTTGCGATTTTTTTTTGAATCCAAGTTGGATTCGAACTTCAATGCTTGCAAGTTAAGCCACCTATGAAATGTTAGAAACCTAGGTGGGGCCCACGCAAACAGTCCCTTCGAATTTCGGGAACCCATGCGAAGAATTGGCTCCGATCTTGCGCGTTCTACTTCGTTTAGTTCTAGGTTCTAACAGATTTTGCGGTCCACTCAAGTCACTGTTCACTAAGATAATTCCTTCCCCTAGTAGACCCAAGTGATGGCTACTCAATGGGCGGAGTGGATATATGGATGGGGTCCACCGTGATGTACGGTGTGGACCGACCAGGCAACAGCGGACGCTGCTGCCGCAGCGTCGAGCGCAAGGAAGACGCAGCCTCCCGCTGCGCACGGCGGTCAACGCGTGTTGACCGCGTCTATAACGTGCACGCGGTGCACCGTGGGTCCCCCAGTGATGTATGTGAAAAATCTATTCCGTCCATCATGTAGGCCACGAGATTTTTGGGTATGGCACAAAATTTGGTGTAGTTCTGAGTTTAGATGGCCCACTTATGGCCCGATTTCTGATTAGAGTACTTGTAGGATGATCGGAGGGCTGAAATTTGATGTGTATGGTTAGATTAGGTCTCTAAACTATTATATGAAGTTTTGCATGAAACTGATCGTCAGAAACTGGTATACTTAAAAATCGTCAATATAACTTAAGTTTTAACCAATAGAAATTTTCGTAATTATTGTGAGTTTTTTGAGAAATCTGGCACTTCTACCCTGTTTTAGAGTTCATGTTGAGCAACTTTAATAAAGGGGTCCTACATGAATTCCCTATAGATGATTTATTATTAATTTATTAATGTATTAAGTCATGTAATTCGCTAAATATTCAATTACATTATTATTTAACCTACTCTAAAAATTTGCAGGGCATTTATTGTGAATTTATCAATACTACAAGTCATGTAATTCATTAAACAAATATTTAAATTATTCTAAGGACCCAGTTCATTATAATATATAAGTTTATGATCGGTAATTAAGCACTTAGTGTAAATAGACAATTGTAATGGCAAGATTTATGGTTTACACATTTGTATTAGGTATATGTAGCCATTTGTACTCTCATGTAGGTATACACGCTCCTAAAATCTCGAGTCATTACACCAGTGCATCGACTTCCATCGCAAAGCGGGCCCCCAAGCCCTCTGTTTCGCAAAACCCAATTTTACAAAACACGAAGTAGGTCAGCGCATCCAATTCATTATCCAGCGCATCATGAAATTCAGTGTTATAGTCAAAATAGAGGTGATCGTATATCATCACGACGTCCTGATCCTGCGAGCAGCTTTAATTCTCGAGATATCTGCTCACGTCTCGCATATTAGATATATACGGCACAGTTACCGAGTCAGACATTTTCAGGAATTCCAGGACGTCGAGCAGTTTTGACTACACTGTGGCGGTCTCCTATTGACCGACTTCGGCTATAAATACCCCCTCTCGCCTCACTTGAAGGGAGATAAAAAAATCGAGAGGAAAATCGAGAGAAGGAGAGAGCTTTAGGTTTTCGAGCTCGGCAGAATCCCTCGCCAGAATCCCTTCGCCGATCACCGAAAATCCCACTTCCGACCGCAGCAGGTCTGGTGGAGAACCTAAAAATATATAAGTGAAGTAGCGCATCATGAAATACGTTAAACAAGCTTATTTTATCGACGCACTGGCCCCGGCGCATCACTAAAATAGGCCAGTGGATCAAATAAACCAATATTCCAAAGATAAACATATTAAGGACGCACTGGCCCCGGCGCGTCAGTAAAATAGGCCAGCGGATCAAATAAATCAATATTCCAAAGCTAAAACATTTTAAGGACGCACTGGCCCTGGTGCGTCACTAAAATACCCTAGCGGATCAGAAAAGTATACATCTTAAAAACAAGTCATTTTTTGACACACTGGCCCCAGCGCATCAGTAAAATCAGGCCAGCGGATCATAAAAATCTGCACTTCGAACGATCATTTCAGCACCTTCAAATCTTCATTTTATGACGTTTTCGAGCCCCGTTTAGGCCTATTTTGGGATATTTCGAGCGTTCCGGACGCAACGGAGCAGTCAAATAACTCATCTGGGCCACCCAATGAGCAGAATGCAAGCCTTCGGAGTCTGATCCAATCCGACGAGACGAATGGAGCAATTCTCCCGAAAAGAGGCCACCAGTACCCAGAACCTTACTGATGTATCATCATCACATGTACTATCATAATATGACCCGGATTCAGGTCCGGACTAAGCAAATGGGACTATGATTAACACGATAAATCATACCAGGAGAGTTCTAAACTATCACACACAATTTGTTAAAGACTGATACTTTAAGAACAGTCGATGCCCTACCCATCCAAACGGCATCCGCTGGTTGAGCTGCTCAGGTACATGCAACTGCAGATCGGTCTTCCCGAGGTCACCCGTTCCAGCAACGGGCGCGGGCCCAGAGTCGCACTCCTCAGTTAAAAACCCTGACAGTCTCAGCCCGGATCTCTGGTCAAAACATGGGACATGGACATCCGACTCGTACAAAGATGGATCAGTCCATAACAAAACACAACAAATACAGGTCTCCACGACCATACAAATACAGGTCTCCGCAACCATACAAATACAGGTCTCTACGACCACACAAACACAGGTCTCCACGACCATGAACTCTGAGACCATAGTCCCCGCTGACTAGTCTTTTGCCTTTTAATCAAGGGTCATCGATCATTCGATGTAATTAAGGGCTCATGCCAGATCACGGCCTGGAATGTACAAGATCTCAGGATCTCTGGAATAAAATTCGCCTTGTGATATTTCTTCTCTTGTGTACTTTTGTGAATGTTTGTGATTGTCTACGAACGTTTCTATTATTCAGAACCCCAGAACAACAAAAACACCACATCTCGAAAGATGTCCACTGCGATCCATTTTCTAAGTTCCAACAACAAGTCATTCCCCTCGTGATTCATCATGAACTTGAGGCATTCAATGCTAAAATAAGAATGGACTTGTTCCCTCTAGATTCCTATGAGTTTAGACACTTTAATAATTGGTATATCCTTTATCTAAACACTACCTAGGAGTCCAAATAGGTGTATTCCCCTAGGAAACTCATTTCCTATCATTTGTAGAGGTTTCACCACCTCCTAACACCTTGGGCATCTCCGTCGGGGCATCATATGCAAGGTGGCTGATCGTGGAGCTGGTGCAGTGGCGACACAATGACATTAACGATCGAGGGAGTACAATGGGAGTTGATTCGAGCATAGGAGAGCAAGAAGAAGCAACCCAAAGCGGCGCACAATGGGGATCAAATCTGACAAGTAAGGTTATCATTTGTTAGAGTCCATCTACTCTTTTCCTGGTGAAAATTGAGTGTAAAGTTTATTTGTCAAACTCGAATTTAGAATCGTTTGCCGATCATTGGCTTGTTAGTTGAGCTTAAAAGTTTAGGGACATTTGTCATTCCTTGACACGTTTGTCAAACCTAAATTTCAAGAACATTTGCCATTCCTTGACACGTTTGTCGGGCCTAAACAAGTCTCCAAGGGGAGCCTCCAACACGGGTGTGAACGTGTAGGTTGGGAGAAACTTGTAAACTCCCCGATTGGGTGGATCCGAGTTAAAACACTTTGGTTGAGAGGAACCAGATTTAAACTCCCTAGTGAATGCCGGTATACTAAAAGGGCTTGAGTACTTGAACCGAGAGTGGAGTAGACCCAAAGTCGAACCACTATACATCGTTATGTTTGTGATTGTATTTGAGCACATTTTTTATTATGCATTGTGTTTAATTGTTTAATTATGAATGCTTAATTAGAATGTATGCTAGGTACTTGATAGACACATCCACACACACAATATGTACTTTCACTTCTTGAGTAGACTTGAGCTTATATGATCCACTCTCATATAGTCTACTTAAGTTGCATAGATTAGGTGCTTGTTTAGTTTAATCACATGTTAATCTATGCATGCTTAGACTAGGTTGATAATTGCTTTAATCATATATTGGTCTAGTAATTGGATCCACTTAGGCTTGGAAGCCGAAGTGTTTTTGCTTACTTAGTTTATATTGTTGAACTATTTAAGTAGGCGAAAAGAATTTTTAAAAGGTCATAATTACCCTCCCTTTAGGACTTAGCCATAATTCTAGTTGCTCATCTAAGCTTCTGCATGCATACACGTCCACAAATGTAATCAAAGTAACGCAATTTCACACCTTTTATGGTGGCGATGTGCGTTGATATTGAGTGGGTCTCCTTTTGTCAGGCTATGTGTTGCTGACATATAAAGTGCTGGTAGTCCCTCTTAACACGAGTACATTTTTTTTCTCGCCATTCTTATAAGTGTGCCAAAATATGGCGAATTTTAATGGGCAATGTGGACTGCATTAGGCGAGTGTAAATTATAACCACCAGCAAAAAAAACCCTTGCTTTTTAACTTTTGAACTTTTTCTCTCTTGTCTCTCTACATAATAAACAATTCATATGAAAGGTACCCTATAATGATAGACATCCCAAATCAAAGGTGAAGCCCACATGATGGATGATTCATATTAAAGGCGGGCTCCACATGATAGGCAATGAACATTAAAGGTGGGCTCCAAAAAGGGACAATTAACCTTGATGGTTATTCAACATTTAAGTGAGCCTCGCATTATCGACCCTTGGTGATGAATGGACCACATCCAAGGCAAGCCTTACATGATGGACGACCCACATTGAAGGTGGGCCTACATGATGGATAGTTCACATCAAAGGTGGGCTCCACAAGATGGGTAGTGGACAATGAAGGTGGGCCCCACATGATGGATGATCCACATTAAAGAGGAACCCATATAATGGGCTATCTACATCAAAAGTCAGCCCTTAGTGATGAATGACTCACATCTAAGGCGGGCCCGGTATGATGGTCAGCCCACATTGAAGGAGGGGGCCACATGATGGATGGTCCATGTCAAAGGTGGGCTTCACATGATGGGAGATGGATATTAAAGGTGTGCCCCACATACATGATGGACAATAACATTGATGGTGGGCCTTAAATGATGGATGACCCATATCAAAGTGAGCCCCACGCAAGGACTGTTCACATCAAAGGTTGGCCCCTAATAATGAATAGTCCACATCCAAGGTAGACTCGCATATATAATAGATGGTTCACTTTGAAGTTCAGCCCTGCATGATGGATCATCCACATTAAAGGTGTGCCCTGCATGATGGACAACCTAAGTTCAATGTCCGACATGATGGATGACCCACATTCAAGGTGGGCCTTCTATGATGGATAGCCCACATGGACGGTTCACATTGAAGACAAGGCCAAGGCAGGCCCAACATTATGAACGATCCACATTAAAGGTTGGCCCCACATGATGGACGGTTATTAAAAGTGGACCAAACAAAATTAAGGGATAAGTATTATGTGATGTTGGAAATCAAACATACTTTTTTAATTTTTAGTCCATAAGTACATTTTTTTACCAAATATACTGATTGTCACACCCCCAAATTTGTGACCATGGTTAACCTTAACCCTAGCCTCGAATTCAGGGCCGCGATTCAAGTTAAAGGAAAATTTTTAACATTCATATCATGATTACATTCACTTGCACAACTGGAATAACTAATTTATTTAAATCTCATTATAAAAACCATTCACCATTATTAAATTGTCATCATTCACTACTATTTAAGTATAAAACAATTCATGATTTACAAACATTTTCAAGTTGAAACTTAAAATCTATGAAAAGAAGATCTATGCTATCAACTGCATCGTCAACTCCTGAGCGTCTCCACTTGTTCTTTAGTCTGTGATATTTCCATCAATAAAATTCATAATAAGAAAGCTCATGTAAATGGTTCTATATACAAGACAATATAAATATGAATCTAATAATTATAAATAAATTCATGATTTAAACATTCGACAATTAGAAATAAATTATTCAGAGTTCGCGAAACGAAAAAGAGAAAAACAAATGAACCAAATACTCAGTGCACACAACTTCACTCTTCACTCAGCATTGTTTCACTAAACAAAAATCAATTCCTGTCATAAATAGTCACTCAATATAGCCAACACGAGGCTCAAATTATATCACTCAATATAGGCAACACGAGGCTCAAATTATATCACTCAATATAGGCAACACGAGGCTCAAATTATATTACTCAGCATAGCCAACACGAGACATATAATTCATTCAACATTTAATTCCTGCCAACACTCATCAATATTCATACATCTCCATTACCTTATAGAAATCAATCCTCAAGATTCACTTTTTCAATCCTCACAATTCACTTTTTGATATCAATCCTCACTATTTGCTTGAGTAAAATTCAATAATCTTATACTTCTGATAAAATTGATTTGGCCAAAGTAAACTTGACATAAAAACAGGTCATAACACAACTATTTCTCAAATAGAAAGCAATTCTCAAGAATTTTCAAATAAGACATTTTTTCCAAGTAAAAAGACTTTTATAAATAGGGTGCATCATCAAACTTTCCAAATAAGGCCATATTTTCAAATAAGAAAACTTTCTATAAATAAATTATAACAAAAGATTTTCTAAATGAGGTATCATTTCTAAATTAATGGTAACATTTTATGGATAGCACAATATCAACATAACTTTTCAAAATATAGGATATCACACAACTTTATAAATAAAGGATCATTTCACAATTAAAGGACTTTCCAAATATAGTCATCACAAAACCTTACCAACTATAAGGTATTTTGCAAAATAATAAAAATTACAAATAACAACCTTACAAATATAAATCATAGATAGATAATTCAGAATAAGAATAATTTATTTTCGATTTAGAACCACTTACCAAAAATATTACCATGAGCATACAGAGGGCGTCTAGTGGTGTCCATCTTGTAATACGTATAACTAGAATTTCTCTTATATTTCTTAACCGCATTCTCCTTATCCTTCATTATAAACAAAAACTTTTATAAATAATTTTTTCCCATGTTAACACTTACAGACATCTCTCTTGTGCCAAAACAACTTAGTACAAGTCTATAATGGTATTAGTTACACTTAGCTTTAAATAAAACTAACCTTGGACACTAATGTTCAATCTTCTGAAATCCTAGGTTTATCAATGATCACACATTACTTAGGTTAAACCATTATACATAGGGTCCTCCTTACCCTTACACTTTTTAATTCTTTCTCCAAATCACAATTGTGATTGTAAGTGATTTAAGGGTCCTAATTCGGCTATTAGGTCCATGCCCTTTCCAAGGTTTTAAACCTTCATTCTCTAATTATATATAAGATCTAACATATAAAGGTTTGATATCAAAACAATCATAAACTATGTACTTGGGTCCTAGGTCAATTATTTGGGCCATAAATGAGCTTCTTGATTCAATTAGCCCTTAATTCTAACGACTCAACTTATTTGTACTACTTTCATGTGAGAACTTATATTAATTTACATTCTTTAAATAGTTTCCCTTAATAATGTCTTTTTTCATTTAAAAGCCCAACCCATTACACTAGACCCAATAAGGAAATCCACACCATTTAGATTTATTGAGGCAATCATAGGGTTCTTTTGAATTTTGTACACGAAAGCCCATTTATAAAGTTATGATTGTGATTGTTGGTATACTAGTGGGTCATAACCAAGCCATTAGGTTCACTAGGCCCACCCCTATAATAGGCCCAAAGTGTTCCACATGCATGTATATTTAATGGGCTTGATGTAGGCCCAGTAAGTCCACCTTTATTTTCAAATGTCTCCAATGCAATGGGCCACCTAGCATCCCACAATCACGATCATTTTGACAAGATGAACATTTTCTCCAATGTAGGTTACTAATTTCTAAGGAAGACTAACTTCATGTTGTTTGTGTAGGGTGCGTTTCACACAAACCTTCGGATCTCGCCCCCGATACACTAGAATTATGGACTATGCTAATGCAATAATCAAGAATAAACATCAACCACACGAACACAAGGAGTTTTTACGTGGAAAACCCTCAAAAGAGGTAAAAACCACGGGACCTAGTCCAGATCAACAATCCACTATCTCAGGGAATTGTTACAACCGATCACAAGCACACACCGCTTGGATCAAACTTCTTCACCCACGCAGGGATGGATAAACTACAAGAGAATAGTAAAGGAGAAACGATCTCACCGATTCCGAGGACGTAGAAGCGCTGAGACGACCGTTGAGCAGAAGAATCCTTCTTCAAGCAACTTCTCCCTTCTACAAGCTTCCTCTTTCTCTCTCTTCTCTTTCTCTCTTCCTCTTTTTCTCTCTTTCTCACCTTGGACGTGTTAGCAACCCAATGGGATACCCTAATCCCGTTTTGGAATGCTTAAGTACAAAAAACGGAGCAATTAGAGCCAGATTAGAAAACTGCGTACAAGCAGTTCGCGCAGGGTCGGGCGCCCGGTCACCAGACAGTCGGGCGACCGGCCAACCAAAAAACAGTCCAGCAATGAAACGTGAGAAAAACTGAATTTCGGACCCCCGGACCAACATGGTCGGGCGCCCGGCCGGGTCATGAGGCGCCCGGTCACCAAAACCGTGGGGCGCCCGAAAATCGCCAAAAATGTCCAACAGCAAACTGCCTATTCTGGAGGAATTCCGGTCGCCCGGCCACTAAATGGTCCGGGCGCCCGGCCACTTCCAGTTCACCTTCTCTCTCCTCTGTCACGTGAGGAGGAAAACTCCATCAAATCTCCCCCTTTCTGACTCAGGAGAAATTCGCATTCTTCAAGCCAACCAGGTTTCTGCACACCTCAAACTTGCCCTTGAGCAAAGCCTTGGTCATCATGTCTGACCCGTTATCGTCCGTATGGACCTTCTCAAGCTGTAGCACCTTCTGTTCCAAAGTATCCCTGATCCAGTGATACCGAATCTCTATATGCTTCAACTTGGAATGCTGACTTGGATTCTTGCTCAAGTGTATAGCACTCTGGCTATCGCAATAGACCACGTGCTCCTCCTGCTTCAGGCTGAGTTCCTGTAGGAACCTCTTCATCCAAAGCATCTCTTTGCATGCTTCTGTGACTGCAATGTACTCGGCTTCTGTCGTTGATAATGTTACGACCTTCTGTAGCTTGCTCTGCCAAGAGACCGCTCCCCCTGCAAACGTGAACATGAACCCCGATGTAGACTTCCTGGAGTCTATGTCACCTGCCATATCTGCATCTGTGTAGCCTTCTAACACAGGTTTTCCGTCACCATAGCATAGGCTCAACCTGGATGAGCCTCTCAGATACTGCAGTATCCACTTCACCGCTGCCCAATGTTCCTTGCCAGGATTGGTAAGATTCCGGCTGACAACACCAACCGCATATGCTATGTCTGGGCGCGTACACACCATAGCATACATCAAACTTCCTACCGCTTACGCGTAGGGTATCTTCCGTATCTCTTCCACTTCCGCCTTCGTCTTGGGACACTGCTTGTCGCTCAATTTGAAGTGACCATCCAGTGGAGTACTGACCGGCTTCGCTGCATTCATGTTGAACAGCTCTAGGACTTTCTCAATATACCGCTCTTGTGACAACCAAAGCTTCCTGCTGCTTCTGTCACGGGTTATCTCCATTCCTAGAATCTGTTTTGCCGGGCCCAAGTCTTTCATCGCAAATAACTTGCCCAACTCCTGTTTCAGCCTGTCAATCTTCTTGATGTCTTTTCCCATGATGAGCATGTCATCAACGTACAATAGCAGAATTAAGAAATCACCATCTGAGAACCTGCGAGTGAACACACAGTGGTCCGACTCCGTTCTGTCATATCCATGCTTCAACATGAACGAGTCAAACTTCTTGTACCATTGCCTAGGAGCTTGCTTCAGCCCATACAAGCTCTTCCTAAGCCTGCACACCATATGCTCTTTGCCCTTGACTTCGAACCCTTTTGGTTGGCGCATGTAGATCTCTTCTTCCAGGTCACCATGGAGGAAGGCAGTTTTGACATCTAACTGCTCTATCTCCAGATCCATGCTAGTCAGCAACCCAAGCAACACCCGTATGGATGTTATCTTCACCACTGGTGAGAATATCTCCTCGAAGTCTATTCCTTTTCTCTGACCAAACCCTTTCACCACAAGTCTGGCCTTGTACCTTGTCTGTGAATTCTTCTGCTCATTCTTCTTTCTGAACACCCACTTGTTGCTCAGAGCTTTCTTGCCCTTAGGCAATTTCACCATATCATAGGTGTGGTTCTTATGCAAGGATTCTATCTCCTCTTGCCTAGCTTTCAACCACTCCCCCTTATGCTCGTCGGCTAGGGCCTCAGAATAGTCTTCTGGCTCTCCCCCATCTGTGAGCATAATGTACTCATGCGGCGAGTACTTCTTGGATGGATGTCTGTCCCTTGATGTCCTCCTCACCTGTGGCTTAACAGGTGGATCAAGTTGGGGCTGCTCCCCCTGTCCATCTTCTATAGGGACTCCCTCATCCTCTGCACCTTGCTGTACTCCCCCGTCATCAGGCACCACGGGAGGAGTAACCGGATCTATGTCTTCCAGTTCACCTAAACTGGGTTGGGTCTTCACTGGTTTTTCAATGTCTTCTATACACTGATCTTCAATGAAAACCTCATCTCTGCTCCTGATGAGCTTCTTCTCGGTCGGATCCCACAACCTGTAACCGAACTTCTCATCACCGTACCCTAAGAACACACACTGCCTGATTTTCATATCGAGCTTAGACCTTTCGTCCTTTGGTACGTGAACGTATGCCCTGCATCTAAACACCCTGAGATGACTATACGATGGATCACGTCCAGTCCACACCTTCTCAGGTACTTCTCCATTCAACGGGGCTGATGGAGACCTGTTTATCAAATACACCGCCGTGTGCATTGCTTCTCCCCAGAACATCTTGGGCAACTTTGCATGGGATAACATGCATCTGATTCTCTCTACAATGGTACGATTCATTCGCTCAGCCACACCATTATGTTGGGGGGTCTTGGGGACTGACTGTTCATGCCGTATACCCAGTGACTTGCAGTACTCGTGGAAGTCACCTATGTATTCACCACCATTGTCAGTGCGGATGCACTTCAATGATCCGCCTGTCTCCCTCTCGACCATAGCATGAAACAGTTTAAACACACCAAAGACCTCGTCCTTGGATTCTAAAGCATACACCCAAACCCTCCTAGATGCATCATCTATAAATGTGACAAAATACAATGCCCCACCCAAGGTTTTTGTCCTCATAGGACCACAAACATCAGAATAAACCAAATCTAATGCATGTACTTTATTAGTATGAGAAGCAGTTTTAACAAAAGAAACTCTATGCTATTTCCCAGATAAACAGTCAATACAGGTTTTGAGAGGTATACCTGTCACGTCTGGAAGGAGCTGCTTCTTCGCTAGTAGCTGAAGCCCTTTTTCACTCATGTGGCCTAGACGCCTGTGCCACACGTCAGTAGCTGAATCTTCCGCTGCGTTCAATCCACCCTTGCACACACTGACACTTGCTTTGTAAAGAGTGCAACACTTCTTTCCTCTGGCTGCGATCAACGAACCCTTGATGAGCTTCCAGCGCCCACCAGCAAACCGGCTTTCATAATCATCATCATCCAGCCTTCCCGTCGACATCAAGTTGAGATGAAGGTCTGGAATGTGTCTTACATCCCTGAGAACCAATGTGCAGCACACATCAGTCTTCAAACAAATAACACCGACCCTTACGATCTTCGAAACACCAGAATTTTCCATCTTCACTGTCCCATAGTCACCTGACTTGTAGCTTGTGAAGAAATCTCTGCGTGGAGTCGCATGAAACGAGGCTCCCGAGTCTATCACCCAGTCGGTGTCCTGACTCGAAGCCGTGAGATAAATATCGTGATCTGCCGAAAGAATAACAACAACGTCACCATTTGAGGCGACCGCAGTAGAATCTGATTCATCTTCCTTCTCCTTTCCTTTACCCTTCTTGTCACTCTTCTTCTTGTGACATTCATGCTTATAGTGGCCCTTCTTGCCACAATTCCAGCATTCAACATCTTTCCTGGCAACTGACTTGCCTCTTGATTTATCTCGGGCCTTTTCGCCCTTTCTGTTCTTTCCTCTCCCCCTATCTTGTGTCACAAGGGCCTCTTGTTGAGCAGGCCCTAGGGACTTCCTCCTTGTCTCCTCATTGAAGAGACAGCTTGTTACCTGATCCATGGATACCTTTCCGTCTGGCGCGGAGTTACTTAGAGACACCACTAATGTCTCCCAACTGTCAGGCAATGAGCTAAGCAGTAGCAAAGCCTGAAGTTCATCATCCAGGACCATCTTCATGGCGGAGAGTTGGTTTACAATGTTGCTGACCTCATTCATGTGTTCAGCCACAGAACCACCATCTTTGAACTTGAGATTCACAAGTCTTCTTATCAGGAAAATCTTATTGCCGGCTGTCTTCCTCTCATACAGCCCTTGCAATTTCAGCCATAGGCTAGCGACTAAGGTCTCTATAGACACATGGTGGAAAACCGAATCATCCAACCATTGTCTAATGAACCCCACTGCCTTCCGGTCCACTTTCTTCCAATCATCATCTGACACATCCTTTGTCTTCGCCGATATGCCTAGAATTGGAGCATACAAGTCTTTGCAATAGAGCAAGTCCTCCATCTTAGCCTTTTATATGGTCCAGTTAGAACCATTGAAGCTGATCATCCTTGATGAGCCACCTTCCATAATTCAGAACCGATCCCACACCGTTCAAACAACCTGAACTCTCTGATACCACTTTGTAGGGTGCGTTTCACACAAACCTTCGGATCTCGCCCCCAATACACTAGAATTATGGACTATGCTAATGCAATAATCAAGAATAAACATCAACCACATGAACACAATGAGTTTTTACGTGGAAAACCCTCAAAAGAGGTAAAAACCACATGACCTAGTCCAGATCAACAATCCACTATCTTAGGGAACTGTTACAACCGATCACAAGCACATACCGCTTGGATCAAACTTCTTCACCCACGCAGGGATGGATAAACTACAAGAGAATAGTAAAGGAGAAACGATCTCACCGATCCCGAGGATGTAGAAGCGCTGAGACGACCGTTGCGCAGAAGAATCCTTCTTCAAGCAACTTCTCCCTTCTACAAGCTTCCTCTTTCTCTCTCTTCTCTTTCTCTCTTCCTCTTTTTCTCTCTTTCTCACCTTGGACGTGTTAGCAACCCAATGGGATGCCCTAATCCCGTTTTGGAACGCTTAAGTACAAAAAACGGAGCAATTAGAGCCAGATTAGGAAACTGCGTACAAGCAGTTCACGCAGGGTCGGGCGCTGGGTCACCAGATCGTCGGGCGCCCGGCCAACCAAAAAACAGTCCAGCAATGAAACGTGAGAAAAACTGAATTTCGGGCGCTCGGACCAACATGGTCGGACGCCCGGTCACCAAAACCGTGGGGCGCCCGGTCACCAAAAATGTCCAGCAGCAAACTGCCTATTCTGGAGGAATTCCGGTCGCCCGGCCACTAAATGGTCCGGGCGCCCAGCCACTTCCAGTTCACCTTCTCTCTCCTCTGTCATGTGAGGAGGAAAACTCCATCAGTTTGATTTTTTTTACTGACTAAATTAGTTGACAAATCAAAATTCTACTAAGCCACACATAAGACCCAACTCTTGGCCAATGATCCAAGAGACTCTTTAAATTTACATTAGCCCATAAGGCTTTTTCATGGCCCTGATAATGAGTGTTTCCTTACATTAAGTCGAGTTATGACAATTTATGCTCACGTAGATCTAGATCTGACTTCCCATTGGTCACATTATGTGGGCCACACAAGAATTTTCATTACATCAGCATAATAGGAAAATCAGCTACTTATCCTACCTTAAGACAACGCACATGAAACTTGATCATTCATTCAATGGTTCAAATTTATGATTTACCTAAAATTCCATTCTAGAGTCTTTTAAAATAAGTAAATAAATAAGTAAATAAATCAAACTGAGCTGTTCAAGGGATCAGATTTGTCGTAATGTCAAGACCTTTAAAACTATCTTCTGGATCAAGATTGGTCTTCGACAATCTCTTTTAGGTTAGCGTCCAATCTATGGCCAAGGACAAGTTCTTTTTTCTTTTGATTTTTTTTTTTTTTTTCTTCCAGGTCTTTAAATTGAAGGTTAATGGAGTTCTTCTAGTAGTTAGATTAAAGCCAAATCTAATCATCACAACAATATCAATAATTGTAGAGAAAAATTACACTTGAAATGTCTATAGAGACACACATAATAGAGATAAATCAACCATTACAGAAATTAATACTTATGACAGATTTTTAATGTTCTAAGATTGAGCATTCCTAAATCGTCAATCATCCATAATTTTTTTTATAACAGCGGTCCAGATCTGACCATCAAATTGGACGGTCCAAATCTGGCCAATTAAATAGCCCCTAGTTGAAAAGCTCACTCGGATCATCTAGGGTCTAGATCTGTTTAAAAATTTAGGTTCCTTTGAGGACCTCATTCCTAGTTGATGACGTTTCTGGATGATCAGATTTGTTCTATTCCATCAGGTTTGATAGCTACAAGATCTTCATTCTAGAACGTTTTTATAGTGACATATTTTTAGTGGTATGATAACGGTTCTCAAAGAGTGCATTCTGGGCAGCAGAGAGAGACCCAAATCTGGCCCATCCTAGGCCATTCCAAGTCTAAAAAAATGTTACTATTTAAAGGCCAAGATCAGCCCTCCATTGAGGCCATTTGGATGGTCCAATCTAGTAGTCCAACAGTCTCTACCCGAGTATCTGGTTTTGGATTTATCCATGGTCCAGATTTACTTCAAGGGCTATGATTTTTCCATGGATTCTAATACATCATCAATGGCATTTTTAAATGGTCCAACAATGACGTTTTCAAATGGTCCATATTTGATTTAAAGTTTCTCATAAGTTTGGGCGTCCCAATCATGATTTAATGGTCAGATTTGCTAGCAAAGATTTGTCGCTTAAGATAGTCCACCACATCAAATTCACGTAGTAAAAAGAAAATGAACAAAAGGAAAAGAAAGAACCATCTTACCTTTCACGTTAGCACGAGTTGCATATATGCTCCAAATGGAGCAATCCACATCTCATCTAAGGTGGATTTTGAGAGAGAAAATCTCTCATTTTTCTTATTTTGGTTGTAAGAGTCTTATCTCCTTTCCCAATCAATGTTAGATATTAATTCTAGTTATAGATGGTAAGTATGGACTATTTTAGGCAAAATTTTGTAAAAAATATAATTTGCTTGTTAGAGAACTCAAACCCATGATTAATGCTTATTATTTAAGCTCACCAACCACTTACCTAAATCAAGTTTCTTGTTAATAATTAACAAAATTAATTATTTAGCTAAAAAGTAATAAATGGAATGCTCACTTGCAATTTTTTTTACAAGTCCTAAGTATATTTTTTCTATGACAATGCACGTAAGATTAGAAGATTTTGTCATGTAATTAGTTTGATCAATGAGCACTTTGAGATAAGAGGAATGATTCTATTTTATATGCATTTTCAAAATAACCTAGCATAGATGGATGGGATAACACATACGATCTACAAGTCTCATGGTATTATCAAGCAAGTGGTATTTAGTGAACAAATCTAATTAGCACAAGTCCAAAAAAATAGCAGATGAGTATAAATGAAAAAATAATTTTCATTTTTTTTCCTAAGATATTACACTTATCTATTAAACAAGTAAAACCCAAGATAAGCTACTCATGGCATAAGTAGCTTGCCTTAAAGTAACTTACGCCCATAATGGTCCACCAGGATGTAGACCCAAAAATGCTTGTCTGACTTGCATGGTGTTACATGCGGCGTGAATATTGGCTGACATGCATGGCCTTCTTTATATGGAAGAAATCTACCTCATTCATCAGGTGCGCCACCTTGTATGGTGCAAAATCAATCCGCTTCAAAACTCAGGTGGATTACACCACCTTGAGATGATAACTCCCATTATTAAAATTGTCCAAATTGTGTATGGGGTCCACATGGTATATATATGCCATCCAATCCATCCATTTGATGCACCCACCTCGATGAAGAGAGTCCCCCATAATCAGTACATTCCAACAGTGACAGGACCACACCATGTGAATTTACGGATTTTTTTGGGCATGGTTTTACACTGTTCCACGTTGAGTGGGCCCTTCGACCTCGTGCTAGACTCTCTCACTGCTGCAGCCCACGTTTAACAGCATGAGCTATGAAATATGGACCCTTCAACAAAGTGTCCACCGTTGCTACTGTTGCATCTGATTAGGACAACGGTTGAATTAGCCATGAGTTGAGATCAAAATGACAGAGCCCCACATGTTTCAGCACATTTAGCAACATCAAAGTTAGCTATCACGTGTCCCAATTTGGCCCGTTGGATGGGGGAGCGGATTAGGTGAGACGACTCACCCACGATGGTGCGGCCCTTACGATGGGACCCACCTTGGTGTATGTATTCTATATTCACCCTGTTCATCTATTTTTTCAGATTATTTTAAGACATTATTCCAAAAATGAAAGAGATCAAATTATCAAGTGGACCATACCATAGGAAACAGTGGTGATTGGCCATTAATGAGCCACAAAAGTTTTGGATCAAAGCTGATATTTGGTTCTTTCTCTTCATCCATGCTTATGTGACGTTATCAACATATTGGATGGCAAATAAACATTACAAAAGCAGTAAGGTGCGCAATGAAAAGTATTTGACATTAGAAAGTTCAATCACCACGGTTTCCCAATGGTATGGTCACCTGATAATTGAATCTGATTCATTTTTTTTTCTTTTGTTTAAATGAACTGTCCAAATAATGGGTCTCAGTTTGGATGTATTATGAACCAAATATTAAGCTTTTATCTGATTATTTGACCATGGGCTTGGTGGACACATATCAGACGGTTAAAAATGAGAAATATCCAATCATCCCATTTCTAATGAGAGAAATATCCAGCAGATTCTACAATTTTAATTAGTTTAATGTGAGTTAATGTATGCCATCGTGTGTATCCGAGCATCAAAGGACTCATCTTTCTTTTTCAATGACCAACGGGATGTAAGTATCACTTCGTCACGTCGCTGGGCTGAATAGCATGAAAAGCATGCTGAGAGAGATATGTACAGTTAAGAAGACGTGCTCTAACTTCCTGACCAAAAGGTAATTGGTGGACCCAAGACCCTGATGTGGTTGAATTTAATTGGTCCATGTATCACTTCATAGATGAAACTAGGGTGGGAGAAATAGTACAAGTAATATCTCTAACAACGACATATGGTTCAACCATGGACTTAGCCTAGGAGTTTAGGAAGGACCGGCCTGTTTATGAGAGGGTCTGCCATACTCGTCCAACCCTGTGTACTGTCCGGTCAAGATGAAGTAAGGAACCATTCATTAAGTGCGGGTAACAGCTTAGTGAGTGAGTCCCTGAGTGAGGCTACCTTGATGTATGTGTTTAATATCCACTCCGTCCATCAATTTTTTACTAATAATTTTATTGCATGATGCAAAAAACGAAGCTGATTGACGGTCAAGAAACGGTCAGCGATTGACCGTTAAAAACTTCTTCTAGGTCACAAAAGTTTTGGATTAAGCTGATATTTATGTCTTCCCTTCATCTAGGTCTGTGTGACCTTATCAACATGTTAGAAGAAAATAAACATTTAAAAATTACGGTGGGTCCTAGGAATTGTTTCAACGGTGGGTGTTCAATGACCACTATTTTTTATGGTGTGGTCCACTTGAAATTTGTATCCACTTCATTTTTTGTAACATAATCTAAAATAAGATGAAAAAAATGATAAACGGAGTGGATATACAACACATATATCAAGTTGGGCCCCACCGTAGGGACTTACCCACTAAGATGTTACCCCGGACTCCGTGCCCTCGTTAAGCAGTGAATTAACGCCACACGTCCAAACCTTTCTGGGATCTCCGACGATGTCATTCTATACTTGGTAAAGACCAAGGGCAATTTCGGTAATATGTCAATTAATATGCACGATAGCCTTTACTCCGGTTTTGTGTATGTACAGACCAGAGTGCACGCACCACATTACTCGCAGGTGGATTCGGTCGGGTGGGGGCAACCACCGAGTTTGGTAAGGCCGTGACCGTTGGGCCCACCTTGATGCATATATTATATATCTACGCCGTCCATTTCAAGAAAAATGAAGCAGATATAAATCTCATATTAACCACCAGTGGTGATTGAACGCCTACCATTAAAAACTTTCTACGATCCACCTTAGTGTTTATTTGACATCCAACCTGTTAATAATATCATACAAACAGACATTGATGAGGGAAAACAAAGTATCAGCTTGATCCAAAACTTTTGTGTTACATTAGAAGTTTTAAACGGTCAATCACCATTGTTTCCTGTGGTGTGGTCCACCTGATATTTGGATCTGTTTCATTTTTTGCACTATCTCCTTAAATGATCTAGAAATACGGATGGACGGCGTGGATATACAATATATGCCCCCATGGTCACTACCTGACCGAATTAATTCCACCATTGATTGACTGAGGGAGCTGCATCGCCGAGACCGGGTAACCCAAAGCACTTTAGGGCTCACTGTGATGTCCGCGTGACAGACATCCACTCCGTCCGTAAGTTTCTCAAGATCATCTAAAAATGTGATCGCAGAAATCATGCCCATGCTGAAGTGCGCCATACCACATGAAACAATGGGGATTGAAATGGCTACTGTTGAAACCTCTCTGGGGCCCACCGTGATATTTATACGCACCATCCAAACCGTTCATATGGAAATTTGTATCAGGATGTAGGGAAAGCAAAAATATCATCCTGATCCAAAACCTCTGTGCCCCAACAAAGCTTCAATGGTGGGCGTTCAATTTCCACTTTTCCCCTGGTGTGGCCCACTTAAGCTTTGGATCTGCTTCATTTTCCGGACCACTTCCTAAAATGATCTGGAAAAACATATGGACAGAGTAGATGTCACACAGACATCGTGGTGGGCCCAGGTTACAGGGGCTGGGTGTAACAGGGTTCCCACGCAATGGCATCAGGCATCCTTCTTAGATTATGCTGATTGAACCCAACAATCTTTCGTTGGTTGAATTTGGACCGTTGATCATTTTATTCTTGGTTCCACAAATTGGACGGTAACCGTGCAACGTTCAGGCTAAGCTCGATTCATAGTGGGCTTAAAAAAGGACGGAGTGGATTGACTTTGGTGGATGGTGGTAAACTATCAGCGTTGTCTTGACCTGTCATTTACTCGCCAACCGACTCGCAGTCCCTCCATTCATTTCATTTAAACCTGCAAAAAAAAAAAAAAAAGAAAAAAAGAAGAGCGAAAGCCAAACACTATAAAACTCAGCTCATAAGATGAAAGAGGAAGAAGATGGAAAGCCTCTCCGTTACGTGCCGTCTATCTCCATCAAATCTCCGTCTACTCCCGACGGTTTCCGTTAATGCCGTTAGCAGGAGCTCTACTCTAAGTTCCCCAGCTCCCGCTTCTGCGCGCGCGCATTCAAATCCTCTGTTCTCTCCACTACTTCAGTTGGTATTCTCCTCTCTCTCTCTCTCTCTCTCTCTCTCTCTCTCTATATTTCTCTCTCTCTGCGGGAGGAAAACATAATTTGGAAAAAATCGATTTTCCATTGATCTGAATTTCTTTGTTTCATGTCGGTTTCTAGAGTCGGAGGATGCGGTGAAATTTGCAGAAGCTTCGAAGAAAGGGAATCTCGTGCCTCTCTACCAATGCATATTCTCCGATCACCTGACGCCGGTGCTGGCATACCGTTGCTTGATGAAAGAAGAAGATCGAGAGTCACCGAGTTTTTTGTTCGAATCCGTCGAGCCAGGTTACCGAGCGTCGAATGTTGTAAGAGCTAGAATCTCTCTCTCTCTCTCTCTCTCTCTCTCTCTCTCTCTCTCACTCACACACACACACACACACACACACACACACACACACACACACACACACAGTTTCTTCTTCAGCATTTTCGAATTTTCGGAACTTTACAATGCTCAGCCTGGATAATGGACGGGTTAGCTGATCCAAACTGTTCATATGGTGGGCACCACAGTGGATGGGATTGCCAACTATGTTTTTTTTTGGGGGGGGGGGCTTTTACAATGTCTATTTGAATTACCGCCTTTTTTTCTTCATCTGGGCCAGTAGTTGTGCATGTGGGGTTCACCTTTCATTGATCTGATCAATCATTTCAGTGGACCCCACTGTGGAAGAGCGATGCCCATCCGAAAGTTCTAGCCATCCAATAATTAGCCTGAGAAATCATAAACCATCAACCACAATCCCTCGACCATAAGGTCGAGAAACAGCTCAATACCAATTAGGGGGGCTTGAGATTGGCCAGTCTATACAGCAAGGGTGGATCATTCATCTGTCCGGACCCACACCCAGATGAGAAGATGGACCCAAAATCGCATTGATAAAAAAATTCCAGCCGTCCGATTAGGCAACATTTTCATGTTACATAACAACTGCCAGTTCTTTGAAATTTGTGTTTTTCTTCATCTCCTCTGTAGTTTATTTTCTCCTCTGTAGTTATTTCAGTTAATTTCTGTTAGGGACGGTACAGTGTGGTTGGAGCTCAGCCGACAATGGAAATCGTGGCGAAGGAGAATTTTGTGACGATCATGGATCACGAAGAAGGGGTGAGGAAGGAAGAGTTTGCTGAGGATCCGATGGTGATTCCAAGGAGAATCATGCAAGATTGGAGTCCCCAACTCGTCGATGAGCTTCCAGATGCTTTTTGTGGTGAGGAAAACAGAGTCTTTGATGTTTTATTTCATTTTTATTTCTCTGATGTCATTGGTCTCACTACAGTGCAATGATATTTTTGTAATGTTGTTAGTGTCATTATAATAAGTTGAATTGCTTTGGATTCCACTTGAATCCTATGTGAAGAAAAAATAATGATGTGATACTATGCCTCAAGGACATGTAATGGACCCATGTCCGTGCAAGTTGGGCTGTTGGTTTAGTGATCTAGGCTGATAGATGATGCACCCAACTATCAATTGATCCCACTGAAAGATCTCCCTGGTGATACAATCCTAACATTTCCATTCTTGGCCTGTGAATAGATGCTTAAGAGCCTGTTTGGATTTGTTGATTTTTTTTTTTTTTTTTTCAAGAAACCTTGTTTTAAGAAAAGTGTGGAAAAGCAAATGTTGTTTCTCATGCTTGTTTTGTCAATAACATTTCCGAAGAAAATTGAGGTTTGTTTTCAAATTATATGTTTAGCAAAATAAAATTCTCTTGAGAAATTCTTTTGGTATCATGTGGTGCCTATGTGTTCAGATATGAGATGTATGGTATTAACAATTAATATTTCCTCTGTAGTATGAAAATATTCCTATGAGGGGATCTAATGAATGGGTTAGATGGAATATACTTGACATATAAAACCATATTCATCCTTTACCCATGGTTTCTTGTGGTGTGGCCCACCTAAGTTGTGCATTGGGCTGATTTTTTTGTCCTAGTGCCTAGCATTGAGGGACGATCTTGATGGATGGAGTGGATTTGACGTGAGAACATAGTGGCCCTATGTGAAATTCAATTACAGAAAGTAATCATGACTCATTAGTTATTTTGTACTCTAACGAAGGCTTGAAATGCAGGAACTTAGAAATTGTGTGCATCGAACTCATTAGCTTAAATTAAGCTGGCTAGACTATGGAAGCCATTGTCTCCAAGTCACAGTGTGAAAGTCAGATTCGCTGAATAATCCTAACCTTTGATTCGTGGACACTTGTCTATTGAAATAACATCATTAAATATTTTTCATTTTTAACTATCCAAGATGTTCCAATAAGGGTAAAACTAGGTTAATGACATGTCTAAACTGGAAACAATAATTTGTACAGTTTATTTTAAATTACTATATTTATTGCATGCAAATTCTAAATGCACGTGTATTGTTTAATATACTCTGCTGGAGTATCAAAGCTTTTTTCGGCCGACAAGTGGATTGCCCGTTGACGCTGCCAATAGCAACATCTCTAATGGTTGACCCCACCATGTGTATGTGTTTTATCCATGCCATCCATGAGCCAAAAAATGATGCATATCCGAATCTTAGGTGGACCACACCTAGGGCTGTAAATGGTCGGGTTCGGGGCGGGTTTAGCCAAAACCAGACCCGCCCATTTACTAAACGGGTTTGGGTCCAAATTTTAGACCCAGACCCTTTTACTAAATGGGCGGGTCCAGGTCGTGTCCGAGTCAACCCATCAGACCCATTTATAAATGGGTCCGGGTCTGGTAGAGGGAGATCCACCCAGACCCATTTATAAATGGGTCGGGTCTAATGGGTCCGGGTCTTGATCAAGTATGCAAGCATTTAACAAGGCTTAAAATCAGGTCTGGACGGGTCCCTTGAAACATAGACCAAACCCGCCCACTTACTAAATGGGTTCGGGTCGGGCTGAATATAAAGGAAACCAGACCCAGACCCGTTTAGCAACAGGGTCTGTTCTTGGACCCAGACCCGTATCATTTAACAAATGGGTCGGGTCTAAATGGGTTGGGTCCGTGTACCCCATTGGGTCCGCTGACCCATTTATAGCCCTAACCACACCACGGGAAGCAATCATGTTTGAATGCCCACCATTAAAAACTTCTTGGGAGCCACAAAAGTTGATATTTGTGTTTTCCCTTCATCCAGGTCTGTGTAACCTTATCAATAGGTTGGATGGAAAATACATATTACAATGGGCCTTAGGAAGTTTTTAATGGCGGACGTTCAATCACCACTTTTTTACCTATGATGGGTCCACTTGAGATTTGGATATGCCTCATTTTTTGGCTCATGCCCTAAAATGATATGAAAAATGGATGGTTGGCATGGATAAAATACATACATCTTGGTGGCGCATGAGGTAGTTTAGTAGGCAATTCGCATTTGGTGAAGTTTTAGCTCCGAGAAAACATGGCCCTTTCTGAAGGGGCTGGGTGAGAAAATTAAAGGCTGATTTTTAGGAAAAATTGATTACTGTGTAGAAAATTGGTATTCCCTCCCTTCTTATGGTTACAGTGTTTACAAATAGGGAAAGAGGTTTTGAACCATGTTTCCTTTCCCACAATTTCATTGCATTCAAACAGGCCCTAAGAGAAAATAAATTAACATCCCTTCAATGGGTCTTCCAATTTGGGAGAACTTCGGGATGTAGATTGCCTCCGAAAGGCTTTCCCAGGAAGTTCTTGCGTTGGGAAGCTAGGTGGGGCCTTTGTGACGTTTGTGAGAAATCTACCCTATCCATCCATTTTACCAGCTCATGTCTAAAATGAGACAAAAAATGAGGCAGATAAAAAATTAAAGTGGGCCAAATGAGAGGGAAGTAGGGAAAGAAATGCCTACATTAAAATCATCCTGGGTCCACCTTGATATTTACATGCCATCCAACCGTTTTGTAAGGTCATTCTCACCGGGATGAACTGAAAACACAAAATACCTAGCGTAATACAAAACTTCTATGGCCATATAAATGTTTTAATACTGGTCTTTCAATCCCCATTGTTTTCTCTCGTGTGGCCCACTTGAGTTTTGGATATGCCTCATTTTTTGGTTTCATGTCCTAAAATGAGCTGGCAAAATGGATAGATGGGGTAGATTTCTCACGAATATCACGGAGGGCCCCATCTAGCTTCCCATCACAAGAACTTCCTGCGAAAGCCTTTCGCAGGCAATCCATGTGCATAACTTTGGGGCATGGTCCATCTTTCATGGGCCCATTAGAATGTCAGTTTGGCTCATTTATCTATGGGCCCCACTTGTAAACTAAAGTCTTAGGGAACTATACATACCCTTTGATGTAGAGTGGGCATCTTCTTGGCACAATTGGACTGAAAAAAACCCGAACGAAAGTGGACGTAGTCCGTGAGATCTGGGCCTAATCTTACGTAGGGCATGACATTACTAGGCCCTAAGCATGTCCAAATCGAAGAAATTCACTCAGAGTAGGGAGAAATTGCCGTTCGAAGTTTGGAGAGTAGGGAGAAATTGCCGTTCAAAGTTTGGACCGTAAAACAGGCGTAACTTTTGATCTGGGTATTGACACAAAATGCACGACCTATCTATCTTAATGTAGCAGACCATCCGAGGCCAACCGACCATCATTGTGGGTTGCGTCAGTCCGTTTCGTGAGAAAACACATCCTTCCGGTTCAAAATTGCGATTTTAGAAAAAAATTTTACTATTTTTAGTAATTTTAATTTTATTTTATCTCCTTCGTTTTAGAGTTTTAGATTTGCCGTCCTTTTTATAGATTGATTGTAATCATGCGGGGAATCCTTTGGTAAGGTTAATTTAGAACTTTCTATTTTTGGCAAAATTTACTATTTCGGGTAAGTTCTATTTTAGTTGAATTGGAACTTTTATTAAGGTTTGAGTATTTTATGTAAGTGGTGTAATCAAATGTTGCAGAATTATTATTGAATAATACAATTTCGAATTTCCCTTTTTATCTTCTGGATTCAAGAATAACCTTGTGGATTGAAGGTTTTGCCTACTTGAGGAAGATGATGATCTTTCTCTTATTGTTTCACACCCTTCCCCGCGTCACCCTTGGGCACAAAATTGTATGATTTCCCATGATAAATTGCAGAATGATCCATAGCAAAGATTATAGTACAAACTCCTTATTCAATTGAAAGATTATAGGTGTGATCTACCCATACATCTAATTTTGATGATTTTAACTTTTTCCATAAAGATTACCTTATTATTTTCCTAGAAAGATATTCCTATTCATATCAATTACTTGCATGCAATCCAAATCAATAAAGAGTTCTTGGAAAATCTTTGCAGGTGGATGGGTGGGCTTTTTTTCATATGATACCGTGCGATATGTTGAGAAGAGAAAGCTGCCGTTTTCAAGTGCTCCCGTGGATGATAGAAACCTCCCGGATATTCATTTAGGACTTTATGATGATGTCATAGTATTTGATCATGTGGAGAAGGTACTCTTATTATGAGCAATGTGTTCAGAATGATAACGGTGGCCATAATGGCCATTATAGGCCTTTTTTTTTTTTTTTTCTCGTAATGGCCGTTATGGCCTCGTAACACATAATGTTTCCCACCCTTACTATTACGTAAGCAATATTTAATATCTTGAGTTTGATTCGCCAACCATGTTTGAGCTTTTAATTAAGAAACAAACATACAAGTTCCAGTACCATGCACACTAATCATGGATGATCAGATTGCAAAGTGGAGAAAGAGCTGCCTGTGACCCTATGGCTCAGTGGTAGACTCACAAGAGTTTTAACACGAGGTCATGGGTTCGAGCACCCATTGTGGTGTGAGTGTGAGTGTGTGGGTGTGTGTGGGGTGTGTGAAAAAAAAAAAGTGGAGAAAGAGCTTCTATCCCCATCTTGCATGTGATTATAAACTCAAATAAAATCCCCCGCTTCTAGCATTGCTCATCCATGAACTGCACACATCGAACCATGTGGTTCTGAATTTTTTTCCTTAAATGGAAAGATGCAGGAAATATTTTTACCCATTATTATGACTAGAATTGCTATAATGACGTGACCCCAATATGGAATAATATAATAAATACAAAATCTGATTCTACCCTAATGAATTATAGAGAAAAAAAGGAAAATATACAAAGGAATCAAGTATTTCTGAATATACACATGGGAAATGTAGTCCTTCCTAATACTTTATTTGAGTTCTTTGTAAGTCTTCTCCCAATTGTGCACATGGCAACATGTAATGTGATTGGGACTGTAGATTTGGCAAGTTGCGGCAAGGGTGGTCCATAAGCTGAAAATTGTAGTGATTAGCAACTGTGATCATCAGATTGAGAGTTTTGCTAGTTGAATGTGGACCATTGCTTTCATTTTCTTTTGTGTTAACCATCCCTTCTCAGGCCATGGATTGACAGTGGCGAGGTTTTTGTTCTATGACCTTGCACATGGTGGCCAACCAAATCAATGGTACTGATCACCATAAATGAGCCACCGACCTCCTGAATTGCCACGTCATTGTAGCACAACAAATCATCTTACTCATGTAGCCAACTGCTTTGATAACTGACTTGATTCTCAATAGGGAATTAAGCTTTTGGTTAATCTAATAAGATTGTTTTGTTTAATGTTTACCCTCAGAAAGCTTATGTAATCCATTGGGTGCGGCTGGATCGGTACTCCTCAGTTGATAAGGCCTATGACGATGGAAAGAAACGGTTGGACGCTTTAGTATCGAGGGTACAAAATACAGACCCGTGAGTAGTCATTTCTCTCTGTTACTTTATTTTTTGTAATTACTGATTTAAGATTTTTCCGAGTTGACTCATTGGTCTCCCTTGATTGCTGCATGTACATTATTTTTATATATTTTTAAATTGTTAGCCCGAGGCTAACTACAGGTTCTATGAGATTACATACTCGCCATTTTAGTCCTTCATTAAAGAAGCCCTCCATGACGAGTGAAGCATACAAGAAGGCTATTATGGAAGCAAAAGAACATATCCTGGCAGGAGATATTTTCCAGATTGTGTTGAGCCAACGTTTTGAGCGGCGAACATTTGCCGACCCTTTTGAAGTTTATAGAGCATTAAGAGTTGTGAATCCAAGTCCATACATGACTTATTTACAGGTGTCTCTACTTTCTTCAACTTTTAATAATTTCGAGTCGAGGAGTTAATATGATACTCGGGCTGCATATGGCGCTTGATATGCAGGCACTCAGAAATTGTACATGCAGCGTACCTTAACTCAAGTTAATGTAACATGATAAACAAATATCCATCCAATAAATGAGTTTAGGACTAATGGATATTTTTCATTTTTAACCGTCCAACAAAATCAGATAGTAAGATGATAAATTTATGTAATATTTGGATTAGGGACAATGGTACAACTAAACTGAGACCCATGATTTGGACAGTTTAATTTGAATCGATTGTATCCAGAGTATGCAATTTGTAAGCAATTCTTACGTGCCTGCGTATCATCCATCATGCTGCCAGAGTATCTAAGTTTCTCTTCTGAGTAACTTTCTGCATGCTCTTATAGGTATTTTTGGTGCTCTGGCTTTTGTGATATGATTTTATGCTTCTCTTTTATCAGGCCAGAGGATGTATTCTGGTGGCTTCAAGCCCTGAAATTCTAACTCGCGTGAAGAAGGTAAACTGACAGCATTGCTTTGTAACGAGTACTTGAGCTGTTTTAATTAGTCTTGATTGACTTGAACTTGTTGCAACTGAAAATGTTCTTGACTGCAATTCTTCTCATATGAGACTTTTAGCTTTAATGAATGAATAAATCTTGCATATATTCTTCGATCATTGTCGGGACGTCTACTGATCTTCTCTGCCATTCTGTTTTCTCCCCTCATTGTTGAAGATGTAAAAAGAACATTCGGATACAGTAGAAAACATGTACTGATCAGAAATATCTTTATTGGGGTCACTCAACATACTATGATTATGGCATGTGCAATGCATGTAGAGGGAGAGTAGGGGAGGAAAAAAAGGAGAGAGACACGGATGGAAAGTGTCCAGCTATATGGTTCACACACAAAGAGAAAGAGGAATGCTTTTAATGGTTGGAGACCTATCCCCATTTCCTTTGGTGATGTGGCCCACTCGAGTTTTGATCTGCCTTGTTTTTGTGCCAATGTTTTACCATGAGGCAGTGCAAATAGATATACAGAGTGGATTTGATACAATCATAATGGTCAGGAGGAATGCTATATGGTTCACTCACAAAGAGAGAGGAATGCTTTTAATGTTCGGAGACCCATCCCCATTTCCTTTGGTGATGTGGCCCACTCGAGTTTTGATCTGCCTTGTTTTTGTGCCAATGTTTTACCATGAGGCAGTGCAAATAGACATACATAGTGGATTTGATACAATCATTATGGTGGACCCCACACAACTCTTGCTGCACAACTCCCCAGTACGATGTTAGAGTGGGTTACACCCAAAGAAGAGCAGAGCACGCTACTCGCATAAAAGAAAGAAAGGTTGGAAAAATCTAAGCCATTTAAAGGCTATTGCAGGTGAGATCTAAACCGTTTGACACACAGCAGCCACACTTTTCAGTTCCCAAAATAATACCGACTTTATTTAAAATGTCTATTCATGTCCTTTCAATGTTCAAAGTTCTCCGCCCTAGGAAAACTCTTTGAAAAACCAATGCATGAACTGATTGTATTTAAAAGAGTGCCCAGTTTTACCAGTTTCCAGTAAATCAGAGGATTCAGTTTGATATTCTATGCACCCAAAATGTCAAATGATTGAAAAATTATCTCTTGAATCTCCACATTTAACTCAGATGATTCAATGAATTTATACTCCGTTTTCCCAAATAGGAAAAACGATTGGAATACTATTCCTGAATCTCCGCATTTACTGTCAGCGCATTTCCTTTTTATCCTTCACTATAATCACATTTCATGGCAATCCTTTTCAACTCCAATTGTGACCTCTCCTTTGATATTTATCTGTCATAAAACCCAACTAATTTTTCTTTTTTCTTTTTTCCTTTGCGTTGACAGAAGAAGATAACTAACCGTCCACTAGCTGGGACTATTAGGAGAGGAGCTACAATTGAGGAGGATGAGATGTTAGAAAAGCAGCTACTGAATGATGACAAGGAATGTGCAGAGCACATTATGCTAGTGGATTTGGGGCGCAACGATGTTGGAAAGGTTTTTTCTTTTCCTTGTTATTTTCTTTCCTTTTCTGGACATATGCAAACAATTACATATTTTATTCATTTCAAGTTCGTGTTGCTATTCTTCATCATCATCATCATCATCATCTTCTAAGCCTTATCCCAACTAATTGAGGTCGGCTACATGAATCTTTTTCGCCATTCCACTCTATCAAGGGCCATAAATTCAGTTAGACTGTAGGTCACGCATACATGCATGCATATATTTATTGTGAAATTTTACTCTGTTTTATTCATGCAGCACTGATATCCAGTAATGTATTATTGAGAAGGGAGCCTTTAAAACTTAGCCTCTGTATAAAATGGAATTTACGCTTTAATTTTAAGATTATGCTTGTTTAATCATAAGTTCTTGTTGGCCTAGATCTCCATTTCAAGAAGCTTTTATTTTTTTATTTTTTATTTTTTATTTTTATTTTTTATGGCTTTGTATTATAGTTTTGCTTGGTTCATAGTTCACGTTTCTGTCCCTTTTCACATGTAACAGAACCTGTCACAAAGACTATGATTTTTAATAAATGTAGTTGATATGATCTCATGAAATTTGACCTCACTTTGATTACAATCATGCTTTGGACAGTTATCTTATTCTTTTCATGTTTTCACTGTTAATAACTGTGTGGATATATGGACATATGTATATGGATAGATGCATTAATGATAAAAATAAAATATGAGATTCATATTAATTTCTGGTCAGAAGAGCACATAAATGGCTCAGAGAAAAATTCAATGACCAATTAAATTAGAGATGTGAAATTTGTGAAAATTCGAGATTCTTGGGAATATTCCTCGGTGGTGCAAAACCTCAATGTTTCATTGCTTGAGTTTTGGATTCAGGAATTAGTCCCATAGTCGTGTACTTGCATTGTGGGTTCATAGCTTGCTTATGCTGTTTTGGCCTGCAATTTCTAGTTGTAACATCTCTTGGTCCTGCCTAACCTGACATGTTGTCATCTACATCATAGCTTTATCCAAGCTATTAGGAGCGAGATGCCTAAACTGATACCATACAGAAAAGAAAAAGAAAAAGTTATACCCTACTGAAAGAATTAAAGAATTACCTGTATGAGATTTTGCATATACAAGTTTATAATTAGTAAAGGGGAAATAGATTGATTCAGATCCTGCCAGAAAGATGGAGAAGGATTATCTTCCATCTTCCTTATGAATAGTTGAAGGAAGCTTGACATTTGTATTCTTGAGTGCCTTCATAAGGATACGTGCAAAGATGAAATTCAAAATTATTAGGAAACAATTTATATTTTGAATTTATTAGGAAACCTTCTATTTTTGAATTCAAAATTTAAATGATTCCTAATAATTTTGATAGCTGGAGTCATAATTACTCCATGATTCATACACTAGAAGCAAAGAAAACTCTTGCAAAATTGCACGAACCAGCAGCTGCAGTCTCCCATAAAATTTCGGTGCACTGATGGATGATCTGTGGGTCATCTAATGAGTGTTTTATGTATGCAGATATCACCTTTTTTTGCAGATATTACCTTTTTTTTCTCTCTTTTATTCAGCCCAGTTCTACATCTTGTGCATGACCCTGCCAACAATTGATAATTGCAGTTATTATCTTGGTTTCTCATTTCATGTCTTATTTAGTTGGGTATCATTTCACAAAGAATAATGGATTGGATCTACACAAACTCATATTTAGACATGCTATTGATGCAGGTCTCAAAGTCTGGTTCTGTAAAAGTGGAGAAGCTTATGAATGTCGAACGATACTCACATGTGATGCACATCAGCTCCACGGTGAGGTCTTTTGCTTTCAGTCATAGATGGATGAAAAATAGAACTTAAAGTTCCAAAGTGTTACATATTACTTCCACGTGATGTATCAGCCACTTAAATTCTTGATACATATTGGCTACTACAATATGAATTGGTCAATAATCTGATGATCTCTGACACAATGTTTTAAGACAGGAATTATAGGGTCCAAACTATTGATTTGATGAACCCACTGCAGTGGGAGATTTGCCAGAGCATCCTGTGGGTTGGAAGTTCCTAATGCTTGGGTCTTTTTCCTTTTCTCTATTGAATGGGGACTATTGATGTACTTTTTATCCTAAGCATCTTTCGTAGGCCAGAGACCAAGGCTTTGTATCTTCCAATCTGATGGAGATTTGTAGGACATCATCTACAGTTGGGGCCATCAGATCAAGTCTGGATCACTTAAACATGGGCCACAAATGTAAGAAATTGAGATCATCAGCAAACTCTTCGTTTGCTGAGGCCAAGATCCCTCTAATTCTGCATTAAGATACTAGCTTCCAGATTACACTTGGATTTTCATAGCTTGAGTACTGTTGGCTTGAGTAGGTCTAACCAGTTCTATGTTTTGTGTAATATTTGATGGTATTGCTAGCAACTTTGAAATTCTGATTGGTCTGAGATATATCTGTCTATCACATTATCTCAAAGCATCTGGATGATGATATTTTGTCTGATTTATTTGATTCTAATATAGCACCAAACCAGATGGGTACTTACAATGGCTTGGCACTAATGTTCTTGGTTAGCTCATGATGGTACAATTCTCCATTTTCTTACATTTTTTTTCAGTAGTCTATTCGAATGCTAACTGCAGAAACTGGGATCTCTTGAGCTTGCCACTTCCATGTTTTGGGCATTGACATCCATTGGCTTTGAAAGGGTATGAAGCTGCAAATTAGGCAGATGTTGAAATATAAATTTGATGAGATTTGGTAGTGGTCAGGAGTCCTACAAAATCATTGTTGGCAGTACTTACCATGTGTACTTAATGGTTAGTGAGGCAGCCTTGAAAGGGGACCTGCATGAAGTGGGATAATGCTTCCCTACCTTCTTCTGCCTGAAATCATGACTGAGATAGGAACCAGAAGGTCCTGTTCTCATCTCAGTAACAATTTGTCAGTAGCACAGGCCTTTTCCCTTGGGATACTTCAAAAACCCCAACATCTGTAACACACCTTAACACATCTATCTCAAGAAAGAGGTAATCCAGACCATTGGTCTCTCGAGTCCAATCGTGGTTGGAGAACACCCCAAAAAGTTTCCAGATTTGAAGACCCCGGCGACCAGTATTAGACCTCTCTTCAGTTAAATGACCATTGTTGTATTTTATAAACCATCTACAATAGGAGAAAACAGATCAATGGTCTGCCCACTAATCAAATTTAAAACCTGTGAATACTGCATAAAGATGCGTGTGTGGTACCTATTGGCTCAAAATCTGGTAGAAAATTCAACATTCTTTTTTTTTTTGGGTTGCAGGTTACGGGGGAGTTGTTGGATCATCTAACTAGCTGGGATGTTCTACGAGCTGCGTTGCCTGTTGGAACAGTGAGTGGAGCACCAAAGGTTCAGTCACATGCTCTCTTCCACTTATCACTCGTAACAGATTTTTTTTATAGTTCTAGTCTTCTAGAGGCTTAGATATTGGCATGCTGGATCAAGAGGGGATGTTTGTTGCCAAATAACATTTGGTAATTGGAAAGGTGAATCCAGGTCATCTATCTAGTGGGACCTGAAAATCAAATTGAATGAATTATCCTATGCATATGAACAGTGGCCATCAAATGGCTGGTCATGATGACAATATATTTAATGGGGGAACTAATGGCTAGGATCATACATTCCAAGTGATTTTCATCCAAGGGCCATATACAGGTAGGATTATTAGATGAACTAAAATGCCTCTAATCAGGTCTAACATCATACATTTCTTTTGTAAAATCCCTTAGAATAGTACTTTGCATTTTTAACTCAAAGCCACGTGCCTATACTGTTCCATTCCGAAGTTCTGTCCATCAACACATGATTCGAATACTCTGTTTTTATTTTACCATGCTTCCCATCCTAATGTTTGTATGCAAATCAGGTGAAAGCAATGGAACTAATAGATCAGTTAGAAACCAAGAGACGTGGACCATACAGTGGTGGGCTCGGGGGCGTGTCATTTACAGGCAACATGGACATCGCGCTTGCTCTCCGGACTATTGTTTTCCCTACCAGTGCCCGTTATGATACAATGTACTCCTACAAGGACATAAACAAACGCCAGGAATGGGTGGCCCACCTTCAGGCCGGAGCTGGCATTGTGGCTGATAGTGATCCTGATAGCGAACAGAGAGAATGTGAAAACAAGGCAGCCGCTCTTGCCTGTGCTATCGATCTTGCAGAGTCAACGTTTGTTGAGAAATGATGATGCCTTCATGTGCCGGATATTTTTTTCCAACGGTTGCAAATCTTGCCAAGTTCTTTATCACAGATAACAATCATGGATAGAAAATTTGAGATGATAATGAATATAATGGAAAATAAGAATGGAATAATGTGAAAGAACATAGATAATCAATTCAATTGAATTTTCTTTCTTTTGATTCATATACATTTGGAATTTTCTTTTATTTGGCTTCTTTTAACGACAATCTTGAATGACCATGCATCATGCATATGAAGTTTCTTTCGCCGTAGAAATTTCAGGCTTGCAGAAGATGGAAGATAAGAATCCAAAATTGAAGGGTGCGGTTCCTTCCTTGAGCTTCCATTCAACGATGGGCCAGCCTCTCGATGCAGCGATGCTCTTGAGCTGTCCATCGGGGTTCACTGCATGGGGAATGCCAACCTACACAAGCCGCAGTTCTCAATGGAGCTGTTTGAAGATGATGAAAGAAGAATGGAGTTGTAAATTGTCATGGGCTCCAGCCTGTGTCACTGGTAGGGTCCCACATCACTACATGTTGGATGAACTGGACCATTGATCCATTTGGTGGCCACTACTGCGAATGGTCAATATAGATTTATGTCCATCTGTCTGTCTGCTTGGACGCATTCCAATTTCAGCCATTTGTTCACATTCAACTGAAAAGATTGATGGTGTCCACCAGATGGAGCATTTCGATTCATTATTCATGGATGCAGGTCCATTCCAGCGATGCGTGATGGATGGGTTTTGAGTCATGACCAACGATAGACTCAGGGCTCCTGCCGATTTTCGTTAGTCTCGAGTTGAGTCCTGACTAGAGGTAAATATGCTTGACTGAGCCAAGTTGGGGGTTACTCACGGTGTCAAACTGTCTTGAGTCGAGTCCTAACTCGGCCGAGTCAGGGTTAGCAGTGTCAAACTGGACTGGGTCTGACCGAGTCTGAGTTGACTCGGAGAAGTTGCATCCAGGCAGTCCGAGTTGTGGACCCACTCACCCAAAAGGGGCTTGTAAAAGAAATCTTGGTAGATGTTGGCCAAGGAGGATAGCCTCTTGCCCAAGAATCTACATGCATGCGCGTGTGAAATGCTACTGATGCAAGTTTTAGAGTACGTACGGTCTCGAGCATGCAAAGGTCGGCAATGCAGTCCCCAAAGGCCAAGCTACTGGACAGACAGAGCTCGTGCGCCCTGGCGTAACTTAGCACGCACTTGGCCTTCTGAGAGTGGCTTGCGCCGGCTCCTCTCACTTCGCCTGTGAACCTACCCCCTTCTTCCACGAGCTCGCTCGCGTACACGAAATCTACACATGTCAATCAATAACAGACTCCGTTAGCAGCCCAAGTTGCCCAACCCACTTGAGTTGTGTGTCACGTGATTACCTGCTCCGAGATCACGTGCCAAAGGTGCTATAAGGAAGTCGAGGCAGCCTGTTATGAGCACTATGTGGTAACCTTGGTTCTTCAGGACTTGTATCAGCTCCAAGGCCCCACAAAACGTTCTGTGCATGGCTCACCATAAGAAATAAAAAAAAAGGGTTAGTCTATCTTTGAGAGAGATTGATCTTTGTTGTGATGGATATGATCCGTTGATCATGATGGGGCCCGGTGGTTCCATGATCACTTTATCTAGACCGTGGTTTGGGTGGGTCCCATCCTTTATGAGGACTGCCACAGAAGGGACGGGAATGCCCGTAACCCTTACCACTTGGGTAGTCTGCTGAGTTGACTCGGTTCAGTTGGTTGCCGTCATTTCCCAAGAGATGCTATCAAGCAGCTCACTTCTGGTAGCTCTGTGCAGCTTCCTACTCACCTACATGTGGTAGTCACGTGTTGGCAAAACCAATGGTCCACTTTCAACTCAAGGTAAATGGATGGGCTTTTGACAGTGGCTAAGCCACATGGTAGCCCACCTAAATGAACGGTCCTGATCACTACACATATTTGCCAGGTGTACCGTGAAGAGGGAGTTGCATTTAACTACTCTAAGACCACCTGCATCGAACTACTATGATATGAAAACTCGACTGAGTCTAGCTCATTGAATGGCCTGAGTGGAAATCAATCAGAACCCACCATAGAACCATTTTTGACTCGGTGCAGGACTGTTCCGAACTACTCATGCTAGTAGAACTCTGGATCACTGGCCGTACCTGGGTCGGTAATAACTTTCGTAGATTCTTTGGGCAATGTCTTTCTTGTCCACTGTCGATCGGTCCTTGAATGACAAGGAGTAGAAGAGATGATTGAATGCAGTCCTATCCATCCGGTCTACGATCAGATAGACAATGCACAATAATGCAAACCATGGGATCCAAAACAACCTAACAGCGATTGGGATTTCTCTAATTCGGCTACAAAAATAGGCTGCGACCACATTAGTCCCTGAGATTGTCCCGTCCACATCGAAAAATGCCGCTGCGTTCTTCTGTTTTCGAACATGGGCCATGCGCATGCCACATCTAGTCTGTTTATTTCTCTTTACTGCACCTTTGCTTGAAATTTCACCTATAAAGACATGAATGCAGAGGATTTATATGCATTAAGAAGAAGAAAGAATAGAGACGCCATTTTGTTATGGAACATTCACAGCTATGGGTGGCAATGGGTTAGGTTCAGTATGGGAGGGGTCCTAACCTTTTTACTAACTGCGCCAAGCGGTCTAAACCCAACCTGCAACCCCTGACCTGACCTACTTAAAACCATCGACTCCAAGCTTGACCCAACCAGACCCATTTAATTGTAAATGGGTTGGGCTTGACCAATCTGACCCAACCCGGCATGGCCACACCCCAGCTTAAGGATGGAATATGATCTCTGCCTAATTAGTTGACATATACAAACATACAATCATCTGTATGCATCTATGCCTACAGTCTATTACTTTGCTTCAATTTTTGGGCTCAACCAGGTCATCTGGCCCAACCCCATTCATAAGTTATGTGGTTGGGTTGGGTTGGTTTGAGATGGTCCAACCCATTGATAAGTTATGTGGGTGGGTTGGCTTGGATTGGGTAGGTTTCAACCCGAGCCTGTTCCATTTATTAAACAGACCATATTTTCTAACCCAAGTCCGACCCAGCACTCATTTAGCTTGGCCCAAACCTGCATCAGAAGTGGATCGGGCTATTGACCCATAGGTCGACCTGCCCCATTGCCACCACTGGGTGACCCAACTATAGATGGGTAAGACCTCAAGAATCACAGTGGTTGAACAATCCTAGCCACCAATTAGAGGGATTTTGTCGATGAATATCGCAATTTGCGAGACTTGACCGATCATTCCCAGGATCCTTCAGTTGTTGGCTATGATCACTTTGAACCTTTGGGGCACGGTCCATCTATAGCAAAGCTCCATAGATGAAGGGTCCATATCCCATGCTTGTGTGCAGCATGTAAGGCAGTAAAGTGCTTGATCACAAAGATAAAATAGACAGTCTAATACATGACATTGCATGGCTTCCTTACCTTTAGGCCTTGGGAGATAGGAGTGAAGGAGTTCGAGTGAAGAGAGGTTGGGATGAGAGGCTAAGATGGAGGAAGGTGTGAGCAAGGACATGATTGTGAATTTTGGTGAAGTTGTAGGAGAAATTGAAACAATCCAGGGAGATTGCTGTGGTTTAAATATGTTAGATTCTCCATAAGAAGAATCCAATTTCGAGCATAGAAAATGTTGGTTATTTGGTGGGAATTCCTATGACTCTTGAGGATGTCTTAGGTGGGGCCATGCATAGAAATGGACGGTTATAATCGCAACGTGGGTTTTTTACTCCATAATCCAAACAAAGAGAGCTTTGATATTTTCACTTCACTGAGGCTCAACTGCTCCAAGGGCATGGGAAACATCCACCAGCTTTCAAACATAACAGTGCCACCCACATATCCCTTTCTTCGTACTGCCTTTACAATCTCTAACAGCTCCCTCTTTAATGTCCACGTGCCGCATGTATGAGCAAACTGCCACGTGGGAGTATCCGGATCCGGCGATGAAAACAATGGTGTTGGTGGAAGATACCTTGATCCATGGTTAGATTCTGTGGAGGTGGGCCCAGAACGGATAGCACCGGGAGCGGATTAGGTGCTGTCCCGGCCTCACCCAACATGGCGTGGGCCTGACCGTGGGGCCCATCTTGATGCATGTATTGTATATCACACCGTCCATCTGTTTTCCCAGCTTATTTTAGGGCATGAGACTAAAAATGAATTAGATGGTGAAAATCTACCACGGCATGAGTTTGGGGTGTGTAGGCCTGGCAAAATTCCACACAACCTGTTAACCTGCATGAAACTCACACGAAAAAATCAGTGTTCGGTCCAGCCTTTTCGTGTTGGGTCACTAAAGGGTTGACCCATTAAGACCCATTAACATAACGGGTCGGGTTAGTGTTTTACCTACGAACCCGTTTAACCCGTTAACATAATGGTCTAGATCACCAAACCATGGCTCACCTATGAACCTAATACTCCATCATGTGCAATATTGCAATATACAAGTAATTCCTCATTGTCTCACACGAGTGAATTCTATTATTTCCGGTGATAGAATAGGGCCCACTAGGTGGACCACTGCTGCATGTTGGGTTAGATTGTCAGTTGTCCTCATTAACGGTGTGGCTATCTAATGAGTAGACTGGCCTAACAGGTTAAACGGTCGTGTTACGGGTAACCCGTTAAATTAACAAATGGGTTTGGGTTTCTAGATTTTGACCGGTTAATTAACAGGCTGGGTTTGGGTGAGCAAGTTTTTGACACGACACGACATGAACATAGTTCAACACAACCCGTTGCTAGGCCTAGGTGTGTGTGGGGTGCATTAAAAAAATAAAAATAAAAATGAATTAGATATATATCTTACGTGGACCACACCATAGGAAACAGTGGTGATTGAACTGCCCACCATTAGAAACTTCCTATGGCCCACCCTAATGCCAACTGTAATGTTTATGCCATCCAACCTGTTGATAAGGTCACACAGGGCTAGATGAAGGGGAAAAAAAAAGCAAATAGCAGTTTGATCCAAAACTTTTGTAGCCCATAAGAAGTTTTTAATGGTCAATCACTACTATTTCCTGTGGTGTGGTCCACATGAGATTTTGATCTACTTCCTTTTTGGGCTAAGGTCCTAAAGTAAGCTGAGAAAACTGACAGACAGCATGGATGTATAATACATATATCAAGGTGGCTCCCGCGCTGTCAGGGCCAGTGTTGGGTGAGGCCAGGCGGCACCTAATCCGCTCCCTTTAGCTGTTTAGCACCATACTTTGGTGGGTCTGGGTAAACCATGCAAGAGGGGAATGTGTTCTGCGTTTGTATGTTTGAGAGAAATTGATTTATGACCAGAACTTACATCACACTGGTTTCATATCCTACTTGAGCAAGTAGGATGACAAGGGGAAAACTTTTGAGAGCTTATTTGGGTGGCACTTAGTAAATGAGTCCATCTCATTTTAATCCATTGTCTACATTAGCTAAAAGGAGATATCTCATTTTTAACACAAACAAGCTCTAGTACTCTAGCAGAGTGTGATGGATAATATGCATGCACTTAGAAAATATTTTTCGCGTCCAAAAAACACTTTTGGAAAAGAAGAAAAAAAAAAAAAAAAAAACTAAAATGTACTTCATGATTGGTTCTCTATGTTATTCCAATTTACTGGCTCAACCGCATCATCTTTCTTAAGGCCCATTTGGAAGCTTGTAAATGAAGGTAAATGGGATGTATCATGAATAAAAAAATTGTACTCATTGGATTGTTTGATTTTTTATTGGCGGACATGTCATTGGATGGTTAAAATGAAAAATAAAATAAAATCCAATGGCCTTATTTCAACAAACGACTGTACTCCAATCGCAGGTCAGGTTTTTTTTTTTTTACCAATCTGATCTTGAAACTGCAACTTAGTGAAGTTGGTTTCCACAGTTTAGCCTTTCAGTTAAATGTAAACCTCAATACATATTGAGCATCATATCATCTGTACACATTTCCAGTGTTTAGACACCTCAGCACCCATACTGTATTCTGCAATGGAAATGTTTCAGTGCTCATTTATGGTACAAAGTGTTTAAATATGAGGTATTATATGTTGCTCGGGCCATGAGTGTCCAGACTGTTTAGGCTTCAGTTTGCATGAACGGGGCTGATTTTCAGTCATCGAAAGTGCTGATATTATGAGCCTCAATGTTCATGGTTTATGGACCAAAATTCTCCTATTTGTTCTCAACCTTTCAAAAGGTGTCCAACAAATAGACAGTTGATAAAGAAAATTCAGCAATGTGGGCTCCAATTAAGGCCAAAGATGCAATGGTTAAGATCATCCAATCTGGGAGAATTTTGGAGCATGGACCACTCATTTTTTGTTCTATATTGAAAATTTGAATCTATTAGAATACTAAATACAGTTGTACTTTCTATAGATAGCCATATGGATGGATTCATGTAAATTTATTAAGATCTCTACAATCTCCTACCTCTTTTATGCATTCTTATCATTCTCAGCTATGGAATACATAATAGTTCTCTGCAAGCGTAGTACTTAGAAAAATAGGATCAAACCCCACTTATATAAACTAAAAGCTCAAACATACTGTAGAATCTCTCGGCAGAGCATTGTTGAGATTGAGACAAAACCAAACACTTTGTTTAAAGCGTCGGGATGAATATCACAAAAAATGCACTAAATGATATCACCCAAATTTTTTCAAAACACTTATAGATTTTAAAATATCACGATCATTTCATGACATTATCGCGAAAAATGATAAAACCTTCAAGAATTTGTTGAATGAACACATTTAGATTTTAAATATATTTTTATTTTCGGTGGATTTTTCCTGTTATCATCCTGAGAAAAACCTTTGAAAAATCTCCCAAGAAATTTCTGGGCGGAGAAATTACTGAGAACAAGATATGTTGCTGTGGTGGTAAGGCGTCAAAACAAACATATAAAGGCCACCCTGGATTAGACCATGGCCCAAAAACCGTGCTGGTTGCTGTTAGATTGGAGATTTTCCTCCAATTAATGTGTTTCCATTCATGGATTTAATGACTTGCCGAGTCCAATTTGGTTCGGTATCGAAGTCAGGATTGAAAATAGGGGGTGACTGAGCTGCGACTCAACTTAGAACTGAAAGAGTTGGCACCAATGGCTGTCTTCAAAGCAGGTTTGCCTCACTCAACCCCTCTTAACAGCCTATTTTCTGCTCCAATCGACCTGACTGACATGAAGTTTGGGCCTTGGTCCCTCCTTGGTGGAGCCTGCTGGTCTGAGTGGTGCAGATCTTTTACATGCCTGGTATGTTCCCATGGAAAGTTTCATGACCAAGTCTCATTTAATGAACATCACCCATCATAGTATTCAAGTCTGTGTAGCGATGCAAGAATGCAAAGATGGTTGGATAACCTGAGCGTTCGTCCTGTGGGCATTATCTGGATTTCTCAGTAGGCCAAAAAGCCACACTGAAAGAAATGATCCTGTCCATTGATCTATTGCCAGCCACTGAATTTTCTTTTCAGTGTTCCACATTCAATTACACAATAAATGTCAGAACCATGAATCCTTCATAAGTTTCTTACTCTGTCCCATTTGGGGCATCATCAAAACATGGGCAGTTCTGATCATCCAGCACATCTTTGCATGTGGGCCCAGTGGGACAGCACATGTCGGTGATCCTGTGTCGGCATATAGGCTAAACAAAATCATATAAAACCAGCAAAGGCTCTATTGAACAAGTCTCAAAGGGTTAAAGTCGTAAGAAAGAAGGATGGATGCATTACCTGGAGCAACATATCCAATAGATCCTCAGGAGGTGTGCGAGATCTGGTGTCCAACGTGTATGTTCTGTGGCCCAAAAATAAGGTGTTCCGGTCATCAGATGGGCCACAAATAAAAAGGGACAGTAAGAGAATCACCTACATTTCAAGTTTAATATATATTTATGGCAAAAACCTGCTGACTGGATCATCCTAATTTGGAGTATAGCAAGTACACTGAGGGACCAACATGATCAACGGCCTGGATATTGAACACACGTTATCTTGGAATGTGTGGAGAGTAGACTCTAGTATTAAGCGTCCAACTGTGTCTACTGGGGAAGCCTAATGGTTGGTCGGGTGGGCCACACAGTCGGAAACCATGTGGGTGTTGGGATTGGGGTTGGTTGGTGTCAACTAGCCCAACCTAGTGGTTACCTGCATAGATAGGTTGGGTCCGCAGTGGGTCATGTTTCTTACTCGGGCCCTAACTACTGCCCATTTAGCTTGCCTGAACTCACTTCAAAGGCGGGTCAGTCCAGTTAGGCCACGGACACACCCGACCCATTGCCAGCAGTAGCCCTAGTTGACTGAACCCAGCCACGGTCACAAAATGAGCTGGGCCCGGTAATGAGCCGGGCCCACTAGTACCCGTAAAGGCGTCATATTTGAGAATATAAAAGCGCAAACGGGGCCTTATCTCTCTCTCTCTCAGTCTATCAGTTGAGATGGCATCTTTAACGGTGGGAGCCCTGCCGATGGCCTTTCAATCCCTCACCCTCTCCTCTTCTCGACTCGCATTCCCTCGCTCTCAAATCCTCGGAATCTCTCTCTCCACTCCATCCGCCTCTCTCTGCCTTTCCTCCTCTCCTCCAACCTTCCCTTCAGGTGCTCTCTCTCTCTCTCTCTCTCTCTCTCTCTCTCTCTCTCTCTCTCTCTCTCTCCTTTCTGATTCATTCTTTTTTCTTCAGTAATATACTGTGGAAGAGGCGATAAGAAGACCGCTAAAGGAAAACGTTTCAAGCATTCCTTTGGAAACGTAAGCTCCCTCACATTTACTTCTTTCCATCTCAAAATTTTCTTCAATCTTTTGGGGGTGCGTTGCAAGCGTTTGGATGATCACCTTGAACCGAATTGCGATAATTGTTTTGAATATGGAGGAATCGAGCAAAATGGGCGTTCTCCATTTTTATATCCAGGGCGTTTCTGCTTTATTGAATTGAATTTTGCATTTTAGTTCGATTGTGCATCCAACTACAGCCTTGATGATTTTTGGGTTCTGAAATTGTGGTGTTTGGGGTGTGTGTGTTTGGATGCTCACTTGAGCTGAATTGCGATAATTTGATTGAATATGGAGGAAATGAGCAAAATGGGCACTCCCCCAAATCAAATTCAGAGTTGATGTTTGGGGGATAGGCCTCTACTCTTGCCGTTTCTGCTTTATCGAATTGAATTGCTGCATTTTAGTTTGATTGCACATCCATGATGCGGCCTTGATAATTTTTCGAGTTCTGGAATTATGGTTGATCAGGCAAGGCCACGGAACAAGAAGAAGGGAAGAGGTCCTCCAAAGATTCCGGTGCCTCCTTCGCCCCCAAGAAAGATAAGTTTGATGATGGAGAGATTGTCAAGATCGAAATCGATGAGTCTCTCTTTTCTAGCTAAGGAGTGGGCGCCATTCCGTTTTTATTAAGAATGTAACTAATTTTGAAAGCTTGATATGGGTTTCTTTGAGACCATAGCATTCCCTTCTGTGAAATGGATGTTAGTTTCCAATTCGAAGCTTTCGCAATGTTCTTTGTTGTAATAGATTTCTATAATCATTCATAGAATTTTTCTCACTAGGTTTCAGATGTGGTTTTGGGTGTGGTTGGATGCTTAATTGAATCCAATTTCAATATTTCAATTCAATAAAAGAACAGATGACCAAAGTGGGTTAGTCTGACTCCGTAGCGAGGGGCTTGCCCTCAAACTGTAGTAATGTCATTTCATGTTGGGGCAAGGTTTAAAGTATTGTTCGAAACTGGTATGTATTGCCCGTGAACAATACTGACTGTATTGGCCCGTTTCATCCTGAAACTGCCTGATTCAGGTACAGGGTCGTATCGGTGGTTAACTACACCATACCCAATACGCCGATTTAAAACCTTGGATTGGAGACTTGAAATGCACAGAATCACAATTGAGGGTTTAGATAGTGTAACAAATTCATTTGGGTCACCCCTACTTTATTTTTTTTCCCTCTATGATGAATGGCATGACTTGCAATTCAGTTCAATTGAACATGGAAGTGAATCCATCATGACTTGCAACATATACTTATTTGCAGAAGTTTTATAGCTTATTGGTCTTACCATCTGGTTTGATGAATCACTGATACTACATCTTATTACTTCTAATTGACCTTTTCATCGCTACTAAGGCTGGAGTAAATCAGTTCTTCTTTTTCTTCTTTTTTATTTAATTTGGTCATTTCATTGTAAGGAGACTTGTATATTGAAAAACCCATAGTTTTCTTTTCGGAAAATCTAGAATTATGCTTCTGCATACCCATTTAGGTGGATGAAAAAGTAAAAACACAGTGTAGGCTTTTTTGTTTTTCCTTGTTGTTGTTGTTGTTTTTCTTCTTCCTCTTCTTATTCTTAGGGCCTGTTAGGGAGCTTGGAAAATTGAAGGAGAGAGAGTGACATTTTCTTTAAAGGTTATTTTACAAGAAAGCATTTGGAAAAAAAAAAAAGAAGAATTGCGGAGGGCTGGGAAAATATTTTAGGGCTTTTTCTAAGAAAATAGATTCTTGGAAAATGTTTTCCACCAAAAAGTGAACTCCCAATCAGGGGAACATGTCATTTTCTTGGAAAGTATTTTCCACACAAATATGCCCTCAATAAAATCTTGGTTGCCATAAATAAAATCAAAAGAGAATAAAGGCTCATTCTATTCCTATTCATTCCAAAATTAGAGCTATTATGATTTTGGAACTGTCCTGATTCAAGAGTTTGGGTTGAATTAGGAAGCTTGGGTTGGATGTTCTACAACAGTGACATTAGCAGAGACTCACAAAAGGCAAGTTTTTGGAGGGGTTTTAGGTTTACTAAGCCGTCATTTGGCAGCATGGAATTGGAGGGATTTGAATTTGTGGGGATCCAAATCCTCCAAAAGAGCTCTTTTTCAACTCCCACTTCAAAGCTCTGATTTCGAATCCACTCAATTCTGTACGGACTAAAATGTCACTCGATTCCACAGGAGTTACAAATCCACGCCACCAAATGAGCCCTGATTTTTTTTTTTTTTCGTAGGGGAGGTAGGATGTTGATGTGTGGGGTGTGGTGGAATTGAGATTTTGATTATTCAATGGGTTGAATGCTTCTTATACTGCAGTCTTTCAATTTAACTAGCTTGACTCTTTCAACTTCTGGGGCACTTTGGACATTTGGCATTGTCACTACTTCTCCCAAGTTGATGGTGTTTCCGACGGAAAAAGAAATTCCTTACATTGCATTTGCTGAATGATGTGGTTCGACAATGATTATCCGTGTCACAACGTCCGGCAGATAATGTCTGTGATGCCATAGAATTGCATGTAATTCGCGGACAGATGATTGGTTCTGATTTAGGCATCAATGACTTGGTATAACATAGGTTTCTATTATTTTCTTGTGACTTAATACCTCTAATTGACCTTTCTCTGCACATGTGCCAACCCGGGACACTTGTGCCAGACTGGGCCATTCATCAGGTGGTCCCAGCATCAGCATGCTCTGGCCCCAAAAAGAGGTTGGTTCACTTATCAACTGAGCATCACATGTATATTGAAATATAGACCATCAGTCATTGTTTCTCTTGCTAGCTTGACGATCAGAGTGGCAAGCTTCTCCTAATGAGTGGTGGTGATGATGCAAATCGCCTCTTTCGTATCTCCTTGCTTGAATTCTGTTAGCATTTGTGTCCTTGATGGTTAGAGGTCACGCCTGAAATTTAAACTGCCGGCTTTAGCAGTAAAAGGACTGGACTTTGATACCTCCACCAAGGGTTCTTGAAGATCTTGGAAATGCTAGCTTATATCCATGAAGAAATTAGTAGTGATTTTGACATATAACTTCACCTAGCTTATATTTTCTTGCTTCTGATCTTCTTCTTCTTCTAGGGTGCATTTGGTTGCACCAGAATATCATGAGATTTCATGATTAACTAGTTCAATTCAGTGCAAAATTTCATGACATTTAGTGCAACCAAACACACCCTTATTAATTTGGAGAGGATTTATTGTTTTTGATCATTACACACCCTTATTTATTTATTTGGAGAGGATTTCTTGTTTCTGATCATTAGCTGAATTTTTCACTTGGTCGGTGTTTGGATGTAGCATTGGATTGAATTGCAAATTTTAGTTTAATAAAGTGGAAATAAGTAGATTATAATTGCGATTGTGATTCAAGTTGGACCTGAACGACAGACAACTACGATTTGAGTGTTGCTTCCTCATTATTAAATGGAGTTCGTAATTCTTTTGACTTGGGCATCCAAACACAGCGTCACTGTTCTTCTCCACATGAGTAAGTTAAAAAAGAGAAAAAAAAAAAAAAGAGAGAAGAAAAATAAAACTACTTTAGTTCTCATAAGAAGAAAAGGATCATCGTAAACCACAGACGCCCTTTTACATTTGACTGTAGACCTTTGTATACTTGTCTTCCTAACTGACTGTTTGTAGGCTGCATATTGAAAGATTAGGATTGTCCCATCAGGAGGATTTTTGGGGCATAGTCCATCCATGGTGAGGCCCAACTAATCAATGACCTGGATTACAGAACTGTTGGGCCCCACTTGTCAGAACTGAAAACAGAGTATACAGTGCAAAGCCTTGAGTCGAGCTTCCTGTATTTCTTCATTGATGATATGTTATTGGGGAAAATAGAACCCAGGGATCTAGTGTCTTTAGCTCTTCATGTACTATTTCTTTTCTTTTAATAGTTTATTTTGCCCGATACAAAGAAATCCTTGATTTTCTTAAAAAAACATGCGAGCAGATTCTTATAATAGTGGGTGGAACATGGACAGTTTACATTGCTTTCAAATCATCAATGGAATTATGTAGCTGCTGGAAATGTGATGTGCTTTGGGATCTCCCAAGAAAATCTGCAAAATCCGTCAGCCTCTTTTTTTTTTTTTTTTTTGTCTTTCTATGCACATCATATTCTTAAAAGAATCTTATATCTGCTGATTTTTGTTTATATAGTATTTGAAGCATCTGTGTGATTTTCCAGATAGACAAGTGAGCTGCATGTGCACTGCACTCTGCAGCCAAAGAAAAGGTTAAGGGAATGAAGAGCTTTGATTTTCTTTATACCTCCACTTGCTCTGTAACGTCTCTTTTTTATCTTTTGTTTGGAAATGCTACTTTCTGCCATCTTTCAACTTCATCAAGGTATCACATGAGAGCTGCCATTTGTATTAAGAAATGATCCCCCACCATGTGACTGTCCTAATGGTCCATCCGTAAGGTCCCACTGTTGGTGGGCCACATGGAGAAGTTCCTAACTCATCTTTCTATGGATGGTGAGGAAATCTGATTCATTGGGACATTCTACATCAACAATCTGATTGATCATGGCGTGGGGCAGAAGGGGCGAGCCTTGTGAGGACTATGGGCTCCCATGGGCGAGAGGGTACGGCCCCAACCGTGATGGGCCCTGGACCTTCCTGTTTCCGCTGTTCATGGGGCTGTGGTCTTTCATTCTACAATCTGCAAGAACTGCTAAACCAGATGAGACTAGTGTATTTGGCCATTTCTCCTATATGAAAACCAGTCCCATCACTCATAGGCCCATCCTTTGGCTATCCAGGCTCATTCATTTGGTGTGCTCCATTGAATAATCCAGGCATGCAGTTGACTCTTTTTTTTTTTATTCTCCATGGACTAGGGTGAGTTAATTGCACCAAATATCATGAAATTTCATGATATTCCATCAAATTTCAGTTTCAAGATGGCTAGGATTGATCAATACGTTGTTTCTCCCAGAACTACCCATTCATTCTGGGTCCCAAAAAGAAAAAGAAGCCGTCGGTGCAACCTCTGATTAACTACTAGAGTTCACCAATTGCTTTTGTTTTATTCCGATCTGAACAACAGGCATTGTAAATTAAAAAATTCAGAAACATGGCAACAGTCCTTTGTATTCTTACTCTGTCTTCATCTAGCAAGAACAACTTCTCATGGAAAGCAAATGGGATTATGAATTTCCTCATTGTGGGCTTCACGGCATTTCTTCCATTGGGAGGTTTTCGGCCTTTCCACTTCCTGTTTCCTTTCCTGGGTTTCTAATGAAAGATCCACGGACCCAACACAAGGTATTCATGTCTTCCACAAACTAGGATTCTTCCAGCTATGGAAAAACCAATTCAAACCCTGTCAGAGACAGTAAACTAGGAAGAAGATGATGAAGATAACCTTTCTGGCATTGCCTCGGAGGGTCAAAAGCACTGGATCAGGCAGATTATCGACAATCAGAAGTACCGGTATCTCTCTTCATCCTCATCATTGTTCTCTCTCTTCTTCCACTGATTCTTCGTTTTCTTTGTTCTCTGTCTGGTGGACGTAGCCATTTACCAGTCCTGATGAAAGATGGACACATGCCTCCATGGAGATTATTCGATATGGAGCACGCTCGTCTGTCTGCACATTTTAATGAATGTAGCGGGCTGCCCATAATGAATCCTATATATCTATGTGACTGTGATGTGGAGCCCTGGCAGTGGACTGATGTAAAGACATTCCAATTGAGGGAGGACTGTTCGGGATTGGATGGTTATAGTGGTGTTGTGTTAGATAACAGCTTTACAAATAGTAGGAGAAGAAACAAGTGGCAGTGCTTGATGAGAAGCAAGTCCTTTAGGACTTTACCTGGATCTGGTGTATGGAGATGGAAAGGCTACGGATTTATGTGGAGTCTGAGAACGTTGTGGTTCATGATCTGTGGGAGAAAGTTCTGACAGACCTGGGAATTCTGTTGTAGTATTGATCTCCATTAGATAGTTTTTGTCTTCTCCATGTTCATACGGCAAGCCATTGACAGTGAGTGGAATTCTCTATGCACATCCAAATTGGGATTCCTGTCTGATCCCCTTTTCGATGTGTGGATGGGGGGATTCCCACCAATCATGAATTGACTCGAGCATAGGCCATTAACAAAATCTCCAACACAGCGATGGGAACATCGTGCTGCTATCTGTTTTACCAATCTCTTGATTACAGAATAAAGAAAGTCATCCCCTTCTGTTTTACATTACAAGTTTTAAAATCTATTTTGCCTCTCAATTTCTGGGGTCATTTGGATGCCTGTAAGTTTTCAACTTGTTACTTCTATTAAAAGTGACTTCTGATTTTAAGTCACTAATAGGAAGTGACTTCTCACCCCAGCACTATGAAGTTTCCTTAAAAATTTTAATTTACTGTGAATTACAGGTGAATTTCTTCTCTCAAACACCACCTGTGAGTCATTTCCTACTTACCAGGCTCACAGGCCTCCAAATAACCCCCCAAGTTCAAGAACACGTCCCTAATAGGAAACATTTCCACGACAGCATCTCTCATCTCCATTCATCCTCTTGACTCCCATACAGAACATGCAACTCCAATTTTGACTACTGAAACCAAGCAATCATGCATTTTACTCGCATTGCGATTCCCAACGTCATTGACAGCTCTTATTTCTGAAAGCAATACCGGACTGCAATCTCCATCACTTGCTTTAGAAGAGCCACAGTAAATGTATGGAGGCTTAGATCATCTTTGAATATGTCATTGGTGGGTCTTTTTTCCTGTAAATATCTCTAACATAAGGATCCCATAGCTGTACACATCTCCGTGTGTAGACACCTCTCCGCCCGTACTGTATTCTGCAATGGAAATGTTTCTGTGCTTATTTGAAGGTAGCAAGTATTTAAATATGAGGTATATATGTTGCTCAGGCCAATTGTTCAGGGGTCCAAATCAATGTGCATGGTTTATACACCAAAATTCTCCGATATGGACAAGTCATCCTCAACCTTTCAACAAGTGCCCCAAAGACGGTTGATGATGCAGGTGCATCTCCACACTAGGGTGGGGTCTATGAGATGTAGAATGACCATGGGGTAGGTCCCATTGTGGGACCTGTGAGATGCGTGGTAGCCCACAAAGATGGGAGATCTCTATCGATTTGCTTGGAAGTGCCTAGATAAAAGGATATTCCGGTGCTTCCCCAACAGCTTTAGAGCTTTTGGTGCATTAGCCAATACTCCTCGCATCAATTGATAGATAAATACAGCAATGTTCTTACTCCAATTCAAGACCAAAGATTCAATGGTTAAGATCATCTACTCTAGGGGATTTTAGAGCATGGACCACCCATTTTGTGTTTCACATCCACAATTGAATCTATTAGAATATAAGATACAAACTGTACATATTATAGATAGCTATATGGATGGGTTTATGTAAATCTGTTAAGATCTCTATTGAGCTCTACAAATTTCCTAACTTTTTCATCTATTCTTGTTATTCTCATCAATGGAATTTATTACATGATAATTCCCTGCAATGTAGGCCCTTGAATAGTAGAATCAAACCCCACTTATACAAACTAGAAGCCCAGACATATTGTAGAATCTCAGTAGAGCATTGCTGAGATTGAGATAAAACCGGGCATTTTGTTTAAAGCGTATGAGGTTATCTAGTTAAGTTGCCTTAGTTTGTAGTAAGTAACATGGCAAATATCACAAAAAAATAAAATAAAATAAAATGATATCATCACAATATTCAAAATATTGGCAGATTTTAAAATATCATGGTATTTTCACGATGTTATCATGAAAATAATAAAACATTCAAGAATTTGTTATATAAGCATATATTTAAATTTTGAATATATTTATTTTTGGCAGATTTTCTCATTAATAATTCCAGAAAAACCTCAAAAATTTCAGTGCGGAGAAATTACTGAGAACAAGCGATTTGTCACTACGGTGGTAAGGGGTCGAAACAAACATATAAAGCTGCCTTGGATGGACCGTGGCCCCAATATTGCGTTGGTTGCTTCCATCCATGGATTTAATGTCCGATCTGGTTCAATACACAAGCAAGAATTGAAAATAGGGTGTGACTCGGCCTCACTCAACTCCTCTTTTTAACTGCCTATTTTCTCCTCCGATCAACATGACTGACATAAATTTTGGGCCATGGTCCCTAATTGAGTGGTTCATATCTTTTACATGCCTAGCACGTCCTCATGGAAAATTTCATGACAGTCCCATTCACTTAACATCACCTATCACGGTATCCAAGCTATATACATCGAGATTACGTCTATGTATAGCGATGCAGGAATGCAAAGGGAGCGAATTAGCTGTTACCCACCTTAGTGGGTGTTACCCCTACCGTGTGGGGCCTACCTTGATGTATTTTTATTTTTATTTTATATCCATGCCGTCCATCTGTTGGTACGCCTAATTATAAGACGAGATCCAAATCTCAGGAGGACCATACTAATAGAAAGAGTGATGAATAATCATTAAAAGCATTTTGCAGGCCACATAAATTTTAGATCAAGCTGATCTTTTAATTTTCCCTTCATCCAGGCCTTCTTGACAATATGAAGAGCTTGGATTGCAAATAGCAAATAAACATTACCAAAACCTTTCGATGGGCTCTTTTGAATTTTTAATGGTGGGCAATCAATCAGCACTGTTTCCAGTGGTATGGTCCACTTGAGATTTCGATTTGCATAATGTTTGGAAGACCATAATGGGCTGGAGAAACGGATGGACGGCGTGGATATACAAAATACTATCCATGTGGGCCACGCGGTAGGGGTAACACCCACTAAGCTGTTCCCGGGGTAACACCTGATTCGCTCCCTGTGGGCATTATTTGGATTTCTCATGAACCAAAAAGCCAAACTGAAAGAAACGATCCTGTCCATTCTCTATTGTGAGCCACTGAATTTTCTTTTCAATGTTTCACATTCAACAACATAATAAATGTCAGAATCATGCATCCGGCATAAGTTTCTTAGTGTGTCCCATCTGGGGCAGCATAAAAACATGGACGATTCTGATCATTCAACACATCGTTGCATGTGGGCCCAGTGGGGCATGCACATGTTGGCGATCTTGAATCCACATAATTAGGCTGATTAAAATCATATAGAACTAGCAAGCGTTCTATCCAACGAGTCTTTTTTTCTTACGCACTCACACCACAGTATCAAACGAGTCTAGAAAAAGATAAAAGAGTATACAAAATGGATGGTCCAATAGACCCGATTATCAAAGGTTTCATAAAGAAACCTCGATGACCCAAAGTGGCTGCTCATGTCCTCATCAAGAAGAACATTGCTTGACTTCAAATTGCAATGAGCAATAGGTGTTTGGCAATAATGATTAAGATAATCTAATGCAGAAGCCACATCAATAGCTATGTTTAGTCTTTAAATGAAGCTCAAATTCCTTAATTGATGCGGCCCATCTTCCATTGGGTGCAACCATTCCTCCAAATTCCCCTTTAGGCATGAACTTGAAAACTAGAGCATTGAAATCAGCACCGAGCATGAAGTTATGATCTTGACGAGGTTTTGATGCCAGAGATTCCTCAATGCCTCGCATTTGGCCATGAATCTCTTGGAAGCTCCTCTTTGTTGAAGGTTGAGTACCTTCATGCTGACAACTTTTTCAATGCTATCCAAAATACCTTTAAACAATGAACCATAATTCCCAGCACCAATCAAATTAGCTGAAGAAAACCCATGGGTTGCTTCAAGGAGCTCCACATAAGAAACCATAAAAAAAATTGGTCAGCTGAAGAGCAATCTAGAGTAGGCTTCTTTCTGACCTTCTTACGAGATGAAGAGGGCAAAGAAATACAATACTAGAATTACAAATAAAACCACACTAGGGATGGTGTGTTGGGACTAGTGACGCCAGCAGCGGAAGCGGAAGCCGAACAACACCACAACAAAATATAAGATCAAACAAGAAACACAATGAAATCACACCACACAAGCATTCAACCACAAGAGACAATCCGATTTTTACATGGAAAAACCCCTCAATGGGTAAAAAAACCCACGGTACATAGCGATCCAATATGATTAACAAAATATTACAGAGATTAACAGCCCATAAGCAAGGAAAAAACCGAGAAAACCCGAGTTCTCTGCCTCTCAAAACACTCTTCCCCTCTTCCTAATGCAATTAGGAAACCTTGGACACCTTAGAATTACATCTAAGTTCATATACATGCCATATTTATAGTAAGAAATCCTAATTTAGAAACATCTTACGCACTACCGTGTAACTGCATAAGAAACCACGAGCATAGTTGACCAGTCAGATCTAGCACAAAACAATCCAGGGGAAAATACCAACACAGACCCGTCACTAACTAGTCTAAGGCACACAAAAACTGCCCAGCAGCCTTGCTGTGCTATGGGCCGAAAGTTCAGACTGATCAGTCGACCGGTTTGAGCACCCAACCCTTGCACGCTTTGAAGTCCCAAGTTGCCTATATTAGAAGACCCTGACCTTTTTCAGTTGAATGTGGACCTTTCTTGGACCCCTCTTCTTAACGTTAAGCATCCCATGGCTGCCAAGTTTTCACTTTCTGTGCAGGCATGGCACCCCCGATTACTGGATCAGCTTGATTTTTGTGGCAGATAGTTTGCAATGTAAGGGCCCACCTCATGAAGATGGTTAGCACATGTGCACAAAAATTGTTAGAATGGTGAGCACACAACATTTTCCATTACTAAATATTTTGATTACAGAAGAAAGAAGTCATCCCCTTTCTGTTTTACACGAATGCAAGTTCCTATCCACTTACAAAACAAACACTATATTATTAATGCAAACTTTGAGTTGTATTTCACGGGATTCGAATTATCTTACGTTACAAGAGACAAGAGATTCCGATATAACTTTTAACGGCTAAATAAAACAGCACCACTTGCACTTGTCAGATGCAAGGTCTGTAATGAAAAGTAAGGATTTTCTGTGTGAAATGATAATTTTTATCCTTTTGATTGATGGTGCACATCTGACAGACGTGCACAATGCTTTTTCATTGGGTGACGCTAGGTATTACATGAATCCCTGTAAGGCCCCCATTCCCAAGAAACAAGTCCCTTGTTGCATTCATTTCATTGACAACATCTCCCGTCTCCATTCGTTCTTTTGGCGATTCTGCAGAGCATGCAACTCCAATGCGAACGACTGAGACCAAGCAATCATGCATTCTACTCAACGCATCTCTACCATTTCTGGCGTTATGGACACGTTCTTCTTCTTCATTTCCTTTTTCTGAAAGCAATGCTGGATCCGCAATCTCCATCACTTGTTCCGGAAGAGCCGTCTTAGCGAATATATGAAGGCTTAAACCCTCACTAAACATGTCATCAGTGGGTCTCTTTCCGGTAAACATCTCTAACAAAAGAATCCCATAACTGTACACATCTCCATACGAAGATGCATCACTGCCCATAACGTATTCTGCAAGCGAAAAAATTCTGGTGTTCATTTGGAAGGTACCAATCATTTAAACACTAGAAAAGAAATTGAGATTGAGAAAGAAGTTTATATCTAAGTTGCTTTAGTTTGTGATGAGGCATCCAACCAAACGAACGTACAAGGCCTATAGCTGGATGATTCCGCCGTTGGACTGCTCATCCAATAGGCCCAGCAAGCATAGACCCCATGGCCCAAGACCCAAGCATGCTGGCCGGATTATTCCAGCTATACTGCTTGAGGTTTCTTCTACAAATAATGTGCTGCATTAGGTAACTCCTTTCAACCATCTATTGTTCTAATCCAATAAATTGGGTTCCGATTGCCCTCCCAGCTGATATGAATTTTGGGCCATGTTCATTCCATGGTTGGACTGTTGGTTGAATGGCCCGCATCAGGTGCATGCTTCATTGTCTGTTTATTTATTCACTTATTGAATGGCCGAAAATCAGGTTCGTGCCTGGCCCACCAGGCTAAAACTTAAAAATTAGCCTAGCCTATACAATGGCAACCTCGATCCGAGAAGGCAATGGACTGGCCTGACCCATTGACAGCACTATGTGTTAAGCTATTTAGTATTGAGATTTGCAGGTTGATCCCACGAGCACACCCTCACTTGGCGAGTGTGTGGAGCATCTGAGTGTGCACAAAGTAGTCCTAACCATGAAGATGATACATTCGAAAAACAAGCTGCTCACTCATCGTGTGAGCCACCATTATAGTTAAAGAATGGACTGTAGAAAAGAACTTGGCAATGGTCCACAGTCAATGGACATGTGTGGCCCACCTGATGAGTGAGCTGAACTGGTTTTTTGCATATAGTCATCTTCATTGTTGAGGCCATTTTATGAGCTGCTAAGATGTGTTTGAAAGTGTGTGCGAAGGTGCATATGGTGATAGGAGCAGGTGGGACTAGTAAATATTGTTAGTTTTATCCTGGTATCTAAGCTCTATATAAAACTCGAAACAGCTCCAAAGAAAGAATAAACAAAATGCAAGTAGGCTTACCAGGTGCAACATACCCAATTGATCCCTTTATCACAACTGTGCTGGATTGATTCTGAGATGAACTATTGGAGGTTTTAGTAAGAACCTCGCTAGCCCGAAATCGCCCACATGTGCATTCATGTCTTCATCAAGAAGAACATTGCTTGGCTTCAGATCGCGATGAGCAATTGGTTGTTGGGAACCTTGATGAAGATAATCCAATGCAGAAGCCACGTCAATGGCCATGTTTAGTCTTTGAACAAAACTCAAATTCCTCAATTGATGTGGCCCATCTGCTTTTGGATGCAACCACTTCTCTAGACTCCCATTAGGCATGAACTCGAAAACCAGAGCTTTGAAATCATTACCTTTGAAGTCAACGCTCGAGCATGAAGTTAAGATCTTGACGAGGTTCCGATGCCGGATATTCCTCAAGGCCTCGCATTCAGCAATGAAGCTCTTGGAAGCTCCTCTCTGCTGAAGATTGAGTACCTTCACTGCAACAACTGTCTCATCGCGATCCAAAATCCCTTTAAACACGGAGCCGTAGCTCCCTGGTACCGAGCAAATTGGCCAAAGAGAACCCATTGGTCGCTTTAAGGAGCTTTGCATAAGAAACCCTTAAAAATTGATTATCTGAAGACGGATCTGTTGCAGGTTTCTTTCTTTTGAAATGAAGAGCAGCAATTACACACAATGCTAGAATTATAAATGAAACGACACTAAGCACTGGGATTACTATTTTGATCACTTGAGATCTCCGATTCTTCTTTGAAGTTTCGATAGGGCATGCAGGCAACTGGAGAGTTGGGATACCCCCACAAAGCTTCCTGTTTCCAAGGACTGAAATTGCACTTCCATTTCTAAAGATTCCTCCATTCGGGACTTCCCCGTTGAGATTGTTGAATGATAGATTTAAATGCTCCAAACCATTAAGCTTTTCCAGATATGGTGGAATTCTCCCAGACAAGTTATTGCGTGAAAGATCCATATCTCTAATGCCTTTTAGATTATTCAAACTCGACGGAACACTTCCTTGAAAGAAATTCCCCTGCATGTAGAGATATTCCAAGCTCTGACATTCGCCAAGCGAGATGGGAATTTCACCCGATAGCCTGTTTTCAGAAATGTCCAACCATGGAAGATTCTTCATCCTTCCCACCTCTAATGGAAGTGGCCCCGTTAGAGAATTCCCCGCCAAATTTAAGGAAATTGAGAGGGAAGAAAGGCTAACAACTTCTTTGGGTATACTCTCAGTCAAGCTTATTCTGATAAAGGTGTAATACTTGCAGACTCTGGTAGTTTCCGAGACTGGAAGGAATGCTTCCCGAAAGATGGTTTACATGTAAATAGAGTTCGAGCAATTGAGTGATGTTACCAAGAGAAGACGGAATTGGCCCTGAAAACCCATTTTCAGACAAGTCCAGATTCTGGAGTTTTCGAAGTTTACCGATTGCAGGCGGAATCGTGCCAGTGAGCAAGCATTGATACATAAAGAGGGCGGTTAAGTTGACGAGGTTCTCAATCCCAGGAGGGATGATTCCGGATATCTGATTCGTTGCTATGTGAAGTGTGTCTAGTTGGGTTGAGAGATTGGCTATGGAGCTGGGCAATCTTCCTTTCAGGAGATTGTCTCCTATAATTAATGTGATTAGGCCGCTGCAATTGTTCAGAGAAGTGAGCAGACTCAAATCATCAGATTCAAGCTGATTGGCTCCTAGACCCAGAGTAAGAAGACCTTTCAGGATTCCTAGATCGGTTGGGGCAGGTCCCGTGAAATCATTTATACTGAAATCCAGTTGGGTAAGTCCAGAAGCATTAGTTATTGAAATAGGAATGCGTCCTGTAAAGCGGTTGCCACCCATAAAGAGTGTTTGGAGATTAGGAAGGGTGAGTCCTAGATCGGGTGGGAGGCTTCCATGGAGTTCATTATCAGCCACGGAGAAGAAAGAGATTGAAGAGAGATTGAAAAGAGAGGGAGGAATTGTACCGGACAACTTATTAACACTGAGTTGGAGGAATTGTAAGCCAGTGATGCGTCCTAGTTCATGTGGGATGCTTCCCTCCATGCCACTTCTTCCCAGAGAAAGATGGGTGAGAGAGGAAAGATTTCCCAGCGAAGTTGGGATTCTTCCTGTGAAATTGTTAGCAGAAAGACCCAATTTAACGAGCTTTGGAAGCGAGCCAAGATCAGCGGGAATTCTCCCCACGAGCTCGTTGTAGACAAGATCAAAGATTCTGAGGTTAAAGAGGCGAGTGAGATTGGATGGGATTTCTCCTTGCATTGAGTTTTCACTTAGACGGAGAGCTCGGAGCCGGAAGAGGCGGCCGATGTCTTGTGGGATTGTGCCATGGAAGCTGTTGCTCGAGAGATTGATTGCACGAAGGAAGGTGAGGTTTGCTACGTGGGGAGATATGGGGCCCACCAAGCTCTTGGACCTTAGATCTAAGGCTTTGATTCTTTGATGCCTGGAACCGCATGTAACTCCTTGCCACTTGCAGAAATGGAGGGAATCGTTCCATGAGCTTAAGACTCGGAACGGGTCGCTTGTTATGAGAGATTTGAAGGCGAGTAGAGCGAGTCGATCGGTTTCGTTTCCCAAGTGAGTTGCGGACTCGGACTGAGAGTTGATGGACAGGAAGAGGATGAATGACGAAAATACCCTTAAGCTCATGCGTGGAAATTCCATTGCATTTCGCCCTGCAAATACTCAGCTGTAGTGGTGAGATTTATATTGGGAGGAAGGAAATTAAAGCAGAGAGACGTCTCTCTTGCGAACGAACAGGGAATGAACGGAAAATGGTGGTAAATGAAACATAATTAGTGGGTATTGAACGTCCACCATTGGAAGATTTGTAAGGGTCATCCACACAAAATAGTATGTATTTAACGTCGACCATATTTTTTCCTACAGTTTATCTAAGCGGTGGAAACTATGAGCGGTTTGGATGGCATATAACACCATCGTTGGCTCGAAGAAGGTTTCAACAGTGGACATTTCCATTATCACTTTTCCTGTTGTGTGGCCCACCTGGCTTTTCAATCTGGCTGACTTTTGGATTCCGTCCTATTGTGAGCTTGAGAAGCTTATAGACGGAGTGGATTTCTCAGCGAAATCTTTGTGGACCCCACATAGCTTCCGACCATGGGAACTTCATGTGGGCGGAGAAATTTTTTGCTACACATAGGCATTAGCTATGCCGGGTGTAGCAATGACCCAGCCATGATGTATGTGTTGTATCCACACTGTACATCCATTTATAGAGATCATTTTAGGGCATGATACCAAAAATGAGGCATATCCGAAGCTTGAGTGGCCCTAAGAAGTTTTTAATGTTTGACGTTCAATCCCCACGATTTTCTTTGCTGTGTCCACTTAAGCTTTGAATCTGCCTCTTTTTTTATGCCATACCCTAAAATGATCTCAACAAATGGATACAACGGCATGGATACAACACATACATCATGGTGGGGTCATTGCTATGCACGTGTAGCAAATTTTTTCTCATGTGGGCGGGGGCATGGGGCACTTCGCCTCCTGAAAGTCCAAACAAGGGAAGCGCAAATTTCTTCAGGCCCCTTTTCGCTAGAGAAAATTTCAACACTTTAGCAGACTTAATATGTACAACTTTTTCAAATTGAATAATATAAATTGTGGGTCTCACTTTTTTTTTAATTTTTTTAATTTTTTATTTATGTATTTGATTGTCTTATTAGTGGACATTTGATTATGGCTCTCAATGGGTCAGATCTGGATCTGATCCAGTTGGATCCGGCTCCAAGTTTGTATATCTGTCGGTAGATTCAGATCCAACTCGGATCCAAAAGGTGATATCCATATCTGATCCCTTTATAAATTGTTAGATCCATTTCCGATCCAAAATCCATATAATCATCGGATTCGGGTCAGATCTAGGTCTAAAGCCACCCATTACAAATCTAAAAAATTATATAATATAATATATTTAATTTAGTAGAAAAATGATGCAAATCCCACTATGGTCAACTTAAGAGTGGCATGTCTTAATTTTGAGACATGGCCTAAAATAATATGTAAAATGGATGGTCAGCATGAATATAACATATACAGTAAGGCTGACAATGAGTGAGATCTTAATCGGATTCGGATCAAACTCGGATATGCTCCTGTGAATCCAAATTCGGTCCATTTAAATATTGGACCTATTTTAAGATCTAAATCCAATCCATTTAACTAATCGAACCTATTTTAAGATCTAAATCCGCATTATATGGACTCGGAGCGAATCAGATCTCTAATCCAACCCGCTCCATTGAGAGGCCTACATTTGATAGAGTTGAAAAATACCCAACACTGACCAGGACCATCCATAGGGTGAAATCCACAATTGGCAACCCCAATCTCTTAGGTCACTTTGAATGACTGATCATAATTATTGGGAATGGACTCTCCATATCCAGTACCCTAAAAAGATATAGGCATAACTATTTGTTAATCATGTAGGATGCACCTTTAATTGTCCATTTCTCTTAAGTAAATTTGATTGGATGACCCTAATGATGTAATTAGCAGTTTGGAAAGGTGTAAGCATTGATATGGTTCATTGCCACTGGCTGTCGATGATCAAGGTAGGAAGTTCCTATGCTCGGAAGCTATGTGGAGTCCTCAAAGTTAACCATGAGAAATCCACTCCGTCCATCAGTTTCTCCATCTTACAATAGGGAGTATAAAATCAGGCAAATCCAAAACTCAAGTGGATCACTCCACACAAAATAGTGGGTATTGAACATCCACCATTGGAAGATTTGTAGGGGTCATCCACAAAAAATAGTGGGTATTAAACATCCACCATATTTGTTCCTACAGTTGATCTCAGTGGTAGAAACCATGAACGGTTTGGATGTCATATAACACCGTTGTTGGCTCGAGAAAGGTTTCAATGCTGGACATTTCCATTCTCACTTTTCCTGTTGTGTGGCCCACCTTGTTATTCAATCTTCCTGACTTTTGGATTCCGTCCTATTGTGAGCTTGAGAAACTTATAGACGGAGTGTATTTCTCACGGGCATCTTTGTGGACCCCAAGTAAGATCTGATCATGGGAACTTCATGTGGGGAGAAAATTTTTGCTACCCACAAGTTAGCTACGCCAGATGTAGCAATGACCCCGCCATGATGTATGTGTTGTATCCATGCCGTCTATCCATTTGTAGAGATCATTTTAGCGCATGACTCAAAAAATGAGTCATATTGAAGCTCGAGTTGCCCCCAAGAAGTTTTTAGTGGTTGACGTTCAATCCCTACTATTTTCTATGCTGGGTCCACTTAAGCTTTGGATCTGCCTCAATTTTTTGTGTTATACCCTAAAATAATCTCACCAAATGGATGTACGGCATGGATACAACACATACATCATGGTGGGGTCATTGCTACACCTACCGTGGCAATGCAAGGGCGGATTTCTTCAGGCCCCTTTCGCTAGAGAAACTTTCAACGCTCTAGCAGACTTGGAAAATGCAAATCTGTACAACTTTTTCAAATTGAAAAATATAAATTGTGGGTATCAGTTTTTTTTATGTATTTGATTGTCTTATTAGTGGACATTTTGATAGATTTGGAAAATACCCAATACTGATCTCTGGACCGTCCATAAGGTGAAATCCACAATTGCCACCCGTCTCTTAGGTCACTTTGAATGACTGATCCTAACTCTTGGGAATGGACTCTCCATGTCCAGTACGCTAGAAAGATATAGGCATAATTCTGAGTTGTTAATCATGTAGGATGCACCTTTAATTGTCCATTTCTCTTAAGTAAATTTGATTTGATGACTCTAATGATGTAATTAGCGGTTTGGAAAGGTGTAAGCATTGATATGGTTCATTGCCACTTGCAGTTCATGATCATCAAGGCAGGAAATTCCTCTGCTCGGAAGCTATGTGAGGTCCTCAAAGTTAACCTTGAGAAATCCAGTCCATCCATCAGTTTCTCAATCTTACAACAGGGAGCATAAAAATCAGGCAAATCCAAAACTCAGGTGGATCACTCCACACAAAATAGTGGGTATTGAAAGTCCACCATTGGAAGATTTGTAGGGGTGATCCACACAAAATAGTGGGTATGGGACGTCCAACATATTTGTTCCTTCGGTTTATCTCAGTGGTAGAAACCATGAACGGTTTGGATGGCATATATATAACACCATTGTTGGCTCGAGGAAGGTTTCAATGGTGGACATTTCCATTCTCACTTTTCTTGTTGTGTGGCCAACTTAGCTTTTCGAGTTGCCTGACTTTTGGATTTCGTCTTATTGGGAGCTTGAGAAACTTATAGACGGAGTGGATTTCTCACCGGCATCTTTGTGGACCCACGTAGCTTCCAACCATGGGAACTTCAAGGGGGGGGGGTCGAAATTTGACCCCACTATGATGTATGTGTTGTATCCACGCCATCCATCCATTTGTGGAGATCATTTTAGGGCATGATACCAAAAATAGGCTTACCCGTAGCTAAAGTGGCCCCCAAGAAGTTTTTAATGGTTGACGTTCAATCCCTGCTATTTTCTATGCTGGGTCCACTTAAGCTTTGAATCTGCCTCATTTTTTGTGTCCTACCTTAAAATGATCTTGCCAAATGGATGGACGGCGTGGATGCAACACATACATCATGGTGGGTTCATTGCTAGACTTGGGTAGCTAGCGTAGCCACGTGTGGATGTAGCAAAATTTTTCTCACTTTGTCCGTAAAGACCAAGCAAGGCAAGCGCGGATTTCTTCAACCCCTTCGGCTACAGAAAATTTCAACGCTCTAGTAGACTAGGAAAATGCAAACCTGTACAACTTTTTCAAATTGAATAATATAAATTATGGATAGTTTTTTATGTGTTTGATTGTCAGTGGACATTTTGATGGAGTTGAAAAATACCTAACACTGATTTGGACCGTCATAGGGTGAAATCCACAATTGGCACCCCATCTCTTAGGTCACTTTGAATGACTGATCCTAATTATTGGGAATGGACTCTCCTCTCGTGTGGCCCACTTCAGCTTTGGATCCATCTTATATTTTGTAGCATGTCTTTAATTAAGCTCGCAAAATGTTTGGACGAGGTGGGTTTCTCATAAACATTAGGGTAAGCCCCACCCAGCTTCCCTACATCAGAACTTCGTGGGCAAGTCATTTATCGGGAATCCGAATATTCAAATCCCATTTTTGGGGGGAGTGGATTAGGTGCCGCAGATTAGGTGTTAACCGGGCAACAGCTTAGTGGGTGTTACTCTCACCGTATGGCCCACCTTGTTGATGTTTTGTATATCTACTCTGTCCATCCATTTCTCCAGCCCATTTTAGGACGGGTACCAAAACTTATGCATACCAAATATCAGGTGCACCACACCACAGGAAATAGTGGTGATTGAGTATCTCACCATTAAAAATTCCGAAGAGCCCATCTTTGTTGGGAAAACCGGCAGCAGAAGCAGAACGCCAAAACGCGCAAAGTAATGCGAGATCAAACGAGTAAACAAGATGCAATCAATCACACACAAGCATTCACCACAAGAGAATCCGAATTTACGTGGAAAAACCCGTCAATGGGTAAAAAACCAAGGCACAAAGCGATCCACTATGAATAAACAGAAGATTAGAGAAATTGACAGCCCACAAGCAAAGAAAAACAAAGAAAACCCCAAGTTCTCTCTCACACACACCTTTCCCTTCTTCCTAACACGAATAGGAAACCTTTGACACTTTGGAATACTAATTTAAGTCGGATTACAACTCCTTAAATAAGCAAAAATTCGAAATTAAAAACACCTTGCGCAGTACTACGAGTTGTGCAAGAAACCCGCGCGCACAGCCGATCGGTTGGCCAATACACAAAATAGTTCAAGGGAAATTCATGCTGTCCCTGCCTCACAGCCGACCGGTCTCCCGACCGGTCGAAGCCCTCTGCAGACCGATCGCCAGACAGGTCTGAGCACACAAAATTGTTCAATCTTCCACGTGCATCTGGGCCAAACGGCTAGACCGGTCGCCCGACCGGTCTGAGCACCCAAACTGTGTACGATGTTCGAAGGTTCTCTAACAATCCTAACGTTTTCTTAATGTTTATTTGCAATCCAACCTGCTTATAATGTCAAGAAGATTTGGATGAAGGGAAAATATATAGATCATCTTGATCCAAAACTTTTGTGGCCCACGAAAAGTTTTTAATGGTCATTCATCGCTGTTTCTAGTGGTATGGTCCACTTGAGATTTGGATCTTCTTAAGGTTTGGGATCATATCCTAAAATAATATGAAAAAACATATGGAAATGGTTTGGATATACGAAAAATACATTAAGATAGGCCCCACGGTTGGGGGTAACACCCACTAAACTATTACCTTGAATAACAGCTAATCCGCTCCCCTCTTTTATTGCAGGAGAGAGAGAGAGAGAGAGAGAGAGAGAGAGAGTTTTATAAGAAGGCCAAATCCTAGGGTTTTCTTTTTATGCCAAAAAGCGTAGGAGAAAATGAAAATTTTCATTTGATCGTGATTTTCAAAAGATCTAAAAGAAAAAATCATTTATCTAATCAAGTAAGTTTTATTTTTCAATATTGTCTCTCTTTTGTCATTTCTCTATTTGATTTATTGACCGTTGCTTTATGCTTATGCCTCACCCCCCCTAGAAGAAAATCCTGGCTCCGCCCTTGTTGCCTCTCATGTGGGGCCTACCATTGACCACCCATCCCACTAAAATTGCATTCATTGTATGGCTTACAGACCCTGGAGTTACATCTAAATGAAGAGCTTACATATAATTGTAAAATAGAGTGATTGCATAGGAAAATCCAATCCTCGTGAGAAGCGTGCAAGTAGAATTGACATTTAAAATGCACAAATATATAAATGGGTGCCACCAAACGCATGATAACATCCTCTGGGAAGATCTCCATGTCATGTGATTTGGGGCCCTATAAAAGGTCTAATCAAGTGGCTACACATGCTTATGGATCTTAGCTGCATCTAATCCAACTTGATTTCCACTATGATCCTATCTTGCACTACTAGTCATGGAAAAATATTTGCAAACCAATAATGTAGGCCAAATTGCTCAAAACATTGATTTTTCCTTGTCAACTTGACGTGCACGACACTGCATAATATGAGTACAAGTGGTGATATTTCCTTTAGCCCTTTCACAATTGCTCTCTCTAATGTGGTCTATTCAAGGATGAGCCCGGCTAGAGAGGTATCATTCTTTTGCGAACTTTTCATGGTCCATCGACTATACTATTGGCTACACTAGCATGTGTTGACAATTGAACTCAAAAATCAATATAAAACTCTGCTGGACACGGCATAGGTGATGTAGGAGAAGAACCCCATGATCAAGGGCGTGGATCATGCACCTTCCTGCGGGAGATGGACAGGAAGAAAAGCAAGAGAAAACTAAGGAATTTCATATTTTGGAGTTTCAACCCAAACAGGAAATTGTTATTTTCGTTTTTGAATTTCGACCCAACTCTTGGGGCCCATCTTGATCATTTATGATGATCCGTTCCGTCTATTTTGTAGAGCTGCTCGACGCCGAGAAAACCCAATAAGTTTCACGTCGATCCGAGTTACGGATTGATCGTGGCGTCCAAAATGGTACGAACTGTTCAAAAAGTTCCGAATTCCGTCCACTGAAACTGGAGATGGTCCAGGTGGCCCACTACTACTGATGTGGAGAATCTAAGCCGACCATCTTGAAGAGTACGTCGATAAAAAAAAAAAACCACAAAGTTTCGTGGTAATCAGATATGTGGATTGTTCGTATCAGCGGAAGGAAGACGGCGATGGCGTTATACAATTGCGCAGATTTTTCTATTTCTTTTCTAATTGTATTAAGATTCTTTTCTTCCTTTGCAAGTTAGTATTAAGTACGAATTTATGATTTAGTTTATTATTTAAAGCAAGTTAATTATGTTTATTTGATTATTCATTCAATTATAAAAAAAACAATTATTTGGAATTAATTTCCTCTTTTTATTTTTATTTCTTCTCGTGGATTCGAGAAACACTCGGTTAGGGAGACGGTGATCGACCTACCACGTATCCCCCTGCGTTAATAGGAAACAATTGAGATGGAACGACCACCATTAGATTTCCTTGCATGAGTTGAAGACTTTGAATGCTCTCAATTTCAAATGGTTAGGGTCACTAAATGATGACCCCATTTGCCCCAGCTTGTACTAACTCAAACGGTGGATCCCTGAACGTTGGGTCCACCGTGATGTTACGTTTCTTATATCCAGGCCATCCATCTGTTTTGAAAAATCATTTTAGAAGATTATACAAAAAATGAAGTAGATCAAAATCTCAAGTGAACCATAATACAAGAAACAGTGCAAATTAACTATTAAAAACTTCTCATGAGACACAAAAGATTTGGATCGACCTGATATTTGTTTGGTCTTTTCATCCATGTCTTTGACCTTATCAACGTGTTGGATGGAAAATAAAACATGGATGAAGATCTCATGGGACACAAAATACATTGAATGTTTATTTTCCATCCAACTTGTTGATAAGGTCACATAGACATGGGTGAAGAGACCAAACAAATATCAGGTTGGATGGAAAATAAACATATCGGTGGCCCTTGTGAAGTTTTTAATGGTGAGGATTCAATCAAGACTGTTTCTTGTGGTATGCTCTCCTAAGATTTGGATCTGCTTCAGTTCTTTAGGCCATGCTCTAAAATAAGCTGTCAAAATAGATGGATGGTATGGATGTAAGGAACATATATCACAATGAGCCCCACAGTTAGGGATCCGCCGACCTGGGATCCACCCAAACCACCCCCCTTAAAACTAAGACGGTCAATGGACCAGGTTGGCCCGACGGGCTTCGGGCCTGGCCCGACCTGGGATCCACCCAAACCACCCCCCTCTAAAATGAGCTGTCAAAATAGGTGGATGGTCTAGATGTAAGGAACATACATCACAATGAGACCCACAGTTAGGGATCCGCCTGGGATCCACCCAAACCACCCCCCTCAAAACTAAGACGGTCAATGGACCGGGTTGGCCTGACGGGCTTCGGGCCTGGCTCGCCTTGAGTTGGTCTTGGGGTAGATTATCAGGCCCATGGGTCGGGTTCGGGCCTAAAGTATAAGCCCGTTTTTCAAACGGGCCTGTTTTGAATTAGTTGTTCAAAAGCTTGACAATCTGTAACGCCTCGAATTTTAGGGGTCGAGTACAACCTCGATCCCCAAGATTCTGAGTGTCAATTATGCTTTGCGGAAGCGTGATTTCTTGTTTAAGATTCATAAGGCATCAAAGCACAAATTCATAATCAATTTAAGCAGTAAAGTAGAGACAAAAAGTAAATTTAAACCTGACCAATAGGAAAAAAAATGGAAGTAGGACAACTCTCTCGTAAAGTCATCGAACTCATCCTGAAAAGCATCCTCCTCTGAGATATCTGCATCTATCACAACAGAGCCTGGTGGTGTGTTACAACACCGACCCAGGTGCGGGTGTGAGTGATCAATTCAGTGAGGACTATAATTCGAAGTTTAACATGTTATCAAATGAAGCAGACTTAGGCATTGACCACAAGCAAAACAAAGATTTCTAGTCTAGTGGATTAATGCATGAATGACATGAGTTCGCATAACATGAATGTTCCGGATACGATGAGGAACACGAGATAGCACTGGCGCCACATCAAGCAACCAGGCACCCCAGAACCTCCAAAATGGAAATGAACTTGGATCATCCGTCGGTATCCTGGCCTTTAACAGTAGGGCAGTTACCTAGGTGATCCATGACATGGATGCGTGATTAGGCCTTGAATTATTATTTCCTTTTCAAACAGCATTTTGTGGAATTCAAAGTACCGAGTCCAATCACAGGTCCAAATCTGAGTCACTTGGCTCCGATGGTGCATCATCGATCATCGCCAGTGACCCGAGGATTCCCTTTTTCTTCTACAACTTATTATGGTTCCCTTCACACTGATAAGAATGGAATTCCCCCACCTGTCTCGATCATACCGATATGGTGGGAAATTTTCAGTTTGCTCCAAGGACACTATGGGGAGGTGAAACACCCCAGCATAGGCCGATGACTCGATCACGGTGTCCCATACCGCCATGACCGGCCCAAGAGGCTTGACGGGATCGCATCGCACATTCGGTTATTGGTGGACTCAACACATTTGAGGGCCCTGGATACTTTGACTTCAGAGGACTATGATACAACAACCATCAGTCATCCACGTTGCCATATTTAGGCGGAACCGATTGGTACCTGGGCTTCCGTTTGGCTTGACGTGGGCAGTCCAAACCCGCGTAGCGAACTACCGTCAACCTTCCGGTTTCCCAATCTCATCGGGTACGCCTCGGGTGACCAACAAACTTGGGTTACCTGTCTCAGAAGGTATGGCCAAAGATTTCATATCACATCTCATCTGATACTTGATTGAAATCTCACAATAATGAAACTTAGGAAAAATCTTATTAATTTAAATATGCAGAATCAATTTATTTCTAATCATATGTGAGCATAATCCACCACAGGAATTCATGAAAAAAAGCAATTAAGAGTCAATTTAATTCATTCAAGCATTTTGTCAAACACATGAGCTACAAAACTTTGTAAACAGTATAATTACAATAAATCCTATCTTAAAACGATCAAAAATGATTCGTCCTAAATCTAGCAGCCACATCAATCCTAAATTGACAACATTTGATAAACGCAAACCTAGAAACATAATCCCGCACCTTAGGGTTGGGGTTTAGCACGATCAACGCACGCTTAGGTTTAGGATTGATGGGATTCAAGCTCCTGTAAGTGTAACAACGTAAGGTTACGGTTCAGGGTGTTAATCGCAACAATTTGGATTAAGGGATTCGATGATCTTGACTTACCTACAATCTCAACGATAGGTTGAGACGATAGTTGATACCGTGAGAAGATGTTGAAGACCAAGGAAGGAGATCGACTTCCAAGCTTGAACTCTTGCCTCAACACAAACGCTCCGATCCACGCCTCTCTCAAGCTCTCACAAATTCCACTCTCTCAATTGCAAAAGGGGTGAGAATTGTGTTGGGGAGAAATGCCCCAACACAATTCTATTTATAGGCCCAGATTTACCTGGATGACCCTCATATCCGATTTGTTATGAATCTAGCCCTAAGGAAGACCAATTCGGTTAGTAGGGGCCCATCGGGTCCCATACGGCCCCATCTTGACCAGGCATCTGCCTTGCCAAAGTGAGATCCACCATGGGCCCGACCCTTTTGCACATCAGGCATGGCGATCGATCGCCAACACACGATACACGATCGACGGTCATCGATCCTAGATCAAGGGCAGCGACTTTAGGGAACCATGTATGGATTTATTTGGGGCAGGGGCCCCAAATCCCATGACATTTCAACGGTTCAGATTCAATCACTTAAGGAATGTTCAAAAGTACATACATAAGCCACTATTGTTGGGCAAATCGCACATCTCATGTGCCCCCACTCTATGTCCAAGTTGAGCGATCCGGCACTTTGATCTGGCTCAGCGTCCGCGATGTACGTCAAGCCCAGTAAAACAGACAACGTTCCTTAGTTTCGGGTTTAATGGCCCACTAACGATCGGTCTAGACTCTATTTAGTATTTTTCGGGGTTTTCAAAAATAGGGTTGAGGATGAGATTTCTATGGTATGTTAAATGTGGTCCGATCTACCTACGTCTAAAGTTTGGCTGATTTAAAGTCAACAGAAATAGTGTTTTGGGCTAACTCGCTCTCATTCGTTGATTTGTAAGTTAGATGAAAAGTTGATTAAGTTTGGTTATAAGCGTAATCTAAGCGGTGATTAATATTATTCTCGGTTAGATGTTCATTATGCATCGGTTAGGTCAATTTATCGATGGTGGGGTCCACTAGATCTTAGTCTTAGATTTATGGATTACATGATTAAGCTTAAGCTTTCGATAATCGGGCGTAGGTGTTAGCCCCTTGAACATGTCTAATCAAATTTGTACAGTTTTTGTTGGTATCACTAGGATGTTTCTTAGAATCGAGTATTAAACGTCGTTAAATGATAAAATAAATTAATTGTAGTGAAAAATGTTCCGAGGATTTTGAAATTTAAATTGGCAAAAATCCGGGGCGTTACACAATCCGTCCCGACCCCAATATATATATATTTTAAAATTTGAACTAAAATATCTTCCTTCCTTTTAAAATTTAAAATTTACACAAAATGTTTTTAAAAATTCATCTCCCTCCTACAACTCCTTCTGTTTTCTCTAGTGTTGATGGTTTTTTTCATATATGGAAAAGTGTAAGATTAATGGATAATTTCTCTCTTTAGGTAAAAGGACGGGCTCGGGCTAAACCCTACATTTGTATCTTGGGCCGAGCTTGGGATAGATTATTGTGGCTTGTCATGGGTTCGGCCGGGTTTAGGAAAATGTTGAGAGAGTTGGGCCAGCTTGGACAGAGCTTAGCCCGGCCAATTGACACCCCTACTCAAAACCGGAATGATAGGTCCACCATTGGGCCGAGCAGTGGATGTCAGAACCATGTATCCAGCATAAGCTTATTACTGTGGCCCATCTGGGCCATCATCAAACAATGGACGGTTCTGATCATCCGGCACATCTTTGCATGTGGGTCCAGTGGGGTAACACATGTTGGCTGAATCGGCATATAGGCTTAAACAAAATCATATGAAACTATCAGGGCTCTATTAAACAATTCTAAAATGGTTAAAAGAGTAGACAAGATGGATGGAAGCATTACCTGGAGTAACATATCCATTAAATCCTTTTATCGCAACAGTGCTCGTTGGATTATGGGAGGCTTCAGAAAGAAACCTCGACAGCCCGCACTCATGTCCTCATCAAGAAGAAACGATGATGAAGATCATCCAATTAAAGTAAAAGCCATATCATTAGCCATGTTTAGTCTTTGAATAAAGCTCAAATTCCTCAAGACCATCTACTATTGTGTGCAACCATTCCTCCAAATTCCCATTAGACATGAACTTGAAAACTAGAGCTATGAAATCAGTACCTTTGCAGTCGATTATGATCTTGATGAGGTTCCGATGCCTGATATTCCTAATGCCTTGCATTCGGCCATGAAGCTCTTCTTTGTTGAAGGTTGAGTACATTCATGGCGACAACTTCTTCAATGCTATCCAAAATTCCTTCAAACACTGAACCATAACTCTCGGCACCAATCAAATTAGCTGAAGAGAACCCTTCGGGCATAAGAACCGTTTAAAAATCGATCATCTAGAGAGGACTCTAGAGTAGGTTTTCTCCGGACTTTTTTATGAAATGAATGTCTCAATATATATATATATATATATATATATATATATATATATATATATATATATATATATATAGTGAGATGTGAGGTTACATGCTTATACCTGTAATTACAGGTGAAGCATGTAGAAAGACAATTATTTCATGCAAAACAACACCCTGGCAATCCTCATGTTTCACTTTAGTATATAATAAAGTTTTACATGCATGAATGCTAGTTCCTATCCACTCAAACACAAACACTATATTATTAATACAAACTTTGAGCTGTACTTCATCAGCCTCAGGAGTTTCTTGTGTAACTCCTAACATGACCAAATGAAAAAGGCGCCTCATGTGTTTGTCTGTCAGATGTGAGGCCCATAATAAAAACCAAAGTATGTATCCGTGAAATGACGACTTTTACCCTTTAATTTTAGGTGCACATCAGACAGACACGCACCATGCTTTTTCATTGCGTGCTGTCAGCGATTACATGAATCCCTGTAAGGCCACCATTCCCAAGGAACAAGTCCCTTATGGCATTCATTTCCATGAGAACATCTCCCTTCTCCATTCGTTCTTTGGGCAATTCTGCGGAGCATGCTACTCCAATACTAATGACTGAAATCAAGCAACCATGCATTCTACGCATCGCATCTCTACCATTTCCAGCGTTATGGACATGCTCTTCTTCTTTATTTCCTTCTTCTGAAAGCAATGCTGGATCCACAATCTCCATCACTTGCTCTCGAAGAGCTGTCTTAGCGAATATATGAAGACTTAAACCATCGCTAAACATGTCAGCAGTGGGTCTCTTTCCCGTAAACATCTCTAATAAAAGGATCCCATAACTGTACACATCTCCATATGAAGACGCATCACCGCCCATACCATATTCTGCAAGCGAAACAATTCTGGGGTTCATTTGGAAGGTACCAACTATTTAAATACTATAAAAGAAAATGAGATTGAGAAGGAAGTTTATATCTTAGTTGTTTTAGTTTGTGATGAGGCATCCAACCAAACGAACGTACAGGGACTAAAACTGGATGATCTCACCGTTGGACAGCTCATCTGATGGGCCCAGCAAGGATAGACCCCATGGCCCAATGACCATGCTGACCTGATGATTCCAGCTATCCGGCTGGGGGTTTCTTCTAGAAATAATGTGCTACATCAGGCAACTCCTCTCAACTGTCTATTGTTCTAATCCAATCAATCGGGTGCCAATTGTCCGCTCAACTGAAATGAATTTTGGGCCATGGTCCTTCCATGGTTGGGCTATTGGTTGAATGGCCCGCATCAGGTGCATACCTCATTGTCTGTTTATTTGCTTATTTACTTATTTAATGGCCTAGAAAAAGAGGCTCGTGCGTTGCTCACCAGGCTAAAATTTAAAAATTACCCTAGGACTGGCCTAGCCCATTGACAACTATTAGGAGGCTTTTGGATTGTAAGTTACTTTAGATAAGCTATTTATGCTTTCAGTAGCTCATCTTGTTTTCTACTTATTAAGTAAATAAGTGTGTTTGGTAAACAATGCACTTGTCACCCAAAAAGTAGAAAAGAAAGTTTTGTTTCCAACATCACATTAAGTATTCATCCTGCAGGTTTGTTTAGTTTATTCTCATATTCATTGTCCATCATATGAGGCCAACCTTTGACGTAGAATGTTCATTGTGTGGGATGTGAGCCGTCCATCATGCAAGGCTCACCTTAGATGTGAGCCAATCACCATTAGGGGCCGACCTTTAATGTGCGCCGTCCATTATGCAGGACCCAACTTTGATATTGGTCATCCATCATGTGGGGCCCACCTTCACCATCCACCGCCCATCATGTGGAGCCCATCTCTGATGTGGACCATCTATCATGTGGGCCGTCCATCATGCGAGGTTCGACTTGGATGTGGGCCACTCATCATTAGGGATAACCTTCGATGTGGATGGTCCATCATGTGGGGCCCACCTTGTGGGTCATCCATCCTTGTGAAATCCACCTTTTATGTGGACCGTCGATCATGTGGACTCCCTCTTCAATGTGGACTGTCTGTCATGTGGGCCGCACCTTTAATGTGGGTTGTCTATCATGTGGGGCTTGCCTTGGATGTAGGCCATTCATCATTAAGCACCAACCTTCAATGTGGACTGTCCATCATTTGGGGCCCACCTCAATCTAGGTCATCCATCATGTGGGGCCTTGGTTCAATGTCCACTACCCATCATGCAAAGCCCACCTTTGATGTGGATTGTCCATCATGCAGGCTTCACCTTTAAAGTAGGTTGTCCATTATACCAGCTGGTCCGCTTTATGCATTAGCTATTTATCATTAAGTGTTGACCTTTAATGTGGATCATCTATTATGTGGGCCCAATTTAATATGGGGTCATCCATCATGTGGTGCCTCACCTTTGATGGGAACAATCCTTCACGTAGAGCCTTCTTTGACAAGGATGTTAAGAGAGAGGCTCCCTTGACATGAACCCCGACTAAGAGAGGAAAAGTAGAAAAAAAAGTAACTTTTAACATGAAGGTACATTTATGATAATGCCAGCCAAGCTAACTCACGTGTAAAAAGTAACTTATATGACTTAAAGTTGAAAAGTAACTCATTTGATGGTATCCAAACATGGCCTTAGTATTGAGATTTGCAACCTCACTTGGCAAGTGTGTGTAGACTTGTACATGAGTCGATTCGAGTCAAGCTTGGCGCAGCTAGACTCGGTTCGGCTAGCAGCCTATCTTAGCTCGAGTTCGGCTCAACTCGATCCTCAAGCATAACAGGCATTTTTGGCTAGGTTTGGTTTGATCAGTAGCTTAAGCCAACTCGAGCTGAGTTTGAGTTTTCGATTCGAGTTCTCATATTAGCTAGGGTGGAAAAAAAAAACAAAAAATAAGAGCTCGGGTGATTTTTTCTTTTTTAAGGATAGGGGTTAAAGTGCTCGAATTTGATCGAATATATAAGGTATTTAAAACTCAGTAGAGTCAAGTTGAGTCGAAATGAGTCAAGTTCGAGCGAAGCTTCTAACCGAGTAGAGTCGAGCTTGGGTCAGTTTGAACTCGTCTCGAAATTATTTTGAGCTTAAAAAAATAACTTGGTTCAGCTCGAACCTAGCTTACGATCCAAGCCTAGTCGGTCTTATTCGAGCCGAGTCGAGTGATTTAACTGAGGTAGCTTGGCTCGTGTTCAGCTCCTAGCATGTGGAACATCTAGGTGTGCATAAGGTACTAACCATGTATATCAATACATTCCAAAAACAAGCTGGTCCACTCATCGTGTGGGCCACCGTTACAGTAAGAATGGGCTGTAGAGCTTGCCAATGATCCACAGTCAGTAGAGCTTGCCAATGCTCCACAGTCAATGTAAATGTGTGGCCTCGTCCGATGAGTGGGCCGCCCTGCATTTTGCATATCCTCATTTCATGGCTGAGGCCATTTTATGAGCTGCTAAGATGTGTCGCACACGTCCCAGGTTTGAAAGTGTGCTGTGTCCGCGCGAGAAGGTGCATATATATATGTTGATGAGTGCAGATGGGGCCATCTATGCTATATATGTAACTGGTGAAACAGCTCCAAAGAAAGAATAAACAAAATGTAAGTAAGGCTTACCTGGTGCAACGTAACCAATCGTTCCATTTATCGCAACTGTGTTGGATTGATTCTGAGCAGATGAGCTATTGGATGTTTTAGTAAGAAACCTCGCTATCCCAAAATCTCCCACATGTGCATTAATGTCTTCATCGAGAAGAACATTGCTAGGCTTCAAATCGCGATGAGCGATCGATTGTTGGGAACCTTGATGAAGATAATCCAATGCGGAAGCCACATCAATGGCTATGTTTAGTCTTTGAACAAAACTCAAATTCCTCAATTGATGCGGCCCGTCTGCTTTTGGATGCAACCACTCCTCTAGACTCCCATTAGGCATGAACTCGAAAACCAGAGCTTTGAAATCATTACCATTGAAATCAACACTAGAGCACGAAGTTAAGATCTTGACAAGATTCCGATGCCGGATATTCCTCAAGGCCTCGCATTCAGCCATGAAGCTCTTGGAAGCTGACGCAGGCAAGACGTGGTAGGTCGATCACCGTCTCCCTAACCGATAGTTTCTCGAATCCACGAGAAGAAAGAAAAGATAAAAAAAAAAGGAATTTAATTGCAGATAATTGTTTATTGAAGATTGAATGAATGAAAACGAAATTACAATGCATATAAATAGGAAACTAAACCCTATGCAAAGTATCAGACTCCAACTCCAACTTAAACTCCTAGAAAACGTAACTTACTATAAATAGTAAACTTACTATTTATAGAAGTCGTTCAATCCTACTAGAACTCTTGGTTTTCGGCCAAAATAAGAAAGTTATTAAACGGCCTCAACCACGTTGTTCTACGAAATATTCTAAGTCCTTTTCATGTTGGGCACTAACTCTAAAACCCTACAGATGCAAAGTTATGATCGAATTAAAACTTACTATAAATAGTAAAACTGAAAATAAACTAGCCTAATGACTGTCGATACGGTCGATTCTCGCGATTCCGGGTTGGGCAACCCGGTGTAGCGGGTTGGTTGGCTAAAGTAGCTCGAGCTACCCCAAATTGATATATTATACGTCCCGTAACTCATCCCGGATTGTGAGATACGACCGATTTACGGTCCTGACGGTCCGGATCACTTTCAACCCCGAACGGTCTTCTTTTGCTCCATCTGGGCCATGAAATAATCAGCGACCCGTTCTACATCACTAATGCTATGATTCTTTGGTGCCTGGAACTGCATGTAACTCCTTGCCACTTGCAGAAATGGAAGGAATCATTCCATGAGCTCAAGACCCCGATTGGGTCGCTGGTTATGAGAGATTTGAAGGCGAGTAGAGCGAGTCTATCGGTTTCGTTTCCCAAGTGAGTTGCAGACTCGGATTGGGAGTTGATGCACAGGAGGAGGATGAATGACAAAAATACCCTTAAGTGTGGAAACTCCATTGCATTTGGCTCTGCAGATAATCAGCTGTGGTGGTGAGATTTATATGGAAAGGGAGGGAAACAGTGAGAGACGTTTCTCTCACGTCTTTCGGTAAGTTAGAAAAAGGTCAAGCCCATGTGCCTGGAGGGATTAACATCCAGGTGGGGGCAGGACGCAATCCACTTCCGACAGAAGCCATGCAGCGGTCATGGTCTAAAATTTTACTGAAAAAGATTATCTTAATCGCTCAATTCCTGACCCGCAATTGATGGTTGAGAAGAATAGTAGTTCACATTCAAGTAGAGTATGGATTGTATCCTGAAATCACATAAATTTTATGGACATGGTTTTCCTTAGTGGGGTTCAACAGACAAATGGCCTGGATCACTTCAGTTCACAATGATCAGCTATTTTCCAAACTAGGAAATCCGAGTATCTCATGCTTGTCCTCACCTGGAGAATTTGAACTGGGGTTGTGCTCTTCCCCAGGAAGAACGACCGGAATGCAGTGAATTCGTTTTCCCTCGTGGCGCCATAGGAACAAGCGTCAATCGACCCGCCCATTGAGGCCCACATGATAAGCGGTCCCGTCGATGGAGCTCTCCAGATTGTGGAACCTCTATTATCGGTTTTTTACAGTTGGCCAATTAAAGTGTGATTCCGTGGGAATAATATCAGGACTAGGATTTTTATCTTTATTTTTTAAGTATAAATAAATAAATAACTTTTTGCAAAGCAAGAGTCTCCAAAAAAAAAAAAAGCTCCTATGGACGTTGAACCATCGAAATAGTAAGAAGCTTATGGAATCTCTCCTATACATGTGGCCTCCTCATGTAATGGATAAAGAATGAAGAAAATATAAACGAATGACTGACCAGTGATCAATAGTTAAATTCGAGCGGTTGGATCTTGCATGAATGGACGTCGGGCGTGAATAGTTTGAATAAACGGCTGTGATGAATGTATGGTTAAGACGGCTTGAGACCACTCAGACCACATAGCAGTTGGTTGCTCAAGATTGAATTGCTGGATAGGCTTTGAGTAACCACTTACGACAACGTTCAGCGAGCTTGAAGAAGATGAGAGGACGTAGGAGACGTAACCGTTGTTGCGTTTTCCTTCCTTTTTTTTTAACGGTTCACGCGCGCGTGTACATGAATGGAAGGTTGTCGATGGATGAACTGATGATTTCACTAGGTAAACGGCTGAGATATATTAAGTTTTCAACGGTGCAGTTGATAGACGGTCCAACTTCACGATGGTTGAGTGATTGGACAAGATTTGATGGAAATTTGGATGGACGGAGGAGATCCTAATTATTAATTTGATTAATTTTTGGTCCAAGAATGAACAACCTGGATTTAATGGGTGTAAACGATTGAGTGTAAACGATTTGGTGGTTGAGATTATGATGTGGGCCCACAGTGTGTTACGGCTGGGGAAGATGCCCCGCTTCTCACATTTTCAGAGGCTGCGCCTGCGCCTCTTAGCCTTTCTCTTTCACTTTCTCTATTTTTTATATATTATAATATTTTATTATATATAAACTATCTAAATGGCCGTCACTTGAGTCAATGCCATTTGGTTTAACATTCCTTATTCAAAGCTTTCGCCGCACATAGAGGTTTCGTTGGGGCGAAACTTAGACCACATTTAATGCACTCTTTTCAATAAGCTTAATTTAGGATTGATAAACAGTGAACAAGATGTGCTTTAATGGTTTATACTAATCTATGGTCGAAAATAATGTGTATATATGTTTTATGTGAAAGCTAACCAGTAAATTTGAAGTATAGTCTCTGAGCTTTAAAATTGATAGTGGTTTTCTTTTTTTTTTTGAAACGCGGACCGGCGACCTGAACACCCGGCCCGATCGAAAGCACCCAAAGGTGTTGTTGGTGTGTCTCAAACCTGAGACCAGCTGGTCGATAAACTCGGACTCAACCAGCTGGGCTACAGGCCCTTTTTTTAAAATTGACAATTTACTTTGATGTTTGAATGACCTAGTTGACGGATATAAACGTGATTAACAGTTAGATGATTAGGACCATAATCATATATACATGGTAATGTATGGTCAGTTCCATAAACAAATAAGCACAAAATGGGGTTTTGAAGTAATCCATGGGTAGGCCTGAACAACGTTAGATTCTCAAGTAACTTATACATATGTGTGGGGTCTTTAGATCGTGATCTAAATTGTAGTTTATGTATTTACTCAAATGATGAACAAATTAGAATTTCAAACGAATGTGTGTATGAATGGATACAGTGATCTCATGATCGATTTACTATGATTGGATAGTTCAAAAGTGAAGTGGACGATCAAATACCTTCACCTAGTAATGATGAGTCACTTTAACAGTTGGTTTGATGGACGATCATATATTTGAAGATGTATGGGGGCCCAAAGTTCATTATAGTGCGTATGTGACTATAAGTGTATGTATATGTGCATTCATTTATTTCACTTAAAAAAAAATTAGTTGCTAAAATACACACGTGGAAAAATACTTTGTATGTTGTTGTGTGTGAAATTTTTCGGGTTATTATAATCTACTCCCCTTAGGAAAATTTCATCCTCAAATTTTATAAACTTGCATCTATGTTAGAATTTTATGTTGACGCTACCTTGTATTGCAGCTCTTCTTCAGGTGACAACAACACGTAGTCATATGTTGAAGTCAGTTGTTCTTCAGGTGATACCACAGTGTACACTCATCCTTTAGCTGACTAGTATGATGTATGACCACTGTCTAAAGAATCCAGATCCTCTGTTGAAATCGAACAGAGAAATCCTGCTCGTCACTTCTCTGATTGGTCCAGCTCAGCTGAGCTGGACCAATCAGAGCAGCTGCGACAGAGGTTCTCTGCTTGTTTTCAACAAAGGATACGGATTGCTGTTTAAATTGTTGTTGATGAAGGTTGTCCTCCTAAACTATGTATGGTACTGCAAATGTAGACCATTCTATTAGCTTAGCCTCCTACTATCTAATATTTAATTTCTCCTTGTTTTAAGTTTACTAATTTGACTGCTTTCCTATCATGAGCTCGTTTAGGAAGATGTTACTTATTGAACTTCATACAAAATCAATTCTAAATCCTCACTGTCCCCTCTATAGTTGATCGGATTGAAATTAATACAAAATCAATTCTAAATCCTCACTGTCCCCTCTATAGTTGATCGGATTGAAATTTTCCACGAGTAATCAACCTCTCCTTCTAGTACAAAAGCGACTAAAGGGACTTATTCATCATCCCTATTTCCCACAAAACCATCACAACTTGTGAGCCCAATATAGATGGCCAACATGTTCATGGGACCATTAATTTCTTCTTTTTTTAAATAGGTGGCGTAACAGACCCCCTGAAACTTTGTTGAAGATAAAACAGGATGTACACATATTAGGGCGGGCTCCACAAAAAATTCCAGGCCTCACCTATCATATAAGACAAGATAGGCAACCGACAGCTGCATAAACAAGAAAAAGAAGAGCTTACCTGGACAAAGAATACAGATAATTGGGTTTTTACACAAATAATATTTTAAACAATCTAATGGGTGGTAGCTAACTTTGATAGTAAAAGATAAAATAGCCAGCATCCAAATTCAATCAATAAACTAGATTATTAATATAGTCAAAATATTGTTATTTTCGGTAATAGTATTGTTATTTTCGGACGATCGATAGTGGGCCACTTATGGACAATAGATGGATGGCTAAGAAAGATTGACTAACGGAAATCAATTTCCACTTGTGACCGCTCATATGGTGATAAGATCAACATGATTTTAGCAGGAGGTATCTATTGGTGGGATCCGTGGCTTGGATATTACACGTGAGTTGTACCTTTCTGTCACATGTGTGAGGTCCCCTTTTTGCATTGAGTCTGGATCCTCCGCTAGGCTTAAACAGGATTTTCCTGTTTACCAACCACCTGATTGGTCCAGCTCAGCACTTACATTATCAGTACTGCCGCATTCAATGTAGTCAGTGCTGATGTGAGCAGACGATCCGGATTCTTCTGCATTATGTACGTTGTTTTTCAGTGGTGAAAAGTGAGGCCATCGTTCAGCAATCCAAATTAGTTGGGCCAGCGTGTCCCAAAAGTTGCGTGGATTAGAAGACCCTGCACTTTCCCAGTCAAATGTGGACCTTTCTTGTACCCCTCTTCTTAACCAGTCTATCTATAGGTAGGTCACTGCTCAGATCGGCAAAATGTGTATATTAAGTGTCCCGTTGCTGGCAAGTACCTACTTTTTGTGGTGTCCTTGAATTGATCACTGGATCCACTTGACTTTTGCTCCAGATAGTTTGCCAAGTAAGGCCACCTCATGACGATCAGGTGTCCCACATAAGATGGTTAGCACACATAGCATTTTGGATTACTAAATATCTTGATTACAGAATAAAGGACTCATTCCCTTTCTGTTTTACATGAATGCAAGTTCCAATCCACTTTACAACACAAACACCATATTCTTAACACAAATTCTGAGTTATATTTCATCAGATTCCTGTGTAACTTCTAACATGGCCAATGAAAAGTGTCATGTGTGCTTGAAAGATGCATGGCGAAAAGGCATAGGTTTCCCCATGTTTTTACCCTTTTGATTGCGAGCGCACATCGAACAGGTGCACACTAAGCTTTTTCATTGCATGATGTGAGGCATTACATGAATCCTTGTAATCCTATTTCATTTCTCTTATTTCCTCTGTTTGTAGACCCCATTCCCAAGAAACAAGTCCCTTATGGCATTCATTTCAATGACAACATCTCCCATCTCCATTCGTTCTCTCGGAGATTCTGAGGAGCATGCAACTCCAATTCTAACTACTGAAACCAAGCAATCATGCATTTCACTCCTCGTGTCTCTATCATTACCAACGTCAAGGATATGTTCTTCTTCTTCATTTCCTTTTTCTGAAAGCAATGCTGGATCCGCAATCTCCATCACTTGTTCTGGAAGAGACATCTTAGCGAATATATGAAGGCTTAAACCATCGCTAAACATATCATCAGTGGGTCTCTTTCCTGTAAACATCTCTAACAAAAGGATCCCATAACTGTACACATCTCCATACGTAGATGCATCACCGCCCATACCGTATTCTGCAAACGAAACAATTCCCATGTTCATTTGGAAGGTACCAAGTACCAACCATTTAAATACTAGAAAAGAAATGGAGATTGAGAAGGAAGTTTATTTCTAAGTTGCTTTAGTTTGTGATGAGGCATCCAACCAAACAAACATACAAGGCGTAAAACTCGATGATTCCACCGTTGGACCGCTCATCCGATAGGCCCAGCAAGGATAGAACCCATGGCCCAAGAACATGCTGGCTGGATTATTCCAGCTATCCAGCTGGAGGTTTCTTCTACAAATAACATGCTACATTAGGCAACTCCTTTCAACTGTCTGTTGTTCTAATCTAATCAATCAGGTTCTGATTGCCTGCCTAACTGATATGAATTTTGGGCCATGGTCCTTCCACGGTTGGACTGTTGGTTGAATGGCCCACATCAGGTGCATGCTTCATTGTCTGTTTATTTATTTATTTACTTACTTGTTTAATAGCCCAAAAACGAAGCTCGTGCATGGCCCACCAGGCTAAAACTTAAAAATTAGCCTAGCCTGCACAATGGCAACCTCGACCAGGAACACAATGCACTGGGCCGGCCCATTGACAGCACTATATTTTAAGCTATAAAATGTCGAGATTTGCAAGTTGATCCCACACGTACACTCTCACTAGGCAAGTATGTGGAACATCTAGGGTGTGCATATAAGGTAGTCGTAGCCATGAAGATCAATACATTCGAAAACCAAGCTGGTCCACTCGATCGTGTGGACCACCATTATGTGTGGCCCGCTTGATGAGTGGGCCGCCCTGGTTTTTACATATACTCGTCTTCATGGTTGAGGCACCCATTTTATTAGCTGCTAAGATGTGTCACACACATCCCAGAGTTTTCAAAGGGTACGCTGCGTGTGTGAAGGTGCATATGATGATGGGTGCAGGTGGGGTAAGCAAATATTGTAAGTTTTGTCATGGTATCTATGCTATATAAAACAACAGAAAGCTCCCAAGAAATAAAAAACAAAATGCAAGTAGGCTTACCTGGTGGAACATACCCTATCGATCCCTTTATCACAATTGTGTTGGATTGATTCTGAGATGAAGTATTGTACGTTTTAGTAAGAAACCTCGCTAGTCCGAAATCGCCCACATGTGCATTCATGTCTTCATCGAGAAGAACATTGCTTGGCTTCAAATCGCGATGAGCGATCGACTGTTGGGAACCTTGATGAAGATAATCCAATGCAGAAGCCACATCAATGGCTATGTTTAGTCTTTGAACAAAGCTCAAATTCCGCAATTGATGCGGCCCATCTGCTTTTGGATGCAACCACTCCTCTAGACTCCCATTAGGCATGAACTCGAAAACCAGAGCTTTGAAATCATTACCTTTGAAATCAATGCTCGAGCATGAAGTTAAGATCTTGACAAGGTTCCGGTGCCGGATATTCCTCAACGCCTCACATTCGGCCATGAAGCTCTTGGAAGCTCCTCTCTGCTGAAGGTTGAGTACCTTCACTGCAACAACAGTCTCGACGTGATCCAAAATCCCTTTAAACACAGAGCCATAGCTCCCGGTACCGATCAAATTGGCTGAAGAGAACCCATCAGTCGCTTTAAGGAGCTCAGCATAAGAAACCATTAAAAATTGGTCATTGGGGGACTTCTCTGATTCAGGTTTCTTTCTTGACTTTCTTGAGAAATGAAGAGCAGCAAATAAACACAATGCTAGAATTATAAATGAAACCACGCCAATCACTGGGATTACTATTCTGACGATATGAGATCTTTTCTTTTTCGAAGTTTCAATTGGGCATGCGGGCAACTGCACAGTCGGGATGCCCCCACAAAGCTCTGTGTTTCCAAGGACTGAAATTGCACTTGCATTTCTAAAGATTCCTCCACTTGGGACTTCCCCCTCAAGATTGTTGAATGATAGATTTAAATACTCTAAACCGTTAAGCTTTTCTAGATATGGTGGAATTCTCCCAGACAAGTTATTGCGGGAAAGATCCAGCACTCTAATGCCTTTCAGATTATTCAAAGTTGAAGGAACACTTCCTTGAAAGAAATTCCCCTGCATGTGGAGACTTTCCAAGCTAACACATTCGCCAAGCGAGATGGGAATTTCACCCGACAGCCTGTTTTCAGAAATGTCCAACTCCGGAAGATTCTTCATGCTTCTCACCTCTAATGGAAGTGACCCCGTTAGAGAATTCCCCGCCAAATTGAAGGAAATCGAGAGGGAAGAAAGGCTAACAACTTCTTTGGGTATACTACCGTCAAGCTTATTCTGATAAAGGTGTAATATTTGCAGACTCTGGTAGTTTCCGAGACTGGAAGGAATGTTTCCCGAAAGATGGTTTACTTCTAAATAGAGTTTGAGCATTTGAGTGATGTTACCAAGAGAGGATGGAATTCGCCCCGAAAATCCATTTCTAGACAAGTCCAGATACTGGAGTTTCCAGAGCTTCCCGATCGAAGGAGGAATCGTGCCAGAGAGCAAGCATCGATTCATATCGATGGCGGTTAAGTTGACGAGGTTCTCAATCCCGGGAGGGATGGTTCCAGATATCTGATTCGCTGCTATGGAAAGGATTTCTAGTTGGGTTGAGAGATTGGCTATGGAGCTGGGCAATATTCCTTTCATGAGATTTTCTCCTATTCCTAACACGATTAGGCCACTGCAATTGTTCAGAGAAGTGAGGAGACTCAAGTCATCGGATTCAAGCCGATTGCCTCCGAGACCCAGCCTAACAAGACCCTTGAGGTTTCCTAGATCGGTCGGGGCAGGTCCAGTGAAATCATTGTCAGTGAAATACAGCTCGGTGAGTCCAGAAGCATTAGTTATGGAAATTGGAATGTGCCCTGTAAAGCGGTTCGCACCCGTATAGAGCATTCGGAGTTTAGGAAGGGCGAGTCCTAGATCGGGCGGGAGGCTTCCATGAAGTTCATTATCTGCCACAGAGAAAAAATAAATAGAAGAGAGATTGTAGAGTGACGGAGGAATTGTACCAGACAACTTGTTTCCACTGAGTTGGAGGAATTGTAAGCCGGCGATGCGACCTAGTTCATCTGGGATGATTCCCTCCATGCCAGCTCTTGCCAGAGAAAGATGAGTGAGAGAGGAAAGATTTCCCAATGAAGGCGGAATTCTTCCTGTGAGATTGTTAGATGATAGACCCAATCTAACGAGCTTTGGAAGCGAGGCAAGATCAGCGGGAATTCCCCCGACGAGCTCATTGTAGACAAGATCAAAGATTCTGAGGTCGGAAAGGCGGGTGATATTGGATGGGATTTCTCCTTGCAGAGAGTTTTCGCTTAGACTGAGAACTTGGAGCCGGAAGAGGCGGTCGATGTCTTGGGGGATTTTGCCATGGAAGCTGTTTTCCGAGAGATCAATTGCACGAAGGAATGTGAGGTTTGTTATGTGGGGAGATATGGAGCCCACCAAGCTCTTCGAACCTAGATTTAAGGCTGTGATTCTTTGGTGTCTGGAACTGCATGTAACTCCTTGCCACTTGCAGAAATGGAGGGAATCGTTCCATGAGCTGAAGACTCGGATTGGGTCGCTGGTTATGAGAGATTTGAAGGCGAGTAGAGCGAGTCGATCAGTTTCATTTCCCAACTGAGTTGCGGACTCGGACTGGGAGTTGATGCAGAGGATGAGGATGAGAATGAATGACGAAAATACCATTAAGCTCATGTGTGGAAACCCCATTGCATTTGGCGCTGCAAATAATCAGCTGTGCTGGTGAGATTTATACAGGGAGGGGGACGCGGCTTGGCTAGTGATCCTGCCAGGAGCCAATGGTTATTGGTCGATGCTCTGTGGGTCCCACTATCATATATGTGTTTCATCCACACCATCCATTCATTTTTTTCGAGATCATTTTATGGTAGAACTCCAAAACTGAGGTAGATACAAATCTCAAGTGGACCACATCATAGGAAACAGTGTTTATTGAACATCCACCATTAAAAACATATTGGCGGCGATAAAATTTTGGATCAAGCTGATATTTGTTTTTTTTTCCTTTCATCAGTTATGTATGACCTAATCAACAGTTTGCATGTCAAATAAACATTACAGTGGCCCTTAGGATTTTTTAGCGGTGGACGTTTAGTCGCTACTGTTTTCCTGTGTTGTGGTCCATCTGAGTTATAAATCTTCCTCATTTTTTTGATCGAGCCCTAAAATAATATAGAAAAATGGATGGACGGCATGGATAAAACACATACATTACATGGTGGGGTCCACAAAGCATCGACCATCGTCACTAACCAAACCGTGTCATAGTGTGGAAGGGGAGTAGGAAGAGACGTGCGTTTCCTTGACTAGACGACTTTGTTTGCTTGTCCTTAAAGTTTGTATATCTCAAGTCCACGTGCCAAACATCCAGACCGTTGAGATTGTGGGCATCCCGGCAGTGGATGAGTCATGTGGAAAGATAGGATAAAACTTATTTTAAGCACTTATTAAAATAGAATCTTTCCAGGACTACTATAGGCACATGCAATGTTAATATTTGAAAAAGACCCTGGCTTTGACCGACGCAGATTGCGTCCTGCCCCACCGATTACCGTACAGGCAGACTCATGGAGGGGCCCACCGTGATGCATCCGTTTATCCACTCCATCCATTTTATGAGATCATTTTAAGATATAACTCTAAAAAACAGTGAGGAAGATCCAATGCTCAAGCGTGCCACACCAAAGTGATTGGAACCTGGTGACTTCGTCAATATAGCAAGTCACCAAGTTCCGCTACCTATTTAGTAGCCCACTTGGGCGTTGGATCTTCCTCATTTTTTGGGGCCTATATCCAAGAATGATATTATAAAATGGATGAACATAGTGGACAGGAGGATGCATCATGGTGGGCCCCTCCATAGGTCTGCCCGGACGGTAATATGTCCGGGCGGGGCAAGATGCGGACTGCGTCCGGCTTTGACTATTTTGAAGTTGAATGTGAGCCATTGTAAATGCCATCTTCCATGTTGTAGAAATCATCCCCACATAATGATAATCCGCAGGGGCAGAGCCAGGATTTTCTTGGAGAGGGAGCAAGGCAGAAGCAAGAAGCGACGGTGGGCGCCATTGTCTCCACTGTTTCTGTTGTGGGGTCCATTTGAGCTTTGAATGTAACACACCGAAATTTTGTCTCTCGTGGATAATACAATGGGCCGAATTTTCGAGTGTTAACCTTAGTATGTATGGGATATATTTCCACATACTTGTCTTTATTTCACATATTCATGGCATTCATAGCGTAACGATAGAAATTAAAATTTAAGTCCTTAACTTTTTATTCTAAGTTCTCAAACATAATGTATTACAATCATACTAACATGATATTCCAAGTTCTAGTCTCCATGAGAGGCTTATTGAAGTTACATGAAAATAAATATATTTTATAAAAATGAAAACACAATCCATCTTCAAACTGTTTCGGATTCATCGTCCGTCATTAATAGCCATGAAACTTCATACTCTTCAACCTGTAAGTCAGGTTCATCTAATAGATCGTCACCTGCACAATCTTGTGGTGTTTTAAAGCACCGCCCCAGAATGGAGTGAGTTGATCGCGATCAACTCAGTGAGGGTTACCCCTTAATATTAGCATAATAATATTCAAACATAATAATCATACACAATAAAAACATCCATGAAAAATCTTAATTAATGCAATACATGATATGCATGCTCTAGCTAAGGCACCCTAACTAAATGAGACGGGAATATGCCACTCTTCTCATAAGGCACTAGTCACAAGAGGTTCATGCTAGAACGGACCTTAGTCACTCTTCCCACTTACTTCAGCCTATTTAGTGAAATAGCTTTATGCACACTTTCACTAGAGACTGAGAGAAACAGCCTTATGCACACTTTTTCTATTATGAATGCATGATTAGTTCCATCAATTAATTAAGAAGTTTAGCATCCAGCCAATTTAAAGAAACTCAAAGGTCACTATGGAGAGTCGCAAGCAACACAGTTAGGCCAACAGCTCAGGCTTAATGTCCATATCATCAACCCCGGCTTATGAGATAATAAATACAAATAATGTCCACTCCTTACCCCATGTTATAATTCAATCATGCCCCAAAGCATTCATTGCCTTCCGAAGAGGCCAACCAAACAATCATACAAGTATAGAATACGGATCCATCTCAAATAGTACATGATCACAAGGATCCCTCGGCCAACATTCAACGCATTCTCATGGTCACACCAAGACTTATTTTTTATCATGGGCACCTATCACGGGCCCCATCTCTTTATATCAAGCAAATTTATCGATACGGGGACAATGGGTGTACATTAATCTAACATTCGTATAAATAATCACGTGACACATCAATCATAAGCATGTAAGAATCATATTTTGAGCATAGATTTCACATAGTTCCTACATAGGCATGTACACAAGCATGATTTCCTTTCTAAACGCTTAACATAATTCATGAATCATATCTATCAAAATTTCAGCGTGATCACACCAAGAAATTTCATAAAAGTCCATGTTTCCATGGAGATAATTAAACAAACATGGTTTTCAAACAATCACACGATAAAATCCTACATTCTAAGTATGAAATCGACAAATAATATGATATTATTATAACTAGGCTTAAAGAAAATATTCACCTTCGCCTTAGATGAAAATTCTAGGTAGAATTTAATGGAGAAAATCTCTACATGAACCACGGCGACATGAGGAAGGGTTAAAGATGACTCTCTCTCTTTCTCTTAGACGTGTAGGACTGGAAAAATACGGGTGGACATGAGTTTTTTTGGGAGGGAGAAGGAGTAGGGATGTGCGCACCACCCTTTGTATACAAGAGATGGGCGTGCACACCTCTCAATCTCACTATGACACCATCAAAACATGAATAAGAAATGATTTTTAATTATTTCTAATCCGCTCGCCGTATTAGGAACAAAGAGTAGAGTCAAAATATATAATTTTCATAGTGATCTGAAATCTAGATTGACCGATCTTAAAAAATGGCTCGACAGATGCCAAAACGGACTTGATCTCAATTAATGGTCCACGCTTGATGATCAAGGCCCAAAGTTGGGAGAAATTTGTAGTCTGATAGGCAAACGATTGTACAACGTTTGATGGTTGATTGATGGTGGGAATAACCTAGATCTGAAATTTCAACTTTTGGCTGAAAATGAAGGAGTTAGCTTGGTGGTTCCACGGTGTAGGATTATAAATCGGGTCCAAATTTTATAGTCTCGTGATCATATGAGGCTAAGATATGTTCCAAATTTGAGTTGCGATTGACGGTAGAAAGTGGGTTAATTGAAAGGCTCAGATTTAAAAGGAGTTACTACTCGGCTATTTCCTAAAGTGAGATAACTTCTCACTTAAGAAAGAGGCTTATCAAGCTAGGGCACTCGAATCAGATTATTGGTTTATGATATGGACGATCTAAGTCACTCACACGAAGGGAAATATTTAACTACGACTAACTATCCACTTTCCTCACTCGATGGACATTAAAATTAAGGGTTAAGGGGCTGATTTGTAAATTAGGCCATTTATACTATGATCTAAAGGCTGAAATTTGACGCGTATGGTTCATTTATGATAGATAGGCATGGTATAAAATTTCACATCAATCAAGTCATGGGAACCATGTGAACTAGAAAGCAAAGGTTTAGGTTAAGGTGAGCCATTAACATTTTTGGACACTCAAGATTTCATATTTATACTCATTGAATCATCACACAAACTTTTAAATAAGGGTTTACCACTAAGATAATTAGTTAGTACGGTTGCTTTCCCGACTAGCTTCCTCGATTAACGGCCACGGACACTCTTAGGTTAAGATCTTCATGATCTAATAGTCATTTAAAAATCTAACTTTATGGCGTCGATACACACCTAAATCTACGCCTACCTTCCAGATGGATTCGAAAATTACTTGCATGATTGATTAGAAATCGCGAATATAAGTGGGCCAAGGGCACTATCATGGTTATTTTTAATCTGAGACTTTTGGAAAACCTAACGATTTTACGAGGTTCTATGCATGATCCTAAGCATATCTTACAAAAGAATCTATATCGAATTCATTACGGATCATTACTTATTCACAAAACAAGTTAAAACTATAGTTAATAAGGAATTTTATACATAACATGCAATATTATGCTTCAAAGCCACTTCAGGAAAATCCAGGGCATTACATTGAATCTGCCCCATTCTTTGTTTCAAGCCACAAAATGATCTCTACAACTGGTTGGAAGGTGTGAATACAACACAAGGTGGGGCTATAGAACTTGGTGACATTACTCCATGGCAAGATCGCCACATGAACTGTCGGAGCTGGACGCGGGTTTCTTTAGCAGGAAGTTCCTGCAGTGGGAACTTAGGTGGGGCCCACCGTGATGTTTGTGAGAAATCCACCCCATCCATCTATTTTTTAAAAATCATTTTAGGCCATGCAAAGGGATCAATGAGTTGGTTGGATCGATTGAATTCAATCATATCCAACACTCAAGTGGGTTGAAAACGTGAGGATTGAACTACCACAGTTGAAACACTCGTGGAGCCACGGAAGTTTTGAATCAGGCTAACACTTATGTTTTCAGTTCATCCAAGTAGGAATGACTATATGAATGGTATGGATGGCATATAAATATCACTGTACGTTGACCCCAGGGAGCTTTCAACGGTAGGAGTTTCCCTACCCACCTTTCCTTTGGTGCAACCTACTTGAGTCTTAGATGCAGCTCATTTTTTGTCTCATGTCCTAAAATGAGCTCAAAAAAAAAAAAAAAAAAAAAAAAAAAAAAAAAAAAAAAAAAAAAACAGATGGACAAGGTGGATTTCTCGCAAACATCACGGTGAGACCCAACTAGGTTTGAGCGCAAGAACTTCCTACCAAAGGAAATTCCCCCGTGATCCGTTTCACATAATTTTTTTTGGTTGGCTCTTCTATTATAGCTTCTAGAACATGAATGGATGAGAGATCATCATACCACGAAATCATGTGACCCCAATGCAGCAACATATTCTGGCAACATAGCATGGAATAGTTACTAGTAGGTAGGGGCTCTGTAGGGCCAACGCAAGGCATGTGTTTTATCAATGCAATCTTTTCAATTTTCTAGACATGAGCCAAAAAATAGACAAATCCAAGGATTAAATCAACCATGGTGGGATTGAACGCCTACTGTTAGAATCTTCTTAAGAGATGCAGAAGTTTTGAACTCGTATTCATGCTTGTGTTTTGGATCAGAATAATGTTTGTGCCTCCAGTTTACTGTCGTGGAAATAACCTTATGAATGGTTTAGATGGCATATAACATCATGGTCAGCTCCAAGAAAGTTTCAACGGTTTCCATTCTCACTAGTTTCCTGTCAGGTCGCCCACCTGAGTTTTTGATCTGCCTGGGTTTTGGCTATTCTATTGTGAGCTTGAGAAACTGATGGTCAGAGTGGATTTTCACAGGCATCTCTGTAGATCCTACGTAGCTTCCAATCACAGGAACTTCCCATGTCGGCTGGCACAGGCAATTCGCGGTAAGGAAAGTCCAAAGAATGCCTTTCCATGGAAGAAAAGGTCAACGATCTACCGGCCTTGGAAATTGTAAACCTGTACAGCCCTCTCAAATTGAACGAGACAAGTTGTGGGTCGCAGCTCTAGATGTAGTCGGTGGATGCGGATTTGCATGCCAAAGCCTTCTACGGCAACTTCCTGGCACCAAAGCTAGGTGGAGCCCATCATGATGTGTGAGAGAAATCCACCCGGCTCATGGGTTTTTCCAATTTTGTGAATGGTACATGGCAAATAAACATCACAGTGGAGCCCACCATGATGTCTGAGAGAAATCCACCCGGCTCATGGGTTTTTCCAATTTTGTGAATGGTACATGGCAAATAAACATCACAGTGGACCGCGGAGACGTTTCAACAGTAGGCATTTTCTTACACACTTTTTCTGTCATGCGGCCCACTTGAGTTTTGAATCTGCCTCATTTTTTTTCCCATGCACTAACATGATCTGGAAAAACTGATGGATGGAATGGATTTCTCATAAGCATCATGGTGGGCCCTACCTATCTTCCGGTCAGGAAGTCCGTGCCAAAGCCTTTGGTCGGAAATCCGGATCCTATTTGGTTGTTGGTTGCCAATTGGATTGGTTGACATTTATGACAGGATTGAAAATCCAAAGGTTGAAATTATCCATTTAGAAGTGGGCTTGTCAACAAGTCAGATTCACTCGAAGTCTTACAGTCTGCGTATTTTTAGGTTTGGGTCTTAAGACCCGGCCCTAGATCGACTCGGATTAAGGTATTTGTCAGGTACTCATAATTAGGTCATCGGATCTAAGCTTTAAGTTGGGTTTAAAACAAACAAGAGCAGTTGCATAGTCTCTCCCATACATTGGATGAATTAGAAACGCAACGCACATCCACCTTATTTATGGCCTATTGGCAGGAGACCAGGGCTCTGTATATGTATACGTACATGCATACACATATATGTATAATGCATACAATAGTATTAAAAACCAAGTGGACCTGAGCCGGACCTGACTTGATCCAACCCAACCTGACATGACCCTATTTTAACCCAGTCCAAGTTGATAGACCTGACCTGAACCCAGCTAGATACAGTTTTTAATTGAGTATAGGAAGGTGAGGCCTAAATATAGGGCTGTCAACGGACCGGATCTTGGTCGGGATCCGCTTTGGATTTGTTCCGATTTTTCCAAATCCAGATCAACGATCCTGATTAATGGGTCGGATATGGATCAAAGAATGTGATCCGTTTAATAATCAGGTCGGATTCGGATCAACCTCGATCCGACTCATCAACTATAAAAGAAAAAAAAATCCTAAATACCTAAGCACATCAAATGCTTCCCTCTCATAACCAGGTACCTCTCTCTCTCTCTCTCTCTCTCTCTCTCTCTCTCTCTCTTACTGAATCTCTCTCTCTCTCTCTCTCTCTCTCTCTCTCTCTACTTCCTTCTCTGGAAAGCCTGCCGGCCGCCGGAGGCCCGGAGATGGGTACGTGGCTACCTAACAGCGGTGGGTATGTGGCTAGCTAACAGGGGTAGGTACGTGCTTGGCTAACAGGGTTACAGGGGCGGGTGCATGGCTAGCTAACAGGGTGGGTGTGTGCATAGCTAACAGGGGCGGGTGTGTGCGTAGCTTACATGGTGGGTGTGTGCGTGCAGCGTGCATAGCTAATAGGGTGGGTGTGTGCGTAGGCAACGTAGCTAACAGGGTGGGTGGGTGCGTGCATAGCTAACAAGGGTGGGCCGTGGGTGGAAAGTGGAAATGGATTGGCCAGTGACCCTGCCACAGTGCCACTTAGGGCTGTCAAGTGGTCGGTGCTCTATGGGCCTAACCATGATGTATGTGTTTAATCCATGCCGTCCATACATTTTTACAGATCATTGGGTGTCCTGCATGATGGTTGGATCAGCCTGAACTATGTGGTGTCTCAATTTGATGGGTTGGATGAAATACATGTATTTGGATCGGGTCGGATCGGATCGGATCGGAGTCGGATCAGCCGAATCTTTATCGGGTCGGATTTCGGATCAACTGTTTAGAGATCCGTCGGATTTCGGGTCGGATACGAATCATCCGGATCACAAATCGGATCGGATTCAGATCAGCTATGATCTGCTCCAAATCCGATCCGTTGACAGCCCTACCTGAACAGGACCCAATTTGTTAGAAGCCAGTAAAATCAGGTTCGGTCCATAGGGTACCACGGGTCCAGGTACCCATTTACAACCTTGACTAGGAGCTTTTATTTGATAATTTTCTACTATATAAAGTGATTGGTTGTATAAAGGATTTGGTTCATTAGAAAATGATCCAGAGTCAAATGTATGGAAGTTTATTTGAGCGAACGTCTAGAAAAAAATGATTATATATTGCCGGCACTCAAACGGAGGTCAGGGTAGCGTTAATCTCTGTGAGCCCCACCATTCTGTGTGCATCAGATGCAACCCATTCATGACGTGCATCCTTCGATGTTAGGTCATGGAGGCAAAATTCAGTTTGATGGAAAACTCAAGTGGGCAACACTATACGTAGAGTCGGGTGGTGAAGCCCAACCAAATAAAACCTTCCATACTATTTTGTAGGACCCAATGGGTTGTGTGTATACCATCCTATCCATTCATCAGATGTGCCCCACCAGGATTCAAAGACACTAAAAATTAAGTCCATTCCAAAATTCAGGTGGACCACACCAAATGCATAGTTGGTTTTAGGTATATATATATATATATATATATATATATATATATATATATATATATATATATATATATATATATCTCCCTTTTTGGATCCCTTAGGTGTGGCTCACCCAATTATTTGATTGGGCTGATTTTTGGATTTTAGGGTAAACTTGAGACTGAGTTCTTGATGGACAGAACGGATGTCACTCAAGTGTCACAGTGGACTACCCATCATTTAGGCCCATCCTTGAGTATGCTTGAAATGGACCGTCCGTATCCAATATACTAGAAAGATCGATCGATCTAAGCTGAACATGAACTGTTCATCACCTGGGACACACCTTTAATTGTCCTTTTCTCTCAAGTAACTTTGATTAGATGACTCTAATTACGTAATAATGGTTTGAAAAGGTCTAAGCATTGACATGGACCATCCATCATGTGGGGCTTCCTTCAATTGCCCATCCTTTTCAAATAACTTTAATTGGATGATCTCAAAATGGTCTAATTAGTAGTTTGTAAAATGGACGGTCTACTTTACACATTAGGTTAGAAATGTCTAAGCATTGATGGGATATCTCATGTGGGGGCTCACCTTGTTGGGCTTGGACGCCTCAAACCTTCAAGCATGACCGGCCGACGGGTCGTTCACGTTGGATCAAGACAGCAGGTATTGCTGGAACTTTTCTGGGCCATCCGGCCGGTGGGGGTCCGACCGGTCGGCAAGTTTCTTTTTTGAACTTGGTTTCTTGCACGGTTTTGCGCAAGTAATTTCTAATTCCGATTTTTCTCCTATTTAAGGAGATGTAATCTGAGATTAGGGTTGCCATCTATGGGCCAAGGGATTGAGAGGGTTCTAGGGTGAGAGAAAGAGCTATGAAGAAGCTTGGAGTTTTTTGGGTTGAGGGAAAGGGGTAGGTTTGTCCTCCTCATGTGAGAATTAGCTTCGGGTAGCTTAGGATTTCTCTTGTGCACTGTGATCCAAGGTTTTCTTCTGTAATCTCTTGTAATTTCTGATTCATAGTGGATTGGTGTCGCTTCGTGCCATGGTTTTTTACCCGTGAGGGGTTTTTCCACGTAAAAATTGGATTGACTTATTGTGTGTGATGATTTGCTTGTTGATTGCCATTGTGGTGTGTTCCTCGCCTGCTTTGATTGCTTCCGCTGCAGGGCTCCTAACCCCAACACACCTTTGACTAACCCACCGGCTTAAATGCATAATTTAAATGAAGAGCTTACGTATAATAGTAAAATAAAATAGAGGTTTACTTGCATAGGAATTTCTCATGAGAGTTGTGTAGCGTATGATAGCAAAAATAGAGGTTTACTTGCATTGGAATTCCTCATGAGAGGTGTGTACGTAGAATTGTCATTTGCATAAGAAAATTAGCACATTTGAAAACATTTTACAGAGAAATGAAAGAAAATCCAACTCTATCTGACGCTGATTGTGTCCGACTCAGATTAGATATCTGTGGGGGCCTACTGTGATGTATCTGCTTGTCCATGCTTGTCTATCTCTTTTCTAAGATCATATCAAGGCATGGGCTTGAAAATGAGGTAGATCTAACATTCTAGTGGACCACACGTTATGTTACTCTTGCATTTAATGTAACTTGTATTTAGTGCAACCAAGCTTGCTGTTTGGTGTGGTGTACTAGAGTGTTAGATCTGCCTATTTTTTAGCCTATACCTTAACCTGATCCTAGAAAATGAATGAAAGGCGTAGATAAACAGATACAAATCTGGTCGGATGTTTAAAGGTCCAACCAAAGGCATTGAAGTCCAATTCTATCATGTGATTTGGGGCCATCGGATAAAAGTTTTAATCAAGAAGCTGTAATGTGAAACTCTAATAGGCCACATTACCTCTAGTAGGCCACAGCATAGGAAACATTTGGGATGGAATGATCACCTTTAGATTTTTAGATTTTTAAGCCCTACTAGTATTTATATGGTATACTGTAGCATTTATATGCCGTCCAATCTATTCATATGATGCATCTCATTACGATAGAGAATTTTAAAAAATAAAAAATAAAAAAAATCACCGTATTCAAAATACTTTCGCAGGAAATCCGCGCCCCCCAAAAACCTGAACGATAGGGTTCCACTGGTGAGCCCAAGCATTGAATGCTTTTGTACGTATTTTTTCTTTCGCCAAATGAGGAGAATGGACGACCTGCGCGAGTGAGATGGAGAAGGATCCAGGCTCAAAAATCTGGCCGGTCCATTCACCGAGTGAGCCACATGTGCATAAGAATGTGGGGCATTCACCCTTTTTAACCCTGGCTTTTCCTCAAATGAGTGTGGCCTACTTGATGAAGGTACAGGCCAGATTTTCAGCTTCACAGTAGGCATGACACAGATTTTAAATGTTATATATGTAAAATCTACTCCGTCAATGATAGGCCCTGCGGAAAAAATAGCCAGATTAGCAACTTAGGTGGGTCACACAACAGGAAACAATGAAGATATGATGCCAACCATTGGTTTATGAGTGGTTCCACCATGGTGTTTATCTCTCATCAAACCCATTCATTAGGTGTATTTCACCATGATGTCTAAACCCTCTATACAAAATCGATTCTAAATCCTCACTGTCCCCTCCATAGTTGATCAGATTGAAATTTTCCACGAGTAATCAACCTCGCCTTCTAGTACAAAAGTGACTAAAGTGACTTTTTCATCATCCCTATTTCCCACAAAACCATCACAACTTGTGAGCCCAGTATAGATGGCCAACATGTTCATGGGACCATTAATTTCTTCTTTTTTTAAATAGGTGGCGTAACAGACCCCCTGAAACTTTGTTGAAGATAAAACAGGATGTACACATATTAGGGCGGGCTCCACAAAAAATTCCAGGCCTCACCTATCATATAAGACCAAGATCGGCAACCAACAGCTGCATAAACAAGAAAAAATAAGAGCTTACCTGGACAAAGAATACAGATAATTGGGTTTTTACACAAATAATATTTTAAACAATCTAATGGGTGGTAGCTAACCTTTGATAGTAAAAGATAAAATAGCCAGCATCCAAATTCAATCAATAAACTAGATTATTAATGTAGTCGAAATATTGTTATTTTTGGTAATAGTATGAGATCGGACGATCAGTGGGCCACTTATTGACGATATATGGATGGCTAAGAAAGATTGACTAACGGAAATCAATTTCTACTAGTGACCGCTCATATGGTGATAAGATCAACATGATTTTAGCAGGAGGTCTCTATTGGTGGGATCCGTGGCTTGGATATCACGCATGAGTTGTACCTTTCTGTCACATGTGTGAGGTCCTCCTTTTTGTATTGAGTCTGGATCCTCTGTTAGGCTTAAACAGGATTTTCCTGTTTGCCAACCACCTGATTGATCCAGCTCAGCACTTGCATTATCAGTACTGCCGCATTCAAATGTAGTCAGTGCTGATGTGAGCAGACAATCCGGATTCTTTTGCATTATATACGTTGTTTTTCAGTGGTGAAAAGTGAGGCCATCGTTCAGCAATCCAAATTAGTTGGGCCAGCGTGTCCCAAAAGATGCGTGGATTAGAAGACCCTGCACTTTCCCAGTCAAATGTGGACCTTTCTTGTACCCCTCTTCTTAACCGTCTATCTATTGGTAGGTCACTGCTCAGATCGGCAAAATGTGTATATTAAGTGTCCCGTCGCTGGCAAGTACCTACTTTTTGTGGCGTCCTTGAATTGATCACTGGATCCACTTGACTTTTGCTCCAGATAGTTTGCCAAGTAAGGCCACCTCATGACGATCAGGTGTCCCACATAAGATGGTTAGCACATGTAAACAAAGATGGTTAGCACACATAGCATTTTGGATTACTAAATATCTTGATTACAGAATAAAGGAGTCATTCCCTTTATGTTTTTACATGAATGCAAGTTCCAATCCACTTTACAACACAAACACTATATTCTTAACACAAATTCTGAGTTGTATTTCATCAGTCTAACTTCTAACATGGCCAATGAAAAGTGTCACGTGGTGCGCTTGAAAGATGCATGGCGAAAAGGCAAAGGTTTCCCCATGTGAAATGATTATTTTTACCCCTTTCATTGCGAGCGCACATCGAACAGGCGCACGCTATGCTTTTTCATTGCATGATGTGAAGCATTACATGAATCCTTCTAATCCTATTTCACTTCTCTTATTTCCTCTGTTTGTAGACCCTGTTCCCAAGAAACAAGTCCCTTATGGCATTCATTTCAATGACAACATCTCCCATCTCCATTCGTTCTCTCGGAGATTCTGAGGAGCATGCAACTCCAATTCTAACTACTGAAACCAAGCAATCATGCATTTCACTCCTCGTGTCTCTATCATTACCAACGTTAAGGACTATGTTCTTCTTCTTCACTTCCTTTTTCTGAAAGCAATGCTGGATCCGCAATCTCTATCACTTGTTCTGGAAGAGACATCTTAGCGAATATATGAAGGCTTAAACCATCGCTAAACATATCATCAGTGGGTCTCTTTCCTGTAAACATCTCTAACAAAAGGATCCCATAACTGTACACATCTCCATACGTAGACGCATCACCGCCCATACCGTATTCTGCAAACGAAACAATTCCCATGTTCATTTGGAAGGTACCAACCATTTAAATACTAGAAAAGAAATGGAGATTGAGAAGGAAGTTTATTTCTAAGTTGCTTTAGTTTGTGATGAGGCATCCAACCAAACAAACATACAAGGCCTAAAACTGGATGATTCCACCGTTGGACCGCTCATCCGATAGCCCAGCAAGGATAGAACCCATGGCCCAAGAACCATGCTGGCTGGATTATTCCAGCTATCCAGCTGGAGGTTTCTTCTACAAATAACATGCTACATTAGGCAACTCCTTTCAACTGTCTGTTGTTCTAATCTAATCAATCAGGTTCTGATTGCCTGCCTAACTGATATGAATTTTGGGCCATGGTCCTTCCACGGTTGGACTGTTGGTTGAATGGCCCACATCAGGTGCATGCTTCATTGTCTGTTTATTTATTTATTTACTTACTTATTTAATAGCCCAAAAACGAAGCTCGTGCATGGCCCAGCAGGCTAAAACTTAAAAATTAGCCTAGCCTGCACAATGGCAACCTCGACCAGGAACACAATGCACTGGGCCGGCCCATTGACAGCACTATATTTTAAGCTATTAAATATCGAGATTTGCAAGTTTATCCCACACGTACACTCTCACTTGGCAAGTATGTGGAACATCTAGGGTGTGCATATAAGGTAGTCGTAGCCATGAAGATCAATACATTCGAAAAACAAGCTGGTCCACTCGATCGTGTGGACCACCATTATGGTGAAAGAATGTACTGTAGAAAAGAACTTGCCAATGCTCCACAGTCAATATACATGTGTGGCCCGCCCTGGTTTTTGCATATAATCGTCTTCATGGTTGAGGCGCCCATTTTATTAGCTGCTAAGATGTGTCACACACATCCCAGAGTTTTCAAAGTGTACACTGCGTGTGTGAAGGTGCATATGATGATGGGTGCAGGTGGGGTTAGCAAATATTGTAAGTTTTGTCATGATATCTATGCTATATAAAACAACAGAAAGCTCCCAAGAAATAAAAAACAAAATGCAAGTAGGCTTACCTGGTGGAACATACCCTATCGATCCCTTTATCACAATTGTGTTGGATTGATTCTGAGATGAAGTATTGTACGTTTTAGTAAGAAACCTCGCTAGTCCGAAATCGCCCACATGTGCATTCATGTCTTCATCGAGAAGAACATTGCTTGGCTTCAAATCGCGATGAGCGATCGACTGTTGGGAACCTTGATGAAGATAATCCAATGCGGAAGCCACATCAATGGCTATGTTTAGTCTTTGAACAAAACTCAAATTCCTCAATTGATGCGGCCCGTCTGCTTTTGGATGCAACCACTCCTCTAGACTCCCATTAGGCATGAACTCGAAAACCAGAGCTTTGAAATCATTACCTTTGAAATCAATGCTCGAGCATGAAGTTAAGATCTTGACAAGGTTCCGGTGCCGGATATTCCTCAACGCCTCACATTCGGCCATGAAGCTCTTGGAAGCTCCTCTCTGCTGAAGGTTGAGTACCTTCACTGCAACAACAGTCTCGACGCGATCCAAAATCCCTTTAAACACAGAGCCATAGCTCCCGGTACCGATCAAATTGGCTGAAGAGAACCCATCAGTCGCTTTAAGGAGCTCAGCATAAGAAACCATTAAAAATTGGTCATTGGGGGACTTCTCTGATTCAGGTTTCTTTCTTGACTTTCTTGAGAAATGAAGAGCAGCAAATAAACACAATGCTAGAATTATAAATGAAACCACGCCAATCACTGGGATTACTATTCTGACGATATGAGATCTTTTCTTTTTCGAAGTTTCAATTGGGCATGCGGGCAACTGCACAGTCGGGATGCCCCCACAAAGCTCTGTGTTTCCAAGGACTGAAATTGCACTTGCATTTCTAAAGATTCCTCCACTTGGGACTTCCCCCTCAAGATTGTTGAATGATAGATTTAAATACTCTAAACCGTTAAGCTTTTCTAGATATGGTGGAATTCTCCCAGACAAGTTATTGCGGGAAAGATCCAGCACTCTAATGCCTTTCAGATTATTCAAAGTTGAAGGAACACTTCCTTGAAAGAAATTCCCCTGCATGTGGAGACTTTCCAAGCTAACACATTCGCCAAGCGAGATGGGAATTTCACCCGACAGCCTGTTTTCAGAAATGTCCAACTCCGGAAGATTCTTCATGCTTCTCACCTCTAATGGAAGTGACCCCGTTAGAGAATTCCCCGCCAAATTGAAGGAAATCGAGAGGGAAGAAAGGCTAACAACTTCTTTGGGTATACTACCGTCAAGCTTATTCTGATAAAGGTGTAATATTTGCAGACTCTGGTAGTTTCCGAGACTGGAAGGAATGTTTCCCGAAAGATGGTTTACTTCTAAATAGAGTTTGAGCATTTGAGTGATGTTACCAAGAGAGGATGGAATTCGCCCCGAAAATCCATTTCTAGACAAGTCCAGATACTGGAGTTTCCAGAGCTTCCCGATCGAAGGAGGAATCGTGCCAGAGAGCAAGCATCGATTCATATCGATGGCGGTTAAGTTGACGAGGTTCTCAATCCCGGGAGGGATGGTTCCAGATATCTGATTCGCTGCTATGGAAAGGATTTCTAGTTGGGTTGAGAGATTGGCTATGGAGCTGGGCAATATTCCTTTCATGAGATTTTCTCCTATTCCTAACACGATTAGGCCACTGCAATTGTTCAGAGAAGTGAGGAGACTCAAGTCATCGGATTCAAGCCGATTGCCTCCGAGACCCAGCCTAACAAGACCCTTGAGGTTTCCTAGATCGGTCGGGGCAGGTCCAGTGAAATCATTGTCAGTGAAATACAGCTCGGTGAGTCCAGAAGCATTAGTTATGGAAATTGGAATGTGCCCTGTAAAGCGGTTCGCACCCGTATAGAGCATTCGGAGTTTAGGAAGGGCGAGTCCTAGATCGGGCGGGAGGCTTCCATGAAGTTCATTATCTGCCACAGAGAAAAAATAAATAGAAGAGAGATTGTAGAGTGACGGAGGAATTGTACCAGACAACTTGTTTGCACTGAGTTGGAGGAATTGTAAGCTGGCGATGCGACCTAGTTCATCTGGGATGCTTCCCTCCATGCCAGCACTTGCCAGAGAAAGATGGGTGAGAGAGGAAAGATTTCCCAATGAAGGCGGAATTCTTCCTGTGAGATTGTTAACTGAAAGACCCAATCTAACGAGCTTTGGAAGCGAGGCAAGATCAGCGGGAATTCCCCCGACGAGCTCATTGTAGACAAGATCAAAGATTCTGAGGTCGGAAAGGCGGGTGATATTGGATGGGATTTCTCCTTGCAGAGAGTTTTCGCTTAGACTGAGAACTTGGAGCCGGAAGAGGCGGTCGATGTCTTGGGGGATTTTGCCATGGAAGCTGTTTTCCGAGAGATCAATTGCACGAAGGAATGTGAGGTTTGTTATGTGGGGAGATATGGAGCCCACCAAGCTCTTCGAACCTAGATTTAAGGCTGTGATTCTTTGGTGTCTGGAACTGCATGTAACTCCTTGCCACTTGCAGAAATGGAGGGAATCGTTCCATGAGCTGAAGACTCGGATTGGGTCGCTGGTTATGAGAGATTTGAAGGCGAGTAGAGCGAGTCGATCAGTTTCATTTCCCAACTGAGTTGCGGACTCGGACTGGGAGTTGATGCAGAGGATGAGGATGAATGACGAAAATACCTTTAAGCTCATGTGTGGAAACCCCATTGCATTTGGCGCTGCAAATAACCAGCCTGTGCTGGTGATATTTATACAGGGAGGGGGACGCGGCTTGGCTTGTGACGCTGCTGGTGGATGCTCTGTGGGCCCCACTATGATGTATGTGTTTCATCCACGCCATCCATTCATTTTTTTCAAGATCATTTTATGGTAGGACTCCAAAAATGAGGTAGATCCAAATCTCAAGTGGACCATATCACAGGAAACAGTGTTTATTGAACGTCCACCATTAAAAACTTGTTGGGGGGGGGGGGGGGGGGACGACAAAGTTTTCGTATCAAGCTGATATTTGTTTTTTCCCTTCATCCAGTTATGTATGACCTAATCAACAATTTCGATGTCAAATAAACATTACAATGAGCCTTAGGATGTTTTTAATGGTAGACATTCAGTCACTACTGTTTTCCTGTGTTGTGGTCCATCTGAGTTTTATATCTTCCTCATGTTTTGCATTAAGCCATAAAATGATCTGATAAAATGGATGGACGGCATGGATAAAACACATACATCACATAGTGGGGCCTACAGAGCACCGACCAGTGCCCCCTAACCAAACCGCCTAAGTGTGGAAGGGGAGGAGGAAGAGACGTACGTTTGCTTGCGCTTAAAGTCTGTATATCTCAAACCCACGTGCCCATTATCCAGACCGTTGACATTATGGCCTAGCCGCAGTGGCTAAGTCATTTGGAAAGATAGGATAAAACTTAGGGCCGTTTGTATACTACCAAATGAGTTACTTTTTGACTTAAGACGTTAAGTTATTTTTGGCACTTAAGTTCGTTTGGTAAGTATAATTGAAAAGTTTTTTTTTTTTTAGCTTTTTTACTTTTGACTTTTCTACTTATCCCTCTGGTATCATCCTTCGGCTCCTTTTTTTTCTTTTTCTTTTTTTTTGGTTAAGGTGAGGGGGGGTTGTAGTAGAGGTGGGCCAGCCGAGTTAGCCCTAGTTTGGTTTGGCTTGTTTTTGTGCCACTGTAGTTTGTGGAACAGTTTGGTTAGGGTTTCGGGCCGACCCATGCGGCCTGAGTTTGGTTTGCTCCAGAAAAATTTGGTTCGAGCCAGGATCAGTTTGGTCGAAAGTTTCGAACTGGGCTGGGCCGAGTTCAAACAGGCAACAACTCTTTTTTTCCTTGTTTATTTAATTAGAAAAGAATTTAAAAAGTTAGAAGAAAAAAAAAAGTACAAACGTAGTATCTTACTATATGATGCTTAACATCCTCCAAAGAGTATTTTTCAAACAAAAGTACACAAGCATAATTTTACAAGTGCAAGGAAACAGCGTGCGAATATGTATTATGTATTATCCATGTCATCATGTATATGTATTATCCATACTGTCCATCTGTTTTACATATCATTTTAGGACATGATCCCAAAATGGAGTCATATCCAAAGCTCAAGTGGATCACACCACAGGAAATAGTGTGCTTATAATTTATGAGCCAAATCAAACCGAGCTTAATCAAATCAAGCTTCGAGCCGAGTCGATACTGCCCTAATTTGAGCTTGGTTTGTTTTTTCAAACGAGCTTGACTCGGAGGCTTGGTTTCGTTTGAGCTTCCATTCGAACCAATCCAAGCCGAGCTTTTTTGAACCAATCTGAGCTCGAAAGCTTGGCTGAGATTGGTTTGAAAAAGCTTAGCTTGGATTCGTTCAAAAAGAAGTTCAAACCAAACCAAGCCTTAGAGTCAAGCTCATTTAAAAAAACAAACCAAGCTCAAACCAAGGTAGTACCAGCTCAATTCAACTTGAAGCTCGATTTGATTCAGCTTGTAGATTGTAAGCACATTATTTCCTGTGGTGTGATCCACTTGAGATTTTGATATAATTCAATTTTGGGACCTTGTCTTAAAATGATATGTAAAAATGGATGGACAGCGTGGATTATACATATACATGAGGACATGGATAATACAAATACATATGCATGAATGCACACCGTTTCCTTGTAGTTATAAAGATATGCTTGTGCACTTTTGTTTAAAAAGGCCCTTACATGTCATATATATATATATATATATATATATATATATATATATATATATATATATATATATATATATATATATTTTTAACTTTTTTAATTTTTTTTCTCTTTAAACAAACAAATAAATAAAAGAACCACCACCTGTTCGAACTCGACCTAGCTTAGTTTGAAATTTTTTACCAAACTAATCCCAACCCAAATCAGTTTTTTTTTAGACCAAATTAAACTCTAGCCGCATGAGTTAGCCTAAAACCCAAATCAAGCCAAGCCACAAACTAAGGTGGCACAAAAATGAGCCAAACCAAATTAGATTTATCTCGGCGTGGCTTAGATCGTTGCCCACCTCTACTAATAGGCAAGGCTCTCTAGGACCAAAGTAAGGCATTTGTTTTATCAATGTGATCTTTTCAATTTTTTTGATTACTTTTTAGGACATGAGCCAAAAAAAAAAAAAAAAAGACAAATCCAAGGCATAAATCAACCACAGTGGGATTAACGTTAGAATCTTCTTAAGAAATGTAGAAGTTTTGATCTCGTATCCACGCAGGATAATATTTATGCCTCCAGTTTACTGAAGTGGAAATAAACTTACGAATGAGTGGGATGGCATACAATATCATGGTTAGCTCTAAGAAAGTTTCGACGGTTTACATTCTTAATGTTTCTGTCGGGTCGCTCACTTGAGTTTTTGGGTCTCCCTGCCTTTTGAGTATTCTATTGCCAGCTTGACAATCCGATGGGCAAAGGCGGGCGCGGATTTCCTGCTAAAGCCACTTCCTGCGCTGGGAACCAAGGTAGGGCCCACAGTAGTGTTTTTTTATAAATCCACCCCGTTCATCCGTTTTGGGAGCTCATTTTAGGTCATGAGAACAAAAATGAACCGGATCCAAGACTCAAGTGGGCCGAAAACGTGAGGATTGAACGTCCACAGTTGAAATATTTGTGGAGCGACAGGAGTTTTGAATCAGGATAATATTTGTGTTTCCAGTTCATCCCAGTAGTAGTGACGTTATGAACGGTATGGATGTCTTATAAACATCACTGTTGACCCCAGAGATGTTTCAACGGTAGTAATTTACCTACCCACCTTTTCCTTTAGTTCGGCTCACTTGAGTCTTGAATCCAGTTCATTTTTTATTTTCATATCCTAAAATGAGCTCCCAAAACGGATGGACGGAGTGGATTTATCAAAAACATCACTGTGGGCCCACCTTGGTTCGCAAGGCTTTCGCAGGAAATCCGCGCCCGGCAAAGGCATATCTGTACAGCCTACATAGCTTCCAATCACAGGAACTTCCGTGTCAGGGAAGTCCAAAGAATGCCTTCTGTGGGAGAAAACGACAAAACGTCAACGATCAACGGGCCTTAAACTATAAACCTGTACAACCTTCTCAAATTGAAAGAGGCAAGTTGCGGGTCGCAGATGTTGTTGGTGGATGCGGATCTGCCTGACAAAGCTTTTCACATGAACTTGCTGGCACCAAAGCTAGGTGGATCCCACCATGATGTCGGTGAGAAATCCACCCGGCTCATGTGATTTTCTTGATCATGTTGGTTCATGGGGCAAAAAATAAGGTAGATCCAAAATTCAAATGAGCCACATGACAGGAATCAGTGAGGATTGAACGTCCACCCTTGAAACATTCATAAGGCATGGAAGTTTTAGATTAGGCTAATAATTTTTGTGTTTTCCGTTCACCCCAATAGAAATGACCTTGTGAACAGTCTGGATGGCAAATAAACATTACAGTGGACCACAGAGAGGTTTCAACAGTAGGCATTTCCTCACACACTTTTTCTGCCATGCCGCCCACTTGAGTTTTAGATTTACTTCATTGTTTGTCCCATGCACTAACATGATCCGGCAAAATGGATGGATTGGAATGGATTTCTCATACACATTATGGTGGGCCCTACCTATCTTAGGGTCAGGAAGTTGGTGTGAAAGCCTTTTGGCAGGAAATCCAGGTCCTATTTGGCTGTTGGTTGCCAATTGGATTGGTTGACATTTATCACAGGATTGAAAATCCAAAGGTTGAAATTATCCATTTAGAAGTGGGCTTGTCAACAAGTCAGATTCACTCAGAGTCTAAAGTCTGCGTATTTTTAGGTTTGGGTCTTAAGACCCGGACCTAGATCGACTCGGATTAAGGTATTTGTCAGGTACTCATAATTAGGTCATCGGATCTAAGCTTTAAGTTGGGCTCAAAACAAATAAGAGCAGTTACATAGTCTGGCCCATACATTAGATGAATTAGAAAGGCAACGCACATCTACCTTATTTATGGCCTATTGGCAGGAGACCAGGGCTCTGTATATGTATACGTACATGCATACACATGTACGTATAATGCATACAATAGTATTAAAAACCAAGTGGACCTGAGCCGGACCTGACTTGATCCAACCCAACCTGACATAACCCTATTTAACCCGGTCCAAGTTGATAGACCTGACCTGGACCCAGCTAGATACAGTTTTTAACTGAGTATAGGAAGGTGAGGCCTGAGCAGGACCCAATTTGTTAGAAGCCAGTAAAATCAGGTTCGGTCCATAGGGTACCACGGGTCCAAGTACCCATTTACAACCTTGACTAGGAGCTTTTATTTGATGATTTCATTTGATAGGGTACTAGGTATCCAATATACTAGAAAAATCCGTCGATCTAATCTGAACATAAACTGTTCATCACCTGGACACACCTTTAATTGTCCTTTTCTCTCAAGTAACTTTGATTAGATGACTCAAATTATGTAATAATGGTTTGAAAAGTTCTAAGCATTGACGTGGACCATCCATCATGTGGGGCTTCCTTTAATTTCCCATCCTTCTCAAATAACTTTAATTGGATGATCTCAAAATGGTCTAATTAGTAGTTTGGAAAATGGACGATCTACTTTACACAGTATGTTAGAAATGTCTAAGCATTGATGGGACATCTAATGTGGGGCCCACCTTTGACTAACCCACCGGCTTAACTACATAATTTAAATGAAGAGCTTACGTATAATAGTAAAATAGAGGTTTTACCTGCATATGAATTTCTCATGAGAGTTGTGTAGGTATAGGCAAAGCTAGAGGTTTACTTGCATTGGAATTCCTCATGAGAGGTGTGTACGTAGAATTGTCATTTGCATAAGAAAATTAGCACATTTGAAAACATTTTACAGAGACAAATGAAAGAAAATCCAACTCTGATGCGGATTTTGTACGACTCTGATTAGATCTGTGTGGGGGCCTACTGTGATGTATCTGCTTATCCACACCTGTCTATCTCTTTTCTAAGATCATGTCAAGGTATGGGCTTGAAAATGAGGTAGATATAATGCTCTCATGGACCACACCACATATAACTCTTACATTTAATGCAACCAAACTTAATATTTGGTGTAGTTTACTAGAGTGTTGGATCTGCCTATTTTTTAGCCCATGGTTAACCTGATCTTAGAAAATGAATGAATGGCATAGATAAACAGATACAAATCTGGTCCAATGCTTAAAGGTCCAACCAAGGCTCGGATGAAATCCAAGTCCAAATCTATCATGTGATTTGGGCCCATCGGATGAAAGTTTTAATCAAGAAGCGGTAATGTGAAACTCTAATAGGCCAAATTACCTCTAGTAGGCCAGAGCATAGGAAACAGTTGGGATGGAATGACCACCTTTAGATTTTTAAGCCATACTCTAGTGTTTATATGGCATACTATAGCATTTATATGCCATCCGGATTTATTCATCTGATGTATCTCATTACTATAGAGAATTTAAAATAATAATAATAATAAATCATAGTTTTCAAAAACTCATACCACGTGATTTAGACGTTCTGGGTATAATTTTTTGGGCGGTCCACCCAGTGTTGAATCAGCATGATGTTTTAGACTAAGGCCAAACAATGGGTGGCATACCGGACGGACAGCTTGGATTTTGTGCATATTAAGGCATTAGCCATCATTAGAGAAATTAAGCCCCCAAATTTTATGGAAACTACTTGTAACACCTGGCGTGCCCAAAGAAAAAGCATCACATTTAGGAGGTTATAATGAAAATCAGATATTCCCAGTGTGAAATGACAACTATAGTGCATGGACATCCATAGTGGGGGCCCTCAATTTCAAACGGTTTGGATCATTAAACCATGGGCATGCTCACCCCAGCTTGTACAAACTCACAAAACCTGAATGATAGGGTTCCACTGGTGGGCCCAAGCATTGAATGCTTTTGTATGTGTTTTTACTTTCACCAAATGAGGAGAATGGACGACCTGCGCGAGTAAGATGGAGAAGGATCCCGGCTCAAAAATCTGGCCGGTCCATTCACCGAGTGAGCCACATGTGCATATGAATGTGGAGCGTTAGCCCTTTTTAACCCTGGATTTTCCTCAAATGAGTGTGGCCTACCTGATGAAGGTACAGGCCAGATTTTCAGCTTCACAGTAGGCATGACACAGATTTTAAATGTTATATATATGTAAAATCTACTTCGTCAATGATAGGCCCTGCGGAAAAAAATAGCCAGATTAGCAACTTAGGTGGTCACACAACAGGAAACAATGAAGATATGATGCCAACCATTGGTTTATGAGTGGTTGCACCATGGTGTTTATCTCTCAACAAACCCATTCATTAGGTGTATTTCACCACGATGTCTAAACCCTCAATAGAAATGCTAGGAATGGAAGCCATATTGTAGTTTCTCCACATATTGCATCCAAACATGCTCTCTCTTATTTGTGGATGGAAGAGTATGTTGATTTTCAAATGGCCTTGATTGTTGGAGAGTCTTCAAACTGTGTGCATGATTGGGTGCTTAGATCGGTCGAGCGACCGGTCTGACGCTTGTGGCCCTGTGCACGTGAAGACAGAAGGTAGTCACTATGTGGCCCTAGACCGGTCGTGCGACCGGTCTGGAGGGGACTGTAACCGGTCAGGTGACCGGTCGGCTGTGAGGCTGCGTCGGGTCTGTGTGGACGTTTCTCCCTGAATTGTTTCTGTGTGAGTTGCGACCGGTCGTATGACCAGTCGGCTGTGCGCGCGGAGTCCTTGCGCAGTCCGCAGTACTGCGCAAGGTGTTTCTATTTTCGAATTTCTTCTTATTTAAAGTGTTGTAATCCGACCTAGAAAGGTATCCTAAGGTGTCCAAGGTTTCCTATTCGTACTTGGAAGAGGGGAGATGTGTGTGTAAGAGAAAACTTGGGGATTTCTCTGTTTTTCCTTGCTTTGCGGGCTGTCAATCTCTGTAATCTCTGATATTCATAGTGGATCGTTTGTGCCGTGGTTTTTTTACCCGTTTTGGGGTTTTTCTATGTAAAATTCGAAATCTCTTGTGGTGAATGCTTTTGTGTGATTGATTGCATCTTGTTACTTGTTTGATTTCGCATTACTTCACATGTTTAGCGTTCCGCTTCCGCTGTCGGTTTTATCCCAACATTGATGTCCTGAGGTTAAAATAACCTGAGCCCAAGCTTGGTCCAAAAATTTATTTTCCCTTACATGCCGGTCTAGAGCCAGGCCCAATGCCTAGTTGGGCCGGAACCGATGGTTCGTTCTTTCTGCTTAATTAGATCCATTCTCCTTTCAGAACGATGGCTATAATAGTTTGGATGGCAAATAAATATATGGAAATCTTACATTCAATCACCACTGTTTCCCATAGTATGGTCCACCTGAGATTTGGATATGCTTCATTTTTCGGTCCATGCCCTCAAATGATCTGGAAAAACGGATGGACGGAGTGGATTTAGAATACATACATTAAGGTATGCCCCCACTGTAACGGCCGCACCGTCTTGGGTGAGGCCGGAGCCGCACGTAATCTGCTCCCCCTCAATAACGCCAACCTTACAAAAATATCCGCAACGTTACAAGAATATAAAAAGAAACGGATAATTAGAAACTGACATAACATAAAATGGCAACCCTCAGTTTCCCGCCAATTCCCAACCAACATCTCTACCACGCGAAATTCAACAGCTCTAATAACGGTATTAACGACCGAAACTTTCCGGACCATCCCACCCTTTCCTTGCTCCATGAATGCTCCGACCCGGCACAGATAAAGCAAATCCATGCGCGCATGCTCCGTCTCGGCCTCTTCTTCGACGCCTACTCTGCCAGCAGGCTCCTCACCGCCAGTGCCCTCTCTTCTTCTCCAAGCCTCGACTACGCCCACCGCGTGTTCGACCAAATTCCCCAACCAAATCTCTATTCGTGGAACACTCTCATTCGCGCCCACGCTTCCCTCTCCGACCCCAAGCAGAGCCTTCTCATCTTCTCCCAAATGCTGCTCCAAGGCGTCCACACGCCCAACAAATTCACCTTCCCTTTTGTGATCAAAGCTGCTTCGGAGCTCTCGGCTTTAAAAGAGGGAAGAATCGTTCATGGAATGGTTGTTAAAAGTGGGCTCCATTCGGATGTTTTCATCCTTAATTCTCTGATTCATTTTTATGCTGCCTGCTCGAATTTGGATCTTGCTCACCAGGTCTTTGTGAAAATTCCTCAGAAAGATGTCGTTTCATGGAATTCTATGATTACTGCTTTTGCTCAGGCAGATTGTGCAGAGGAGGCATTGGAATTGTTTCGGAAAATGGAGGCTGCAGGTATGAGGCCAAATGAGGTGACAATGGTGAGCGTTCTTTCTGCTTGCGGTAAGAAAGGTGACTTGGAGTTTGGGAGGTGGGTCCATTCTTATATTGAGAGAAACAGGATTGGTGGGAGCTTGATTTTGAGCAATGCCATGTTGGATATGTTTACCAAATGTGGGAGCTTGGAAGATGCATGGAGCTTGTTTGATGATATGCCTGATAAGGATGGTTTCTCATGGACAACGATGCTTGTTGGATGTGCAAAATCAGGAGAATTTGTTGCTGCTCGACATCTTTTTGATGCAATGCCTAGACGAGATGTTGCTTCTTGGAATGCCCTGATCTCTGCCTATGAACAGGGTGGCCAGCCTAAGGAAGCTCTAGCAATCTTCCACAAGTTGCAGCTCACTGCTGAGGCAAAGCCCGATCAGGTCACACTTGTTAGCACACTCTCAGCTTGTGCCCAACTGGGTGCAATGGATTTGGGCAGATGGATCCACGCATACATAAAGAAGCAGCATTTGAGGTTGAATTTCCATCTCGCGACCTCACTAATTGATATGTACTCCAAGTGTGGGGATCTAGAAAAGGCACTTGAGGTGTTTTGGTTCATTGAACTGAAAGATGTATTTGTTTGGAGCGCAATGATTGCTGGGTTGGCAATGCACGGGCGTGGTGAGGCTGCAATCAACCTCTTCTCACAAATGCAAGAATCCAAGGTCAAGCCCAACGCCGTAACTTTCACCAATGTCTTGTGTGCCTGTAGCCACTCGGGGCTAGTTGACATGGGTAGATTATATTTTAATCAAATGCTGCCCATCTATGGGATTGCACCTAAGGTTGAGCATTATGGATGCATGGTTGACATCCTTGGCCGTGCCGGACTCTTAGAAGAAGCTATGGAATTGATAGAGAACATGCCGATGGCTCCCCATGCTTCTGTGTGGGGAGCATTGCTTGGTGCTTGTAGGCTTCATGGAAATCTCGAGCTAGGTGAGCATGCTTGTAAACATCTCCTTGAGTTGCAGCCCAGGAATGATGGAGCGTATGTGCTTTTGTCTAACATATATGCCAAAGTTGGGAAATGGGATGAAGTAACAAGATTGAGGAAGCTGATGAAAGATACTGGACTCAAGAAAGAGCCCGGATGCAGCTCAATAGAGGTCGATGGTGTCATTCATGAGTTCCTAGTAGGAGATATATCCCACCATCTATCGGACAAGATCTACGCAAAGTTGGATGAGATTGCCTTGAGATTGAAATCGGTGGGTTATGTGCCAAACATGTCACAGATATTGCAGGATGTAGAAGAAGACAGTGTGAAAGTGCAAGCACTATATCTCCATAGTGAGAAGTTGGCAATTGCATTTGGACTTATTAGCACGCGTCCATCCACTCCCATTCGGATTGTGAAGAATCTCCGTGTGTGTGGGGACTGCCACTCAGCTGCAAAGATCATTTCTAGTATTTATGATAGAGAGATAATTTTGAGAGATCGGTATCGGTTCCATCACTTCAAGGGAGGGCATTGTTCTTGTATGGATTATTGGTGAATTTGGGTTGAGTTTAGCTGCAGTTTGATGGAGGGTCGATCAAGAAAACTTGTGTTTAGTTAGCCTGTGGTAATTCCATTGAACATAACATGGCAATTAGCATTACTGAAAGAAGAGATTGTTGTCTTTTATTTTCATGTTTGTTAATGATCTGAAGAGATGAAAGGAAAATGGAGTCAGCACTTGATATCACTTTAAGCTTTAATTAACAGAAGCATCATGGAGCAGGACCAGCAATCCGTTTGGATGCACAACTGAATTGTATTGTGACTATTCAGTTCACTTGAGGAAATGGCAAAAGACTGATGACGTTTCCTAGTATTCATATTGAGGAAGTGGCCCTCAAATCACATTAGAGAGTACAGAGACTAATGAGTGCAATTCAATTCAATGATGCCCACAAACGCCCTGAAAGAAGCTACAGAACACAAGGCTCTGTGGATTTGCAAGATTTTGAATCTGGAAGAGAATGCTAGGTTGAAGATGTTTTGCAGCTAATCTTGAAGGAACCAAGGAAGTTCCCTCAATGTTGAAGCTTATACAGGTACTTAATTGAACAATCTAAGTAGATACAAATGCACTTCAACTTTCAAAGTTTAACTGATAGGAACCTTCCTAAGGACCTACAATAAATTCTCTTGAGCGGACTGTCATTGCCTATCCAAATCAGAAAGAGAGGAATTATCTGATATATGACCAGTACATGGTTCATGGTTTGGGAATCCACCCCATTGTTAGGTTGCAACCAAGAGTGGATTGACTGCACTCCAAAAAGTTCCCATATTGTAAGAACCCAGCAACCAATGTTGGAACTCTTTTGGTTGAATGTGGGCCATATTAGTATTTATCTTCCTAACCATCCTTCTGGAGGCAGAAATTGAAAAGTTAACATTGTCCTGTCAAGAACATTTTTGTGGCATGGCCAATCCACTGTGTGTGCACCAGAGCAATGGTCTAGACTACCAAACCATGGGTCTCACTCGTTAGAATTGAAAACCTGCCAGTGCCGTGCAAAGTGCAGAGACATGTGGTGCACAATCATGTAATTCCCTTTAGAGGGATGCAAGTACTAGTAGATTTTTGCGATTTCTCCATTTATACCTCTTCAATTACACCATGCTTTCTATTCTTTTAATGATGCATTTGTAATTTCTCAAATACCATTAATGTCCAATGCTATTTGGATAAGTTACAATTTAAGGCATGTCCAAATGCTGCTTTGTACTCTTTGTGACTTTGCAAGTAGAATCACTCATGGTTCAATAACCTGGAGACTCAACTTGACTCAATATCTAGCTGGATTGGGTCAACTTGAAGACTGGATTGAGTCTTTAAATGACTCAACTCGATATTTGATAATAAAATTTAAATACTAGGATGTTGATAAATACTTAAAATGTATAAAATGACAAAAGCTACTAACAAATTCATGTTTGGTCAACTGATTTAATACATGGGTCCTCATAGGAGAGGCCTGGTATTTAAATCTCCGCAACACCAATTTAATATTTTTCTAGGATAGTTTAGGTGGCTTACCCATGCGAGTCGCATTGAGTCAACGGAGTTTACAAGTCAACTCAACAAGTCTCTCTAAAACTCAACTGAGTCAAGCTCAGAATCGAGTTTATTAGTGACTCGGCTTGAAAATCTTATTGAGTTGAGTTGACTCAAACAATATTCGTGTCGACGAGTTTAAAAACTATGATATCACTGTCACAAGGCAGGTTCTTCAGCTGTGTCCTGCTCCTGTTTTAAGTTGTAGCTTTGGGTTGATGGTTTTTCATTTCCATCAATGAAATAGAGCGTGTTAGCCTGTATCATAAACTGCTTTATGCCATGTGCAAAATTTAATTTGAAAATTTTTGTTTGTCAGTCATCCATTGAGAAGGCCACGTACCTGCTTACCTTTCTAGATATCTTACAAGAAGTTACAGAGAAAAAAAATCCAGTTCTCTTAGAACATTAGTTACAGAACTCTAGTTGCATCAGGAAACTCAAACGTTCCAATCAATTGATTTAGATGGTCCATTAGGCCCAGCGCATATTTCATGGGTTACCAAGCAAAAATCATAACAATTTGAGAAGTGATCATCTAACCAACATCCTATGAAATGGAAGGTCAAGATCATCTAACAATTTCAACCATAGCTTTCGTTTATGGGGAGTTACTGTATTCTTTGGAAGAGTATGCAGCATGACACAGCAACTGAGAAGCATTAATTCAAATTAACCAGACCATCATACTGGTTAAACAATCCTAACCTCTGATTCATGGACACTTGTTTGTTAAAACAGTACCATTGGATAGTTTTCATTTTCAACCGTCCAAAAATGTTCATATATCCAGTAGTCAGACAATCAAATAAGCATAATTTCTAAATAAAGCTGGATATGTATGGATGTGTGGCCATAAGCTGGATTTTCCAAGACGCACATCCAAAACCCTACATCATGTTCTGCGCTTGTCATGGATATATGTCCAGTTGTACAAATAGCACGGGTGACTAGCCAACGTCTAAAAACACTCCCAGACAGGGAAGCGATCTATATTAGCAGCCTCAGTCTGTATGTGTGGAAAGAGGAGGAGCTACTTCTCCATAGGTAAGAAGTTGATAATTGCTGTCGTACTTCCATAGTAGAGGTCCATCTGCACCATCTGATTGGTGAAGAAATTCCGAATCTATGGAGATTGCCATTCTGCAGACTGATGTGAAGCTTGTTTCCAAAGGAGAAAAATTTTGATAGTTGATACCCAATTCAGCACCATGAGTCAGCCTTAAAAATATACCCAACTCAGCTGAGTCCTGACTCAACTCAATCCTAGATAGGAACTAAGAGCCCAAAGCTCCATGCATATTCTGAAAGATAAAAACTTTGAGGGTGGATTGATGACTTGTACGAGCCGATTTCGAATTTGGCACCACAAGTCCGCATTGAAAATATGCGGCCGAGTCCTTACTCAATTCAGGACTGACCGAGTCAGTCTGAGTCACTGAGTCTTTAGTCCATGTTTTGATAATCTGGCAAAGTGATAATTACAAGTCATGCTCTCATAACAAATCAAGTTAAACTATCAAAATTATGAGAAGAATTTTGCTACACCCACGGCTTGCGTACACTACATACACGGCAATCCCAGCCGTGGTGGGATCCGAACCTCCCGAGGCATAGAAGGCGGTGAGGGCGAGTCTCTCTCCTCTCCTCTCGCTCCTCCTAGAACAAGAATCGGAAGTCGGTTTCGTGCGAAAGCCTTTGGAGGCTTTTGGACGCTGGAACCCAGGTGGGTCCCACGTCCGATGTTTGTGAGAAATCCACCCCGTCCATCCATCTTGTGAGCTCATTTTAGGACGTGGGACAAAAAATGGGCTGCATTCGTGAACCTAGTGGGCCACACTAAAGGTAAAGGTGGGTAGGGAAATTCCTACTGTTGAAATATCCCTGTGTCCACAGTAATGTTTATATGCCTTCCACGCCGTCACACCGTTCATAATGTCATTCCTATACGGATGAACTGAAAACACAAATATTAAGCTGATTCAAAACTTCTGCAGCCCCATGAATATTTCAATTGTGGATATTCAATCCTCATGTTTTCGGCCCACTCAAGTCTTGGATCAGGCTCATTTTTTGTCACACGTTTCTAAAATGAGATCACAAAACAGATAGATGGGGTGGATCTCTCACAAACATCATGGTGAGCCCCACATAAGCTTCCATCTCAAATCCCTGTGAGAGGCTTTTGGAGGCCTCTGTAAGCTGCATGGTTGTTCAAATGAGCCCATCGCAACTTGTTCAAATGGGCCCATTGTTCAGTGATCCAAACCATTGATGGATGAGAAGGGCGTCATCATGGATGGCCACACAAAAAATATCCTAATTGGAATACCACACAGTAAAATATTTGAACTTTTATCAGTTGAATATGAATTGTTGTCTTCTTTTTTTTACCTTAACTATCTAGATTGTACTTTTATATTGCTGGATAGTTGAGTCAAAAATTGAAGCACATGAAAGATCAAGTGGACTATAATGCTGAAAATTGTGAGAATGATGATTTCCACAGTTGAAACCTTCCCAAGGCTGATGTTTATTTGTCATTAGATTGGTTCATAATATCACATAGATATGAATGAAGATAATAAATAAATAAATAAATCAGCTTGATCCAAAACTTTTGTAGGCCCTTAAGAACTTTTTTATGGTAAATGTTCAATTCACACTATTTCCTTTGGTGTAACCCACTTGAACTTCGGATATGCTTCATTTTTGTATCAAGCCCTAAAATTATCTGGTAAGATGGATGGACAAAGTGGATAAAATAGATAAATCACAGTGGCCCTTTAGAGTCTTACTTACAACACAATCCGCTTCCTTCCCTATCCACCTTTACCTTCAGTGCGGCCTACGTGGTTCATGGATGTAGTCTTTTTTCTTCTTTTTTTTTTTTTTGTCTCACCTCCTAAAATGAATCCACAAAATGGATGGACATGGTGGATTTCTCACACCCATCAGATGTGGGACTCATTTGGGTCCCATCGTCTGCACAAAACTGACTTCCTGTTCTTGCAAGGCTGGATAGATTCTCAGAGGTGGGGCCCACAGAACAGGTGACGTCACTTCAGTAACGAGTTTGGCTACAAGTTCAGTAGCTAATCCGCGTCCGCAGATTAGGGTAGTGCAATGCGATTCGATTGGCCCGTGCGGACCATATGCGGTGTCAGACGGTGCAAGGGGCGGATTTTCTGCGAAAGCCTTGCGGAAGTTCCTGCGCTGGGAACCAAGGTGGGCCCAAACTGATGTTTTTTGATAAATCCACCCCATCCATCCGTTTTGGGAGCTCATTTTAGGACGTGACAACAAAACTGAACCGGATCAAAGACTCAAGTGGGCCGAATTAAAGGAAAAGGTGGGTAGGTAAATTACTACCGTTGAAACCTCGCTGGGTCCACAGTGATGTTTATATAACATCCATACAGTGCATAACGTCACTACTACTGGGATGAACTGGAAACACAAATATTATCCTGATTCGAAACGCCTGTGGCTCCACAAATATTTCAACTGTGGACGTTCAATCCTCACGTTTTCTGCCCACTTGAGTCTTGTATCTGGTCCATTTTTGTTCTCATGTCCTAAAATGAGCTCCCAAAACGGATGGACGGGATGGATTTATCAAAAAATCAGTTTGTACCCCACCTTGGTTCCCAGCGCAGGAACTTACTACACAAGGCTTTCGCAGGAAATCCGCGCCGCCAAAAAGCTTGAAAAAAAGGCGACAGGCCCTGGACTAATCAAATCTTGCCCAGTGTGCGCTTCACTAGCCAAACCGCGTCCTAAAAAAAAAAAAATCAAGCCATCTAACACGTCATGTGTGACACCTCAAGTGGCCCATGGTATAATAAACCAAAGCTCATTTATATCATACTCTGGCTGCATATAACACTTGATACGCAGGCAGAAGCGGATTGGCTGGCGCACCCTACACCAGGTTGCTGGTATAGTGACGTCATCAAATTCTGTGGGTCTCACCATGAGGTACTTGTTATATCCAAACCGTCATTCCATGGTTTGGAATCATTTTAAGGCTTGAACCAAAAATTAAGACAAATCCAAGGATCCAGCGGACCACACTGCAGAAAGCAGTTTGAGATGGAACCTATGTCATTGAAACCTTCTCGGAGGTCCCAAAAGTTTTGGATCAGTCTGATATTTATTTTTACCCTTCATGTGATATGTACTTTTGGATCAGTCCCAAAAGTTTTGGATCAGACTGATAAGGTCCGCGTGACCTTATGAGCAGATTGGATGACAAATAAACATCATAGTGGACCCTGGATATGTTTTCAACGATGAGAATCATTGTCCTCACTGCCTTTAGTGGTGTGGTCTACTTGAGTTTTGGATATAGCTCATTGTAGGTATCATACACTAAAATGATCTCTCAAATGGATGGACGGTTTGGATATACTAAATACATCATTCTAGGGTCCACAGAGCCCTTCATCTTCTTTGAACCGTTCAGTACAAGGTGCCCCGAGGACTACACACTCACTCTGCATCCGCCACGTCCCAACACCAGCAACGTAGCTGGTGTAGAGTGCACCAGCCAATCTGCTTCCCAACATTGCAAATAAGTGCAATTTTTTTGTGGATGTCCACACCCAGATATACAGAAAGCTCAGATCTTGTATTTGTGCCCCACATTGGCACGTGCAACTGGGTGTGGATGGCATGGCTCGGCAGGCGTGGGCTGCAGGGCATCTAGTGGACACTGAAAGGTACATACTCTGCAAACAAATGACCATGCTGACTGAGTGATTTCTGTTTTTTTTTAACCGTCCATTGAATGCCTCTGATCGATGTCCTCGATCATCGCATCAGGCCAGGGCCTTTCTTGAAGGGGAAGCATCTTTCTGAGTTGGCGTGCTCAGTGTCCACAGAGAGATTGGTGTGTAGATATCCACCATCCAACAACTGTGAGTGAGAATCTTAAAGAATATGTTAAAAACTTAAAATGGACTTTGTATAGATTCAAATACTGGAATGCTTATGGAGTCCCGCCAACCGTCTTTTAAAATGGTGAGGACAGGAGAGCGGATTGCGTCTTGCCCCTGCCTGAACGGACTCGGTCCTGGCAGGGGCTCTGTGGGGCCATTGTGATGTATAGGTTTAATCCACGCCGTCCATCCATTTTTCCATATCATTTTAGAGGCCAGATCGATCTAAGGCTCAAGTGGACCACACAGTGGGGATTGAATGCCCACCATTAAAAACTTCTGGTGTGATCTGCAGAAGTTTTGATGAAGCTGATATTCGTGTTTTCACTTCGTCCAGATCCACGGTGGGCTCTAGAAAGGTTATCACCGACTGCATCCTCTGATGTAGGTCTACTTGAGCCCTTGGATCTACTCATTTTTGGAATCAAATGTTAAATTGATTTGGAAAAATGGATGGATGGCGTGGATAAAACCCATGCATCTCGGTGGGCCCCACAGACCCCCTGCCTGGAGGAGAGCGGATTGCCTGTCCGTGATAAACCCACTCCATTCAACTGTTTTGAAAGAACACGATACCACATGATTATAAAAATCAGGAAGATCTAAAGCTTATGTGGGCCAGACCAATAAAACAGTTGGAACAGCAACATCCTACCATTGAAACCTTCTTGAAGCTGACCATAACGTTTATAGATGTTTATACTCCATCCAAACCGTTCATAGGGTTATTACCATTCAGATAAACTGTAGGAACAAATATCATCATGATCCAAAACTTCAGTCACCCCAGGTGTTCAATCCCCATTGTTTCATGTGGTATGGCCCACATAAATTTTGGATCTTCCTGAGTTCTAGAATATTGCCGTATTTTGTTTTTTCAAAAGCAGCTGCATGGAGTGTATTTATCACAGACATTTCTGTGGACCCCACACAGCCCTGGGCAGAGAGATATCTCTGTGCCCGGGTCACAGGCAATCCGCTCTCCTGCCCGGAGGACTCGTCCAGGCAGGGGGCAGGAAGCAGTCCAATTCCTGAGCGGTGATAAAATCCATACATCACGGTGCCCCTCGGGTGCATTTGAAGTTGTGCTCTCTGTATTGATTGCTTTCACGTGTAGTTTTCATATTTTAAGCCATCTCTCCGGAACAACTCCGTGTGAGCATACTTTAGTGTCATTCATGCGCTCATCAAGACATGGGCCTTAAAAAGTACATCTCTTGGTCCAAAATCAGGACCCTCCACTCGTCAGGTGGGCCACAAAATTAGAAAATACAATAGATGGACGAATGGCCTCCTGCAGTGTAGATTTTTGCCCCACCAGATGAGATAACTTGCCTAACTTTTTACACAGGACATCCAATCAGTCAAGCAATATTCATCAACGGTTTTGATCTCTCACACGTATGCCAAAATCGCACCCGTACCAGTCTCCCGAGTGCACTTTGAATATCTGCAGTGAGTTCGTTCCTCGATTCTTGTTTCCTAACGTACATCGCGCGGCGAACGGAACAGTTGCCGATGAGAGCTGGGCAATAGTAACAGAAAAGCCACGTGGCAGGCGATGAATCCTCCATCTAACTGATTCTCCACTCACTTCCCCCGATCTTCACAACAGTTTACCCGCGCATCCAAACTCCCTCATGAAACGTGGCGGCAATCAAAGCCGTAGACGGGATCTCTCTATCGTCCCCTCGCTTATTTAAAGCCATCTCAGCCACTACAACCTGATAGGCACAAAACAACAAGACAGAGAAAGAAAGAGGGAGAGGAGGGAGAGGGAGAGAGAGTGAAAGAGACGCACAGAGAGAGTTGCAGAGGCATCGATGGATGCCCTAACGAGTTCTTGGTCGAAGAAGATCATCGCTAGTAGCTGCTACGGAAGGAGCGGAGCTTCGTTTTGCAGAGCTCGTCTTCTCGGACCTGCTGAGATTCGGTTTGTCCCATCCCTGAAGCTCGATTCCGGTTTCTCCATATCCCGACAGTCGATTTCCCTACTACAGAAGCCGATCAGATCGTCGTCTTCTCCGGCTGCGCCAGCTGAGGTAGTAGTTTCATTCCTTCTGCCTCTTGAAGTTGGTGTTGCCCGTTTCTCTGTTATGATTCTGTAATCTCCACCAGCTTTCAAGTTCTTTTATTGATTTCTTGCCATCGTTTTGCCAATTTCGATTCTGTAATTTCTGGTTCTGTTTTCATTTTTTGGGGAGAAATTAGAGTGAATCGTTTATTTCTGAGATGTTTCTTTTTGTTCTCGATCTTGTAGCGATTTTTAAGCTTCTTTTCTTATGTTTTTGAATTTTGTAGCTATTAGAGATCTGGCCTTTTTCTGCTGTGCAGTCTTTTAGAAAGGGATCGTGCTTTCTGCTGCTTCTTTTCATTCCTTCTTTCCGATCTTGTCGTTTTAGGGTTTTGAACTTGTCTCTGTAGTTCTCATTTCAGTTCTTGATTTCTTGATTGCTTATTAGAGTTTCATTTCTCCGCTTCATGTTTTGGACCGTTTTGCTCTCTCTCTCTCTCTCTCTCTCTCTCTCTCTCAGAGTCTTGATTCTTGATTGTTATTGGATCCTTCTTCTCTTCATGGACGTTGCTTGCTTCTCTCTTCCTTCTCTATCTTGTCAGAGTTCATTTTTCTTGATTGCTTTTGGAGTTTTATTCCATTGCCGTTTTGCTCTCTCCTTTTCTTCTCTCTCTCTCTCTCTATCTCTCTCTCTCTCTTCTCTCTCTCTCTCCCAGGAGAGTTCTTGATTTCTTGATTGCTTATTAGAGTCATTTCTACTCATGTTTTGGACCTCTCTCTCTCTCTCTCTCTCTCTCTCTCTCTCTCTCTCTCTCTCTCTCTCTCTCTCTCTCTCTCTCATTTCATTTTTCTATTCTCCCCTCTTTCGAAACCCTAAAAACCCCCCACCCCCAACCTAGAGTTTTTTTCACTCTTTTCATGATATCTTGTTTTAGTGTCTCAGGATCTTTCTGTTTGTTTCCTCTGCTTCCTTTTAGAGTTTCGTTTTCTTTTTTCGATTATCATTGGTCTGTATTATGTTTTCGGCTCTGTAATTTCTGGCATTTCTTTGTTTTATTTTTGCGTTATGAATATTGGGAATTAACTTGTTGCTTAAGGGTGCTTGGATGGAACAATCTTTCTGCCAGAAATCATTCTACAATTAGCCACTAGATGTGTTATCGTAATTTAATCATTATTAAATATGGGTTTGAACTTCTGAAAATTTGCTAATGCAGGCAGATTCAGAGAGCGTGGAAACACAGACCCAGCTGAGTTGTATGTTTTTATTCTAATCTCCCCAATTATGTGGAATGTCATTCTTGCTTCGTAATTATCTGATCATAAAATGTTAATGCCTCTAATCTCCCCAATTATCTGATCATATAATGTTAATACTGGTGATTCATCAGATCAATCAAAAACTGTTCACGTTAAATTCCAGTTGCATAGGGAATGTCAGTTCGGCGAGCACTTTTTCCTTGCCGGGGATGATCCCATTTTTGGCTTGTGGGACCCAGCAAATGCTATACTGTTGGATTGGTCGGAAGGCCATGTCTGGACTATTGGACTGGTAAGAAGGAACTTGCACACTAAATAAGCCTCAATCATTTCTCTGCAAGTCCTGACATCATGGTTTGTGTTTTGAATAGGATATTCCTATTGGGAAAACAATGCAGTTCAAGTTCATACTCAAAGGAATTAACGGAGAGATCCTATGGCAGCCTGGCCCAGATCGGTGTTTCCAGACTTGGGAAACCGAGAATACAATCATCGTTTCTGAAGACTGGGAAAATGCAGATCTTCAGAAAGTAACAGAGGAACCACTTGCTGATCTGATAGAGGTATCGGAGGCTAATGCAACAGGGGACTTACTGGTTAACCTGGCAGAAGAATCGATGGCTAACCTTACCGAGGAACCAAACCTCGTAGAGCTTGTAGCAGGAAGCAATATTGGAGCTGTAAACAATGAGAACCTGATAAGCATGGAAGATGCTAAGATCCCAATTAGCAATGGAGGTCCTGTTCTAGTTCCTGGCTTGACCGCTACTCCTGCTCCAAAGTCATCAACCGAGGAAGCGTTTTTGAAAGAAGTCACGAATGGCATGGTCACTGACCTTTCTGTTGCAGCTGATGAAGCTACCAACCGTGACACACCCGAGGTAACCATCTGAAGAGGCAAGGTTTTTCATTTTCGAGTTCGTTTCCTTAACAAGCGATTGACTTTCCATGGCGCTCCCTATAGCCCAGCTGAACTAGATATGGCAGAGCTTTGTGTTTGTGGTGTTTGTTTCTTTCAGTCTTTCCTACCACTAATAAAACAGATACATCTCTGGTCATTGTCAGAACTACTGTTTTCAGCAAAATCTACCATGTGCAGATAATGGCCAGGGTGTTTCTTGTGGTAATGCAGCATGTGAATACTATAGTGGTCTTGGATCCTGCATCTTTGTTGAAATGAAATGTCTGGTTATCATAGATCGTTGAATTACATTTTTGACAGACTATAAATCTCAGCTATCTTCTTTTCTCAACAAGATTGAAATTGATGTGGGCATCATAAATCGGAGAATCATCACCATTTCATAACAGATAACAGGTCTGCAAGCCGCGTTGTTGAAGTACCATAGGCGGTTAATTCGTCTTCTTAAGATATTCAAAGTATTAAATAACAAACCGCTTGCAAGCACCTCGTTGAGAAGCAGGAGAGAATTAAGTTTCTGGTTTTAATTTATCATAAGGATATAGCATAAGTAATGCACTTAAAGAAGAAGAAAATGAAAGAAAGAAATACATCCATGACAGCATGCATTCCATTCAAAATGCAGATGTTGACATCCTTTTCTCCCTTTCCTTTCCATGTATCACATAACTGTAAAACCAGCTATCCAGGAAGCAAGAGCATGAGACATCTAACGGTAGCCTCCCCAAGGAGGAAACCCTGATGACTTACAATGCTGTGCTTGAAGAAAAATCAAATGATAAAGGGCCTGAAGAAATGGCATCTGATGGTGGACCTGAGGAAGCAGGCTCTGGTCACAGGCCAGAAGAGCAACCTCATTTGTCTGAGGAACCCAACCCCCAACTCGCAGCAGTTGGCGTTTTAACAAATGACGTGCACTGGGCGGGTAAAATGCTGCAGAAGCTCATCTTTAACCTGGGTTTCCTTAAGAATCAGCAACTCAATTGAACTGCACAATGAACAAAAGCACTCGTTTATATCCATAGTAGCAGAGGCGCCCTTTGCTCTCATATCAGTATAATCGTCCTTGCGTAATTCTGTGCAACACTTTGTCAACGTTGGGAGAGTATCGGAGCTTTTGCAGCAATTTGTAATGTCTTCTGTAGTGCACGTAATGTGGCTGTTGTTGTGATTTTTTGGTCTGTATAATGATATGATGGTGTTGTAGATGATACTCTAATACCTTATCATCTGCTTGTGGTGGTGGGCGTTGTTTTATTTCATGCCATAGTCCGAAATACCAAGATGTTAATCATGATATGCTTGTTGGTTATGTTTCTGTGCATTCCTTATCTTCTACATACTAGTAATCCTGTGCTATAGCCTAATTGAGAGGTGTGGTGGCATATATCACCTGTGGACAATGCATTTTAATTACATGCGCAGTGTTCATATCTAAGGAAACCTCTGCAACCGGGGCACCGGCCTGATCTTCTATGCCAGGTTATCTTCATGGCTGGCCCACCTTCAAAACATCCAAATTCAAGTATATCTCACTTAATGATTTGATTAGCCTGTTTTTTTGTTCCAGCAATGACCACGGTGGGGTGCATTTGTTCGATGGCTTGAATTTTAAACCTATACCACATGGACCCCGCAAGTATCGACTTCATTATCTTTTAAAGAAAAAAATTGAATGATGGCAATTTTGTTCCTCGAAAAGCTACTCCATCTAGTTTTTAGTAATCTAAGCATTATTTGGTAAAATGTTAATTCCTAAGGAATTTTGTAGTAAAATTCCATCATTTTATCCACATGTATGCATATCTCTCTAGTGATATGTGACAGGTATAGGCCTTACCTCTATCATAACCAACTTTTCTTAATCTTTAAGATTCCCCTCTGGTGTACATTACCTTGGTTAAAGGCATGCATCAAACCCTGGGGAAAACTAGTGAGGAAGCCATTTTAACTGTAGATCAAAAAGGTGATTAGCTCCTTTTTCACTCCCATAGTAGTTAGGCAGATCAATGAACATTTTCATCCTGTGGTTCCACCCTCCCAGCCCTTAGCCAATTCCAGCCTGCCATGGGTTATTGTATGATGTTGAGGCTGAATGTTATTGCAGTGCATTTCGGGCTTCCCTTTGGGTTGTCCAAACCAATGGTAAGGTGGGAATTTGTTGTTGATAGTCAGTAAACAGGTTGATAAGGAGAGCTTGTCATGGATAGCCCATGCACCAAAGAACACTTGGCCAAGAGACTAATAAGAAAACATGGCAACGGTTTCACATTTTCAACCATGGCCAGAGATCTGGGGAATTTTTCAGCCTACCAGTTCAAGAACCATTGTTCAGTGGAGTATAAAAGATGGGGATGATTCACTCTCAAAATCAAACGACAACCAATGGCATGATAAGGGTACGGCCCACTTGATGAATGGGTTGGACTATTCTTATAGTGTAGCGCCCTTTACAAGGCTCAGATGCTCTGCAAAGGAGACACGACACATCAGATGAAACTGAAGTGCTGTAGGTGAAAGCTCCCCGGCATTTCTGCATGACATTGTTCTCTTGGGGTGGAATGATCGAGAGACTGCACCTATTTTTTTGCAAATGCAGATTGCGTCCTGCCCTGGACCGTCCAGGCAGGTGCTTAATGTATGTGTTTTATCCACTGCTTCCATTCCATTTTTCCAGATCATTCCAAAGTATGAGCCCAAAAATGAGGCATATCCAAACCTCAAGTGATCATCAGATGGTTCAGGCTTTTTAAAGGACGGTCCCATGTAGTATGGAGCCTATCTATTTTAAATCTCTGCAACGTGTCGCACATTTGTAACCATCTAACGCATGCAAAAGGCTGGCAACAGTATGGTGATCACGTGTTAATAAAGTGTTTGGATCCTCTGTTTACTACAAACAGGAAATCGTTATTTGTAACTTTTTTATTTGTATCTTTAACATTCCTCTCTTGCGGACATTGCCTTGGTTAAAGGCATGCATCAAATCCCAGGGAGAACTAGTGAAGAAGGCATTCTAACCGTAGATAAAAAGGCGCTCCTTTTTCACTCCCGTTGTAAAGTAGATCAATGAACATTTTCATCCTTCACTTTGTAAAGGTCATATGGATACCATCATATCCTAGGGTTCCACCCTCCCAACCCTTCAACAATTCCAGCCTGCCTTGGGTTATTATATGATGTTGAGGCTGAATGTTGTTACAGTGCGTATTGAGCTTCCATTTGCATCGTCCAAACCGCTGATAAGGTGGGAATTTGTTGTTCATAGTCGGTAAACAGGTTGATAAGGAGAGCTTGTCATGGATAGCCCATGCACCAAAGAATACTTAGCCATGAGACTAAGAAAACATGGCAACGGTTCACATTTTCAACCATGGCCAGAGATCCAGAGAATTTTTCAGCCCACCAGATCTGCAGTTTGGTTCAAGCACCATGGGCAGCCCATGTACATAGTTTAGACATCCGGCCTGAGCTTGGCAAAATGCCTCGTGCAAGAAAGGTAACGGTGGTAGAGATGCATGTGGATGGCCCTAGTCTGGTCATGTGAGTTCCACATGTTAGAAGCTGTGAACACTGTCGCCAGACGTACGTGCTAGGCCTGAAAATGGTTTTCCCCTCGCAAACGAAAGAGAAAACTTTGAATCTCGGACAGTGTGGCAAGTGATACGACTGCAAACATGACATGCAGAGAATAAGATGGAAGTGTCGTGGCAGTCCCAAGAGGGCTGCAATTGATGAGGGAGAGTTCAAATTCAAGTAGGGTGTGAACTGTCAGATGCAACCATTTATGCTTTAAGCTTTAACCAACACGTCGCTTTGTCGATAACATTCAGGGGAGTACAAAAAGATGGGGATGAATCACTCTCAAAATCAAACGATACCCAATGGCATGATATGGGTATGGCCCACTTAATGAATGGGTATGGACTATTCTTCTAATGTAGCTCCTTTTTCACTGATCAGATGTTCTGCAAAGGAGACACGACACATCAGATGAAACTAAAGTGATGTAGGAAAAAGCTCCCCCACGTTTATGCATTACATTTTTCTCTTGGGTGGAATGCTCAAGAGACTGCACCTATTTTGAGGCAGGGGCTCTCCATTTTTCCGGATCATCTTAGGGTATGAGCCTAAAGATGAAAGGTTAAATGGACCATACAATAGGAATTGAACACCCACGAGTAAAAACCTCTAAAGAGTTGCATAAGTTGTGATCAATTTGACATTTGTCTTTTTCCTTTATCTATGTTTATGATGTCTTATGAATAAGTTGGATGGCAAATAAACATCACAGTCGGCTGCAGAAAGGTTTCAACGGTGGACTTCATTATCACCACTGCATCTTATGGTATGATTCACTTGAGCCTTGGATCTACCTAACTTTTAGGCTCCTACCCCACAAAACGACGTGGAAAAATGGATGGATGGAATGGATAAAACCCATACATCATAGTGGGACCACGAACCCTTGCCTGGGCAAGACGCAAACCCGGCCAATCCACTCATTGGGTGTGCCCCACCAGTAAACTGAATTGTTCTGTCAACTGTACATGAGTTTTCTATCTTGTGTCCCACCAATTGAGTGGATCAGTCTGATTTTCATTCCAAGTGATCATGAAAGCCTGTCCCACCTTTTGCACGGATCGGATATCCTATACATGAATTGTTGGTAGTTAAAAAACAAATAGATCACCTATCAGTTTTCATGCCTTTGGCTCCACAAATAGGCCGATCATATGATCAGGCGAGTCACGCTCGTGCAGAAGAATCAGAAGGTGAAGAGAAACTGCATGCAAGGCCCACAAGCCACTATTTTCAGTCACATTTTTATAATTTCATCCCTCGAAAAGCATATACATGTAATTTCTAATTGTTCATCATTATTTAGTAAATCGATTGGATGCCTTACACCTGTCCATGTGACGACGTGCGAAAAGCTAGACTACGCCTGTTTGCCTACCATGTGACATCCACACCGTCCATCAGGTGCATTCCTCAATGCTAGTACTTGGGTCTAGAAATCAGCCCAGATAAACTACACAGGTGGGCCACACCACGTGGAACAATAGGGATAGTACGCCAACCATAGGTTTTTTTTTTGTGGCTGGAATGGTGTACATCTTTCATCAAACAAATTCATTGCGTGTGACTCTCATGGATGAAGGGAAATACAAAATCCAGCCCGATTCAAAATTCAGACGGACCACAGAGCCTAACCAAATTGAATTATAGGTTTTAGGCACAATTTTACATTGTCCCACTGGTTTGGCCTAGATGAGTTTTTCATCAGGCTGATATCTTGTGTGAACGGTGAAAATAAGGCTTATCACCTGATGGACGGAGTCGATTTGACATATACACCATAGTGGGCCCCACAAAGTTTGAGTGTTTCACGCACTGCGTAGGACAGGTGTTGTAGACTATTCTAGTCAGCTGGCTTCCACCACCTCTAAAGATTCCTGAAGAGAGATTATCAAGGCCACTGGATTTGCTTGGGGGGGGGGGGCGAACCATAAGACACCGGAGAAAACGGGCGCCGATTAGCGCGCCGAGGAACCGATCGCAGAGACACGCGACTCGGGTCCAGAGAGAGTGAGAGAGATTTGAAGGATGTCTGGATTCGGTGACTCGTTCGGAGCTGAAGGAGACGATTCGAGACCCACCGCGTCGACTCGACCTTTCGATGACGACGGGTACTTAGGGTACGATCCTCGCCTCCCTTCGCAGCGCTTCGACGCCTTCTCCAATTTCACCGACAATGATTCCAACAAGGATCCGGTCGACGACTCGTCCTCACCCGTTTTCAACTCGACCTATACCGAGTTAGACGACGCGTTTCCATCTCAGGCTGGACCCGATACACCTCCTCCTCCTCCCCCTCCGATCTACGGCAGCGGGGGCGGATTCTCGACCTTCTCGCCAGAATCAAACGGGAAGGCGGCCTTCGATGGGGTTTTCGCAGCCGAGTCCGACGGTCCGAACCTTCCACCTCCTTCTGAGATGCAGCCTGAGGAAGGGTTCATACTCCGCGAGTGGAGACGGTGAGAGTCTATCTTCTTCATCTTCTTGTTTTAATTTTCTGGATTTTGATTTAGCTGATTTCGTACTTGTTTCGTTTCTGCATGATCTATGATGTGATCGGGTAGATCTACAGGAAATTACCCTTTTTTTCATCTCTCACTCTTGATATCGATCTTGATCTTGAGGAATTGGCAGTTCCTGGTATATCAGGATGTGTATGCTGTCCTGATCCGCCCAGCTCGTGATCTAAATTGTTGATTCATGGGGCCCATGTCAATGGGGGATGTAACTATTCCTCTTTGGTAGCTGAGCTGGGTCTTAGCTTCCCCAAACAATGAAGTGTAGGGTCCCGATGCATCGGGGTGTCAATCCCATATCCAAACAATTTGGTCTCTGTATTAGATGCAACTTGACTGAAGTAAACTTCAACCACGAGGTCGATGCATATGCGTTTTTCATAATCTTGAAATTCATCAGTATAAATTTCAATGAGAACCCATCACTAATATTCTTGTGGATGTTTTTTTCTTTTCTTTTTTTCTTTGAGATTTTTTATTGTTGAGTATTCTTAGTAGTAATTTTGCAACCTGAATATGAGGTGATACTGTTGTGGGACTGTCTCTGTATGCCATTTCTTGCTAATCAAATGTTCATAGATTTATCATCCTAGAAATGATCAAATTACTACGTACAACTCCGTGGTAGATGTCTTTGGTTCCATTGTAGGAATATAATCATATCCTTCTCTCTGTTTTAATCTCAACCTGACTGAAATACAATGTGAATATGGGATTGACACGTCTTATTTACTGTTTATAGATTATGGTTGTCAATAGGGATGCTTTGGGTTCAGATCGGCCCAAACCCAATTGACAAAACCCAAGTTCAGGTTGGTTGGGTTGGGTTGGGTTGTCAAGGTCCTCGGGTTCGGGATGGAAAACGCCAACCCAATTTGAAATCGGGTTGGGTTCGGTTTAGGCATCTCGGGTTGGCATTCGGGTTGGGTCATCTTGAATTTTGGTCAGGTTCCAGTTGCCCCTCAACCCGACCCGACCCAACCAACCCAACCCACCCAAGTCGCACCCATAGTTGCCTATAATTCTCCTTGAAATGATAGATTGTTACGAGTTTCCTTGAAGAATACATCAGCTGTTGCTTTTCTGTTGCACAGACAAAATGCTTTACGTCTTGAGGAGAAGGAAAGGAGGGAGAAAGAATTGTTGGCACAGATAATAGATGAAGCAGATGAATACAAAGTTGACTTCTATAGGAGGAGGAAGCTCACTTGCGAGACAAACAAGACAAATAATAGAGAAAAAGAGAAGGTAAGCTTCGACCATGTTTCTTTGGGTGCACAGTTTTATATATATATATATATATATATATATATATATATATATATATATATATATATATATATAGAGAGAGAGAGAGAGAGAGAGAGAGAGAGAGAGAGAGAGAGAGAGAGAGAGAGAGAGTAATGCTCACACACAACTAGTTGGACCGTCCAACTGGCTTAGTTAATTAATGCTAATTAATGTTTAGAGAGAGGTAATTAATGCTAGTTGTTTCACGGTGGCTTTTCAAAAAGTCTGTACAAAAAGGATCAGTAGCCTGGGTGGGCCCCACCAAGGTGTTGATGTGAAATTTGCCCCGCTCATCGGGTGTGTGACCCCGTGATAGATCCAAGGACTGAAAATCAGCTCCGCCCATGGTACAAGTGGACTGCAAAATTGGAAACAGTGTACACAAAAAGCTTACCCTAAAAAATGATTCCCTTGATGGGCCCATTTAAATCATATATAGGCCTGATTTTTGGATCCCGAACCTAGCCTTTGGTTTGGCATCCAATGGTTGGAGTTGATTTCACATGCTCATAACTGTGGGCCTTGTAAAATTCAAGGGTAGACGTCTCTTTCAACTGTTCCATTGATGTGGTCCACCTGAATCACATTTCATACTAATATTTTGGCTCTAGACCTAGAATGAGATTACACATCTGATAGTCGGAGTGGATCTAACATACACATCACCATGGGCCCTATCAAAAATCAAGGTTCGCCCCTCTTCTCTCTCGTTACGCTTCTTTCCATTCGAGAAAGCATGCGTTCTTAAAGGGTGCGGATTAGGTGTTACCCGGGTAACGCTATAGTGAGTGTTACCCTTACTGTGTGGGGCTCACCTTGATGAAGTTTTTGTATACCAATGTCGTCCATCCATTTTTAAAGTTCATTTTTGGACGTGATCCCAAAACTTAAGCAGATCCAAATCTTAGTTGGACCACACCATGCAAGAAGTGGTGATAATTACACCCCTAGTTGAGACCTTCCTAGGGGGCCACCGTGACGTTCATTTTCCATCCAACCTATTCATGAGGTCATATAAATGATGCAGGGGCATGTGATGACCAAACCCTAGATGCATGTATATTCAGTTGGAAGATATTCAAATAATAAAATTACAAAACTAACTACTTTCAATAAGAGGAAACTAACAAATCTCAACACAAAGATGAGATTCGTTTGTCCAGATCATGCCCCTTAGCATAAATACCACGTAAAACCGTAAAATAGGAAAGATCTAGGGTTATGAGGATATCCTAGATCTAGCATAGACCAATCCATAGTCAAGTTTGGATCCGGTTCTCATGGCTAGACATCCATTTTTTCCAATCGTACAAAAAGGGAGGGGGGGCAGAAAAGGATAAAAGAGGTCGAGAAATAATGGGTTGACAGAAAACACAGATTATGAAGCAAAATAATCTTACCTTCCACGCACCTTGAAGAAATACAGAAGAGAAAATAAGAACTCCGGGTGGAATCCTCAACACCCTAATGGCCAATCCTGAAACCCTAGTCTCTTAGAAGAAAGAGGAAGAAAGTACGAGTTTTTCATTCATTCAATAATATTTCGAAATAGGGTTTCTCCAGTATATATAAGCTACGAAAATAAAATGTGCACTAAAGCGCCTAAAAAAACAAAAGAAAAAAAAATGCCTAGAACTCAACATCAGTCCCAAACGCGGCACTACATGCTTATTTGTGGTAAGTGTAACAGACGCCAAACAAATTTGAAAGAAAAGGAGAGGACTGCATGTAGGGTCATTTTCCACTTTCAAAACACCTGTTGTGGCCCATGGTTGTACAATCTGACATTTCATCGGATGAGCAACATTTTAGGGGTGGTTTATTCATGAAATCAAAGGATTCTAAGGATCACACATGAGAGAATTTGCTCATGTTGTTCTCAGCCATCCATTTCTTCCATAAAGTAGGAATCGCCTGCTGATTGACCAGCCTATATCTTTTGCATGGACAGATAGCTGGAGGTTCCCAGGTGGTTGCTTTAGATTGCATTCCTTCTGTGACATCGGTACTTGTGCCCGTGTATACATGCACAGACTGTTGTGGCCTTATCAAACCACATTATGTTACTGGGCTAGACACGTGTTATTTTGTGCAGATGTCATCCATCAGATGGGCCCACATCTTACACGTCTTTTGCTGCTAGATCCAATTCATTCATCCGTTGAGCCAGCTTACATTATGACATGGGCCCAAAAAGCAGGCAGGTTCAACAGGTTGGGTGGCATATAAACAACATCATGCTAGGCCCATGAATGTTTCAGTGCTGGGTGTTTCCATCGACACTCATTCATGGATCTCTCTCATTTGAGTGCTCATGTCCTTACATGGAAGCAGATGGAGTGGATGTCACACAAACATTGTGGTGGGCCCCACATTTTTTTGTTACACATGTTTCTTGCAATGGGTATCGTAGGAAAGCTGCCTCTGATATTTTTTTGTTTTCCCTTTGTCAAAGCGGGGCCAACATTATTAACGGGTTTGATGTCGCCTAAGCATCGCAGTAGGCCCTAGGTAGGTTTTGACAGTAGGCAACCTCATCCCACCATGTCCTGTGGCATGGGCCAGCTGAGTTTCAGGTCTGGCTGATTTTTTGGCTCACCACCTCAAAGCTGATGGATGGAGTAGATGTCTCAGAGGCATCATGGTAGGCCCCACATAGGAGACGCATGCGAGGAGTCGTCATCAATGTTTCTAGAATTTGCAAGGACCCAGGGAAGTTTTGGATCAGGCTGACGTTTGGATTTTCCCTTCATGTTACTAATCAACTTATGAACTGGTTCAATGGATATAATCTCACATTGGGGCCATGAAGTTTTGAACGGTGGGTGTCCCCACCTCCAATGTCCCCTGTGGTGTTGTCCATGTGTTATGGATTGGCCTCATCTTTTGCCCAAGTTAGAGAAAATGATGGACGGAGTGGATGTCACACACACATCACTGTGGGCCCCAAAGAGCTTTTTTTTTTGGCGGGGGCTCCCTTTAATCTCAATAAAATGGACTGAGTGGATGTCACACACACATTGTTGTCCACGTGTGTGCATTTGAAATTCACTCCCCTATAAATGTAGCCAATCAGGGGAATGTTCACCTCATTGAACCAAGGGCCCACCATATGTAGACAATCAAGTGATTAATATGCACCACACCCTCCCTAGTATTTTCATAATATACTACAAAATAATATTAATATCATATTCATCTCTATTTAAGTAGTTACAGTATTATATTTTTATATTTATAACATAATACAGTATAGGTTAGTTATGTTTCTTGTGTCTACTTCACAGCCAGGTTTTCCTCGACTTTGCTAGGTCACTGAATCACTGGAAAACTTGGAAAAACTCGTCAGAGTCAGGTCAATTTTGTGTTGTCTGAGTCTACACTTTCTTTTGACTTGGTTTGGTATCACTACAGGTCAACTTGGGGGAGTCATTGATCAACCCATTTATGCAACCACTTTGTCATAAAGGAGCTTTTGACATTTACCCATTGAAATCTGAAAATTTGTCTCCACATGATGATAATTCAAGAGTTACGATAAGTTTTTAAAGATCCAACTCTTTTACACATACACATGCCCCAAGTTCACCCCAAAGAGAAAATATCATGCTAATCAGACACTCAGGTTGGCCACACCTGAGGGAACAATGTAAAATCATGCTTAAAACCTCTAAATTCACTTGGTGTGACCAACATAAGTTTTGAATGGCCTGATTTTTGGTGTGCCTTTGATCCTGGTGGGCCACATCTGATGAATGGATTGGATGTCATATACGCAACACATTGCGCCCCATAAACAATCTGGAATAGTTTATTGGTTTAGGGTTTAGGTTTAGGGAACAGTTTGCATCAATTTGATTATAGTTTGAATGACCATAGGCTAGATGGGGAACATGTTTTATTGGTTTAGGGTTTGGGATTTATGGAACAGCCTGCATCAATCTGATCAGTCCAAATTTTGGAGCCCACTGTAGATGGGAACAGATCCTAAATCTTGATTGAACAATCTTATCCTCCAATCAGTTGCTTTTCTTTTTTCTTTCTTTTCTTTTTTTTGTCTTTTATTATTATTATTATTATTATTTGGTCCTGTTATATGCTACCACCCACTATGTTTTTTAGGTTCTGACTGATAAAATGGGTCCACAATTTGGATAGTTTGGATGAGGTACATGGAGCCATGAACACCATGTGATCTGTGGTTGAGTGCATGCATATGCGTCGTCATACTCTCCTAGAGAGTGTTTTTCCTCGTGATTTGTAGTCAGACATCTAGCTGCCGAAGATAGCAGAAGAATGAAAGAAAAAGAGGAGAGAAGAAGCAAGCAAGAAAGAATAGAGGACAGGAGAGAAGGAAGATCAAGAAGGATAGACTCATTCAAGGCAACTGACTTGTGGAGTTGTGGTGGGTCTTGACCAAGTCTTTGCCAAAACGACTTACAGTAGAACTTGATGCATATTCTTACCAAGTTAAGTTGACTTGGCTGAGTTTCGAGTCAAAATTGCAAGTTGCAGTACTACATTTCAAATAGCATAGAGAAAGAGCTCTGCTAATGGGCCTCGTGCGAGTGGATTAGGGACCTTGCTACAAACGAGCTAATGTAGCACTCATGTGAGAAATCCATACCATTAATTGGGCAGTTGGGGATCATTCTAGAAGAGTAGCAAGGGTGCATAAGGAGGGGGTGAGGTTTTCTATCAGGAGAGGTCCTCCTTTGGGGGGATATTTGGGTCAAAGATGCTCCTCTCGCCGTTACATTTCGTCTCGGTTCTCCGTCAACTTGAGTAAAATGGCTTTGATCAAGGACTGTTATGAGTTTATTCAGGGCCATGTGATTTGGAGCCTCACCTTTCATCATGGCCCAAAAGATGATGAAACTCTTGCTTTGGAGATGGATGGGTTTCTTAATGAGATGTCTATTGACCCCTACTGAAACTTCTGGAAGTGATCACCAATTAAAGGCGTCTATTCGAACTCTTTTTTTCTTTTCCAGGCGCATCAGAGGAGATTGGGCGGACCCTCCCCTAGCGCTTTGGGCGTGGGGGAATGTCAACCTCCATAGTCAAAGCCTTTGCTTGGTTGACAGGTGCTGATAAACTTCTAATAGTTATTAATCTTGAAAGAGGAACTTTATGCGTAATATCTGTTTTTATGTGCTGGGGAGAGGAAGAATCCATGAACCATCTCTTCATCCATCAATGGAGATGGCCTTGCAGGTTTCGTTGAGGGACCTTATAAAAGGATAGTGTCGGGGCCCTTTTCCTTAGAAATGGAGAATCATGCCGGGAGTGGTTTCATTTTGAAAAAAAAAAAAAAAAAATCTTGTTGAGAATGGTTCTGTACGATATTATGTGGACCATATGGAAGGAAAGAAATATGAGGATCTTTGAGAGAGGCAGAATCAGTGGAGCCCATTAAAGGGGCTTTTTATTCCTCGGTAGGTTGGTCAATGGTTAGATTAGACCTGAATTATACCTTCGGGTAGGCGTTCCTCAGGGACTGGAAGGGTGCATTACTGGACGATAGGAATAGCAGCTGATTCTATGTCGGGAATCCAGCTCCTATCCTAGCCAGAATCTTATGGTTCTTTTCTTGCAGCTGTTTGTTATTTTCTTTGAATAGTTCTTAGTGCAGGATCCTTCTAACTAGGTGTATGGAAATGGGGCACACCTCTCACCTTTGAGTTTGGACGAGAGAGTATGGAAATGGGAGAAGTCGGGGAAGTTTTCGGTTAATTCTTTTTTGGGCACTCTTCAAACAGTGCCAAGTCCATGTCTGCTGTCCATTTGTGGAGATCTGCGAGTTCCCCTTAGAGTTTCATCATTCATGTGGCTCACAATCAGGCAAAAAGTCCAGATGGTTGGTAAATTGCAAAAGCGGGGTATGGTTATCCCAAACAGGCGTGTTCTGTGCAAAGCAATGAAGAGGACAGCATGCACTTGTTGCTCCATCCTGACAGCATTAGAGATGGAGTTTCTTTGTCAAAGAGTTTAAGATGAGTTTTGGTCAGAAATGTCTCTGGAAGAGGACTTTATTAGTTGGTGTGGCAGTCAGCTCTCAGGCAAACACAAGTTTCTGTACTCCTTTGTATTTTTTATTTTTGGATCTTTAGTTAAATGAAATTTCGATTACTTGCTCAAGAAGGGAGGAGTCAGAAATGAGACCCATGATTAATAAACACCATTCAACATGCTGCCACACGGCCCACACCATTATGTGACTGGTGTCCTATCCATGAGCAAACACAAGCAACATTATGAAATAGACTTAAGACTAAGCTAGGCATATGAACACAACCTAGGAGCACGACACTTTTATACATGGGAAGTATTGCATTATTTCTAGGATGTGTAAAGGTATAGGACAATATTGGTGCTGGGATATGTAAACCTTGACATGTGATCTTTAGGTACAGCTATTTTGTTCTGCATACATCCATTGTTTTCTTTTTCCCTTCCATGGAGATAAATCATCTCTCTCATTGCTTGTGGAGATGATTTGGCATTTGGAACATTGGAATGGACTGCATGTTTCTTTTTGTGTGACCATTTCTAGTTATACGTTTTTAGTGTCTGATTGTTCAGCGTGCCGTTTCTACTTATTACTAAAATTTCTGATTTACTGCGGTCCATTACCAACCATCTCGGAATATTCGAAAGGGAATAATTTTGTAGATCATTTACAAGGAAATTCTTTATTGTCGTTCTTACGAATGAAATTGATAAGTTACAAGGTATTCCAAAATGGTTAAGTAACAGCTGCAACGGCTGTTTCAGAGCAGTCTATTTCGGAAAAAAATGACCCATAACGCTGCCTTAACAGTCCATTACAAGGCTGAAATAGTTTTTTTTTTTCAAAAAAAAAAAAAAAAAAAGCCTTGAAACCTGTTACAGCCCATAATGTAACAGTAATGGTGGTGGCCATTACCATTATGGAATACCTTGATAGGTTTGAATAGAACTTGTTCATAATATTGGGATGTTACATCTGAAATTCATGAAATCACCAATGATCCACGGCATCTGTTATTGTAGTCGATCTTAATGGGTGGCAACAACTAAACCGACAAATTGGGAAGGATGAATTATTATAGTAGATCTTTATAAGCAATGATTAACAACCAAAAAGGGACTGGTCATAGTTCCTATTTTTGGGTCGTATATGTCTCTTCCCAAGCAGAGGACCTAGAGTCTACCAGCTGTTGTTTACATGTACCCATTACAATCATGAATTAGAATCACAACAGGAATTGCAGTGCGGTATTTATTAAGAGTGAGATTATTGAAAATGCCTGTTTCATTTGCCGTCTCATGTGGAGGATGACATTGGAAAACAACATTACCATGTGCCTGCCAAACCAGTTCAGCTGCAAGTGTGTATATTTAAGGAACTAAATTGCTTCACTAACTTCTGTCTGTCCTTATATCAGCTGTTTCTGGGCAATCAAGAGAAATTCCATGCAGAAGCAGATAAGCAATACTGGAAGGCAATTGCAGAGCTCATTCCCAATGAAGTTCCGAGTATTGAAAAGAAAAGAGGAAAGAAGGATCAGGAGAAGAAAATGTCAATTGTTGTGATCCAAGGGCCGAAACCTGGCAAGCCAACCGACCTCTCAAGAATGCGCCAGATACTCCTCAAGCTCAAGCACACACCCCCACCACACATGAAGCCCCCGCCTCCAGCAGCACCAGCTCAGCCTGCCAAAGATGCCACTAAGACCACCTCTACTGCTGCACCCTCCAAGGCTGCTGCTGTAGCTGTTGCTTGAGGTGTCTGATATACTTTCCATAGGTCTTGCTATTGTATGTTTAAAGCATAGGATGTTCATAGTATGTGTGTTTGTTTGAGATGCTACTGAGATGGTCTGGAGTCGATATGTGTGTGGTAGTCATCTGTTCCTTTTTGTTTACTGGATTTTGTTGATGTTGGAAATCTATGAATGGGGGTGTATTTTCATACTCTTGTGCTGATTCATCTGTACTGGTTATTTTTGGCGATCAGTATCAAAAGTCATCAAGGATTATCACCTTGCCATTTCCCATGCCCCACCCAAGCACATGAACCAATGTGGCATCACCAGGCTCTCAATCAGGTGGCCTTTGCACAACATAGACACGAGAGAAGTATAGCTTCAAAGTTTGTTTTGGCTGCCTGTTTCTTTTATAGACCATGATCCACCTGGCTTGCAGGCCAGAAGATCTAAACAGTGTAACCCGCCTGATGGAGAGCTTGGACCTCTTTTAGTGATACTGACATCCGTGATTGCGTATGGAAGGGTTTACCTGTTGGCTAAACAAAACCTTCCCATGCCTAGGTCAGGCTTCAAAATGAGCTAGGATTATTGGCCGGTGTGTCCATGAACTCTACCGAGCTTAGAAGCATGTCCTAGCTAGCTAGCATATCCCAGACATGTATAAAAGATTGACAATGATAATCCAGTGGACCATAAGCTCATAAATCAGGCTGTGTTGCAGTGATCATTTCTTTCATCAAATCAACTGCTTAGGATTTGTTCAAACCAGCCTACTTGTTAGTACATGATATGGGGTGGCCCACCAGATGAATGATCTGTTACCTTGTACATGTCTACCTTGTGTCCCCATAGGAATTCACATGTAGAAAGAAAGCATTCCCTGTGGCCCAAATCCTTCTGTCAATCAATGCTTCTTCAGTTTCCCACCCACAGTTGAGGTGTAGAAAACAAGATGAAGTGCTGAACTAAGCCTTTCTTTTAGATCTTTTGAATGCAGCAAAACACTGGAAGAAGCATTCCATGACAATAGAAGTTGTGGAAAGAAAAAGTAAATTGCTCCATTCTGTGGATCTGAGATTAACAGAGAGAACAAAGAATTCTTCCCCCTTGTTTTACATGTGATTGTTATATTCAAGTGATGGATCACTTGATATAATGGTATAACCCTTTTGATGGCTTTGAGATGAAATATGAAATATGGAAACAAGTATCTTTCCCCTTTGTTTCCCACAGTATCAAAATCGCCTGCACTGGAGGTGCATCCCCACTCACAAGTGCTCATGTACAACAAATGGTGCTGGTCCTATCATCCTCTTAACCAAAGAAATTGCCCCCAATCTTTTTGAAGCAATCATGAGATTACTTAATAAATTATTCTATACAGATTTCAGATGATTTTCTTTCTTTCCATCTCTGAATACTCTTAACCAATTTAGACATTGTGTTGTAAAAAAAAGAGCTGAATGGCTCATATGGCCCCATTAAGGAAAAGATCCATGGGCCTAATTAAACCACCAAATCAATTAACATTAGCTCCCATGCATCAAACATTGCAATGTCTCACCTCGGCTGCATCTCGGTAATAGTTAGATGAGAGCTGTTTAAATTGGTTGAGGTAATGAACGCGCAAGTGTTCGTAGAATGTTTGCCTTTGTGTACCAGGGAGCCCTGCGAACTACCACTTGAACCCCTACAAGTACGGTCCATGTTCTTGAGTACACCCGGTGGGGTTAGCGCCTTTTCATCAAGTATGATCTCTTTGGAGAGCATCTCCACCACCTGCTTCATGGACGGTCTCTGGAATGATGCTGCTTGAGTGCAAAAGAGTGCCACTTTGATGAAGCGCAGCACTTCCATCTCTGGGTACCCGACCAGTCCCGGATCCACAATTTCTAAGAGTCTATTTTCTTCTTGCAATTTCCATGTCTACATACAGAACACTTTCGATCAACTTAATCCCAATTAATTCATCCTCAAGGAACTATAGGGTAATAAAGCTTTTTGGCCCATTTTTCAACGATCCAGACTCTTGATCTGATGGAGCCAGCATGGATGAAGGATGCCCTAAAAATGTCCCAGATTGGACTATCCTAAGCCTCCAAATATTGGCATTTGCATGGAATGTGTGTCATTGCAGTGTTTATTTCTTGTCTATTTGTCTGCTGTCATCGAAGGGTTATGATCCTCAATGTGGCAGATTTCCAAGGCATCCCCCTTCCGCAGCAGGGTCCATCAGATCACAGATCATGGACCCCACATGGAGGGAACTGAGGGTCTTAGTAATATGTTCCCAGCAGTTCCTTTATATCCTGTCCTACCAGCTAACATTCTTCATACAGAAGTCGTGAACAAAAATACCAGGAAAAAAAAAAAGACAAGGACTCCTACCATGATCAATTCATTGACAGCTTCTCTCTATATCAATAATAGATGCGTGTAGGACATGGTTTGGTTGAGAAAAGTAGGAATATATATATATATATATATATATATATATATCAATGATTGTTCCTTCTATTCCTAAGAAGGATGTATGGAAATGGATAAAGAAATCATGACCATGTCATGCAAAACCCTTTTTGCCATTTTCAAAGTGAAAGAGACTAGATGCATACAAGGTAAAGCAAAAGGCATTACCCATTCCACAAGAAGCATCAAATCCTCTCCCCATGCTGCCTTGGTGCTACTTCTGCCACTAATAATTTCAAGTACAAGAACCCCAAAACTATAAATATCAGCCTTTTTCGTTAACTGCCCTAACAAGGCATACTCTGGTGCCAAATAACCCCTGCACACACAAAACCAGTCAAAGTGTTTATATTATCTAGAAATGGTCATATGAGTTAACTGATAATCTCTTATATCACTAATTATTAAGTTCTGGTTATCATAACCAGCAAATAAGTCAAAGCTTATGGAAGTGGCTGACAAAGGATTCAAATAGCCAAAGAAGAAGAAGATGAAGAAGAAGAAGACCATCTTGTTCTTCAATACACTGGTGCAACATACAGACATCTGCCAACCGATAACTTGCAAGCCAGAAGACCAATCAAAAGTTCTCGAGTAGCTTAATCCTTTCCAAAACAACTTATCATATATTACTGTAATTCACTAAATAATACATGCAAATATATAGTATCTGCCAACTGGTCACCTTGGCAGAGGGGAGAAGTGGTTCAAAAACATTTTAAGCGCGCG